>OY756228.1:16257500-17507500 GCA_963576875.1 Acrobasis repandana | reverse complement strand
TGGACAATCTGGCTTTTATATGTTTGACAATAATTAGAGTATTTTTAGTCCAATGCTAATTTATTTATTAATTTTTAATTTCATACACAAATACAAGTGTAAGCCAGGCGGATTTAAAGCCTAAATAAGCCATATCTACCAGTTAACCAATCGGGTGATATGGAGAATGACAGGGGTAATGCAAGACTCGAATAGAAATATGGTGAAAAAGGATCTCATTAATCTTGGTGGTCATTAAGTCTAGGGTTTGTACCGTGTGGCTTACGGCCTACAATAGGACCACTCCATCACTTATTGCGGATGTCGTAAGAGGCGACTAAAGGATAAAGCACAAACATCTCTTGCTACAGTCGCATTCCCAAGGAGGGTTGACGTCGAGCTGGGGCCGGACGTAAAACTATAGCCAAATCGCTTTTACTGTTCCGGCTATTTCTTCTCTACATCACAAGGTCTTCGCTACACTTGTGTGACCATTAACATGCATATTATATTTGGGGAAGGAAATGCGGGAAAGCGCATCCCGGGCTCCGAAGCAACACACCTGAGGATGCAACTGGGAACGCGCTAAGATGAAAATAATAAGTCCAGGGTTCACCGACATTATGGAACTTCAGGCCCCAGAGGGCTTTAACAGTCTTTATCCATCACGATTAGTCTTTGGCTACGCGCTTTACTGCGGGCCAGGTTAGCTTGATTGTTCATCTCCGCTGCAACTGTTCTATAAACTCGATGTCGGATTGATACTCACAAATCCTCAATCCAAAACAAATTGCCTGTCTCTTTCACTTATTTATACAGCGTTAAACGTCCATAATTGGGCGTATTTCTTCAACTGAGTGCTCGTCCGTTAAATAGGGTAAAAGCGACAGTTGCCGACTGATACAAATAGCGGCTTAATCCGACGATTGAGCGTGAACTATAGCCATCGTTATGCGGAGCCGACCCTGTAATAGTCCTTTAGGTGTGTTCCGAAGAGAGCTGTTGATGGGGGCTATTATCCAATTTTCTATTGATATTTCATTGCTGGTTTGGAAGAAAATAAAAAACTTAGGATGAACCAGCTGCTTCCTCCTGCGCCGATCTTAAAAGTCAATCGAGGCAATGGGCGAAAGTATGAATCATGTAGGCGGCTAGTAGCACTACACATCACTAGTTTAATTTTCCTGTTCCATCATCACGTTTACTAAGTGTGCCTTTGAGTTTCAGGTTCTGTCTCCTACGTTATAGATAAGACGTAAAGTCTCAAAAAATATTATGATGGCATCATAAATAGAACTAACATTGCAATGTATTAACCTCATCCCCAAGTGGCCCGATTCGGCCGGATTCTTCATACTAAAGTAGTCTGTAATTACTTTAAATATGGTGGAACGTCAAGTGAGATAGACCTAGCTGTCGCTTGATGGCTGAGGGGTTGTATTGTGAGTAAATAAAATAAACAGGCAAGTGCGAGTCGGACTCGTACATGAAGTCCGCCTGTTGTACTATTACATTTGTATGTGTGTACAATCAAGTGTAAATAAATAAATAAATGAAGGGTTCTGTACCACCGTACAACCGTACACCGTACCGTGTTTTAAAACGCTGAAGAAACACTTTTCTTGTATAATGACTCCCTTTAATTATTAACTTTATCTTATTTTTAGTATTTATTGTTATAGTGGTTATAGTAATACATATTCGGTGAAAATTTCAGGTGTCTAGCTATTACGGTTCAACAGATAGACCCTGTGACAGATCGAGTTAAAAACGCTGAAAAACACGTTTTTTGTATGACGACCCCCTTTAATTTTCACCTTTTTTAATTTTAGTATTTGTTGTTATAGCGGCCATTGTAATACATAATCAGTGAAAATTTCAGGTGTCTAGCTTAATAGCTAGACACCTGAAACCGTAATCGGTTTAAGAGATAGAACCTTGTGACAGACGGGCAGATGGACAGACAGACAGCGGAGTCTCAGTAATAGGGTCCCGTTTGCACCCTTCGGGTACGAAACCCTAAAAAGTATTGAAGTAAAAAGCAGTGTCTTTTTTAAATCGGGGACAGTGGGAAGAAATCACCTTTTGTCGCTAATGCGCCATAAAAGGAACTTTATCCAAACGCTTGATGTCGATCAGGTTTGGCCAACAATTGGCCCAGTTGTGTTTATAGCTCTGAATTTTTTAAATGTCGCTGAGTTGGCTAGGTGTTTGTACACACGGATTTATGGCTTTGAGGACTTGTTGAGGGTTGACTGAATACGGTTTCCTTTGACTTGCCGAGCGAACTTGGGTAATAAAATAAAGAGGATAAAAGCTTTGATGTATAAAACAAGTTAACTCAGAATATTCAGTGATCAGATGGATATGAGTTTTGGTGAATCGACTTAGGAAATGGCACAACCGAAAAATTTTGCAATTATATCTTATTACCTTCTTTGCATCCTCATCTGTGGTGCTTCGGAATCTGGGGTGCGCTTTCCTGCTTTTTCTACTCCACATATCTCCAATGGTCACCCAAAGAAGCCAAAGACCTTGCGAAGTGGAGAAGATAGAGCCGAAACAGTTTAAATTGTTTGGCTTTAGTTTTATGACCGGCCTGAAGTCAACCCTCCTCAGGAATGCATTTTTATTACGAAAAGTTTTACAACCGGCCGCCGTCTCCTGGACCTCCTTGGGAATGCAGTTTTAGCACGAGACGTTTGTGCTTATTCCTTTAGTCGCCTCTTACGCCATCCACAGGAAGAGATGGAGTGGTCCTATTCTAGGCCGAAAGCCACACGGCTTCGTTCGTCGATCTTATTAGATTTATCTTGTTAAGGATAAAGATTTATCCTCATATTCATAAAAAATCTGCTCCCCTGAATCAGTTATACAGGAGTATGCTGCAAATTCAAGAATTGCAGACTTCTTTATGCTATTGAAAAAAAAAACTTTTAAATCAATGGCGTTATGGTTGGTATACAACGTGAAATAGACATTACTGTAATAAATGATAGCACAGGCTATACTCGACTACAACATTAATATCAAATTATAAAAAAATAATGTTCAAACAAGTGATTGTTCACGAAAAATATTTTTACCAGTAACAATGAACTAAAAAGCGGCCAAGTGCGAGTCGGACTCGCCCATGTAGGGTTCCGTAGCAGCAAGTAACATAATATAAAAGTTCTAAAGGTAAATTGCGGTTTACGATTTATGACGTATTAAAAAATAACTATCTATGATACCGAGACCGCTATAGTTTTAATTGAAAGTACATACTTTGAGGTATATACCATATTTTTTTTTAGAATTATTTTATTAATATTTCAAAAGTTACGGTGGGGGGACACCTCAAATTTTAACTTTGTATTAGATTATCTCAAGACTGAGAGTTTGATCTACATAGTTTCAAAGCAGTTATTGTTGCATTTTAAAAGAACTTTTCAACGATACCCCACACGTTGGGGTTAGTCCAATTTAAATTTTTTAAATTTACTTTCTGTTGTGTGGGAGGGGGGCAAAAAAAATTATTTTTTCATAATTTTAAAAATTAACTTTTGGAACTTCAGTATCTATCTTCCACCAATTTTCGTGACAGTCGGTGCAGTAGCGGCGGAGTACGAGCCCGGACGGACAGACGGACGGACGGACGGACGGACATGACGAAACTATAAGGGTTCCTTGTGGACTACGGAACCCTAAAAAGGGGGGACCTTTATGGTAGAACTTTTTATGTTATAATATTATTTTGCATAACAGCGGTTTACAGAAACGTCATTTCGTAGAAATTAGTTTGGCATCTGCTCATTTATCATAGATTCAAAACCAATAATTTAAAAAATCTGAATAATCATATAGGATAAATTTTATAGCCATAATAATCTAAAAGTAAAATCATTATATCGCAGAAAGTTCGCAGTCAGAATCGCCTTTTAGTATTTCTTTCATACGTATAGTCATTTCAATGCCGAATCATAATTATAAACTAAACTAAGATTATAAACGTATGTGGTTTTTTCTTCCCTGTAATAAAAATAATATTATAGTATGAAAAGGCTGTCTACCTTGGCATTGGGTGGTCGCAGTTCTAATATAACCTAACCTATATTTTTGCTCTAACCGAGCAAACTCGAAATGCTTTTTTTTATGTTGACCAACAATAGTATAAATTTTAACGATTATGGTTTTCATTATTACTTATGCTTTTCATTTACATTGCAGATAAATTATGCCATCTTCTTAGAAGGTGAAAAGAAATTATACCAAATAAAAGTAACACTAATTAAACATTATTCTAAAACAAACTATACGAAACGTAATGTATGTAAAAGGTAATTCTACTAAATGAAATTCTGACATCTTAAAAGTATGCTATTGTACATTCGGACATATAAATATTCGGCCAAACAAATATTATATCAAATATTTTTTATACGTTTGAAATATTCTACTAAATAACATTCTGCCAAGTATAATATGTTATGCAATGAAATTCGGACCATCAAGATTCTACCAGATATATGGAACCCACTAAAAAGTTTATATCTTCAAGATGAATTAATTGAGCCCAAACTTATAGGAGTTATGTTGTTTTATAACACAGATACCCTGGCAACCTTCCGGCTTCATTATGAGATCAGGTCTTTGGTACTATAATATTGCATTGTCACCCAACTTACATAAAAGTATGTGAAGTTTTACCTTAATCGAATAATGGAGAGTGGGTATAATTCAGCTTGCGAGATTTCATTAGATAGACAGACAGACAACGGGACAGGTGAAACTAAATAAAAAACATGTAAAAAAAATTTCAAATAAAATAATTCATAGCTTTTCGAGCAGCTGAAATTTCAGAACTGATTTTCTCGAAAACTACAGGGTGGATTTCAACGATACTTTGCATACCGTCATTAAATATTGGTACAAGTATGTGCTCTCATTTATTATGCCATGTTGCAGATTTTTACCCGACTACAATCCAGAATTAAGGTTATGTTTTTCGAGTAGCTAGAACTAGTAAGGCAATTCTCACATTGCCCCGCACTACGCATCGTAGCGCGTGAATGCGTGTTCTAACGTTGCTTGCAAGTATCTCCGTTTGTATAGAAAACACGCACAGTCCAACACACAGAAATGCATCCAGAAAATACAACATGCAGCGTGATGCGTGGCAGTGTGATAATCGCCTAAAACAAAGATACCGTCTATATGCTAGATTTGTATGGAGTTAGCAGCCGTAAATCCTGCCATTTCGCCATTCAGGAACTACTGGCGTATTCACGGGAGAGCTGTTTGTTCCACTTCGAGCCCTGACTTACACTTCTTTGTTCTTAGTGAATCTACGTCCTTTAGATTACATGTCAGTACTTTGAACTCGCATTTGTCCTTTAGATTACATGTCAATACTCAAGGCTCGGTATTTACGTGATTGAATCAAAAATGAGGGAATTCGTAGCTTGTGTCGTAGGAGAACCAAAGTCATTGATATAGTCCAGCGCATTAATGGCCGATGGGGCAGAAAGGTTCTCGAGATGCGACCATGCACTGACATCTGTACACAAGGTGGTCAGATGACCTGACCAAGGTTGTTGGAAAACGTTGGACGCAGGCCGCTTTAGATCGGTCATTTTGGGAATCCTTGGGAGAGACGTTATGCAGTTGAAATTAATTATACCGGGTCTAACAAATGATACTAAAACTATTTTATGGGTGGATTATGTCCATGATACTGAACAACTTTTCCTAAGTAACATAGGTACATATATCGAATAAATGTTGGCCTTCCATTCAAATTGACTGATCAGCTGACCCGAGTTTGGATGGAAATAAAGAAAAATATTATTTGGATATATAGAGGTATTCCTTGGGAGAAGTTGTTCAGTATCACGAACTAAATCCACCCTTAAAATAGTTTCAATATTGTTAGACGATAGGCTACTAAAATTGCTCTTATGAATTTTACGAAGAAATAGTATCGCATGGTCTCAGTCGCAAATAGCGTACAATAGCAACTCGTCTAAAACCAAGTCCTTCAAATTGTATGAAAACCTAGAGTGCCAATACAATGTTTAGTAAGAAATTCACTTACAAACGGAAGGAATCTTTTTTATTACTTCCCGTAAAGGTTTTCGACGAGTTTCTACAGCTCAAAACTATTTTTATAATTTCTATAGCTCATTGTCCGATTTGGTTTCATACGAATTTAAGTCCTGTTTGTGCTACACGACAAAAAATGAATTGTGAATTTCTATAGAAAATTAAATACTTTTATAAAAAACGGGCAAGTGCGAGTCGGACTCGTACATGAAGGGTTCCGTACCTCCGTACAATGTTTTAAAACACTAAAAAACGACCCCCTTTAATTTTTTAGTTTTTTATTTTTATTTGTAGTATTTGTTGTTATAACGGGCATAGTAATACATAATCTGTGAAAATTTCAAGTACCTATCTAGTTAATGCCATTATTTTGTCATTAGGTCACTGAGATCAGCAGAAAAGTCACCTATTCCTTACAATACCTGAATCGGTATAGAAATTTTCTTCAAATCAAAACTAAAATTACTTTAATACAATCTCTTGTTCTTCCTATTATTGATTATGCTGATGTGTGTTATCCTGATCTAAATGCAGATCTTCTTGATAAGCTAGATCGTCTCATTAATAATTGCATTCGCTTTATCTTCTGCCTTCGTAAATATGACCACATATCTTCTTTCCGATCTAAGCTTAACTGGCTTCCTGTTCGTCAGCGCCGACAACAGAGCATGCTCTGTACTCTTTTCAAGCCATTTGCAAGCCACTTTACAAGCCACACTTAAGCCATGACCGTGAGCTTCGCTCCAGTCATACTCTTCAAATTTATCTTCCGTTATTTCGGTCTAAATTTATGTCTAACCCTTTTACTCTTCAAGTTACGCGACTCTGGAATGGAAACCTCTGGAAACAGATACTTATTTTCTCAGCAGAATTAGTCATTATCTTAAAGCATTTGTAGTATATATATATATATATATATATATATACTTATTTTGTCAGCAGAATTAGTCATTATCTTAAAATATATATATATCTATATGTATTAAGTGTATTATATAAATGTATTTAAGTATACTTGAAATAGTAAATTATTAAGTACATCTTTAAAGCGCCTATCGCAATTAAATAATTTCTGTTTTTCCTAAAGGTTGACTGGTAGAGAATGCATTAGCGTTAAGTTCACCTTTTGTACCATTTTGGTCAATAAAGATTTTAATAAATAAATTATAAAGATCTAGTTAAAAATGCTGAAAAAACAAGTTTTTTGTATGACGACCCCCTTTCATTTTAAACTTTTTTTTATTTTTAATCGGTGAAAATTTCAAGTGTAGCTATTACGGTTCAAGAGATAGAGCCCTGTGACAGACGGACAGACAGCGGAGTCTCAGTAATAGGGTCCCGTTTGCACCCTTTGGGTACGGAACCCTAAAAATAAGTGACTTTATTTTGGTAAAATAGTTTGTTTCATATCTTCAAAGTCCTTTATCATACATATTCACCAAATTAATATAGGACCAGAGACAGTAAAAGCTTTCAAATAAAACGAATCATCAAAGAAAAAAAATTACAGTCGAATTGACAATCTTCTTCTTCGTTTTGAAGCCGGTTAAAAATGATGTTCATTTACCTGGATCTTATGATTACAAAAAAAAATACAAGAGATGGCTAATCACATAACCATCACATTAAATACGCCTAGATTTATTATGCTCTCTATACTTTCTGTCTTTTTCCTTATACTTTCATACCATTACTGTCACAAGATATCAGACACTTTTTCCTCTAACATTACTAAAACAACACCATTCTTTTCCATTTACTCTCAAAGTAAAGTCCTCCACTGACGTTTCACGATGTTACACGATTCTAAAAAAATTTCTTCTCATAGTTATTTTTATCAGGGTTCCTTGGCCAATGGAAAATCTGAAACCCTTATAGATTCGTTTTTTTTTTTAGATTATATATATATATATATATATATATATACTATAGATTCTTATAGATTCGTCAAGTCCATCTATTTGTTCCTCTCAGTTTAATACTAGTGGTACTGTGAGCTGTAAACCTCGCGACTCACCCCCAACACGTTGAAGTTTATCGGATAAAAAAGTTGATCAGACAAAAAGTTGCGTCTTAATAAGGGTAACAAAAAAGTTTTATGACATATTTGATTTTTTTTCGAAAAGGCTTAAATATGATTTTCTTAAAGTTTTTGAACACCCATATTTCGGCCGTTGTGAAAATTTTCTAAAAACTGGATAGACGAAAAAATTGATTGTACATAAAGAACCTGCTTAAAAAATTCACGAGAATCGGTTGATAAATGCGAACTGTAAACGAGAACAAACCGACAATTGACAATCTCAAAAGTGAGACGCTTCACTCGCTTCGCTCGCTCGATCTTGCTAATTGAAATTTCTGTGACCAGAGGGCTGGGCTATACTTAGATCAGTAAATAAGCTGCCAGTCCTCTGGGCATGTTGCCGCAGGGTAAATAGTTCTTACCACAGAATACATACACTACGCGAAAAGAAACGACACTGAAGCATGTGTGCACGTAAAATCGCTTGTGGGTATGTGTGGGTGTCTGGATGTGCGCGAGCCTAGAAAGGCGCGCGGGGCACGGAACGAGCCATAGCCGACTGCTTTAGCCGAGGGCTAGCACCTAGTTCGCGTCTCTCTCACGCACCGCACGATATTCCATTTCGGTTCTGTATCAACCCTAGCGTTACGCGCTTTGGCTCGGGGTTACCGGTGTTCGAACTCTCACGTACAGGGAGTGTCGCTGCTGTGTCTTTACTCTGGCAGTGACCATGCCCATGTTATATTTTAAATATTAGTAGGTAGTGTCATGACGAAGGTCGTGTCGCCGTACCGCCGTTTCCGATCGGTCGTCGAAATCAGTGGACTTCCTGTGGCTGACATGATAATGAGTAGGTAGTGTAGTGTAGTGAGATTTTTTTATCTTTAAATAATAAGTGACAATAAATAGTTTTCCAATTTAATTTAAAAAAAAGTCCGACAGAACCCTCTTAGCTTTTGACTCTGCATATTTTTGACCAGATATTTCAGGTAAAAAGTCAAGAGGACCCGAGGGAGCGCCGGCGACGATGAAATTAATTTCGTCATGACAATAAAAGTTAGGGTCTCCCAAATATTTTTTCAGAATTACAGAAATAAGACTAACTCGTGTTTTAATGATGTATTGTTTGGTATTTTTTTTATTTAGGTTAATACGAATTTTCATTCGGCTTATCAAATATAGAATGCAGCACGTTAAGGGGCCGTTCAAGTATTAAGTAAGCACCAAAGGGGTGGAGGGGCATTTGATTTGCATACTTCTGGTGACGTAGAGGCTAGGGGGTCTGGACTTTCATTACGAAAGCATTCTTTTTAGTTGCTTTTTATATTTATTGGCAAAATTTTTTGTAATTTATATTTGAAATTATAAAGACAGTAAAACAATAGACACGAATAATATACACACGTACTTGCTCATGAAAACAATAAGAAATAAACCGGGCAAGTGCAAGTCGGACTCGCGCACCGAGGATTCCGTACAAACCTGTAGGTATATTAGTAAGTTTAAAATTATAAAAAGATATTTTTATTATATGAAGTAACAAAAAATTTATGCTTTTCGCAATTGTTTACGGGAAGTACCCTGTAAAGCACTGGTATGACACTTCATAGATTCAGAGTAACGCATATATACCTACTACTACTACAAACGAAACAAATTATATGTACACACGTCGATGTGTGACTTTTATACTTAGGGTCGCACCGCAGAATTAATTCAATCCTTACCTACTAACGAGTTCGACACATTTACGATTATATCTTTTCATACCGAGATATTTACGAATACTATGACGTTAAAATATTCTGTTTTATATGTATTAAATGTTACAGAAAAGTCGGAAACAGCTAAATATTTTATATTATGTCCATTGTCCATATCCATTTAACCATTAGTTCACTTATGATTATTATTGAGTCATTTATAATGAAACGCACTAAATACACTCTTGTAATATAGTAATTTTCATATTCGGCGCAAAACGATATGGTAGATATATGATTAAATTCAATAAAAATAAACAAATGTTTATCACGCATCCACGCACGGCTTGTTATTGTCAACAATGGCATTATAGCACTATAACCCGCGGAAATCTACTTGGCATCTGCGTGTTTGTGATTCTCTGTGAGCGAGGTGCCTAGGTAACTTTTCCGGATTATCCTGCTACGACGCGCGAGTGACCTTAGACCGGCGTACATTGCGGTAATGATTTAGGTAGAGAGAGCGAGAAGGATATATATATATATATATATATATATATATATCAATCGGTGTTCAAGATGTAAGTTGCTGGGTAATAACGTGAAATTATATTGTTGCTATGCTTACCTATTTTCATCACTCGGAAATCTATGAAATATACGTTCTTTTTTGTATTCGGTGAATAAACAATTATTATATGCGCATCTTCTCACCATGATGGTTACTATTGGTTGACAGTTCTCAAGACAAGACACGTCGCGAATTGCGTGCGGCTAGTAACTAAACCCTGGTTTAGAGCGCAATAAGGCGCACAAAGTGCGGGGGAGAGGTGTGGGGACGCCAATTTGTGGGAGACGCTGTGAGATTCCATTCTGTTTGTACTCTTATGTATTCTGAGCTGTAGGTTTTCATTCCCTTGCGAGTGTCGAGAAATTGCGGCATAAACGGCTGTATGTTTTGATTGCGTTACAGGTTTTTAGTTTTGTTTTTTAAGTTTGTTAATTTATCTAACTCTATGGATGTCTTTATTTTCCTAATACATAATTACATATATGCGTACTCCCAGCAAGTCACTGAGCACCTCTTTGATAGACGAAAATTGTGGATATTGTATGAGCAAATTTTGCCATATCTACTCTACAGATAAATACTTTTAAACCATCGCGTTGCATTTTTATTAAATTAATGCATACGGGAATTAACGCGAAACGTACCTTTTCTTTATTTTGTTGACGTTTCGTACGGGTTTGTCAAGCTGGGACCACGTTCGGTGAAACCTTACAATGTTTTAAAACGCTGAAAAAAACACGTTTTTTGTATGACGACCCCTTTAATTTTCAACTTTTTTTATTTTTAGTATTTGTTGTTATAGCGGCCACAGTAATACATAATCGGTGAAAATTTCAAGTGTCTAGCTATTACGGTTCAATAGATAGAGCCCTGTGACAGACGGACAGACAGACGGACAGACGGACAGACAGAGGAGTCTCAGTAATAGGGTCCCGTTTGAACCCTTTGGGTACGGAACCCTAAAAAGGTACGTTTCGCGTTAATTTTCCCGTATGCATTAATTTAATAACTCTATAGATGTCTATTCTATACTTCCCTAACACATTACCTAATTACCGACGCGGTTCAGCACCAAGCTAGGCCGCAATTAACACATGACCTGAATTGATGAAAATCCAATCCACAGAGGTGATTACTCGTATCATTTGTCATCGTCACTGATATATTGATAAAGTGGGAGTCAATTCTATATTAATTTTATACAATTAGTATGAAGTACTATTACTGTCTTCTGTGTTATTAGTTCTCGCACCTGGCCTAGAATAGGACCACTCCATCTCTTCCTGTGGATGTCTGAAGTGGCGTCTAAATATATAAATATATAAGGACAAACCAAACTGATTAAGCTAGCCCAAAGTAAGTTTTAAACTTGTGTTATGGGATACTAACTCAACGACACTATATTTTATGATAAATACATATACAAAGTGGAAGGGACATACCCGTAATAAATCGAACCACGGGCTATACTAGATCACTAAAGTATAATGAAATAAAATAACAGTCAAAAGACCCAAAAAAAATTCTACATTCCCATACGAATCGCCCGGACGGCCACACACTTTTGTATGGAAATGTAAATTTTTTTTTTGTTATTTGGCTGTTATTTTTATCTCATTATACTTTAGTGATCTAGTATAGACCGTGGTTCGATTTATTACGGATATGTCCCATCCACGTAGTATAGATAAATACCCAAGACCCAGGAAAATTTGAAAAAGGCCATTTTCAAACTTGCCCTGGCTGGGGTGGAACCCAGAACCACGGGATTAGAAAAAAAAATAACCATGCACAAACTTCTCGTGCTACAACTGCATTCTCAAGGAGGGTTGACGTCGGGTGGCGGCCAGTTGTAAGACCTTTCGCACAAAATGCATTCCAAAGAGGGTTCAAGTCAGGCAAGAGGCTGTTCGTAAAGCTATAGCCAAATCGTTAAAACTGTTTCAGCTATTTTTTAGGTACGGCCTTAATTAGGCTCAAATTTTAAAATTGAATAACCTTTACTATAAGATAAGCCATATCTTCTTCGTCTAAGCGCGTTCCCGGTTGCAACCTCAGCTGTGCTGCTTCGGAGCCCGGAGTGCGCTTTCCCGCTTTTTTCTTCTCCAAATATAACGTGCATGTCAATGGTCACCCGTGGATGCCAAAGACCTTGCAAAATGGAGAAGAAATAGCCGGAAAAGTTTAAATAATTTGGCTATAGTTTTACGACCGGCCGCCTGCCTGACGTCAACCCTCTTTGGGAATTGTATTTGTGCGAAAAGTTTTACAACCGGCCGCCACCCGACGTCAACCCTCCTTGGGAATGCAATTGTAGCACGAGATGTTTGTGCTTAGTCCTTTACTCGCCTCATAGGACATCCACAGGAAGAGATGGAGTGGTCCTATACTTGTATTGGAACGCACCCAATGTTTATTATAAATGTCAAAGTCATAATGTGACGTCTGACATTTTGGCTAAGATCGCCCGTAAGATTGACACAACAAGAACACTGTTAATTAGTAAAATATTAAAATTAAGTTTAACTACTAAAATAAACTTATCAAGAGAGACCACTTATTTTATTAACCAGCACAACAATACATGGCGCAGCCGAAATCGAACCAACTGCAAGATTAAAGTGGATTGGACATCGAGGATTTTGAACAACGGGTCTCATAGGCGTGGCCGCCGCATACCTCGTGCAAGTATTTTTCAAGAAAGGTATATTAATAATACAATAATAGAACATGGCAGACGAAAAAAATGTCGATAACATGACGTGTGCAGTGGAATATAAGATGCCACAAAGTTTAAACTTGGATAATTTGGAAAATTGTTGGCCGCAATGGCAACGTTTTAAACAAAGTTTCAAAATCTTCTTATTGGCAGCTGGGTTTGAAAAGCTATCAGAAGCAAGAAAAGCGGCAATATTATTAAACTGCATCGGCCAGCAGGCCCAGGAGTTGTATTTTAATGTCCTAAAAAATGACGACAAGGTTAAGCTGGAAGAAATCATACAAATTTTTGATGAGTATTTTAAACCTAAACAAAATGAGGTTATAAACAGTTACAATTTCAACAAAAGAAATCAAGAAGAAGGCGAATTTTTCGATGCTTTTTACACGGCAATTAGAAAATTGGCAGATAACTGAAACTTTGAAGAACAGAAGGACAGGATGCTGCGAGACCGAATTGTCATTGGTGTACGGGACCAGAGGATGCAACAAAAACTCCTTGAAGTGAAGGATTTAACATTGTCACGGGCGGTGGACATTTGTCGATCAGCAGAACTATCGCGGGAACACATTAAGGTGCTGAATAACACGGAAGTCCATGCAGTACAAGCAGGGAGGTCATCGCATCAACGGGTCTCCGTAGAAGATAACAAAGTTAAGTATAATATGAATAGGAATAGGTCATTTAATCAAAGTAACATTTCTTTTGGTAAAAATTACTATCTCTGTAGGAAATGTAATACTGAACATGGACCAAGACAGTGCCCGGCCTATGGTAAAACCTGTATGAAATGTAATAAAATGAATCATTTCGCGGTAGGTTGCACCTTACCGCAGTACAAAATAAATAATATTAATTATGAAGAGACAGATAATAATCTTCATGATTTATGACTAGTGTCTACAATAAATTTAAATACTAATGAATGGAACGAAATGATTCAAGTTAATAATAAAAAGGTCTGCTTCAAATGTGATACGGGTGCACAGATTAATGTTTTGAGCTTAGGGGATTTAAAGAAAATTGTCGATGATGAGAAAGAAATAAAATTATCTGAGACAAAAACTGTCATTGAGGTCTTTGGAGGGGGAAAAATTTTCCCATTGGGCAAAATAAAGTTAAAAATTTTTAATAAACATGATGAATATTTTGTTACAGAATTTTTAATAATTCAGAAAAAAGTTAAGCCAATTCTTGGCTTAGGATCTTTGTGCCAATTAAAATTATTAAATGGAAGTAATATTAACACTTTGAACTTAGTGAAAAGTAAAGAGTTAATTATTAATATGAATAAAAAACTATTCCAGGGTATTGGTGAATTTAAGAAAAAAAATTTAAAAGTTTACTGAAGAAACATTTGCATGAAGTGCCGTCTCCTAGGTTGCAGAGAATGAAACTTAAATTGTTGAGATATAATTTTGAGTTCAAATATTTACAAGGAAAATTCATGTATATTGCAGACCTTTTGTCACGTTCCTGTCAACAATGTGAAAATACCGATGAATCATATATGTATGAGGTCATACATTGTATCGGTCTATCTCATAATTTAGAATGCACTGAGGAACAGAAAAAACAATTAATAAAGGCAAGCGCAGAGGATAATGATTTGCTGAAATTAATAGAATGTATTAATAATGGATGGCCCAATAAGAAAAATATTCCAGATAATTTACAAAGTTTTTATAAACTAAGAGGTGAATTATCTGTTGACAATAATTTAGTTTTCTTTAGAGATCGATTGATTGTTCCTAAGAGTCTAAGGCTATCCTTTATTTCCAGGTTACATGAAGGTCATATAGGAACTAATAAAATGAAACAAATTGGTCGTCAATTATATTATTGGCCTCACATAGATAATCATATAGATGAGTTTGTGAAAAAGTGCTACCCGTGTCAAATGTATCAGAATAATAATATAAAAGAACCCTTGTTATCACATACAATTCCCGATTTGCCTTTTGCAAAATTGGGTACGGATATAATGGATTTTAGAAATAAGAGTTATCTAGTTATTTATGACTATTTTTCTAAATGGTTAGACATTAAATATATCAGCAATAAGTCAGCAAAATGTGTAATTAACTGTCTTATAGATGTTTTTAGTAATTTTGGAATTCCTAGTGAAATTGTAGCTGACCATGTTCCGCTTGATTCAAGGGAAGGTAAACAATTTGCACTTGAATGGGGATTTAAAATTTCTTTTTCTAGTCCAAGATATGCACAATCTAATGGCCTTGCGGAACGGGCTGTGCAAATAGCTAAAAAAATGTTACTAAAATGTCATGAAGATAAAACCGATGTAAGATTAGCATTGTTGATGTATAGAGCCTCTCCAGTAGCGGGTACTACTTTAACACCCAGTGAATTATTAATGAATAGAAATTTGAGAACCAAAAGAATTGTTACCTCACAATATTTAAAACCAAAGGGATACGAGAATAGGTTAAATCAATTTGAAAAATGTATTGAAAGAAATGTAAGAAATTATAATAAAACTAGTAAATACAAAAATGATTTTTATGTTGGTCAAAATGTTTGGTTTAAGAAAAACGTAAATGATAAACACTGGCTGCCTGGAGAAATTGTAAAATCGAAAGGTTTTAGATCTTATGTTATCTTAGATAAGAAAAGCAATGTAAATTATATAAGAACCTCTTTTCATATTCGACCTGCGTAGACTTTGTGTTTCATGCCAAAGGCTTTCCATAGTTGGTTGAATGTGCAGTTTCAGAATATCATTTAATGTTAGTAATTTAAGATTGGTGTTAGGAAAATATTGTTACTTAAAAGCTTCAGAATACTTAATATAAAATTATAATAATTTTTGTCTTAAAATAAAAGGGGATGATGTATTGGAACGCACCCAATGTTTATTGTAAATGTCAAAGTCATAATGTGACGTCTGACATTTTGGCTAAGATCGCCCGTAAGATTGACACAACAAGAACACTGTTAATTAGTAAAATATTAAAATTAAGTTTAACTACTAAAATAAACTTATCAAGAGAGACCACTTATTTTATTAACCAGCACAACAATACAATACTAACCCGGAACCACACGGGTATACAAGTTAAGCCATATGTAGCATACTAAACATTAAGTTCCGAAAAAGGATAACATCTAACATACACACTTAATAATGAATATTGTAAACAGTTAACGGAGTGATCCTGACCCTTACCTTGAATGAAGGAGAGCTGGTTGTGACGCAGCAAAAAACCTAAAGGTTTTTCTTGGAGAAGAAACTCTCTTATAATAAAGAGTATGCATGCATTTTTTTATATTTTTAATCGATAGTCCTCGTCGAGAAATAGCCGCGAAAAAAAACAGTGCCGAAAAACATGTATATGGTGTAGAAAATAAATATTAAAAATAGCAAGTAGATTATAACACCTAAAACACGCCATTTTAAAATATGACGTCAAGGTCTGCAATATCCGCTAAAGACAGAAGCTGTCAACGCATGTATTTCTTTTTGGGTACTTTCGATATTATCAGCCAGTGATGTTTGTTAAACCTCTATATAAAAGTACATACATTTCGAATGTCGTCGATAGTCAAACTACATGGAAGGACAGTCCTACCGAAAGCAACCGAACTTGTCATTTCCCTTTTGTAAACTTTGTCGTCATTTCCCTTTTGTTTGTCAAAAGTTCCCGCGCAATATTTGCATATTTTCAATAATTTATTTCTAATCCAAATAAGAGTCAGTAAGAAAAATTATTAACTAGGCGTGGTAACGTATTAATAGAAATTTTAAAATAAAAATATGAGCCGGATTGGTATTACATGCATATTCCTTATTTCAAAGGAGTACAGAACTACAATAGGGTAGCATCCAGTGTCAAAAATAAATTATTTTATGATAATAAAAGAATAAAACGTAACAAAATAATGTCTCTTGTCATTGATAATACAAGTTTAAAAAAACTTATTTTGAGGCTAGCTTAATCAGTTTGATTTGTCCCTATATATTTATATTTATTTATTATTTTATTAATTCACAAAAACTAATAATAAGAGCGTTATTTGATTCCAAGGAACTATGACGTCACGACATAGTATTTCATACAAATTTCATAGAACTGAAACTCTTCCACGGTGGTCTAGGAGAAAAGAAAAATCTTAGAATGTAACAGCTGCTTCTTTTTCTGTGCAGATCGTAGAAGCTGATCATACTAAACGTGACTTTTGGGTCTTACTGCTTTGGTCTTGGGCTCTCTGCTTCGATCCGCAAGACCCAAATAGCTTTATCTGACCCATTAGGGATAAAGACGTGATAATATATTAGTATCAGTATCCACTACCTACCTACCACTACTAGACTTGCAACGATATTGCTAGAAAGAGACTGTCAAATACAGTACAACGTGAGTGTGAAAGAGACGCTGATATGTTTTTTGTCTCTATCGGCGTGGCTCCTATATGGGCCAAACAAACCACAAAACGATCGAAGGAAGTTATTAATTTTAGGGATTTTATCATTTAAAAAGGTGATTTAGGGTTTTATTTGAGCTTATTTTATGTTAGGAACCATAGGGTGTTCTGTGACGAGTGCAAAATATGGGTGGAGGCAACAATCAAAGATAGAAAGAGATGCACTAAGATGGCCACGCACTATGCAGGTCTAGTAGTGGTAGGTCAGAGACCTACATCAGTATCAGTATAATAGAAAATGTTTGTTTTATTGTTTAGAAAAATATATCTGATTTGACTTTGTTGGAACCTAGCTGATTTATAAAACAGGTGTATTTTATATTATACACGGCGAGTAATTTCAAGCTAGAAACATGTATTTTACGACACGTTAATTTCTTTGTTCGTAGCCACTGACACGGTTCTAGGTAATTTAGCAAAAAACAGACACACTTTAATAAACCGGAGTTTTTCCTCGAAAACAACTCCAGAATTCATAAACAGAATTCACACCTGAGGGCCCCGCGGAAAAGATAGGTTCCCTTTGTCTCCCCACATGTGAAAACGCATATACTTCTAAACTATATACTAATAATTATACACTTACAATATGCCGTGTGGTTCCCGGCAGATAGCCGTGTGGTTTCCGGCAGAGTAGAATAGGACCACTCCAAGTTTTCCCGTGGATGTTGTAGAAGGCGACTTAGGAAACACAAGCTAAACAAAGCTAATAAACATCAAGGAGACCCCTCTAACCCGTCCGACTAGTTTAGGAGTGTAGGCCAAATCCTCTAACTGCTCTGGCTAATATATAACTCTAGTAGTACAGAGAGGGTCGTGCTCCTGCTATTATAGACATGATGAAGATTATGATATACTATATAGATAGAGACAAATCACACTGATAGAACTAGCCTCAATCTAAGTTTCAAACTTGTATTATGGTATACTAACTCAACGATACTATATTTTATAATTAATACATATATAAATAAACACCCAAGACCCAGGTAAGTTTGAAAAATGGCCTTAGGTAGATTTAAATTTAATTGAAACTACATATACTTTCCAACGTAAATGTGCAAGTAAACGTAATTATTACAACAATATAACCCCATAAAAAAGCTACAGCAGGGACAAACTGTGTTCTTGTTAACCTACGTATTTATGTCCCAAAGGAGCAAAGTTACCAGTCTGAACGGGAGCATTTCACGAAAAATTATAATTTAAATCTTCCACATCTCCGCCTGGGGCGTGTTTAAAAAAACTTTCTGGGCGTTGTTACCTCCATTAATTAAAGGGAATGAGCCTAATTCAGGTTTCTCTTTACAAGCTAATTGAAATAAATGCAAAGTTTTAATCAGCGAATGGGGTAGGATAACTCTTCAGGAGTTGGCTTTGCTAATTTGTTAAAACGTCCCATTTCTAATCTGTCCGGTGGACTGTTATCCGAGTTCCGACATCTTTTGAGACTCGCAATTTCAAATTTATACGGCTCTAAACTCGTAGATGTGATACTTTTGATGTCACAGCATAAATAATTTTGCCTGTTGAAAATCCAACGGACAACGCACGAAGAAAGAAAACCTCCATTAAAATTTTGAAAGTAGATACTTTTCCACTGATATAGATACACTATCACGTCTTTTTCCCTAATGGGGTAAACAGAGCATGTTGGGTATTGCGGCTCTAAGCAGACAGCTCCATCTACAGAGCATTTTCCACTAATGATAATATTTTTGTGCGAAACACCTAAATATTATTTTGATGCTTTTTAAATTTTATCTGTTTCTGACATTATTGTCTTGTCTTGACAACTGGAAGGAGGAGGCATAGTAGATAAGGGCAATGACAATTATAACAGTATACTGCCTGCACAATAACTGAAGAAGATACCTAACTAAATATAATGACAATGCAATTGCTGAAACTCTTGACCAATCGCAAAGAGTCGCTAAACCGAAAACCATCAACAATCGTTGGTAGTAAATCGCAATACAAATGTATGCAAGTACTAATGTGTTATAATGAAAACGTATGAAATACCCTTATGAAATATTTGGGTAACTGAAATAAACCTGGTTTGTTAGTGTAGGCTTTTATTAATGTAACTCATGTATCAAAGGTCATCATTTTGAGTAGGCGTGTACGCATGCTGCCTACCAACATTTTACTCGTGGGTCAGAGTTTATCATACTCACAGGGAAGTTTTTTCACAAGCTTTTTTAGGGTTCCGTAGGCAAATGGCAAAAAACGGAACCCTTTCGTCATGTCTGTCTGTCTGTCTGTCCGTCCGTATGTCATAGCCACTTTTTTCCGAAACTATAAGAACTACACTGTTGAAACTTGGTAAGTAGATGTATTCTGTGAATCGCATTAAGATTTACACACAAAAATAGAAAAAAAAAATTTGAGGTTTCCCTATACTTAGAACTGAAACTCAATTTTTTTTTTCATCAAACCCATACCTATATGGTAGGATAGGTCTTCAAAAATGATATTGAGGTTTCTAATATATATTTTTTCTAAACTAAATATCGAGAGATACTTCCAAAGTGGTAAAATGTGTGACCCCCCCTGTAACTTCTAAAATAAGAGAATGATAAAACTAAAAAAACATACATGATATACATTACCATGCAAACTTCCACCGAAAATTAGTTTGAACGAGATATAGTATTTTTTTTAATACGTCATAAATCGTAAATCGCAATTTACCTTTAGAACTTTTATATTATGTTACTTGCTGCTACGGAACCCTTCATGGGCGAGTCCGACTCGCACTTGGCCGCTTTTTTAATAATACCTTTTACCTAATAAACAACTGCATGAATACAATTTTTAAAAATCTAAGAAGGCAAGCAGACATACGGCTACCTTATGGTAAGTTGTTACCTTTTGATGACCTCCGTAGTGTAATGGTTAACAAACTAGTCCACCACGCGGACCACACTAGAGGTTCTGGGTTTCATCACCAGCAAGGGCAAGTTTTAAAATGGCCTTTTCTAATAGTCCTGGGTCTTGGATGTTCTAGATATGTATTTATCAAAATATATAGTGTCGTTGAGCTATTATCTCATAACACAAGTTTGGACTGGGTGCAAAATCAACCTGTATACCGAGGGGACTATCAGCTTATCATATATAAACTATTCCCGGAAAATTTACGTATTAGTAAAATTCGCATCAAAATTTGCCCAGTAGTTTTCAGAGTATAACGATATATACAGACCGACACGCCGGGAGACTGCAACTAATAAGTATTGATAGGTAAATTGATGTTACTAGTAAACATTTTACCACCCGTTTAGTTTAGTACAATGATATAAGTAAGCAATTAGATTCTCATCCAAAAATACATAAGTAAAAGTTTAAATAACTGTTTTATTGGTCAAAGGTCTAAAATCTATTTTTTTAATTCCAATGCCACAAAAAACGTTATTGAAGCTCAAAAAGAATACAGTGTAAGTGGTGTAACGCAACCCTTTGCCCTTCATCTACAATGTCGACCGTTTGGCGTCCACTTTGTGACGACCTATTGCTTTGTAAGCGACGCTTGTTGTTTTGAAGCGGTTTTATTGTAATATGAGTGTTTTTCGGGTGTTTTAGTCAAAAGCATTTATCTTTCGTTTCTTTTTCCAAATATAATCAAATGGTTTTAATTTTATCACAAAGATCAACTAGACGAATAACGTAAACGCTCCTATTACCGCCAGTTTAAGCTTTGTTCAGATTCGCACCCAAATATTAGGGGTTAGCCGTTAGTTAATATAGGATTTTTAATTTATTCATAATCTTAATTTAGTTTTCTATGAAGTTCAGAGATCAATTTAAATATAAAATCAATTGCTATCCGATCAGAGGTAGTCCCGCTGATTGTTTTATTATTCCGTTCGCTGATAATTTACACACTTAAACTTTATTCTAAACGTTGCATAATAAATATATCTAAAATGTCTTTCAGTTATAATGGTCTGAAAATATTAAATATCTTTTAAGTAAGATAGAAAATAATGGGCGGTAAAAGAGTTCAATTTTTGTAGGGCGGTGATAAGCACGTTAACGTTAAACGCTTTAATATTACACTCGTTTTTTTTTTCATTGTTCTGAAGGTACTTCTGCCTTCCTACTAAATATGTAAGTGACCTCTGCCCTACTAGTCGACTGGAAGAGATCTCTTCTGGGTCCACCATTTGTAAAATTACCTTCGTTATTTTGTTATAATATAACTATCGCTGATATACAATAAAGTTATTTAAATAACTAAATAAACGTGGACAGGGATTCCACCCATTTGTAGTTGATATCCCACCTCATTGTACCTCTCGATTCACCTCCTCCTTCATTGTGCGAACCGCTAAGGTATAGAATTCCCTCCCTGCATCGATGTTTCCCCATACATATGATTTAGGGATTTTCAAGGCAAGAGTGAATAGGCATTTTTTGAGTCTGCGTGTTACACCTCATCTTAGCTTCCCATCAGGCTAGATAGGTCAAACGCACTCAAACCTCTAATAAAAAAAATATTTATATGCCGGGTTAGTAGTTAACACGTGGCGTGAAGCGCCACGTGGGTAGTTTAAATTATAAAACTCGTTAATCCCCACTACTGCCTTGTTGTGTTCGACTTATAAAAGCGTCGCACGGTTGATTAGTCGTCAGTCTGGCTCGGGCGGGCGCACGGTGCACATCTTGTGAATATTCGTAGTTGTGTAGCTGTGACTAGGCGTAGCCATGACTCATTTATTAAGATTATTATAAGGAATGCGGATCACTTGACCTATTCGTTATAATGACAGTCTACTTCACCTGGACGGTAAGCCCTGTGGGCACAGGACAACTGTGCGGGCTAGAGAGATAGTAAAATGTGTGATACGGAAACTCATGGTGCTTCTCATCTACCCTCATTGCGACATACATACACGGAGAGGTCCAAAAACACATTGGCCCTGTAATTCCGCTAGCTTTAGATCATAGCTATCACTAACAATGCACCGTGCACGCAAAGAAGCATGACCGCTAAGATAGAGTGCATCAGGCATCTCAAGGCACACGTATAAAATGAGCTAGTCCCAGTACGAAGAGCATGAGTCAATCACCATAGCCGAAAACGGTCAGGTACAATATTGAGACAGAGTCAGATAGATTTCTCTTAGTGGGACTTTATTTGATGCAGCGTCTTATAAGTATTAATCGTCAGTATAAACACTGATCAAAATTTTATGAATTATTTTATCAAGAAATTTCACACATTTTTTAACTAAAAACATGTAGGTATCATGTGTCTGACTCGGTTTATTTTAGAATCGCTTGGTGATAATTCCGAAACCATAAACAATACAGTATAAGGGGCTCTAACGCAACCCTTCGGCCCTCGTCCACAATGTCGACCGTTCACTTTGTAACGTCCACTTCTGTCCTTAACAATCTATTGCTTTGTAAGTGACGCTTGTTGTTTGTAGTGGTTTTATTGTAGTATGAGTGTTTTTCGGATTAAAAGCAAAGATTTTGTTTTATCTCAAAATATTTGGAAATTATATCGTTTTATACGCAAATTACAAGAATATTTATTAATATATTAATTTTTTTTTACATGTTCACGGTACAACGTCAACTTTTTGAAAATTCCTTAAACGCGCTGCCCGGACCAAAAAAGATAGCCATGACTTGAGCCATGGCACAGCTCTGAAGTCCAATACTTGACTACCAAAATTGTCACACAGCCATAAATACAATTGTGTACATACGTTCTGTACGTTAAAACTCATATTAATTCTGTGGCCATAGATAGATTTCATTTCGATCTTTTGGCACTTTTGTGTTTAAGCCGCTTGCTAAATTTGGTAACAAAAATCGCTGGTAAGATGTAATACAAAATATGTATTGTTCTCCAGGAAAAACTTGGTTAATCCTCGAACCTGAAAAATTTATACTTGTTTCCACACCTACTTTCTCTATTCCTACCCACTCGGTGTCCCACTTTCCCAAAAAGGTCAACATCTGTAATAAAAAGAGGATACGAGTATAATAGGGATACAATTCATGATATACCTTTATTTCCAAATGAAACTTACCGTTCCATTTCGCGTGAGTATTTCCATTGTATGATCAAATATTTGTGCTAAATACATAAGAGTACAACATACTATTCAGTTCTATTTAATATGGCAGGGCTGGGCAAACAAAACGGGGTATGCCTTCGGGCGTATAGGACCGGATCGTTCTCAGAAAACGGTCTGAAACCGGCCAGAAGGAATATTTAACTTTGCCCACAAGATTTTTGTGACAAAAAAACCTAGCATAAACAGCGAGGCGTTGCCTCTATGAACAAAATTGCTAAACCTCGCCGGGTAAAGTCCACGAGACTGCGATATATCCGCCGGCCACTCGCAATTGATATCCACGATAGGCCGGCGAGTCGTCGCGAGATGCAGCGTGCTCAAGGCGAGTCCGCGGCGAGACCTTGACGTTTTTCGCAGCAGGGGAAAACGCGGTGTGCGATGCAACAGGCTCGCGGCATATCGCAGCGAGTCACCGCGTTCTAGCGGCGGGGTCCTTGACTTTTGATCATCGAATGTCAATCAACGTATTGCCGCGATGATATCGCTGTGTGGAGATTGTTCATAGAACCAGTATGGAATTAGGTGGTACGATAGAAATATTATCGCGATTCTATAGAATTGCGAAATATATTAGAAATCGAATTATAATGCCGCAGATAAGAAGTAGATGTCTGGCATGTAGGCGTAAAATGTTAATACTAGACGGTTTATTTTGACTAGATAGTCTACATCATAGATAATTCACTAATGCGTGTGTAATTCAATTTTTTGTGTACATATTGATATAGGTTGTGGCCTCTCACTTGTGATTATTTACAAGAAGTCACCACCGGCTTTCTACCTAGTAAAGACATGAGACCAATTCAGGGAGTGAGGTGGCGTGTGTTGGTTGCTCAATTAAACTACAATTTGTGAGCAACAGATGTGTTTTATTAATTATATATGCATACCATAATGGGACAGATTCACCACTTGCTTGACGTTAGATTTCTTGAGAAACACTTGTCAAAATACAATTCTTTACATAGGCAAATAAAGATTCACTTACTTAAATTGTCCTTGTTCATTTAGTAACATTATAAGTAGTTTATACAGGTAGACCTTCGAACGATGTACTTAGATTTCCAGGTTGTCTCCCAAGGTCCTTTCGATGTTATGCCATCAGGTCAGCCATCAGTGATGTGGGATATGCAGTCTGTTCCTTTACATATGCGAAAAACTAACTGCGCTCACTTTTTAATATTTTATTAAATTATTCAAATCATATCTTAGAACCCTAAAACAAAAGATGTATTTATTGATTATTTTGGATTTTAATTTTACATTGTATTGACAATGTGACAACTCGTGTCATGGTTTTTTACTTACGATTTATATCGGTCTATTAAATTTATTTATGACATCTTCCTTTTTTTCTTCATTTTTATCGTCCAGTTTGTATTTCTTTAATTAAATTTAAGTACAAGTACAAGTTGTATGTGTATCTCAATCAAGACGCTTAAGACGGACGATGTCACTCCAAAGATGGCTGTCAAAAGCCTGTTTATTTTTCTATCTACTCTTTCTTTACGGACTTAGATGAAAGGTTTTTGACTTACAAAAATCGGATGAGTTTATTAAACATTATTACATTGTTATTTATAGCTTTAGATATATTTTTTACATTTATTTAAGTTTGTTTATATTTTATTTATGCTTATTTAATTAAAAGGAATGAATGACGACTAGCGACATCTCGTGTCAATTTCAAGTCGATATTGTATTTTGTTTGGAAGACGTTAGTGTAGATGTCGCTACTGATATCAAAATATTTTTTGTTTGTTACAAGGTATGTATGTATTTATGTATATATTTTATATTTGTATGTATGTATTGTATGTATCTTTATTAATTACACTTTTTTCTTCTTGCATATAACTTCGCACCTCACCTGTTTTTGTTAAAGATCTCTAAGTACCTCGGATGCCTGGAAGAGATTGCAGCTGCGATAAGACCGCCTTTTGACATCTGTTTTCTTTAATCTATTACTCTGTATCATTATGTTTTGGTGCAATAAAGATCTTAACTAACTAACTAATGCGTCTACATATTCTACAGTAGGTGAAAAGTTTGACACACTTTTCCGTACTCATTTAAGTATACCCAATGGCTCTACAGTACAAGGAAAACCACTTTCCCTACCAAAAACTTTGCAGTCATTTCAGTTTATACAGTTTTGCTTTCTCAAAAAACCTAAACTTAGTAATTTTATTCAAGCCTTTTTGCTTCGAAATTTTAACTCCACAATCCTCTCACTAGGTTTGTACAACATGAGGCTGTTTAGTTTATTGAAAAACACAGTTTATCTTGTAGTTATTTTTTATTTACTTTAGAAGAAATCTGCATAATTTTATAAAAAAATGTTAATTTTATAAAATTATGTAAAGAGTGCATTTGAAATGATTGCTTTGTTAACATACTCACATTAAAGGTATTATAATACTGTAATTATAGTACTGTAACAATACTACAATTAATGCAGTAATAAAAAATAATAAAGTATCAAGTCATCGTCGACAATTAAGTCGAGCATGCGTAAAGTGCTCTATGACCTCGCTGCTAAAAGTACTTAAGCTCGTATCTTACAGCTGAGTAGCGCGGGCGTTTGGCATACAAAACTAGTATTTATGTTGCGTCAATAAGGTTTAAAGTCCGGCGGGGAAGGGCAGCCTCACGCGGCCGCTTGAGGATAGTAAGTAATTCCAAGTTTTGTTTGGAACAAATTTTCGCGACACATTTTGATACTAATTGTGGTAGAGCCACGCTAAAGGCAAAACTCAGTTTTGCTAGTAGAATGAAAAGGCCGGCTCTTGACTGCCTCCGCGGTCCAGTGGTCAAGGCGTTTGCCTTGTGATCCGGAGGTCATGGGTTCAAATCCCACTGGGAAGCATACTTTGTGAAAAGTTGTTTCCAGTCTGTTTAGGATATTGCAAGCTTTAATCACCTGATTATCTGAAAAGAAAGATGATTTTCATGCTTCAGAAGGTACGTAAAGCCGTTGGTCCCGAACGCCATCTAGCGTTTGTACCTATCCTAGAATTGGTTCTGGTCTACCCTTTGGGTTGCGGAGGTCAGACGGCAGTCGCTCTGTGTAAAAACCAGTAACCTCGTCAAATCACCTAGGTTAGGTAGCGGACCCCGGGCTCTGAAGCGCAACCGCTGACCATGCAACCGGGAATACGCTCGGATGATGATGAATGAGAAGGCCGGCTCGACGTCTAAGTAGTAGCTTCACTGCTTTTATGCTTCGTTCGGTGAGTGGGAGAGCCGGCTTTCCGCCGCCTTTCACGAATTTTTGCGAAGCCAGATTTTCCACCTTGCCCTGGCTAGGGATCGAAACCAGAACCTCCGGGTAACGGACAAGCATGTTAATCAATACACGGAGGTCGTCAAACAAAATGCCTTCCATATAGTTAACTGCATAAAGCCGTTGGTCTCAGCCAAAGATCTCAAGCTTACATCATTAGACGGCAGTAGCCAAACTGCCTGATGCCTTTAAGCATCTTACAAACAAAGCAGCTCAGAATTTATTTAATATCCTCTCTATTTTTGTTTCCTATTTTTCTTCGGCCCTCTTCTACCTAGGTCGGAAACACATTTACTTTGCTGCGCAAAAAATACAGTACAATTTAACTTTGCGTGATTAACAACGGTATTTTCCTAAACGGACGCGCGTGAACAGTATATTAAGAGACCTTTAGCTTGCGGTGGAAAACAATTCGGCAAATGGACTCCCAACCTACTGTTTACAAGTAAAACTACACGTACTGTGCCAGGGTTCCGTAAATAACATTGACACGCAAACAAACAATGTCGATCCCAATTATTTACATGTTGTAGGGTGCCAGGTCTTTTTAGTTCATTCTTAATACGAAACGGTTTCTGTCCCTCTCTATTCCTCTTTCTTTCATGGAAGACAACTAGTAAGTGTCACTCTCGTACCTTCCTAAAATGAACTTAAAATTAATAAATAAATAAACAAATAAATGGACCAGCCACGCTGATTAAGCTAGCCCCAAAGTTAGTTTTTTGAACTTGTGTTATGGGATAATAACTCAACGACACTATATTTTATGATAAATACATATGTTTTGAATAAAAGTGCTTTGTTAGGAGACTAGCGCCATCTGCGTGTGATCTCCACAAACACGGGCAAGATTATCGATTCATCGATATTCCGGCTGTGCCCCGCCCTGCGCGGATTGTCTTTGCGTCAAAGTCTCGACTGACGTTGTTAATGACAGGTTGCGCTGGTCCCGTCGCGAAAGCCATGCGGCATTAATTTTGTATTTGATATATTGCGAATATTTCGTGAAGAATTGTCGCTAATTGTTGTTTGATTGTGTGCCCAATTTGTTTGGAACGGCGTGGAGCCGAAATTGTTTGTATTACGTAAAGAACAGTGATTTGTGTCAAATGTAAAATGCGTGACATGGCGTCATTATAAATTGTTGGTTTTTACCTATTTCCCGTGTGGAACGGAAGTATTTGTTATGTGAATAAAATTGACTATAAAAGAAACTTGTTGTGCTGGTGAAGTGGTGCTATAAATACGACGTATTCGTTTGGGGCGACATACATGAGCTCATGGGTAGGTTCGTTTAGGGACCCCATTTTCTTCACCACTGGCTTGGGACCCGTGCTGGGACCTGAGGCCGTCGCCAGCCCTGAGTAGGACTTCGGGCTCGACGCGAAGGCCAGGCGAGGCTGCCTGAAGACTGCATGGATGCGGTAAGTTTTGTAATTAGTTTAACCCTAGATAACTAAACATTCGTCTGGCAGACTACGCGACCCCTTGCATAAGTCTAGTTCACATACTTTCGCGTACCCCCTGCTTGCACGCCTTTGTATACCTTCATAATTAGAGTAAAAAGTTGCACAAATGCGGCGTTTGCGCAAACAATTGTCTTTACTTGTGATTTATAACCACCGCGTCGCCTAGATGACGAAAGTTTAGTTATAACAGGTGCAGATTTTCAAAGGTATCTAAATTGCATTTTATTTTATATTAGTATTTTCAAATAAAAAAAATTAATAAATGTTTGTATTATAATTAGATAATATACAAATAATATGAATTTCATAAAAACGGTTATTTTTTAATGACTAGGGTTTATTAGTAAGATGTCATTCATACTACTAATTGCTTTCAACTTTTTCTCATATACCTAATATTATTGATGGATTTATAAATGGAAACATATGTCCTAGGCTGAAAGTAGAAATTCACGTTTATTAAGATTGATTACTTTGATAAAAGAAACAAGATAATTTAACTTCTGTGGTGATGACAAATCATTGGAAGGTTGAAAGTCAATACAATATCAGCATTAATACTGATGTCTCGTGCCAATCTTTGGGTTCTGAAGATGATTTTTTAGTATCAAGTAAAAGACAACAGAACCCAAATTATTAAACCGGATGATTTTATATTGTCAAACATGGAAAGAAACGTACTACATACTACGTCAGATGCTACAACGTAGCATTCGACATGTGCTTTAGCAACTCTTCGATTTTTATCCAGTAAAACTCATCATAAATGGTCATCTGCACTAAGACTACTCCTACTTATGTTATTATACGTCGCGAATAACATCAAAAATAATTAACAAATAACACGGCGAGATTTTGTTTTGAAACTGACAAACCACCTCATGGAGCCTTGGTTGCGGCAACTTGCTCGGACGGTAACTTTAAGACGTGACATCAAGGTCATGATAGGAGATATCCTTGGTGAAATCATATGAAGAATCTGCTCCATTTCCTTATGTATGAAATATTACAAAAAAATTATACGTTTGCCCGTCGAAATTGCTAAGGAAGACCAAAAATTGATGCCTTAGATGTAAAAAATGCAATTTGTGACACCCATAATGTAGATGTGTATAAAAGGTATGTGGCATCATTAGTATAAAATTATTTCTACCTATCTCTATTCACAACGAGCACTTTATACGAATCATGTAACAATTTCTTCCTCACGTTAAATTATGTTGATAATATAAGATTTTTTAATGCGTAGTCCGCTAGACGAATGTTTAGTTATTGAGTAACTCCCAGGATAGTTTAGTTATCTAGGGTTAATTACTTTTAATTAGAATTAAGTTTAACTCATAATTAGGTTAGGAGGTTCCCTGGACCTTATCTAGGGTGGTAGCAGACTGCGTAGGTTTTTTTGTTTGTTGCCGGTGGGATTCCCGGACTCGTACCAAGAGCGTAGTTAGTAACATTTCTTGGTATCAGAACGTAATCTTAGCTATCTGCGCCAACATTTTTGGTAGTAGAGCGTAGTTGATAACGGCTCTGATTACGGGCCCACATATTGTTTGTTTCTTGGTTTGTTATTAAGGTAGGGTAAACAATATTTCCCATAGAAAATTTGGACTAAAATAATTTTGTTTGCTTGTAATTAATAAGTATTGGGCCGTCTCAATCATACTATTAGATAGTATTATAGCTTGTTTGTTTGCCATTAATAAATATTAGTCCGTGTCAATTTTACTATTAGATAGTACTTTGATTTGTTTGTTTGTATTTAAAAATTAAGAATTTTGGTTTGTGCCCTTGTCGGACTTATTTATTCAGTTATTTAAATTTGGTTTGTTTTGTTCTTGTCTAACGCAATGTCGAAGACAACCTCCGTAAAGGCGACGCTCGCCAATGAACTTAGGTGGGCTGCGAGTGCCAGCGCACTCTTGTCCCGTACGGACAGGGACGCTGCGATTCTGGAGCCAGCGGAACAGCTCCGTACGAGATTGGCCAATACGGAAGCAGCCATGGCGGCGCTTACCGAGGGTAATTTGGACCCAGAGGTCTGGGCAGGCCATCTCAAGGACTATGACCAGATTCTGGCCTTTCACGATGAAATCGTGGAGAAGGCCGCACACATCAGAGCGAGACAGGCGGGCGGTCCCGCCCCTCGCGCATCCGGTGGACCGGAAGGGCCAGCTGTAACTGGTCGGCTTCCCACCCTTCAGCTGTCCCACTTTGGGGGTAGTATGGAGGAGTGGGTGGCCTTTAAGAACATGTTCGAGTCGTTGGTCGACTCGAGACACGACCTAACGAAGGCGCAAAAAATGGCGTACCTTCTCTCAACCTTGGAGGATGAAGCGCGGTCGCTCATCCAGCACCTCCGTGTGGAGGATGACCAGTATGACACGGCCTGGGAGCTTCTTAATTCCCATTACCAGAACTAGGGTGGTAGCAGACTGCGTAGGTTTGTTTGTGTGTTTGTTTGTTGCCGGTGGGATTGCCGGACTCGTACCAAGAGCGTAGTTAGTAACATTTCTTGGTATCAGAACGTAATCTTAGCTATCTGCGCCAACAACATATATAGACACCCAAGACCCAGGACAATTTGAAAAAGGCCATTTTCCAACTTGCCCTGGCTGAGAATCGAACCCAGAAAGTCGTCAGAATTAGATCTTGGAATAAACATACCTTGAATGCTTGCTTCAAAACCAACCAAAACAAAAGCGCCTTAGTTGAAAATTCTTCTACTCAAAATGTGTCATCAACCATTTGTTTCTTCAAACGCTCTTTATTAAAATGTATACTAATATAAAGCCTATGATTAGATACCTAGCTTTATGTTAATGGATTCGCAGCATACTATTTACATATAAAACTACACGTACTGTGCTCAGACTCCGCAAATAACATTGACACGCAAACAAACAATGTCGATCTCAATTATTTACATGTTGTACGGCATCAATTACAGCGTTTTACCACATTAAATTTATGTCGTCACAATTTTTTCCCAATCTTCCTTCCTCTTTTGTAAAACGCTTCCCCGATTTCATCCTTAAGTGTACTGTTTCAGAACCAGGAAACTGCTTTGCATCTTTTTCTTTTTCAAAGCTGTCGTATTTTGATAGAACCAACAATGCCGAAGACCGTGGGAAGAGGGAAAAAAAGCTAGAACCATTAAATTGACTGGAAGAGATCCCTTCTGGGATAAGTCCACTATTTGTAAAATAACCTTTATTATTTCATTATGTGTAACTATTGTACTATGTACAATAAAGTTTATTTAATAAATAAATAAATAAATCAAGCTTCAACGAAGTGACTTCTCATCCAAAATACCTTAGTGCCTCAAGACTAAAGTCTATACAGTCAATGTGTGTTACCTACCAGTGATGACTTATTACTCTGAAACGTAATCTCTAACTATGGGTCTCTTATGAAGCCTCAAGGTCGCTCAACGCGTTATGGAGAGGACTATGCTAGGTGTTTTTTGACGTGATCGAATCAGAAATAAGGAAATTCGTAGGAAAACAAAATTCACTGACATACGATTGGGTAGCCCAGCGGATTGGGTCGTTGTAGTTGATGACCTCGTTGGACCGATGTCCGATGGGGCAAAAAGGTTCTCGAATGGTGAGCATGCACTGCAAGCAAAGATATATACTTATATAGTAGAATATATAAGTATTAAGAGACCTTACACGATTGCGGTGGAAAACAATTCGGTAAATGGACTCCCAGCACTGTTTACAAGTAAAACTATAGTGAATGCCTTGACAACATTGACACGCAAACAATGTCAATCTCAATTATTTACATGTATACGGTGTTGGTTACAGCGTTTTATGATATTTCTATAATATGGAAATTATGTGATATACGATGTATTGATTTCCCTTCTTTCTCATTCCTAGTATCTCTGCGATGTTGATGGTTGGCATGATTAGGTATAACGTTGTCTTGTGATGGAATGTGAACGCGCCTTTAATAGTCTATGATTTAACCTTTTTACTCTCTGCTCACTCCTCTCGTGGTCTGTACGTCTATACTCAATGGTGTTGCGCTGATTATTATTTCAGAAATAATTAATACCCGTTCATATTTTTAACGTCTTAAAGCTCGTGTTGATATTTATTTGATAAAAAGTGAAAATATAAGTCACGACAATATCCTTCACTGGTTACGCCGGTTGACACGACTCGCGATCGACAATTTCAGTTTTCGACATAAATGATTTTTTGTAATAAGCACTATTTCGTTTCGTTATCAAATGTGCCGAAATAAAGCACACAACTAAACTCAAGATCACTCAGGTAAATTACGAAATTTTGAGTTTTTGTATCTTCAATATTCCAAGTAGTTGAACTTATTTTAATCTACTTTCAGCAGTTCACTATTTCAATAAAAAAGAGCTAACTTTACCTAGAAATGGGACACGTAATCATATGTTCCACATATGGGCAATGGCCAGACCTCCCTCCACTTTTTCATTCCATCCGGCCCTGCGCTATTACTTTAAGATCATCCCGCTTTACTTTGGCTTACCAGGTCTTCTGGTATTTCTAGGAATCCAACAACAGGCAATTATAATAATTGTCCAGAAACAATTTAGCATTCGATACATTGTGGTGGACAATGTTCGGTCATCTACTTCGATACGATGCGTTCTTTAAAACAATAAATGAAGAAAATATAAAAGGAAAAATAGAAGTAGGAAAACCCAGAACATATTTTGATCAAATAATAGTAAAATTAAACGTGATAACACATAATAAGGTTAAAAACTTAGTAGAAGCTAGAGAGACATGGAAAAACACATCACAGATAAGCCGTGTGGCTCTTAAATACAAGAAGAAGAAGACATTGTAGCCAACAGTCACTTACTTTAAAACATAACTACAATAACTTACTTTAAAACATCCAGATTTACCAGAATGATTTGCAAAGCAACCGCTTATACTGAGACCATAACACAGCTTACTTTACAGAACAAAGCATCAGTTAGATTACGCCAACATGATACGTTGGGTTGTAAACTGAGGGTAGGGTAGGGAGACACCACTACCAATCTCCCTCTGGATCATAAAAATAACTGAGTACCCAATTAACATCAAAAATGTTTACCCTGATATTTGAGTGGATATTGGGAATGTATTGAGTGACTGATATGTTTTTTATGCTCAAATATCATGATTGTTGTGAGAAAATATTTTACACAGGAAAATAATTTCAGTTTATGTTAGTAAGGTCACGACAAGTTACAGGAGCATTTAATTAAGTTCTTAATTTGTTCGTACTATAATATTATTTACGTATCATTTACAATGTTATCAATCAAATATTATTACGAGTCAAATGATTTGAGTTGGTTTTCTATTCATACAAGTAGGTATGTACCGAGTCGTGTAATTGGCACGCGTAATAAAATCAAAGCCAAAGTAGAATTCAAACGTTACGAGAGACCGAATACCTAATTATTCACCTTACTTTTTTCTTATGACTTTAATTTCATCACACATAAAAGTCAATCGGCCAGTATTCAAAACAGCTAAAATATTAAATAAATTTTATTATTAATAAAACCGTATCTTAATAATAATACAGTAAACATAGAAAAATATAGTATCGTTAAGTTAGTAAACTCAACGATACACATAGATGAACATCTAAGACCCAGGACAAGTTGAAAAAGGCCATTTTACAACTTTCCCCGGAGATCGAACCCAGAACCTTCGAATGATGGACAAGGGTGTTAATCAATACGCCACGGAAATCAACAAGAAAAAACACTATCAACTTTTCTGTCGATATTCACAATAAACTCGTCCATATTAATGTCTAATAATTATTCGTTATTGCACGCGAGAAAAACAAGTCCATTTGTACTCTGAACTTGTTTTCCGTACTGTAAGGGTCAATTCAGACTGGGCTGAAAAATGCTCGAGCAATTTTTAATTGGTAATTAATATCCACCTCATTCCATTCAGAAAAAGCTGAAAATAGCTGAAAATAAATCGAAAAGAACGCGTGTTCGAACATCCTCTCGGCATCTACGCGAGCACACGCGAGACTACTCTAACGCGCGCACCGGCGTGGGTATGTTCGAGCAGGCGCGCGGTGGCGGTGGCGCGCGGCGGCGGCGGCTGCAGCGAGCGACCGATATTAACATAATGAGGCGACTTTCAGTGAAAAATAAATAGAGATTAAAAGCATTCTCAATAGATAAATGGCGTTAAACGTTCTCAATAAGATTGAAATTGTTCTGTCAATTCCAGAAACAAACGCACCATGAAAATTTTAAATTTTAAATAAATTTGACATTGACAGACCGATTCAAGTTATTGCTGCGCCAACTATCCTAAGTTACTGTACAATTTTTTTTTAAAGAAAACGCCTCATTATTATTTTGCCTGTACTCTTCGAGTCCGAACTGCACACTGGCTTAAGCTAATCGAACATCTGCGAGACGGTTGGAACATCCGCGGGACTGTTCGAGCACCCGTGCCGTGGGACTGTTCCAGCATGTGCGAGTGCGAGACTGTTCGAGCATCCGCGAGCTATTTGCGCTAAGTGTGAATGGCGGCCAGAAACATGCTCAAACATACGCAAGCATTTTTCCGCCTAGTCTGAATTAACCCTAACAATCCGTCAATGTAAATTGTTTTAACAGTCTGTTTTTATTCGCTGTTTTTTATTCGCTGTCCAGTGAAATTGACACTAGGAATATTTTCCGGACGATCAATCATGCACAACTGTGTATCGGGTTTTCTTTCAGACAATTCGTTCGCAATATTTTTGCACGTTTAGTGTATCACACATTGTTTGTCACACATATTGATTAAGTACCTACATGAATTTGTGTGTAAATAAAAGTTTTGTATAGTACAGGTGTTAGATTGGTTACTTACACACGACGCCACAAGGCGGCAACGGTCGCTACGTGCCACGCACTTGGATTTTGCATGAATTTGTTTGGGCCTTTACACACGGCCGGCGGCGGTTACGCGAGCAGCGACTCCGCCGACGACGCTGCGGTGCCGTACGCTAACGCTTGTCTCATGACTCTCATTCTCATGCCGCTGACGCTGCGACGCACAAATATAATCCGAATGCGCGACACCGCAGCAGTTGCGGAATGTGTAAACGCTCTTACGAGATAAAAAACGACACAGTCTAGTTTTTTTCCCCATTTAAAGTATATTTATTATATAAGAAACACAACCTCCCATAATAAAAATGTAACTAAAACTAAACTAAAATTTTAATTCAAAACAATAAAATCCAAATGTTGTTCATGTGGCATAGGGCTGAGCACATTGCATTAAATTATTAAAAGACTTAAGAAGAAAAATATCTAATTCCAACAAAGAGCAATAGGTAAAACTAGAAGAGACATCACATAGCACTGTTTTGAACCGTTCAATTGTAGCTATCTCTAAAAATGCCATATGGCATTAGGTCCGCCACTTGTACTTTTATTATATTGTGCAATAAAGATTAAATAAATAAAAATAAATAAATAAAACTACACTAAGCGAAAACCATACGAAACTATGTTAAACATAATTAAAAATTCCTTGGTGTGTGTTACAATACAATAAGAATAATTTTGAGGAACACAGCATATTGTAAAGAAATAACTTTCCATCGGTAGGTACGTAACCGATTTCATTGTTTGAAAATTAAATACATATGATAAAATTCACATCGCCATATCAAAAATAGAACAGGGGCCAATGTTTGAGATAGCTGGTCCATAATCTATGTCAATGAATTCCAAGAAATTCATCACAATCATCAGGTCTTTTTTAGTATCCACTGCAGGAGCACGACCCTCTCTGTACTACCAGAGCCATACAACAGAGCACACAGAAGATTTGGCCTACACTCTCCACGCTGGCCAGACGGGTTGTAGAGGTCTCATTGATGTTTCCTAAGTCGCCTTCTACGACATCCACGGGAAGACTTGGAGTGGTCCTATTCTATTCTGCCGGTTACCACACGGCACGGCTCATACTTTCCAAGAAATTATACTTTAATAATAATGATTATTATTCAAGAGTAGAGAATCGTATGCAAAACTTGTGAATAAGATATTCCGACATTACAAGAAACCTCGGCCGTAAGCAAAGTGCAAAACTTAGCTGCTTTGCTCCATTTTAATCCGGTTCATCTTACAAGGAACAAATGGAAAACAAACTTGTATTTCAATCGAAACGGATGTTGGTTCGTTAAATCCCTTTCTTCGAGCGTCTACAATCAGTGCTGGTTGTAGAACTATTAGTGCCCTCGGGCAATATTCATGTGGGGCATCGGCTCTGACACCAACCAGTAAAATTCATGTTATTAGTTTTAAATTTTATTGATTTAATATGGCTCTTAATTGATTTTGAACCTTAAAAGTATTTGTTGATAGCTTTGAAAATAATATTACAGTACCAAAGATTTATTAATTGGTAGAACTACCTGTCTACCAATGCCTTACTATGCAAACATTCTAGAGCTCGAACAAGTAGGTATACTCTTTTTGCTCTCCTTGATTGCACAACGCCCTTGATATCGAACTACCGCGGTCCTGTAGCACCATACCAAATGATAGTGCCCCTTTATATCTGGTAACTTGGTAGTGACTTCCAATGTATCGTTTACAATAATCATAGTCGCCTTAAACCGAAGATTAGGTCCTTTGCTACTATAGTCCCCTTTTATCTGCTGCCCTGGACTATCTTCCAACCGCTCCCTACCTTAATGCCACACCGTCTACAATGGTGACCGTCGCCTTACACCGGAGATTTGGTCCTTTGTTCTAATTTCTATTCGCTTGATGGAAGCCATTAATCTAACTTTGAACAATAATGGGATTAGCGGTTCTGTAAAACTACAGCGATTTGATATCCGTTTCAAAGTAAGAAAATGTTTCTTTAAACTTTAATTTACTAGGCATAGTACCTAAATCCTATTTTAAGCTTATCCTCTCCTAATAAGATTGAAATTTCGTTGGCCTGACCTAATTAGGTACACGAGTACCTAACTAAGTTTTTGGTAAGAAAATGTTGTAAATTATAATCTATAATGTAGGTATTTATTATATTCCCTTTACAAAAAATATACCACGCGAATCTCGAAAGTTTAGATTAAGCCGTTCGCCACTGCCTACATTAAGTACTCGTATGTCTGCATATTAATGCATGATATAGGGTAAACACCCACACAGTAGCCAGCCTCGCACCAGTACTCAGCCTTTTCGGGATAAAAACATGTAGGAGATTTATTGGTTGCACTATGATGGCCGAGTATTAGATTTAAGCGGCTGAGCACTTGTGAAAATGGCATTTTTAAGTAAAAAGTTTTTTTCATTATGTTTCACTACATATTTTTGATTTTTGTTATTTTGTACAAAAATTTAAAAAAAACGAGTATTATAAAGCAATTGGTATAAATCTTTTCAATTGGTATAATCTAAATCTTTTCGATTCCTTTTATATATTTTTTTTCTATAAGCAGTTTCCACTAAAACTACTATTGGGTGTTTTACATTAACAAAAAAAGCAATAAAGTGTACGTAACTATTTATTCTAAATTATTGCTGTAGGTCAGCTATATAGACTGAGAGCACCGCATGTTTCTTAGGCCGCATAATTTAATGGTTGGTACAACGAGCCAAATTGCACGGTAATGTCATCTAATAGTATTCTATCTTTCAAACGGGTGCCTACGCGCCTCGGAATTCGGTACACACTCGGTCCGTGACACAACAGTAGGGATGTGCCGCAGTGACGAACGATTGTGTGTTGGTTTTGTTAGCAGTAAGCGTGTGATTCATCATCATCATCATCATCATCAATATCCCAGCCCTTCTTTCGCCCACTGCTGAGCGTAGGCCTCTCTTCGTCGACGCCACCCATCTCGGTCCTGTGCTGCTCTCATCCAGATGCGAACCGCGACTTTGATTATATCGTCAACCCATCGCATAGGCGGACGCCTGACCCTTCTCTCACCCGTTCTGGGCCACCATTTGGTCAGAGCCTTACTAATAGCATGTGATTAGCTTATATTATTTTGTTTGAAAAATACATGAGTGACCTATCTTACCTACACTCGGGATAAAAAAAATAGTAGTAGTTTCCTAGGTTACATATCTACTCGTACTTACTAATGTACTTACCTACTTACATATATTATTAAAATAGATGAAATATCATTAGGAAATAATTAAAGTAGTATTAGGAAAAACAAGAAAGAAACTTAAGTTGTTAGATGAAATAATTATTAAAATACTGTAGGCGGGCAGCCCTAGTGCACGCGTGGCTGTAGATAGGTATTTATTTCAAGAAAAGGGCCGAGTTATAATTTACCGTGCAACGGGCACTAGATTCGCGGTCTAAAGTCTTAATATGTATAAGTCTATCGCCAACCCTGCTGGAATAACGTACATGCGACTGTATATTATACAGTTTGTTTAAAAAGGCTACTAAAAATGTCCTCGTATTTATTGTCCGAGCGAACGAAGCGTCTCAGTTTTGAGATTAGTCAAAAAATGCTTTTGTCTGTCTGTTCTCGCCTACAGGTCGCATTTCTCAACTGATTCTCGTGTTTGAAAGTGGGTTTAAAATCAATATGGCTGAAAATTATAATTTAGGCCCTTAGACTTTTTTGCCCGAACAACTTTTTTATCCGATAAACTGGTTGGGGGTGACTTGAGAGGTCTACAGCTTACAGACCCACTAGTAATATAATATTAGGTATCCTGTTTATTCGATACATTCCATCGTTCAACAAAAAACGACTGTGTTAAAATGTTAAATTCGTATGTTTACTGTTCCGCTTATGTAATTTTACTCCGGAAAAAGAAAATATTACTTTCATTGTGGTTACCAAAGAAGAAAGCACAGACACGTCTATATTTACATATTTATGACAATTGTTCTGTATTTTATTCATAAAGGTAATATTTCTTTCCTTTCGCCCAGCAACTTTTTGTATAACATCTTAAAAGTTGCAACACACAATGGCGTAATAATACTACGGGGTGAAATCCTGCGGCGCGTTAATTCACTTATTATTTATTTATCTACCTACCTACAGGGTGACTTTTTAACCCCCAGCCTAATTATCGGAGCAAGTTTAGTGTATGATACTGAACTACTTTCCATAAATCACAAACAATGATAATTAAATTTTTAACAAAAATTAAATAACCAACTACATTTTTTTTTAGGAGTTTCTTCCATATCTCCAAAGTTCTTCATCTTATCTTCACCAAATTAAAATGGGACCAATTTGGCAGTAAATGCTTTCAAATAGAAGAATCATCAAAATCGGTTCACAATTTGGCGAAGATAATCGCGTAACAAACATACATTAAAAAAAAATAACAATAAAAAAATAAAAAAAAACATACAGTCGAATTGATAACCTCCTCCTTTTTTGAAGTCGGTTAAAAAACAAAAAAAGTTCACCTTTCCATAAAAATCAGCGCTCAGCCAAACGGATTTTGTATGGGAGGACAATTCTTTTTATTGATTTTGAATATAAAAAATTGTAGAAAATAGTTCAATACCATGGACCAAACTTGCCCCAATTTGGCTGGTGGTTGAAAAGTCACCTGTATATAAAAATTAATTGCTGTTCGTTAGTCTAGCTAAAACTTGAGAACAGCTGGACCAATATAGCTAATTTTGGTTTTTAAATAAATGTAGAACGCCACCCAGGCCAGGTTTAGTTACGGTAAAAAATATGGTACCTAAAACTTAATGGCAGAATAACAGGAAACAGAACAGGCGAACCAAAGTTCGCCGGGTCACACTGCTTGGTGGCGCTCTTATTTCCAATATAAATTGTATTATAATTAAATTTTTATATTAATAAGCATATGTGTATATGTTTTCCTTATTTCTCCTAACATACAGATTTTGCCTAGTTTAGGAGACAGGGCTGTAATTTGAACTATGTAAAACTGTTATGGTCAATAAAGATTATTTTTTTTACATTCTTATACAGGCTGACTTTTTATCCACCAGCCAAATTTATGGAGCAAGTTCAGTCCATGATACAAAACTACTTTCCATAAAAGCAATTAACGAAAAACTATAATAAAAATTCACCTCATACAAATCAGCGCTAAGCCACGAAATTTTTTTATCGATTTTTAATAACTTTTTTTATAGAAAGTAGTTCAAAATATCATGGACTGAAATTGCTCTAATAATTTGGCTGGTGTTTAAAAAGTCAGCCTGTATAGTTTGAAAATTATCAAGTGTACTTGAATCAATAAGATTAAAACATCTCGTAAAAAAACTGCTTTCCCGGGTTGACGTCGGGTGACGACTGGTTGTAAAACTGTTAATACGAACCTGTTCCTATCGAGGGTTGATGTCAGACAGGGGGTCGTTCGTAAACAAACAGCCAAATTGTTTTTGGTTTTTTCTCCACTTTGCAGGGTCTTTGGTATCTTTCGGTTTTCGGAGAAGAACAATCCAAGCGCGCCCCGGTGCTTTGTAACAGCATAGCTTTTAGCGGTTTAACATACTTAACCGCAACCGGAAAACATTAAGGTTAGAAAAAGGAGACATAAGCGACTCTATCAACGGTTACGTCGCCTCTGTGTGTTAGAGTCTTTAAATTTTACCAAAGAAGTTTATATTTTGTTTTCGATTTATATTTTTAATCTTAAGTAGGCTTAAGCGGAATAAACCAAAAGAGTTAACTCAAGACATTTTTGTTTGTTTCTTTTTTATTTCACTTCTTTATTTTGCCTATAAATGTTTTATTAGGTGTTTGAAGACAAAGGTTTTTATCTACTGCAAAGTTATTTAAGTTCCCTCTTAAGAGTTGGACAGTCGGACAGTTTGAGAACAAGTGACATTTATAAGGGTTTGTTTATGTGTTTAGTTTTTATCCAGAGACCAGTATTGATGCAAACTTATTGGTGGAAATAGAACTTACAAGTGTTTTAGTTGCTTATGTTTATATTAAATCGAAAACTTGTGTATTGTCTTTTATTTATCTGGGACACGGTAGTGCCCTTGTCAAATCGAGCAAAAACAAACAAATAAAGGCACAGCCATATGAACTGTGTACACGACCACGGTTTCTACACGGCACGGCGCCGACCCAGCGCGACACGGTAGAAACCATACTCGTTGACATAGAACCTTAGCATACTTTTAGACTCTAAACTCTGAGAAATTTAAGCCACTTATGACACCCCTGTAACTACATTGTAAAAGAAACTAGAAGCCTATTTTTTGTGACCAAGACAATCTACAGAACATGGCTAAAAAATTACACTAAAATAGATCGACATAACAGTGATGCTAGCGCGGTGAACAGCACCTTATCTTTAATTTCTGATTGGTTTTCGGCCAATAACCTCATGATAAATGCGAACAAGACCCAATGCATTCGATTCTCTCTTCCTAATGTGAGTCAAGCCTGCGTTGACATACTAATTAATGGTCAGAAACTCGATCTGGTTGAAAGTACTACCTTTTTAGGAATCACAATTGATTCGAAACTTCAATGGGGCGCTCATATAACTAAACTTTCTAATAGGCTTAGCTCTGCGGCTTACGCTGTTAGGAGAATAAGACAATTGACAGATGTAGCAACTGCTAGACAAGTGTACTTTAGTTACTTTCACAGTCTAATGTCTTACGGGATACTTCTATGGGGGAGTGCAGCCGACATTCAGACTATTTTTCTTTTACAAAAAAGAGCAATTCGTGCTATTTACGGTTTAGGATCAAGAGACTCACTGCGGGAATTATTTAAGGAAATAGGTATACTTACTTTTGCATCACAATTCATATTTGAAAATATAATTAATGTATGTAAGGAAAAATATTTCCTTGTTCAATAAAGTAAGTGATTTTACAGATAGAAATTTACGTAATAAGAATGACTTAGTTAGCCCGTATTACAGGCTGAATACAGTCAGTAAGTCTTTTATGGGGAAGTGTATACTTTTTTATAATAAATTGTCAGAATCGGTCCTTGATATGCCAGACAGAAAATTCAAAGCTTATGTAAAGAAAGTACTTTGTGAGAAGGCTTATTATAGGACCGATGACTATCTTAAAGACAAAAAGGTCTGGCTTGAGCTTGGCGCGGGTCCCTCTTAAAGGTTTGTATACTTAGACATGTCATAATTTAGGTACATTGGTACATACTAAATATACAAATTGACATTATTTTAAATTTCGTAATTCTTATAATTCAATTTAATTATGACATAACTAGCTTTTTCCCGCGGCTTCGCTCGCGTATCCCACGGGAACATTACTTTTTTCCGGGATGAAAGGTACCCTATGTTACTTCTAGTACCTCCCAGGATATGTGTACAAAGTTTCATGATGATTCGTCAAGTAGTTTTTGCGTGAAAAGGTAACAAACATCCACGCTTTCACATTTATAATATTAGTAAGGATAAACAATGTAATCTCTGTCCATCTATATAACTAATTTTAAGTGTTTAGTTTGTTAGTTGACGTCTTTGGAGAAAACGTGCAGTGCAGTTTGTTGCCGCTTCTTCTGCACTTGCGCCTAGGAAGCGGCGTAAACTTAGCTGTAAGTAACGATTTGACGTCAACATTTGTGCAAAACAAAACAAAGTGACTATTATTAAGAGATATTATAAATATCCTATGATAATAAAGATATTTTGAATTGAATTGAATTGAATTGAATTGACACATTTTTGTGTCTATAGTTTGCGAATACCAAAAAAAATAAGATCCCTTAAAAAAAAGTACCAATGTTAGAGAATATCAGAATATCAGTCTCGCAAAAACGCAACGCAGTCTTTTCCGCCGTAAAAGATTTTTTTTTCTAACCATTTAGGTCCCATAGTTAGGCAAAGGCCTCCCCTTCTCGTTTACAGTCACTTCGAATCCCAGCCATTTCGATCACCCTAAAAGATTACGTTGCAAATTTTGAGATCACGATTCACATGACAAACCAAGTCAATCTATCTATACCTACGGGTTATTTTTAATTAACCGGCAACCTTTGTGGAGCAAGTTCAGTCCGTGATACTGAACCACTTTCCATAAAAACAATTTTCGAAAAACGAAAACAAAATTTCGTCCTCCCATACATCCATTTGGTTGAGCGGCAGTTTGTATGGAACGTAGATTTTTTTTTCGTTTTTCAATAATTGTTTTTATGGAAAGTGGTTCAGTATCACGGACTGACCTTGCTCCAAAAAGGTTGCCGGTTAATTAAAATAACCCTGTTTAAATAAAAGCGAAAATCACTCACTCATCACGAAATCTCGAAAACTACTTAGCCAATGAAGATGAAATTTGGCAGGAAGGTAGATTGTGACTAGAAGACGTTCGCTAAGATTTTTGAAAACTCCATCCAAGTTGGCAGTTTGTATGAAACTTCGTAATTTTTGAAGTGAGATACATTAAATTTTTTATGTATTTTAGTAGATTGTAGAAAAGAATAATGCAAGTTTTTTCTCCATTTATTATCGCATTTATTAGATTTAGAGAATAACATACCTATAGGGGTGAAATAAGGGTTGCAGGTTTGTATGAATCTTCGTTATTTTTGAAGCGAGACACATGACAATTTTTGAATTAATGGTTAGTAAGAAATAATAATCCATTAATTGGATTTTATTAAATTACAACCCCTGTTTAAAAAAAAAAACACTAAGTTGTGTAGTCTACGCGGGCAAAGCCGCGGGCAAAAGCTTGTTAGTAAATAAAATAACTCGGCAAACGATCTAAGATCTCTATCAGAATCAGAATCATTTATTCTAAGATAGGAAGAACAGGGTGCCCCTTGTTTCACAGACTGAAATTTCATAGAATTTCGATTCACAGAAAATTTTTCATAGAATATTTAATTCTTATATTTTTATTTCAAATATTATTGTTTAAACGACTATTTACTTGAATGAAACACAATTTATAGAAACACAGTTCAATGAATTTTAGAATCTCATATTTACATTTAACAAACTAATCAAACAGTAGAATATTTCTTTAAAGAATATTGTTTGTTCGGTATAATCTTTCATGGAATTTTATTTTACTGAAAATTATTATTTAAGGAAGTATTATGTGAAAATATTGTTTAATCAAATTAAATACCATATAATAAGTTAAAATACATTATAAATCGCTATCACAATATAGGTTAGGGCAAACTTATAGGTTAGGTTAGGTTAGAACTGTGACCAACGTGGGAATTTGGGAAAGTTTTATCCATTTTACTAGAATAGGGCAAACTTATAGGTTATAACTAAACTTATTAAAAATATAAAAATAATATTTAATTTGATATTCTGATATTAGAAACATCGCAAAAGTAAATGTTATTTGTAATAAAATTCTATGATTTCAAATTATTCATAACAAACATTCTAATTACTGATTTTCTGTGCAACGAAAATCTATTATTAAAAATTCTTTATACTGAGTAACCTACATATTGATTATTCTGTGACATGATAATTTTCTAAATAACGAAAATCTGTTAAACTTTTGTCTGTATAAGAAAGTACACCCAGGAAGAACAACATAGTGTAACAGTCTTCCACGATAAAAGATAAACATTCGTTTCACATCTGCTAATTACAATAACAGTCATCATACTTCCGAGAAACCATCGTCTCATAAAAGCCCTTGCGGTAAATAATAATTTTTTTATTTTATTTTTTTATTTTTTTGGGATAATAAAATAAAATAAATAAAAATAAAAAATTAATAATGTAAAGATAATAATGAAGATGCTGTGCAATTTTATTCATGATGTTTCTTTATACATTCAACTAATACAAATCTGCTAACTGACATAATAACTCGAGTTAGAAATGGGTACTTGACTCTTTGGTTTCGTGCAATATTATTTACGAAACAACAATTCAAAAATAAATCTTTTTCTGAAAACAGCAAGAAAATTGGTTATTAAATGAAGTAATTAGCATTTCAAATATTAGTATGAACACAGAATGAATAATACTAACGTACAGAAGTCTCACTCAGCAAAGAAATACTCAATGTGGCTAGCGATATGGTTTAATTTAGCTCACGTCAAAACTCAGCACCTTTTCGTATAAATATCTAGACATCAATTGCAAGCCAATTTCATTACTCTGGACAAACGATTCGTATTACTGAATTTACCACCCGGACGGGCCGCCTGCGCGCATAGTAATAATGTAGGTACATTTTCGATACCTAAACGGGGAGTGACACATGCCTGGTATGAAGAACAGTGGAAGCGTGGTGGTCTCTATCTCTTTCATACGCGTGAAACGTAATGGCAGTGACGTCACATTTCTATACGTGCATCCTTTTTCAGTTACTTACTTGACAGTTTCCATTTCTAACAGATTTTCAAGGCAACTTACTTATTTTAGAGAGGATTTAAAAAAATCTTTTTGTTTAGGTTTCAAATTATGGAACATTTTGATATAACAAATAAAACATTTGAGTCAAGTACCGAATTACGACAGGATCAACTTCAGGCGACATGATCGAACCAACTTCCTCAAATTAGAAATTACGCTACTGAATAATATACACACAAAAGGAACCCGGAATTTTAGAAAACTTGTCTTAAATGCTAATAAGAGATCGCTGCCGCCTTCGACGATGAATATTTCATGATGGGTCTATTGACGACCAAGGAAGGAGAGCCCACTTGGTTCAAGAATCTATTGAGAGTCAACTGTAGTTGGTACAGGCGGTGGTATGTTAGAGGTCTGTGTAAATTGGTTTATTCAGCAGAAGCAGCTGTTGTGCGTTTATGTTCTCGTTAATTTTTCATCGCTTGTGTTAAGTGCATTGAGCTTAATGACGAGAATCGACAATGAATTAATATAATTTTTGTAATTGTCTTATCGCCTAAGAGTTCACTTCAGTTATTTCCCTGCATCTTTATTCAACACTAATTTTCTAAGCTTACAAAACTGTAATATTATCGCACTTTACTGTATAACATTTTACTCCTTTTAAACTGACTTCAAAGAAAAAGGAGATTATCACTTCAATTTGTTTCTTCTTTTTTATATTTACGTTACGCGATATCTTCGCTAATTGTGAACTGGTTTTTATGATTCTTTTTTATCAGAAAGCATGTACTACTAAGTTGGTCCCATATTAATTTGGTGAGGATCATCATCATTAGGTCTTTTTAGTCTCCATTGCATTAACACGACCCTACCAGAGCCCTATATTAGCCAGAGCAGTCAGAGGCTTTGGCCTACACTCGGCCTCGGACTCTGTGTTTATTTTTGTAAAAAAATTTATTACTTTAGTGTACTACTCGTAATAACAATAACAAGTCGATGAATACTAAAACATGTAATTTGATAGAAATATGATATTTTAACCATTTAAATTAAAATATCTCACTAAAAACACTTTTTCAATATCTTGCCTCGTATCATCTACTGCGATCGCCAACCCAGCTGCCCAGGTCATGGTGATTAAAGACGAAACCGCCCTTATTATTGGAAGAGACTTTTAGTCCAGCATTAGGTTGATAGTAAACATGCCTTGCCTACATGTAAGATAATCTGTTAGCCTACCCCATTGTGTCCTGTCGTACAATCCTACGTTACCAAAGCATACTGTCGGTCAGGTGTCGAAGGTCGAAATTTCCCTGTTGGACAATCATACCACGGAAACAAAGCGTACTATTGGCTAGGTGTCGATATGATCTGGTGGGCAATCGTACAAAAACGAAGTATACAGTCGGCCAGTAGTCGACGTTCGAAATATCTTGTCAGACAGTCGAACTGGAATGAAGCGTTGACAAATAACTGTCGAAAAACGATACTACAATCACTGTCGCTTCTAAAACAATATAATCTCAATGTTTTAAGTGTCGTTTGATCTAGCTATGGCTTGTTTGCCCTCGTTTTGATTGGCAACGCTAAAAGCGTACAATCAGATATTTGCCTACATTGTTGACTGACATTTTCCAATATTTCGACGCTAACTGTGTCAGCAAACTTGGACGAGGGATATTCAATTTTGTTGTGCAAAAGTTTTCAACGGAAATAAAGTGTGGCGTTTTTGCTTGCCCACCTTATTCACCTGGTCCACTTAGGTAAATGTGGAACAACGAGAATGAAGATTGAAACATAATATAATTTTTTAAGATTTACTAATTTGCTCTTTCATTTGATACCAAACATGTTATGGATCAATTTATTTTATTTTTTGTTCAATACTTCATGGGTTATAAAGGACGCCGTTTCGAATTTATTGTGACGTCACATAGCCGTAATCAGCTGACGGTCAAGGTGCATCTAACGATAATCTTGGGTATTTATCTATCATCATCATCATCATCAGGCCTTTTTAGTCTCCACCACAGGAGCACGACCCTCTCTGTACTACCAGAGCCATATAATTAGCCAGCGCAGTCAGAGGATTTGACCTACACTCTCCACGCTGGCCAGACGGTTTGGAGAGGTCTCATTGATGTTTATAAGCTTTGTTTAGCTTATGTTTCCTAAGTCGCCTTCTACGACATCCACGGAAGGACTTGGAGTGGTCCTATGCTACTCTGTCGGAAACCACACGGCTAGCTATTTATCTATATTATGTATTTATTATAAAATATAGTATAGTTGAGCTAGTATCCCTTATCACAAGTCAAACTTAGTTCGGGGCTAGGGGCTAGGACTCAATCAGTGTGTCTTTATATATTTATTTTCAAATAATCATGGATAATATTGGATATCATGTATAAGTTATCATGCATAACTCTCTTTCTGGCTTCACCGCGTAATCGGGTAAAAACTACACAATAACATCAGACAAAGGCACTTAAATACTGCAACTGTATAAAAGGCTATTTAGTCCAAGTGGTGACGGGACGACAACTTAATGAACCGGGCGAGAATCCGCTCTATTTTTTCTCTTAAGAGGCGGGGGTGTAAGTGGGGGGAGGGGAGGGAGGGGGGCCATCGACTTGTTTTATTTAACTGTTAAGTGGTAACTCATTGAGTTTTATTGTAAGAACTTTTTATAGATAAAAAACATGGTGTCGAGAATTGCTGTCTTAAACTTGGAGGAATAAGCTAGTATTCGCGTTTAAAGATAATCCTCTTTGTATCAATTGACTTACACTAGTAGTTCGCCGCGAACTTAGACCTGGCGATTTTTTATTAATATTTCAAAAACTACTGAACCGATTTTGATGCCCAACGAACTTGAAAATTCTATTCATATTGCCTACATGACTACCAAATTTCATCAAAATCGGATCATCGGTTCGGCAGTTATCGCAGAACAAACATACATACAAACAATGTGTTTTCGCCCCAACTTGAATTATAGCCCTCGATCGCTTCGCTCGCTCGCTCAAATATATAGACGAGCTATCGCAAACATTGGCTCCTGTTATTTTCTTTTAATTAGTTAAACATGACACGTTTCAATATTGGTTGTCAATTTTTTTGGTCGCAAATGGGATTTAGACTTAGATTAATCTAGATTAAGTGGTTCATACAAAATGTAACGTTCAAAGTGAAGCCATTTTGTGATAAGCGTGTGCGTGAGCACCGCTCACTACGCGTGTATTACTATCGTTACTGTTCTTGTGTGTGTAAAGTAAATTGTTCCCAGCGCAAGAAAATTACCCCAGAATGTGGGAGATTTTTTTACGTGTTGTTCTTATTCATATTGACAAATTATAAATAAGTTTATAAAATTAAACCTCGTAAGGGCCATTCACATATTACGTTACAGTGATAGGGGGAGGGGGAGTCATGCCAAACGTGACGGTACGTGTCATAGGGATCGGAAAAAGCGTGACATGTCCAGAAATTTTGCGTGACGTAGTATGTGGACGACCCCTAAGCTTGATTGTATATGTAGGTGAACAAAAATAAGTTGAAATAGGTAAAAGAAAAAAATACGTATTAAATCAACATTATTTATTTGAGTCCTTAAAAATCCATAAAATACCTTTGTAGGCACAGCCCTTTATCGATTGTTCGACGACCACTCTTTGTTGTATATGTGTCATGGACACTTAAGTTAGCTGAAAACGTCCTTCCTTTAGGCTGCCACTTCCACCAGAATTCATTTTCCGTCTTATTATTTCAGTAATTATTTAAAAAAAAACCGACTGCTTGATACAACATCAGCGTGATTATATGTTGTTTTGACGTGACAACGTCTAATAACTCAATACTACGGGCTGCATGCACGCAAAAGATGACGTCATTGTCCCGTTAAGCTTATTGTGGCGTTCCGCAAGCGAGAGCGCGGCACGAACGAGAGAGAGAATATTTGACGTTGTCACTTCAAACTACCGTCCGTAAACCGACTTTACACACAACCAATTTTTTTGTATTTTCCATTACAAATTACATTAAAACGTGTAAGTTATATATATTTGTAATCCTTATATAAAATCGTTTCTTTTGATAAAACACTTGATTGGTTTTAAACGAAAAAATATTTGAAATGAAAAAATATATGGCATTTGGCGCCAAAAATCCGCCATTTTGTATTTTTAAAATTTTTAATATATCTAATGTCACTCTCAGAATTAAGACAAATCTAATAACACCTCTCAAGCTAAAATCCTCCATGCTGTTTAGGCTGTAGAGCATGCCAAAGAAATACATATACATACACTCGATAAACATAGCCCTCCTTCTGGCGCAGTCGGGTAATAACATTATAACAACTAACTTTTTATCTTCAATAACTAACTCATACCTAATAAATACTTCAAAATTTCATTAATACATACCTACTTACCAATATGTTATAATTTTTTCTTAGCGCAATATGAAAATGTTAACGTTAATATCTCACACAAACATACATAGCAAAACGTACAAGTAAACATACATACAAAAAACTGTTCTCTAAATCATACTATTTGTCGACTCAATAATAAGAGATGGTAAAAATATTCCACACTCTGGCAACACTAAATGTCATGGCGTTGGTTTGTTGACAATATTTTAACGTAATAATTTTACGAATAATACGTAGGAATTAGTCGAAAATTTGCTTACTTACTTATGAAAAGTGATGTCCGTCTCCTGGTCTTTTATTTTAGTGTATTTTTTGCACGATTTCACTGCACAAACAGTCATTTTTACAATAAATTAACACCGTCTCGTTACGTAGTGACGCCGTGAACTTCCATAACGTAATGACAAGCTGTGGGCGGAGCTAAGAACGAAGACACCAATTTTGGTGTCTTTTAACTGACATCACTTTTGGGTGGCGTATATGGTATCTGGACCTATATTTAATCTGAGGATTTAGACTTTTAGTTTTAACAATTTTTTTTCTTTCTGAGTTTCGGTCTTGGCATTTCTGCATGCTAATATGTTTCAAATATACCACAAAATAAAGTTACACCTTTTCGTCTCTCAAATTTATACAGTCTATTTCGTTCAAATCCAACTAGTTGTATTATATTCATAAACTCAGAAAATATAAATGTAATACCTTAATAACTGAATGGCTATTTCTATTAGACTATGATGAAACAGAAGAACTCATACTAACTTTAAAGAAATTTAAAATAAAATAAAAGTAATAAGACTAAAATATCTGTAGACATATGATAGTATACTCAATGGAGGCCACAACAAACTGATGACAGTTAATAACTCTGCGTGTAGTCTGTTGTGGTCTCCGATCCCAAGATTCTATCGCAGGGTTGAGGACTACATAACCTATTTATTATTTATTATAACTTCTCACATATCATCAGTAATGATCACTATATACTCACATACATAACACCCTCACACACACACACACACACACACACACACACACACACACAACACAACATACACGCATGTCAATAGATCTAAAACTATCTATGAATTTATTTTTTTAAATCTATTTGTAAACTAGGACTATGTTAATACTAAGTGTCTGGAAGAGCGGGTCCCCCTGCCACAGGTTTTTTCTAAAGCTTATTAGGTGGTCCCAGAAATTTGTATTATTTATCTACTGATTTGGATATAAAGATTTTTAATTTTGAATTTTTATACATATATCGCGAGTTGTACTGATCGGCGCCCGCGCGAGACCTCATTGTCAGTGCTCATTTCCGCGGTCCATGACGTCATCGTCAAGGGAGGGTCAAACATTTATTTTTGTATTTCCGCCGAATGGATATTCACAAAGATATAACTATCATTGTTGTAACTTTAAATTTTAGGAGTATGAAGCTTTCAAACATACTTGAATTTTATGTCGCATTTTTTCTTGGATGCCGACGGTGCGACGAGGTAGACGTTCATAGAATTTACGTCAAAAGGTTTGATTAAGATAATGAAATAAGTATTGATATTCTTTCAAAACAAGAAACCAACTTCAATACTAGAAAAGATAAAAATTGTATACTTAGACGACATATTTTATTTAGTTATTTTCGTTTAAAAAAACAAACCTCATAACCGAATTAAATAAAAATTTTATGGGACCACCTGAAAGTATATATACCCTTTCAAAAAAAAAAACGGGCACATGCGAGTCGGTCTCGTACATGAAGGGTTCCGTACCACCGTACAATGTATTAAAACGCTGAAAAACACGTTTCTTGTATGACGACCCCCTTTAATTATTAACTTTATCTTATTTTTAATATTTGTTGTTATAGTGGTCATAGTAATACATAATCGGTGAAAATTTCAGGTGTCTAGCTATTACGGTTCAAGAGATAGAGCCCTGTGACAGATCGAGTTAAAAACGCTGAAAAAACACGTTTTTCGTATGACGACCCCCTTTAATTTTCAACTTTTTTTTATTTATAGTATTTATTGTTATAGCGGCCACAGTATTACATAATTGGTGAAAATTTCAGGTGTCTAGCTATTACGGTTCAAGAGATAGAGCCCTGTGACAGACGGACAGACGGACAGACAGCGGAGTCTCAGTAATATGGTCCCGTTTGCACCCTTCGGATACGGAACCCTAAAAAAGAATTTTTCAAATCGGTCCAGGCGTCTTTAAGTAATCGGGGAACATACATAAAAAAAAAGATTCCGACGAATTGATAAGCTCCTCCTTTTATGAAGTCGGTTAATAAATCCTAATCCTAACTTTCCCAACTAATATTATAAATGCGAAAGTGAGTTTGTATATTTGTTTGTTACCTCTTCACGCTTTATCTACTGAACCAATCTTTTTGAAATTTCGCATACACATAGTTAGGAGTCCTGAGAAGGGTATCCCGGAAAAATGTATCGTTTCCGTAGGATTTAGGATACGCGAGCGAAGCTGCGAATAAAAGCTAGTATAGGTAATAATGTTTTTGGGGTTTTCTTCTCCACTTCACACGGTGTTCGGCATCCTTGCAAACTTCTACCGCAGGCATTTTATCATGTTGTTGGCCACGAACAGTCTCTAGTTGAATCACCTTGTAGAATTTAGCTGGGATTGCTTCGAGTTTCAAGCAGGGCTTGGAATACCGTTAAAAATCTGGTAACGTTAATTCTGGCAAACGGCGCTAACGTTATCAGCAAAGATAACGTTATGCTGGGTAATGGTTTTTTTCCCACTATTTACCGATAAATCAGATAACGTTACCAATGATATTAACGGTAAAAGGTATTATTAACATTGTATTTCTTTTCGATATCTGACAGAATAAATTGATGAGAGTTTGTCTAGTAGGCTACTAGAGCTATTTACATAATATTTTACAAGTATTGAAAAAAGTATCGTTACTTATATCGTTAATTGATAAAGTTATAAACTGTATATCGATACTCCTTATAACCTTTGTGAGAAGGCTTATTATAGGACCGATGACTATATTAAAGACAAAAAAGTCTGGCTTGAGCTTGGCGCGGGTCCCTCTTAAAGGTTTGTATACTTAAACATGTCATAATTTAGGTACATTGGTACATACTACATTTACAAATTTACAAATTGACATTATTTAAATTTTTTTAGTTCTTATAATTCAATTTAATTATGACATAATCAACAATGTAATCTCAGTCCATCCATATAACTAATTTTAAGTTTTAAGTTTGTTAGTTAACGTCTTTGGAGAAAACGTGCAGTGCAGTTTGTTGCCGCTTCTTCTTCACTTGCGCCTAGTAAACTTAGCTGTAAGTAACGATTTGACGTAAACATTTGTGCAAAACAAAAGAAAGTTACTATTATTAAGAGATATTATAAAAATCTATTGAAAGAGAATTATTGTTCGTAGTAAATATCCTATGATAATAAAGATATTTTGAATTTGAATTTGAAAACGTTACCACTACTACCCGTATGAAAATAACGTTATTTAACGTTACTTTTAGTGTGAATTTGATATCGTTAACAAGCCCTGGTTTCAAGTAAATGCTCCAAGATTAGTTACATCATTTATCACGCAGCCCCAGTTACGGTTTCATCAGACTGTTACTGATTAGTGTCTACACTGATGCGAGCGCTGGTTATGTCGGGAGTTGAGATATTCTTGGATATTACTACGGTACTCCTAAACTAACATAACTAGTTTATGTTCTAGTGCAATCGGATAATGCCATATACCAAAAATTATTCGTTTTTAGGGTTCCGTACAAAAATTGAAAAAACGAAACCCTTATAGGATCACTCGTGCGTCTGTCTGTCCGTCCGGCTGTCACAGCCAATTTGCTCCGTATCTACTGGACCGAATCAGGTGAAATTTGATAGAATGTTGTAATCCTATGACCCAAACACATATGTACAAAGTAAATAAATATTTTTTTAAAATAAAGGTAATTTTCGGGGATCTAATTAGGAAAATAAAAAAATAAAATTGCAATCCTTATCCAATCCTTAATTGCATCCTGTGTCATATATCAAATAAAAGAACTCATTATGAGGATCTCAAATATATTTTTGTTATTATTGTAAAATGAATGATTTTGATTTTATTCATGAAAGAAGACGAAAATTAAATCAATCTATCGCAGGTTGACTGGAAGAGATCCCTACATGAGATAAGTCCGCCTTTGTATATTTGCTCTTTCGTATTATGTTGTCTTTTATACTTAAATTTTAATACAATAAAGTTATTACAAACAAACAAACAAACAAACAAACAAACAAAATTGTCCATTCCCCCCTGATCTCCGAAACTAATGAGCCTAAAATTTTGAAAAAAATACAAAATACAGTTCATTGCTTGTAGATTACAGGAAAACCTATGAGAATTCAATCAATTGTACGGAACCCTCTCCACGCGAGTTTGACTCGCACTTGGCCGGTTTATTCTACCTCAAGCCGTTATTTTTGCCATGGAGATGCCATTTGACTCAACTCCCCACATCGGTAAAAGTTTTTAAGCAATAATTGTATTATAGGTATATGATTTTACATATTTTTAACCGAATTAAAAAGAAGGAAGGGGTTATCAATTTGATTCTATTTTTTTATTGTTTGTTACCTCACAACTCCGTCATTTATTAAATGACTTCAAAATAAAGTTTTTTTTACTCCATTCACCGCCGACCAATGCAAAGTGATTGTTATTTTAAAAGTGACAGTTAACCTGTATGTTTTTTTCCACAGATCTGTATATACTACTAGATAAAAAAAGTCCTTCAATTTGTATAAAAACCTGGCGTGCCAATTTTCAATACAATATTTTATTACTTCCTCCAACGTATTTCGACGAGTTTCTATGGCTCAAAACGGCAGATTTCGGTATTTTATAGTAGAAAGCTAAATGTCCGATTTAATGAATTGACATACACGGACTAAAAGTGACGATTCTAAATAAAGTCAATTTGACGTCAGATCGACACGCAAAATCATACAGAGGCTGTGTCTATCTTGATCCATTATCTGTGTTTTTTTCTCATAATCATTTATCATTTAAAACATCCTTTTTGTTTAAGTTTAAAAGGACTTTTATCTTTTTAAACAAATTTTTTTTTTCTTTCAGATCGCCCCCCCCCCGACATTTTATCAAAATCAGTTCAGAAGTTTGGTTTGTAAATCAAAATAACTGCAAAATATATCATGTTGTTGCGTAATTTACTTTTTTGTGACTGTGGAGTTACGGTGACTGGTTTTGAAGTCGTTTTTTAGTTTTGAAAAATCAATATAATCTAAGTACCTATAACAAGAAATAGTCTTATCTTCAAAATTCAAAGTCTCCTTTGGACTTTGTACCTACTGTTGTACTAATTTTAAGTTTACTTGTATATGTTCTTCTTAAAGTTGGTGCAGTAAAGAAGTTTTATCTTAAGTATCTTTTCTAATAGACTCAACAAATTTCGATGGTTATTAGCTAATTATTAGTGTACGGCCACATTCAAATCCCACTGGAATATGCGAAAACAAGCCAAAGACATTTGTGTTTGCCGACAAAGCCATTCGATATTCCATTTGGCGACCGAGCAGACTTACTAATAAATAATACGTGGTAATGACTAGGGAATCGATAAGGCAGATCACGGAAATTAGACAATTTGGTTCTTTCTCATATTTAGCGTTTAGGCACAATGTACTACAGTACAGCTGATTCCGGCCATATAATGAACGTGGACGTCACTCTGATGTAGTGTGTGTCAACAATAAAAAATCGCCATTCAGTTCGACACCTAACAGACATCACGTCGAACACCTCCAAGGAAGTTTAGGGACGTTGAGGAGGCCCCACTTCCTAAAACTATAAGAACAGCTCAGACATCCTCTCTTTATCCCTAGATCATCCTGCATTATTTGTATGGTAATGAAGGTGATATGCGTTAGTTTTATTAATTTTCCGTCAATGATTTCAACTAAGGATCAGGACATTTTGATTAAAATTTCTTCATACGAGAAACCGTACCGCCATCTGTTTAAAATCGATCGAACTTCAGTCCCGAAAAACAATATGAACATCGATTGATATACCCTTCTCGCTCTCTTGCATTGGCGGGAGAATATACACAAAAGCGAAGTATACGGAGAGTGACGAACTGCGCGTCTCTTATATTTCAATGGCCCGAAGCGGCAACAGCGCATCCACAACACATGGCCACAATACGGACTTTAGCTGTAAAATTATCGCTTTAATATTCTTTAAGTATTTTATTTATAACAAACAGCTATGTTACTTACCGATGATGAAATATTCCATGTATGATTACCCTAGTTTTTAAAGCCTTTAAATACGCAACTACGCATTTTTATGGCAATACGAGTATGTAAACAAAAACTAATGAACTCTTCTGCGGACCGAAGACGATAACGTCGCGTTGATCCAAAAACTGACTTTTTTGGGTCAACGAGTTGGTGCTATTTCTTCAGGTGGTTGGTATAGCGACCACTAGGGTGCTACACTGAATAGTGACGAGCTAATGAAACCCAATGGATCTGGTTGATCCATCACCGTCTATAGGCCAGAAGTGGCGACGGGATAATGGATGATTTATTTGTGAAATAACAGGTTTTTATATTAAAATATTTACAGTAGATCTACACGTCCGTTTAGTACGTGATGTGCTATATTAGCAAAATATAAATTGCTTATTAATTAAATACATATCCTAGTTCACATCACGTACGATTATAAGGATACCGCCATAGTTGGCCTAGATCTAACGCTACTAATATATAAGTCAATGTTTGCCGTGTTGTTTTTGATCTAGAAGAGGACGACCCCATTCGTTCCTATAGATATTATGAAAGGTGATTAAAAAACAATTGACAAATATCCGACGATCTCCGTGGCGTAATGGTTAATACGCTAGACCGCTAATCCGGAAGTTCTGGGTTCGATCCACAGCCAGGGCAAGTTGGAAAATGGCCTTTTCCAAATTGTCCTGGGTCTTGGGTGTTTATCTATATAATATGTATTTATCATAAAATATAGTATCGTTAAGTTAGTATCCCAAAATACAAATTTAAAACTTACTTTGGGGCTAGCTTAAGGTGACGTGGGTTCACAATTTGCAATACCGTGCGTGTTTTTGAAAAATCACTGTTATTAAACTACTACAGTTTATTCCTCAAAAAATTTACGGATTTTTTACAGACACCGTATTTTCTGATTCTGTACTGTTTCTGTAGAAAATTCTTAAGATTTTTATGTAAATTTTTTGTGGTTAAACTGTAGTAGTTTATTAACAGTGATTTTTCAAAAACACGCACAGTATTGCAAATTGTGAACCCACGTCGCCTTATTCAGTGTGATTTGTCCCTATATATTGATTTATTTATTATTTATCCCTTCTGAAAGAACGAATACACAAAAAGGGATAACATCATGTAGGCAGCCACTTGTAAAACCAGAACCAAATCGTTCTAGTGATTCTGGATTTTTCTTCTCCACTCTATTTTAGTTGGAAAGAAAAAGCCAGAAAGCCACTCAGGCATCTAAAGCAGCTCAGTGATGAATTTAATAAGGAAGGCGCTTAGATGAGGAGGATATTTTGTTGAAATCATTACAATATATCTCTTTTCTTCTGTTACCTACAATTGTTAATTTTCTAGCAATGTTAAGAGCTCAATAGCAGCCCTGCTTAATGAGAATAGACCTACGAGTATTTTGGTCATGTAATTTAAAAGGTTTTATTTGTTAAAACTAACTAAAACATATCTTTTTTCTTCTGTTACCTTTGATTGCTACCAATGGTAAGAGCTCGATGTAGCAACCCTGCCTATCTGATGAGAATGGACCTATTTTGGTACGGTAATTTGTAGGGTTATATTTCATGGGATCCATGAGCGTTATATTGAGAGTTTACAGCTAAAACACTTGCCTACAGAGTAGAGAATATTTTAATATCAAATGATCGATTTTGCCATGAGTTCTAAATAATAGGGACATTTCATTTTGATTCTACAAGGGGATTGCTTGCATTATATTTGCAGTAGTATCAAGAAGTTTATTTTACAAAAAGTGTGAGAGATATTACTACGGAAACAAAAATCTTGAAATATTGTATGATGTACTTAATACGGTAAAAAGTTCAAAATTAAAATACTGCACTAGGCAATTTAAAAAAGTTCAGGAGCTCGGTGGCTTGTGGGAGTATTTATGACACTAAGCGCGGTCCTGGATTGCGATGGCCAATGACAGAGCAAGATGGCGCAGACAAAGTGAGGCTTATGCCCAGCAGTGGGCACCTGAAAGCTTTTGATGATGATGATGAGCGCGGTCCGCACTTGGATGAGTGACCACTTGTGGCATAAAAAATTCTCGAGCTCCTCTGGGCTTCGGAAAGCACGTCTTAACGTACCTACAATGATGATAGCAACGGTAAGCCGTTGGTCCCAGCTGTCATCATCGTAAGGTTGTCGTCAAACTATGTCCGATGACTTCAGGCAGCTTGAAAAATCTGCCACCAGAGTTGGCCACTTTCACACACGAAAAAGGAAACGATTTATAAAAGGTAATTTTTTAACTTGCACTGACTGAGAGTCGAGCCTAGGACATCCATAGTTGCCAACTAGGATGCTTTATAACCATTACGCCATAGAGTTCGTCACTTATAAACCGGTTCTTGTCAAATACCGGTCTCATTTCAATCTTAATTAAAAAAGTTGAAAAGGACCTTTACCTTTTCGCAAAAAGGAGTTATAAAAGTAAATAAATTAATCAGTCTTCCCCCAGAATACTTAAGCATTGCGTTAATTATCCTTGTGTAACTCAGTTACGTGTGGTTTCAGAAGAAAGGGAGAGCGTTTGATTGGAAACGATGTATATTATTGTACGGGACAGCCTATGTAAAATTAACACGTGCACGTAACCAATAGAATAAAATTGTTGTTAGTTAGGTTCAACTTAAATAAAGCATAGAAATCCGGTTGTTTCATTTTCCCTTTAGACAATTAAGTAGATAGATAGAATAAATTAAATAATCATATAGTATAAAAATACCATGCAAGGATAGTTACGTACACGTGTTAGTTCGAATAGATAGATATAGGCAAATAGATAATTGTAATAGATAGTTTCCTCTGTAATAGATAGTGCTTTTTAATGATTTATAGAATAGATATTTAAGAATTTAGATAATTGTAATAGAAAATTATAAATAAAGAAATATCCCTTAGCCAAGACGAGTCAAGGGGGTGCGGACAGAGAGGGGCATACAGAAATGCACGCACGGGATTGGCCGTTCGATCGGACGCACTAGAGATAGCGTGCGCTCGACCGTGCGAGCATAAAATAGACCGCAGGTAGCCCGCTCGACTCCAGTTCGCGACCGCGGGGCCAACGAGACACAACAGAAGAACAGCACAGCACGATTCGAAATTCTGGCCCCGTTACTCTGCCCGTCCGTTTATTCGTTTGGCTCGCCGTGGCTGGGGATACAATCTGTCGTCAAGTCAATTATTGTTGTTTCTTTGACCGTCAATCTATCCTGTTTCTAAGACAATTACCAGATCGTACCCTACCACAGCTCCGAGAGCCTCAGCCGCGTCGGTCAGCATAGCGTGCCCCACGTGTGAGAAAGGAAACACACGAACAAGATAATATCAGCGCACAATAAATGTGCGACCGGTCCCGTACAATTATCTTATTTGTAGTCTATAACTTTGTACAATATGTATGCAAGTTAAATGACTTGCAATAACAATAATATGATGTTTTTTATGTATCCCCAAGCCAAAAATGGCAATGAACTAATTCTTAATCAGAAGAATTTAAATATTTACACACCTAGGGCGACGAATAAAATAAGTAAAATTGTAAAACACCTAGGGCGATGAATAAAATAAGTAAAATTTTAAAACTCCTAAGGCGATGAATAGTATAAGCAACATTTTATAAACACTAAGGGCGATGAATAAAATAAGTAAAATTTTAAAACACCTACGACGGTGAATAAAATAAGTAAAATTGTAAATCACCTAGGGCAATGAATAAAAAAATCTAAAATAGTTCAAGTGGCTCTGTGATCTGAGACTTTTCTTCATCGCCTTCAGTACATAAAACTACTGGAACATAATAATACTTAGTGTTTTAAAAATGCGCAAATGCCACGTTCTTACCAGAAGACAGAACATTAGAGATTCCTGTTCTCCGAAACGATATTGGCAATGCACAAACAAACTTACTTATAATATTTTCCCGTTGAATTCCATTATATCAGCGGTAGTGACAGCTAGTAAGAAATACTTGGACGTTTGCCAAAGGGTTTTTAACTTTATGTGTATAGTGATAAAGATTTTTGTCATCAATATTTGTATCAAGACACAGGTGCTGCTGTCGAGCAAAAATTGAAGCGAAATATTCCTTACAGATTCAGAATACAGTGCGCTTATTCTTGACGTCGTAGTTGAGCTTTGTTCTAGCAAATTCCATTTGTTTTAACGACCATCCTTCATGGTGAAGTTTATTTACTAGCGACGGTGTGTGGATGCACATAAAGCTCGGAACTTTCTATTTTGATGGTAATAACTTTGAAATGTTTCTGGTAAAGAGAGCTTTTAGAATATTAAGATAAGATAAAACTTCTTTATTGCACCAACTAAGTATAACAACAATTGAAAGACCTGATTATTGGCACCTTTGCACCGGAAACGCTAACTGGCTTACGAATTATGATTTTTTTTTAATTTGTTTTAGAAAAAATGAGACTTTCATAGGGAAGGGAAGGCTAACTACTGATTATATGTAAGTTAACTATACTGGGAAGTAAATGAAACGAACTGTAATACATAGGACTGATTAATGCAAGGAAAGAAGATTACAAAGTTGTAGTTGTTGTATGAGCCGTTAAATATGATGAAGTGGACCAAAGGAATTGCGTTAGTCATCAGTTTTTGAATATTGAAGTAATTCCCCCGGTGTTGCCCTCGTAGGAGTTGCGTTTCGTTTTCTTTCTTGTCTGCGTTTTGATAACGTTATTTAACAGTTTTATTTACTATTCTGTTAACTTTTGACCATAATGATGTAATATTTACATCTATTTTGTAAAATCTGTATTGTGAACTTTTTACTATGGGCGATTGCATAGACCTAGAATTTTTTTTACTGCGATTGGCTAGTAACTTATCAATTCTTGATACATGCGCCTCTGGATTCTAACGATCTCCGTGGCGTAATGGTTTACACCTAGTCCACTAATTCGGAGGTTCTGGGTTCGATCCCCAGCCAAGGCCAGTTAGAAATAGCCTTTTGCAAATTGTCCTGGGTTTTGGGTGTTTATCTGTAGGTATATTTATTGGGTAAGCCCAACGATACTATATTTGATGACAAATAAATATATCCAATAACACAAGTTTCAAACTTACTTTGGGGGTGGGCAGCTCTATCAGTGTGACTTGTCCCTTAGGCTGGGTGGGGTACATAACGTCAACAAGCAAAATATCAACTATGAAAATGTCGGTGGTCCTATATATTTATTTATTTTTATGTCCACTTTAAGTTGTAAATATAGAATTGATTGTAAGCGTGACATCTTTTAGAAAATGATGCAGTGAAGTTTGTCAATTGCATAGAAAAATATTTTTTTCGAATATAATTAATTATTAATTTTAATTAATTTTATTTATTCAAGTACACTTGAAAATTTACAAACATAAAAATAAGGAAAATATAGTACTTAGGTGCTACTTATTTCTAAAGAAAGTTCGGCCAGTAGACCGGCGAGAGGAAATGAACTAGGAACTATTGAGAAACAAAAATAAAAATTAAATATATAACGTCTAACCAAATATACTGAAAATATTTTAAGGGTGGATTCAGTCCATGATGCTGAGCAACTTTCCCCGAGGAATGTATATCGAAATATGAAAAATAATTTTTGACTTTCCACACAGACTCGGATCAGCTGATCGGTCAACTTGTATGGGAGGCCAAAAATTATTTTTAATATGTCGATATATGTTCCTTGGGGAAAGTTGTTCAGAATCACGAACTGAATCCACCCTTAAAATAGTTTCACTATATTTTGTTAGACCCCTTTATAGGGACAATTCACACAGATTAAGCTAGCCCAAAAGTAAGTTTAAAACTTGTGTTATGCTGTGTGGTTCCCGGCAGAGTAGAATACGACCACTCCAAGTCTTCTTGTGAATGTCGTAGAAGGTAACTTAGAAAACACAAGCTAAACAAAGCTTATAAACATCAATGAGACCTTTTCAACCCGTCTGGCCAGCGTGGGGAGTGAAGGCCAAATCCTCTGACTACTCTGGCTAAATATGCCACTGTACAAAGAGTGTCGTACTCCTGCAGTGGACACTAAAAAAGAAGTGATGATGATAATGAATGATAAAAGTAAGATATTAAACTTGTAATATGGGACACTAACCCAATGATACCATATTTTATAATAAATACATATAGATAGACACTCAAGACCCAGGACAATTTGAAAAAAGCCATTTTCCAATATGCCCTGGCGGTTAGTGCCCTGGTATTAGTGGACTAGCGTGTTGACCATTACGCCACGGAGGTCGCCGTAAATAACGATAAGAACTTAAACTTGTTGAAAGCAACTATTCTAATAAGACTACGGATCTTATTGATCATGTCAATAATAGTTCTTCAATTCACCAGTTCATTAAATGAATCCCTTCTGATTCACAAAGAGTAAGGATTTCGGGAAACTCAAATAATACTCCACACAACTATTGACAGAGGAACTAATTTCCTGTTCAAAATTGCAATAAAGGGATTCAAGCGTCGCTACTTCCGGTCAATATTGAACCTCTTTAGTAAAAAATATTGGATAACGAAAATAGCACAAATTTTAGTATGATCTAAGAACCTTAGTCCTACATAGCAAGATTTAAAAATATAAAAGTTATATGTCAATGTCGCCTATCGCAATTAAATAATTTCTGTTTTTCCTAAAGGTTGACTGGTAGAGAATGCATTAGCGTTAAGTTCACCTTTTGTATCATTTTGGTCAATAAAGATTTTAATAATTAAATAATAAATGTACTACTACCTAGGTAGATATACTGGGTCTAACTAAATAAACTGAAGCTATTTAAAGGATGAATCCAGTCCATGATACTGAACAACTTCCCCCAAGGAACACATAGCGAAATATGATTTTTGATCCGAGTTAGTACATTTGTATGGAAAACAAAACAAATTTTTTTGTATTTCGAAATATGTTCCTAGAACAAAGTTGTTCAGTATCATGGACTGAATTCATCCTTTAAATAGTTTCAGTTTATTTATTAGACGTTATATTATGTCCGACTTTTCATAAAAAATAAATAGACATTGCTATACGGTTTTACTAACGCGTTAAGTGTATTTTCCTGTAGTGTATTTCAATTATAGTAAAAAGTTATGTCCATATACCTACGTTTGTATTATATGAACAAGATGTTCAAACCACGATTGAACGAGCAATCGTTAAGGCGACGTGGGTTCACAATTTGCAATACTGTGCGTGTATTTGAAAAATCATTGTTGTCTGTTATTAAACTACTACAGTTTATTCCTCAAAAAATTTACATAAAAATCTTAAGGATTTTTTACAGCCACCCACAATAGCCAAAATACGATTGAGTATTTTGGATATTTTGTTATCTGTAGAAAAGCCTTAAGATTCTTATGTTAAATTTTTGAGGAATAAACTGTAGTAGTTTAATTATAGTGATTTTTTAAAAACACTCACAGTTTTCTTGGCTCTAAACTGGCGGGGCCTTAAACTTTTCTAAAGATCCCAACATTGTTCCCATAGAAAAAGTTGTTCATATGGCTGAGTGAGTAACCCTCCAAGTAAATATCGGTGGTAAATTTACAACCAGGGTAACCAAAGAATCTAATAACACAATTTCCATCAAAACTGGAACTACTGTCGGATTGTTTACATGATTCTTTTCATTTTCCGTAGAGCACTATATTGAAAAAGTCTGCTAGGCATACCACAGTTTGTAGGTATGGTTAGAGTGTACTGAAGAGTTGTTAATACACATTCTATAGTAATACTTACGTTACGAAAACATTCTATAGTAAGACTGACGACTTATGGTCTGTGCGGCCTTTTAATACGCCGTACATAAAAAGGTAGCAGTGGGGAATTTCCGATACAGAGGTGGTGTTTACGAGTGTTACTTGTAAAAATAACCACGTGACGTCTCACGCCACGTATTAATCATGATGTTGAAGTTGCAAACTCTTTTTAATTTTTATATAAGTTTACACATTTGTTTTTTATGACTTTTATACATTCTTTGTAAAATAGAAAAATACATTGTTTGCGATTCCTATAATTCGACTGATTCGTTTTATATTCTTATTTATTTCAATTGTTATTAAGTCCCTACAGATTAGCTACCATTTAACAACATATTTTTGGTTATTTGTTGACTTTCAAACCAGACATAGGCAAATAAGCAAAACAAAATTAACTAACCTAAACCGAATATAAACCTAAACTCGCACGGTCCAATCGTTTTCAATTTTTAGAAAAATGTACCTATTGATTCTTTTGAAAACATTTTTATGTTCCCTACATAAGCCGTAACCCAGCCATCGGCTATTTTTAAATTTGCACCGTTGGTTTATCCAGGTGACCAGTGAAATGGTCGGACAAAGCAATGCTAACTGCACTATACTACCTGTACACCCAATGCAGTAGATTCTATAATAAAGCCTAGGGGTCTACTCCGAAACATGATCGAGCGTTATCGTGTCCGCAACGAAACTTATTGTACATAATGGTATTCAATGACCAACAATGCTTCAAGTCTGCTTGAATTTAGTTTTCCAATCTAAAAAGACAGAAAAGAGATAGAAGCCGAAGTCCATCATCTCATAATCTAATAATTTATTGAATTCGGTTCTTTACATCAGTAAAGAAAGAATCAAGTGAAATTACAATGCAACATTAAATAATGTAATCCACTAAATAATAAATAAAAAAAATCCACCTACTAGATTATTTTTTATTTATTAAATTATTATCATTGGATGTTTATATGTACAAGACTAATAATAAATAATAACTAAACTAAACTAAAACTAAGTAACTAAAACAAAACTAAAAACAACTTAAATACTAAAAATAAATTACTTTACATACATTACATAATCATAACACATATTTCTTTTTTTCAGTAAATATAACGGCCGTCAAGTTTTAGTCAACGGTGCAGATCGTTCAATTCATCGTTCGGAACTTTATCGATATCGTTTCTTGTTTCAGAGTAGGACCTCACCTCACAATGTTTTATTGAATACTTCTAAATCTACATCGGGCAGATTCTTTGGTCTTTTTGCTTTCGTTTGTTGGGATATACGAGTACATCTGATATTTCAATTTTTCTGTTCACTGAAATTTTAAACCAACTGTTAAAATCATTTTTTTAAGTTTTTAGTCTATATAAGTGCAACGTTTGCATATTTTTATTTCAAAAGATCTGCAAATATAAATTCTCATTTGTATTTAATTGTATTAACTCTACCTCTTTGTTTCATTTGAATCAATACAAATGAAAGAAAGAGGTAGAGTTAACACTTTCAGTATCTGAGTGATAAGGTATCTCATTGTAATAAATAATACACAAATTATTATGTAGGTTTCTAAATCCATTGTGTAATAAATAATTCATTGCAATAAGTTAAACATCGTGCCTAGCAACTTTCAATGAAATTTTAATACTTGTTTCCTATTTTATATTGTGATCAATGCGAAAAGCAAAACACCCAACATTTTTATTGAAAAAAAACATAAAAAGACGTTAAATTCTAGTACAATGTCACGCCGAACAAAACCCGAAATCTGTATCTTGTACCGATGTAAACTTTGTTGACTGGGAAGCGGCTGCGGCGCTAATGAAAATACTTCGACAACTTTATAGCTGGTGTAAATATCCACAGTCTAATCGCAAAATAAAGAGGAAACGGAACGTCAACGGTAATAAACTTTTTCTATTAAATAACTCTTAAACGGCTATGTACAGTCAAAGTCAAATTGTGTTATTCAATGTAGGATAAATACAGGGACTAACAAAATATACTGAAACTATTTTAAGGGTGGATACAGTCCATGATACTGAACAACTTTCCCCACGGAACATATATCGAAATATGAAAAATAATTTTTGGCCTCCCATACAAGTTGACCGATCAGCTGATCAGAGTCTGTATGAAAAGCCAAAAAATATTTTTCATATTTCGACATATGTTCCTTAGGGAAAGTTGTTCAATATCACAGACTGAATTCACCCTTAAAATAGTTTCAGTATATTTTGTTAGACGTTATATATCACTGATTATTTTTTAATTATTTTTAGTGCGAAAGCTACAAACTATTAGTGTTTCGAAACGACCACTTTTTAGGGTTCCGTAGCCAAATGGCAATAAACGGAACCCTTATAGATTCGTCATGTCTGTCTGTCTGTCTGTCCGTCCGTATGTCACAGCCACTATTTTCGAAACTATAAGAATTATACTGTTGAAACTTGGTAAGTAGATGTATTCTGTGAATCACACAAAAATAGAAAAAAAAACAATACATTTTGGGGGTTCCCCATACATAGAACTGAAACTCTTTTTTTTTTTATCAAACCCATACGTGTGGGGGTATCTATGGATAGGTCTTCAAAAATGATATTGAGGTTTCTACTATAATTTTTTTTAAAACTGAATAGTTTGCGCGAGAGACACGTCCAAAGTGGTAAAATGTTGGTCCCCCTCCCCCCTGGAACTTCTAAAATAAGAGGATGTTATCTATCTATCTATAACTAAGGAACTACGTTCTTGTATATTTAATGGTCAATTTTCGTCTTCTTTCATGAATAAAATCAAAACTATTAATTTTATACCAAATATATTTGCTATAATACAAAAATATATTTGAGATCCTCGTAACGAGCCCTTTCATTTGATATATGACACAGTAAGGTTTGCAAAACTTTTTTTTTAATTTCCTAATTTGTCCCCCGAAAATGACCCTTATTTTAATAAAATATTTATTTACTTTGCACATATGTGTTTGGGTCATAGGATTACAAAATTCTACCAAATTTCACTTGATTGGGTCCAGTAGATTCAGAGCAAATTGGCTGTGACAGACAGATGCACGAGTGATCCTATAAGGGTTCCGTTTTTTCATTTTTTGTACGGAACCCTAATATATGATGTACATTACCATGCAAACTTCCACCGAAAATTGGTTTGAACGTGATCTAGTAAGTAGATTTTTTTTAATACGTCATAAATCGTAAAATGTTACTTGCTGCTACGGAACCGGATTCACGGGCAAGTCCGACTCGCACTTGGCCGCTTTTTTTCTATTCAATTACACACATAATATGGGAAAATTTTAATCTAATTTAAACTTTCGAAGATTTTATATTTTTTTCCAAAGGTTTGAAATATTAATGAATAACTGGGAAACGCTACTTCCCTGTTTTGTAATCATTAATCAGAATTTAAATAATTACAAAGTTTTGTATACACAATTACACAAAGGTACTGAAAGAATTTCTGAGAGTCGAAACTTTTGATATGTGTCCTCATATGTCAAAATACACATTACACATGCTGACATTATATGTCAATTTCCAAGTGTAACTCCTGTACCTTTGTGTTTTGTGCCCAAGTTCTAATCACGAGTTATTTTTGGGAAGTCCTTCCGCTTAATACACAAGCTTAATATCATTAGAGCATTTTTTCATCAGTTTCAATTTACGTTAACAAGGCTTTAAGAAAGTAAATACACATTTTAAATAATAATATTGCATCTTGCCCTTATTTTTTTCTTTAAGTTAAAAAGAACTAAAAAAAATGCTCCTAAGATAAAAAAGGTATCAAACATAAAAAGCAGCTTATGATAAGTTTCTTTACCAGCCTTTAACAATCCACTGGAATACAGATATCTCCTACAAGTAATATAAAGCCAATACTTACCGTATTGAGTAAGAAATGGCTTTATATTATTCGTAATATTTACATTACTTAACCAAAATAGTAAGTAATGGCTCTATTTTACTTTGTATTTATATGACTTACCCAATATGGGAAGTAATGGCTTTATATTACTCATAGTATTTATATTACTTACCCAATATGGTAAGTAATGGCTTTATATAACTCGTAGTATTTATATTACTTACCAAATATGGTAAGTAATGGCTCTATTTTACTCGTTGTATTTATATGACTTACCCAATATGGTAAGTAATGGCTTTAAATTACTCATAGTATTTATATAACTTACCCAATATGGTAAGTAATAGCCCTTTTATTACTCGTAGTATTTATATTACTTACCAAATATGGTAAGTAATGGCTCTATTTTACTCGTAGTATTTATTTGACTGACCCAAAATGGTAAGTAATGGCTTTATATTACTCGTAATATTTTTATTACTTACCCAATATGGTAAGTAATGGCTCTATTTTACTCGTTGTATTTATATGACTTACCCAATATGGTAAGTAATGGCTTTATATTACTCATAGTATTTATATTACTCACACAATATGGTAAGTAATGCCTTTGTATTACTCGTAGTATTTATATTACTTACCAAATATGGTAAGTAATGGCTCTATTTTACTCGTAGTATTTATTTGACTGACCCAAAATGGTAAGTAATGGCTTTATATTACTCGTAGTATTTTTATTACTTACCCAATATGGTAAGTAATGGCTCTATTTTACTCGTTGTATTTATATGACTTACCCAATATGGTAAGTAATGGCTTTATATTACTCATAGTATTTATATTACTCACACAATATGGTAAGTAATGCCTTTGTATTACTCGTAGTATTTATATTACTTACCCAATATGGTAAGTAATGGCTCTATTTGACTCGTAGTATTTATATGACTTACCCAATATGGTAAGTAATGGTTTTATATTACTCATAGTATTTATATTACTTACCCAATATGGTAAGTAATGCCTCTATTTTACTCGTAGTATTTATATGACTTACCCAATATGGTAAGTAATGGCTTTATATTACTCGTAGTATTTATATTACTTACCAAATATGGTAAGTAATGGCTCTATTTTACTCGTAGTATTTATATGACTTACCCAATATGGTACGTTGGCTCTATTTTACTTGTAGTATTTATATTACCTACCAAATATGGTAAGTAATGGCTCTATTTTACTCGTAGTATTTATATGACTTACCCAATATGGTTAGTAATGGCTTTATATTACTCGTAGCATTTATACTACTTACCCAATATGGTGAGCAATGACTTTATATGTATCTCACCTAATATGGCAAGTAATGGTTTTATATTACTCGTAGCAACCTTTACAAAAAAAAACATACAAAAGGTTCACGTAGTGTGAAAAAAAATAGGTAGTTATGTACTTATTTTTTCTAAATAAAAATTAATTAATTAAACATTTTAGTACATATTTATTTATTTAAATAAGGCACAATAAAACTAGCATCATTAACAATTTTATATTTTATTACTATTAATATTAGTTACACAAACTATAATATCTTTGGTAGAGAGCAATCTATAACTCAAAAATATTTATTTACAATTACTAAATGCTTTAGACCTAAAATGCATGTTTTCTTAATTATTACACACAAAAACCCTTAATAATTGACATAATCCTATGATTATTTGGTCTCTATTTAAGCAGTTGGTCTTACATTACATTATAATAAAAATGCAACTAAAATATAGCCCAGTATCTAGAAAGGCTCTAGCCTAACGAGTGTAAATCTCTGCAATGAGTTGCACAATTTCCGTATTTTGTCAAGTACCTACTTTCATATGAAACCGAATGCAGCGGAAATTACGCTACTCATTTTGTGCAACAAAAATTACGCCCGTTTGGCATGGCCCTTTGGATATCGCCACACCTGTAAGTAGTTGCAGCACAAAAATACCCATCAGATTTTATGCTTTTTGTAATTTCGGCACAAATTTCAAGCCCAGCTTTATAGTTTTTGTACATATAAAAACTGATTTTTTGATATTTTTGTTTGCAAATTATGTCCAAAAACGAGCTTCACTGAAACCAAAAACGAAAAGAAAAGAACTTTTATGGAGCTGTAAGTATTTAACTGCAGACTGATGTTCGGTAAAAATATTCTTGTTTTTGCTTTGCATACAACGTCTAGTAAAATATACTGAAACTATTTTAAGGGCTAATTCAGTCCGTGATATTGAACAACTTTCCCCAAGGAACACATGCCGAAATTGGAAAAATATTTTTTTGGCTTTCCATACAAACTCGGTTCAGTTTATCGGACAACTTGTATGGACGCCCAAAAAAATTATTTTTCATATTTCCATGTATGTTCCTTGGGGAATGTCATTCAGTATCATGGACTGAATCCACTCTTAAAATTGTTTTAGTATATTTTTTTAGACCCCGTATGTTTTTTGTAGCATGTAGAAATCGAAAAATAATTTTAACGGCGCAGAATGTCACAAGTGTGGCGAGACCGTAGATACGAGTATATGGCACTTAAAAAAAATTTTTAAAATATAATTCGTAATAATTCGTTGTTTACACATTGTATTCTGAAACGTCTAACAAAATATAATGAAACTATTTAAGGTGGAGGTATAGGCAAATAGCCTTGAAGTGGCGCCCTCATTTCAAATAAATTGTTAACTCGTAAATATGGAGATAATTTCCATATTGCTCTTTTTCATGCACTAGCTAGATAGCCCTTTAAATTATTTTATGAACCACCGTTGAAAGTATTTACATTAGTCCGTCTAGCTTTAAAACTTGCCTCCGCCAAAAGTGGCCACGGCAAGTTTTAAAGCTAGACGGATCACCAATAATAGTTTCAACGGCAGTTCATAAATTAATTTAAAGGGCTATCAAGTGCATGACGAAGAGCAATATGGAAATTATCACCATATTTACGAGTTAACAATTTATTTCACACTTCAAGGCCACTTGCCTATATCTTCACCTTAAGGGTACCTACCCTTCAGTTCATGATACCGAACAACTTCCCAAGAAACACATACCTATCGAAATATGAAAAAAAAAATCTCAAAAAACTCGGATCACTTGATCAACTTGTAAAAATTTTTTTTTCTTATATTTCGATACTAGCTGTGCCCGCGACTTCGTTCGCTTGGTTGTCGGAACGTAATTTTATATAGCCTAAAGCCTTCCTCTATAAATGGACTACCCAACAAAAAAAAATTTTTCAAATCGGACCATTAGTTCCTGAGATTAGCGCGTTTAAACAAACAAACAAACGCTTCCGCTTTATAATATTAGTATAGATATGTTTCTAGGGGAAAGTTGTCCAGACTGAATTCAGTCTTAAAATAGTTTCAGTATATTTGGTTAGACCCTTTAAACACATTATATATCTAACTTATTCGAATTAAAAGCTTACAAGATTATTTTTGCAAATGTGTTAATTTTCCTGGAAGTACATATTAATGATAAACTTTCTGATTTTATGAAACAAATATAATTTGACGCTCTTTCGAATAAACAATTATAAAACTATACTAGTATAGACATTTATAAAGTATTAAAATTAAAAACAAGACTATATTAATATTCAAAACGATTAAAACTGGTATTCAAAACATAAAATATGCACCAGTATTTTGTCAAAACGTGTACAGAATACGGACATAAGGCTTACAGTCCACCAAGACATATCAAAGATTTATAAACGCTCTGTGATCTCGTGTACGTATATTACGTATGTAATATATACCTACGTATGCGTTTTATTTGTGTACAAAATAACAAAATGTATTTATTGTAAAACGGTTAACAGCATGGAAGTTTTCGAATACATCTCCGTGCAGATTATTGAACTCACTACTTATCTCTAGTCTTAGTCATCATTAGTCTTATGACAAAAGTCACTGAAGACTGTTCGAAATGTGGCCTTAGACTCGGAAGCAAAATAGATGTAAACGACACTCTTAAATAAATAAAACAAATTTTGTAAATGTTGTGTCGTCCCCAAGTGGAGGACAACCGGCTTGACCCAATTGAGCTAGCCTCACAGTAAGTTTAAACTTGTATTATGGGATACTAAGGGTTGGGACACATCTGCCAGCATGGAAGAGTTAACTTAAACGCGACTAAAACGCGCGCAGCTTTCGCCATAAGTTTACAAAGTGCTTTCGTAGTATTTTCGTATCAGACGCGCCCATCTGTCGCATTTTTCTGTAATCAGCCGCAATGCATGAAAATCTACTTCCAGAATGTAACAGGGTACGCACTTAAAGAACAAAGTGTATTCATATTTGTATAGCGTCACGTCGCGTCTCAAAATCTCTGCCTCAGTGGAGCACAAGCCTTATGAAAACAGACAGCATTAGGGCAATTCCCAGTTGACTTCGTCGTCGTACTTCTCGGCTTCCTTGAGGGATCCGAACACGGGCAATTTCGATAGCAGACCTGCGAAGGTAAATATTTCTTGTTAATCAGTGACGTCAGAAGCTAAAAGATCTGGAAAATTGGAGTATTTGACTATTGAGTTTACTAAGCACACAATTTTAATCATCTGAGGATCATAAATTATGAATTGGTACTGAATTAGAAGTAATAATAAATTTGTAAAAGGCAAAGGTACCTTTGCCAAATACCAAAGAGGTGAAATAGGAAATTATGGATTCAGGATCTAGCTATTTCAGTAGGCATATTCGGATACAGTTTACAATAATTTCCTTTCAAATATTTTGTTCAGCCAATGGTATCTCTTCTTCTTCTTCTTTCGATCGACTCGAAAGAAGAAGCCAATGGTATGTATAATATAAATATTTTAATAAATACAGCGTATTTTTCTTAAGTGAACGTCATTCCCCTGCCTTACACTACTGGAGTTAAGGTGAAGGGGTAAGCAAATGACCTTGAAGTGTGAAATAAATTGTTAACTCGTAAATATGGTGATAATTTCCATATTGCTCTTCGTCATGCACTAGATATCCTTTTAAATTATTTTATGAACTGCCGTTGAAACTATTATTGGTGATCCGTCTAGCTTTAAAACTTGCCGTGGCCACTTTTGGCGGAGGCAAGTTTTAAAGCTAGACGGACTAATGTAAATACTTTCAACGGTGGTTCATAAAATAATTTAAAGGGCTATCTAGTGCATGACGAAGAGCAATATGGAAATATGTATATTATATCACCATATTTACAAGTTAACAATTTATTTCATACTTCAAGGCCATTTGCTTATCCCTTCACCTTAACAAAAACTAGTTGAAAACCATTATATAAAATTTATTAAGGACACATCCGAAAGGGATCCACAACATGTAAACAGAAAGGCATGAAAAAATATTTTTGACCCATCGGTTAGATTATTAAAAATTACACACATATGTACACATATTTTTTATTTTCTCTGAGAAACAATAAATGACGATGATACAGGGCATTAAAATTTCCCATGACGTCACGCTTTTGTACGATTTTTATACATCGGTGACGTCACAAGCCCTCACTCTGGAACTTTGATACTCTGTATCTTTGTGAATTTTTACTTTTTTGATAAAGTGAAAAATATGGGTACATTATTTTTGGATAATCTAACTAACGGACTAATTAGAATAATACTTTTTTGACCCAGTCATCATCCCTATAGATTATTAGTCGAAATTATTGTCTCAAATTGACCTTAAAATATTTGCAATCAATTAAAATTACTTTGTAAAATATTGAATATGTAATTTCATTTAAACGAAATGAATTAGAAACACACTTTACTCGGTATATTATAGATTTTTCACTGAAACCGTGCAAATAACATGATTTAATTATAATTTTTTGCTCTTCAATGCTTCTTTTTATAGCTTCATTTGAATAGCTTAGCTCTGTGAATACACGATAAAGTTAATAGCATTCATCTGAAAATGATTGCTCGCCGGTGATTATAAAAATACCTAATTGCTTTTGCTGCCAACGGCTTATTTTTTTTTAAGGCGATGATATAGGCAAATGGCCTTGAAGTGTGAAATAAATTGTTAAATCGTAAATATGGTAATAATTTCCATATTGCTTTACGTCATGCACTAGATAGCCCTTTAAATTATTTTATGAACTGCCGTTAAAACTATTATTGGTGATCTGTCTAGCTTTAAAACTTGCCGTGGCCACTTTTGGCGGAGGCAAGTTTTAAAGCTAGACGGACTAATGTAAATACTTTCAACGGTGGTTTATAAAATAATTTAAAGGGCTATCTAGTGCATGACGTAGAGCAATATGGAAATTATCTCCATATTTACGAGTTAACCATTTATTTCAAATGAGGGCGCCACTTCAAGGTCATTTGCCTATATCTTCACCTTAAGTCGATATATAAATGATCTATTTTCATTGCATAAGTACATACAGATTTCTGGTAAGTCGACCTTCAATCGTATGGCGCGAGGTATTGGATGTTGCCAAAACAACTAGTTTCATCCCCAATTGTCTTAACAAATTTTTGGGATTTTGGACATCACATCAGGTCTTTTTTAGACTCCACTACAGAAGCATGACCCTCTCTGTATTACCAGAGCAATACTTGGCTAGAGCAGCCAGAGAATTTGGCCTACACTCTTCACGCTGGCCAGACGGGTTGGTCTCATTGATGTTTATAAGCTTTGTTTAGCTTGTGTTTTCTAAGTCGCCTTCTACGACATCCACGGGAAGACTTGAAGTAGTCCTAATTCTACTCTTCCGGGAACCACACGGCATATTGGATGTGGCCAACACAAATCGTTTAGACCCAAATCGCCTTAACAAAAAAGTGATAGATTTTGAGATTTTCAACTATTAGTTTATTTCAGATAAATAATTTGTATCATACGGCTAGCAAACCCTTATTTTTATTCCCCTTTTTTTATCTTCACGCCCACCGTCACGCTGAACGTGGCCTTGTCTTAAGGCCCTGGATTCAGTCTACCCCGTTAGGGATGAAGACATGATAAGGTATATGTATCTGAAGTTGTTTTGAATTAAATAGGACGTTTGTTGAACCTATTTTATAAAATTTTCATCCTACGACGAAAATAACGGAAATTATTGTTTTACACTCTAAACTAATTTCTCTATTGAAACTTATTTCATTATTTCGAAATTCAATTAGGTACCAGAGCAATAAATAAGGTTATATTGTATTTTCTCGTCTCTATTATTTATGTTTCGAGGGACTATAGCTCTTGTTTCCTGTATAATAAGGTTTCACTTATGTTTATATCGTAGACTACCGTTTTGTAATAGGATCATGTATGTTTTACAAGTTAGATGCTTTAGAGCGCTTGTATATTTGTTCAACTAGCAACCAAACACATTGCACATAATACGAGTAGCAGCACTATCCAATCATTGGTTTACAAGCTGAATGTTGCTTAGAATATTCAAGAACATTATTGTATTACAGTTTGGCTATTATTGCTTTATATCTTGCTATAGTGACTGTCTTCGTTTAATAACAGACAAAAATTTATTGTTGGCGTCGTTCATGTCCCCTGATGTGGCTGACATACCCTATTTTTGAGGTGAATGTTATTATTATTGCTTTATGTTCTTATTAACCCCCGTCGAAAAAGAAGGTTGTTAAAATTTTAACGTGTCTGTGTGTCTATCTATGAATAGAGATATTTCAATGCGGATTTTTTAATCAAAAGCCTTGTCAAGATATAAGAACTATCGAGATGGTTCTTAGCTACGAGAAAGTTTGAAAGTCCGGCATTTTTAAATTGTCTGGCAAATAAACTTGTTACCGTGAGCAAAAAATGTTCTAATCTATCTTGATTAGAACATTTTTGTAACAATCGATAGTATTTACTTAGTCTGGTGGCCATAAATACTGTTACAATTAAAAATAAACAAAATATTACATTTGAATTTAGAATCCGTTATTTTTATATGATTTTTCATTGTCTTTTCTTATTTTGGCACCAATACATTGTAGAGGGGTGATAAAGAGAACCGAATCGCTGTGATTGCATTACACAAAGTAGGTATGGAGCCAAATGCAATTTTTAAAACTCTTTATACGCTTGGTATTAGTCAAATGTTTGTGTACCGGGCTATTAATAGGTACAATGAGACCTCCTCTGTTTGTGACAGAAAATCATCTGGCCGTCAACGTAGTGTTCGTACGAAAATGGTGTTTAAAGCAGTAAGGGAAAGAATTCGAAGAAATCCTGTCCGAAAGCAAAAGATTTTATCACGGGAGACGAAGGTAGCACCTAGAACCATGTCGCGTATTTTAAAAGATGACTTAGGACTTGCAGCCTATAAGAGACATACTGGTCATATCTTAACTGATAATTTAAATAAACGGGCAAGTGCTAGTCGGACTCGTACATGAAGGGTTCCGTACCACCGTACAATGTTTTAAAACGCTGAAGAAACACATTTCTTATTTTTTACTTTATCTTATTTTTAGTATTTGTTTTATGGTGGTCATAGTAATACATAATTAGTGAAAATTTAAAGTATCTAGGTAATGCCATTATAAAGATTTAGTTAAAAACGTTAAAAAAACACGTTTTTTGTAAGCCGTTTTATTTTTAGTTTTTGTTTTTATAGCGGTCATAGAATACATAATCTGTGAAAATTTCAAGTATCTAGTTAATGCCATTATAAAGATCTAGTTAAAAACGCAGAAAAATCACGTTTTTTGTATGACGACCCCCTTTAATTTTTAACTATTTTTTATTTTTAGTATTTGTTGTTATAGCGGCCACAGTAATATATAATCGGTGAAAAATTTCAAGTGTCAAGCTATTACGGTTCAAGAGATAGAGCCCTATGACAGACGGACAGACAGACGGACAGACAGATGGACAGACAGACGGACAGACAGACGGACAGACGGACAGACAGCGGAGTCTCAGCAATAGAGTCCCGTTTGCACCCTTTGGGTACGGAACTCTAAAAAGAATAGGGTGATAAAATCGAAACAACTACTGAAGCGGCAGGCAAAGGGAGGTCACAGAAAAATTTTGTTAACGGATGAGAAAATTTTAACAACATTAACGTAATACGGTATTTGACAATTTTTTAAAAATCGTACCTTATGTGTCCTTCGTTTGCCAGTGCGTGGTCGCCTTTCGAGAATCTTAAATTATAACCTTCATAAAACAAACATTTATATACCTACACTATCACGTTTTTATCCAAATTGGCTTGATCGGTTCATATGATCTGCACGGTGAGAGAAGCAGCTGGTACATTCTAAGTTTTTTATTTTCTCCCAGACGAGCATGTCAGAATAATTAAGTAAACACAGGTCACACAGATTCAGCTACCCCCTAAATACCGCACTGAAATACCTAAATACAAGTGTAAAACTGCCTTAACAATTTAATTTTACCGATATTATAAACCGGAAACGTTTCATTTATTCAAAGGGTTGTTAACCTATAAACATTAAAGGACTAAAGGGCTTAACAACCTATTAATTACTAGGATTGACCTGCCCGTTTGAAATATTTCAAAGAAGCTTAGATTTATTAACGGCTTATCTGTTTAGCCAACTTGTCTACTTTCGGACTTCAAAAAAGCTTGAATGGTAATAGCGAGAAATTTTCACCGCTCATAATCATAATCATTTATTCATCGCTAACATGTTGCATAATATAAGATGACAAATGTCGGTGCAGTACTACATGTACCCAGTTTGGGTGTGGCGATACAATTGTCAGAACTAATTTACATCGATTTAATATGAAATCTAAAAATGTATCTATGTATGTAATGCATGTATAAGTACATAAAGTATAAATCGTAAATAAAAGAATCTATTTTGTTAATATGCATTCGACAATAATTAATTACATATGCTAAGTCGGAATTTTAAGTTGTCCAAGGTAGTCAAACAATAATGTCATAATCTATAGCGATGCAGTCACATTTTTAAAGTAGTTTGGAAAATCCAAAAGTGCACGCCTCATAATCTCATTTTTCACAATTAAATTGATTTTGATTGTTTTATTGCTAACTTAAAACGAAGAAAAGTATGTGTCTGCTTTAACGCACGACTGGAGATTATTTTTAACTTCCCGCTGTGAAAATTGAAAATTTTCAAAATTCGTTGCACCCCGTTTTTGAAAAGTCGAGTTTTCATCAGATCTCGACGTTTAAAGGTCTCAGGAATCTTCCCTGACCACTCACGAGCAAGTGTCATGCACCCTATCCGTATGTGTGTGTGGGTGTGTATGTTACCCGCTTATAACTCTTGAACAACTAAACCGATCGGAACCAAACAAGTAGCTTTCCAAAGAATTCTATACAACTCAGATTTCCTGTGAATTTAAACCGATTCGGACCGGTAGATTTTGAGAAATCTCAAAAAAACTAAGCAAAAACAAGAAAAAAATTTCAAAAATGATGTTTTTTGAGAATAACTATTAAACTACATTGAATTAGACCGTGATCTTCGAAAGGACTTAGTTTTGGATAATACTGAAGCGTATAAAAAAAAATGGACTTGATCAGATAAGTTTTTCGGAAGTTATCGTGACCACGCCAGTTTCCATACATACAGACACACGGACGTCCACAAAATGAGTTTATTAAAAATTGTTTTTATTTATTTAAAAGGCAAAATGTCTTTTGAAAATGTCATAAGTGTTGAAACTAGTGTTTTTCCTTGATGTTATTTTTCTCTTATCTGTATCGACAATATCACTCGGTCAGCTAGTAGCGCCATCTGCCATGTCATATCTAATACTATGTGTTCTAAAAAATAAAAGAAGTCAGTTCTTGTCTGTGATTCAAGCGTTTCATTTATTAGAGGTTATGAGCCCAGTTTTTTTAGTTATCTCGCAATTTTTCTTTGGACATTCCTAGTGGAAATAGACTTTGCAGATTGAGATTAACTGTAAATAACGCTGTGACTGTAAAAATGACGACGAACTACCTTGTCAGTGTGCCTAAATTGAAAGGACGGGAAAACTACAGCGAGTGGGCTTTTGCGGCTGAGAATTTCTTAGTTCTGGAGGGAATGTCTGATTGCATCAAGTCTGAGACGATACCAGCAGAAATAGGAGCAGCAGGTGACGCAAAGACCAAAGCCAAGCTGATTCTGACAATAGATTCGTCCCTGTACGTACACATCAAAGGTGTACAAACGACCCATCAGTTATGGAAGAAATTGAAGAACCTATTTGATGACACCGGATTTACAAGGAGAATCAGTTTACTGAGGAGTTTAATTTCCATACGCCTCGAAAATAGTGCTTCAATGACTTCGTACGTGACACAAATCATCGAAACGAGCCAAAAATTGTGTGGTACAGGTTTTAACATTAATGACCAGTGGGTCGCATCGCTTTTGTTAGCGGGATTGACAGAAAAATATTCCCCGATGATAATGGCGATCGAGCATTGCGGCATTGCTTTGACAGCAGACGCCATCAAAACCAAATTGTTGGACATGGAAGAAAGCGGAAACAGGGGCGACAGCAGCGCTCCCAATTCCAGTGGCGCATTTGCGAGTTACAAGAACCGGAATGTTGGTAGCACTGAGACCAAAGACAACGCCCAGATATCAAAGTCAAAACCAAAAATCATAAAATGCTACAAATGTAAACAAATCGGCCATTACCGCAATCAGTGTACTTTTGTGAATAAAAATTCGTCGAATGCAAATAAAACTGAACGTGCAACGAGTAATGCGTTTAGCGCCGTGTTTCTGAATGGTGAATTTTGCAAAAGTGATTGGTATATTGACTCCGGGGCGAGTGTTCATCTTACCGCGAACGAAGTATGGTTGTCAAATGTGTCGCGAGATCTTAAGATTAAGGAAATTGTCGTGGCAAACAAAGATAAAGTACCTGTATTATGTACTGGAGACGTGCAGATTACGACAAAGACGCACGCCTGTGAATATGATATTACAGTGGAAGGAGTATTGTGCGTGCCCAAGTTGACGACTAATCTGTTGTCTGTTAGTCAATTAATATCACAAGGAAACCGAGTTTCATTTAACAGTTATGGTTGTCAAATTTTCAACCAAGCAGGAGTACTTGTAGCTACAGCAAGTCTGTTAAATGGGGTGTATAAACTAAACATGCCTGAATATTGTTCATCAGCTGCAGTGATGGTATCCAGTGAAGTTTGGCATCGACGTCTAGGTCATGTCAACAGCCAGTATTTGAATAAGATGCAAGATGCTGTGCAGGGATTGACACTTGACAGTAAGAGTGATATATCAAAGTCATCATGTGTCGCATGTTGTGAGGGCAAGCAGAGCCGCTTACCCTTTCCCAAAGAAGGTAGTAGAAGTACTGAGTTGCTACATATAGTGCACACTGATCTCTGTGGACCAATGGAAAACCAATCTATAGGTGGTTCTAAATATTTTATGCTATTCATCGACGATTTTAGTCGTATGACATATATCTATTTCTTAAAAACAAAAGATGAGGCATTGAAATGTTTTCAACAGTATAAAGCAGAGGTTGAGAATCAACTTAATCACAGCATAAAGATCTTGAGAAGTGATAATGGGACAGAATTCTGCAACAGCGCATTTGACAATTTTTTGGTGTCGCATGGGATCGTACATCACAAAACTAACCCATATACACCTGAACAGAATGGTCTCTCGGAAAGATTCAACCGGACTATCATTGAGAAAGCCAAGTGTTTGCTGTTTGACGCAGGTCTCGAAAAAAAGTTTTGGGCAGAGGCGGCACACACTGCAGTGTATTTACAGAACAGGACTGTGACCACATCATTAAATTACAAAACTCCTTTCGAAATATGGACAGGTAGAAAGCCTGAAGTAAGTCATTTACGTGTTTTCGGCAGTACAGTAATGGTACATGTACCTAAACAAAAAAGATTAAAGTGGGACAGAAAATCGGATAAATGTATCCTTGTTGGGTATTCCAATGAAGTCAAAGGGTACAGGATTTACAACCCGAAGTCCAATGTCGTCACAACCAGTCGAGATGTAATAGTATTGGAAAACATAGAGACAGAGAATGTTCTGGATGTACAGGAAAATTGTTCAGATGAAGCATGTGTGGTTCCAGTGGGGGAACAGGATTTGACACTTCTGGAAGATTCAATTGAACAACCAGAGAGCTTGAACGAAGATGACAGTAGTGAACCGTATGTACCTTGTGAAAATGATACATTAGATAGCTCTGAGTCTAGTACAACAGAGAGTGAAGACTCCATTATACTCAACAATGCCGACATAATAAGTGGTCCTCGGCTTAGGCGGCAGCCAGATAGATATGGACTTGCCAGTGGTTGTATAGAAGATGACAACATGTTCACAGGTGAGATATCATTGCAAGAAGCCTTGGAAGGTCCTGAGAAAGCACAGTGGTTAGCGGCAGTGCAGGATGAGTTACAGTCATTTGAGAAAAATAGTGCATGGGAACTTGTAGATGTACCAGTAAATGGTACTATAGTGCAGTGCAAGTGGGTTTTACGAAAAAAATACGACAGTGAGAACAATGTACGTTACCGTGCTCGTCTTGTCGCGAAGGGCTTCACCCAAAAATATGGTGTAGACTATACGGAGACATTTTCGCCTGTAGTGAGACACACCACTCTTAGACTCTTATTTGCGTTGTCTATAAAGTTAGGCTTAGATGTTAATCATCTAGATGTGAAGACTGCGTTCTTAAATGGCGATTTAGAGGAAACCATTTATATGAAAATGCCAGAATGTTATAATAGTAGTAGCGCTGTTTGTGAAGTATTGAAACTTAAAAAGGCCATTTATGGACTCAAGCAAGCCTCTAGAGCTTGGAACAAAAAGGTTGACAATTGTTTGATCAATAATGGTTACAAGAGATCAAAAATAGAGCCATGTATGTATATAAAGAATACTAACAAATGTAAGACCATTGTAACAGTGTATGTCGATGACTTCTTTATATTTTCCAATGATAAAATTGAAACTGAGAACTTGAAACAGGTTTTATCTAACCAGTTTAGCATTAAGGATTTAGGAGATGTTAAAGTGTGTCTTGGAATGAATGTAACTTTCAATAAAGACAAACAATATGTAACTCTGAGTCAGGAAACTTATATTGATCAACTTTTGAACAAATTTAACTTAAGCGAATGTAAAACTGTTGATACTCCGATGGAGGTGAAACTAAATGTAAATAAAGGTCAAGATGATGTCAATAGTCATGTGCCCTATCAGCAACTAATTGGTAGTTTAATGTACCTTTCGGTATTAACTAGGCCAGACATTAGTTACTCTATAAGTTTTTTAAGTCAATTTAATAATTGCCACACAAAAGAGCATTGGGAATATGCAAAAAGAGTATTAAAATATTTAAAAAGGACTAAAACTTATGGAATAAAATACTGTAAGAAAGGTAATTCAGAAATAACAGGCTATGTAGATGCTGATTGGGCCTCTAACTCTATAGATAGGAGATCATATACTGGAATGTGTTTTGTGTTATGTGATGGTGCGATATCATGGGAATGTAAGAAACAGAAATGTGTGTCTCTCTCTAGCACTGAATCAGAGTATGTAGGTCTATCAGAGGCATGCAGAGAAGCATTGTATTTAAGGGGATTATAATATGAAATAACCAATAAGATGTACACAATCAGTCTGTTCAATGATAACCAAGGTGCACAAAAGCTGTGTGCAAACCCAGTCTTTCACAAACGTACTAAGCATATCGATGTTAAATACCATTTTTGTCGTGATCTTGTAAAAGACAAAGTTGTTAAAGTACTGTATTTGCCAACAGCTGATATGCCAGCTGACATTTTAACTAAAAGTTTATGTTCAGCAAAACATTATAAATTTATGTCGCTTCTTGGGATTGTTTGTATAGAATAATTTTTTTGTGAATATTGCGATAAGTGGGGGTGATATTTTTCTCTTATCTGTATCGACAATATCACTCGGTCAGCTAGTAGCGCCATCTGCCATGTCATATCTAATACTATGTGTTCTAAAAAATAAAAGAAGTCAGTTCTTGTCTGTGATTCAAGCGTTTCATTTATTAGACATTTATGTGTAAATATTATTGTACAAGTGCGATAGAAAATAAATAGAGACCACATTCAGTTAAAAAAATCACTTGATTTTTGTAAGGCGAGAGTAGGTACCTCATGCGCTTCGCTTATGAGGCGTGCAATTAACAAGTCATTGTAGGTAGGTAAGTAGATGTTTACGCAAGGCGTTTATCATTTAGATATTCATTTATTGTACGAGTATAATATACTTTTGAGAGTAGTAGTGACTTTAGTTGTTTTGTAAACAAAGTGTCCGTTTGTTCAATATTACTCGTATTACTCGTATTTTAGACGCTATACCTAATAACAATTATACTAAAAATAAGATGAACGGGGGTCGTCAATGTCGTTATACAAGAAACATGTTTTCTCAGCGTTTTAAAACATTGTACGAAGGTACGGAACCCTGCATGTAAGCGTCTGACTCGCACTTGACCGGTTTTTTATAAAATTTTATTTATTTTTTAGTTTATTACCTGTTATAAATCCGGCAACGAATGATAGGACCAGAGTAACTGCTAGCGCTGCCAACTGATACAACGCTTGGGTACTAGCCGATCTGCCAGTCCTCTGTAAATAGAAATATATAATATATATGTTTTTTTTACTATAACTATAGACTTGTCTCAAAAGTCCAAACTCGGGGTTTGCCAAAGAGCCATGGAACGAAGTATACTAAAGATTAAATTAACAGACCTCGTACGTAACACTGCTTTTCTCCCCACGTCTACTATAGTCTTAGAACGAATGCTAATTCGTTCTAAGACTATAGTAGACGTGGGGAGAAAAGCAGTCAAACTTAAATGGAACTGGGCTGAGCATGTGTTGCAGGATGCACCCAGATAGATGGGCTAAAATTGCTACAGAAGGGTGCTTGTAGGCGTTGCTGGCGTTGCAAAAGAGGTTGCTCAAGGACAAGGTGGTGTGATGATCTGGCGTCTTTCGACATGACCTGGAAGTCCATCGCGCAAGATAGAGATCAGTGGCGTACAAGAGGGGAGACCTTTGCCCAGCAGTGGGACAGGTAAACGCTAGTAAAAAAATACACTACTGGCTGAGTTTGCACTAAACAACAAAAGTAACAATTTACAAATAATTTAAGTAAATGAAATATATTTATACAATTTAGTATACAAAATCTGTGAAGTACTTAAAAAGACTAAGGCGAACAGATTATGTAACACTATCCAATTTGAAATATTTAACAAGAGCTTGGTAAGGGGGGGGGGGGGGGGAGGGAGGGTATATAGTGTAAGCAGCTGTAAGTTTTGTGTGTGTGTAAAGAAGATCTTCATAAACCTACCATAGCACCAAAGACACTGAACAACTCTGCCTCTGTAGGGTAGTTCTCCCTGGTGGCGAGCGCCGCGAACAACACTGCCAGCAGACCAGAGTACACTGCCGGCATACCATGCAGGTTGTTCACGCCGCAGGTGTCCAGCATGCCACATTTGTTCAGTTTTGGCTGCAAAAAATTTAAAATAATTACCTACTTGGGTAACTCAGCTCGTCGATTTGAACAACATTTCCTATTGGAATACCAACTATAGCTATTAACCTATATATGACCTACCACTATAAAAACCGTCTTTTAATGACAGATTGCAAGAATAAGCCACCCAATGTGGGCGATATTATGTAAGTAATCTGAGACTTATAGTACAGCCCGTGGTGACTTTAGTACTTATAGAATAGGAATACAATTTTCTCATCGGCTATTTGGTGATGTCTTCTTCATCTACTTAATTGCTATCTATTATTTAAGAGCCAAGCTCTTGTCGGTGATGTCACAGATCTTACACTAGTGGAGATAGTCTAATTTAAAACTGCTCACCCCACTACATGGTTTACCACCCCAACAGGGCTGATCATCATAATTGCAGACAACTCATACGCCAACCCCACCGCGATCAGGGTCGAGTTCTGAACGTGAACTGTATTAAACTTATCTTGGTCTAAGTTAAGTTTAGATTACGGTCAAAATAGTAAAACAAGTCTTTTAGAGAGGAAAGTCACATTACAAGTATTACAATACAGGTTTTGAATTTACAAGTTAGGGGACATCGAAATAAGGGGAGACCAAGGAGTCGGCAGAGAAAATGCGTAAAGATATGAGTAAGAAGGGAGTAACGGACAATTTGCCAAAGGATAGCAATAAAATGGAAAAACTGACATGCTGTGCCGGCCGACCCCACATAATAAGAAGATACGGCCAAGGCAGAAGATGAAGAAGAAGTAAAATAGTCCTTTTCTAAAGTAAGATCTTACACAGCTCGAAGGAAATATGGTAAGTGGAGCAATTCTTTCACCGAATTGTGGCCTAGAACAGGTGATCGAATCATTGGACGTCAGGCAATAAGATGTATTGAAGATATAGTCAAAGTCACGCATCGCACCTAAATGAGAGCAGCACAGGATATGGTGTCAGTAAAAAGAGGTCTATGACCAGAAGTGAGTAAAAGAAGAGCTGAGATGATGATGATGATCAGGCAGGAACAGTAAATACTCACCGTCAAATATCTGTACCCCAAAACACTGATAATGCCCGCCCCCATTCCGATGGCTACCGCTCCACCTGGACTGATCATCATATTGCAGACAGCTCCTACGGCTACCCCACCAGCTAGAGTTGAGTTCTGAACGTGGACCATGTCAAACTTCCCACGTTGGTGGCTCACGGCAGAAGACATGATAAAGGTTACGACCTAAAAAAAAGTTTGAATGAGAGATTTAATAGGTACCAACTTCGTTTCTTTCTTGCTAGAACTTTCTACACTCAAGCTATTATAATATAGTTTGATAATAAAATGAAAGGGTTGGTTAGAATGTAACCCACCACATTTTCTTTTTTTGATTGTCATTTATCAGCTGACCTTACTTTTCAAATAACTCGAAAAAAATTTAAACCAGAAAAAAATATGCAAATGTTGCCAGCCTAAGTTACTAAATAGATAATCAGGCAACTAAATAGATACTCCTTCACTTTAATTCTAAAGCAGTAAATATGCAATCATTATTTGGATCTCAATTTTAAGAAAGATAATTAAATTAGATATTAAAAAGCACTGAAACCTTTTTCATCACCTTAAGAAAAGGTGCAGGATAACTTTTGCTTACGAAATACGACATGGTCCATCGACTGAATGATAATTAAAGATTGTTACGGGAGTAACGCAACGTTTCTCAAATAAGATTGAATCCTAAAGGACTAAGTCAAATTGAATACCTACCGTAGCTGAAGCCAATGACAGGTAGGTGTTGATGATGGCTCTCTGTCTCTCGATGTCAGTAAGTGTCAACCCAGAGTTGAATGAAGGCCAGTAGATCCACAGGAATATTGACCCTGAAATCATTTGAACATCAAATACCTAATAGTTTACGATCCGTTCTTACAATCCCGTATCCGTAAGAACATGAGAAAAATATATTATCCCCACTTAATGTATATGGAAGCTAACCAAAACAAAAAATTACATTTTATTTTACCTCTTTCACCGTACGTCATATATACATCCATGCAAAATTACAGCGTTCTAGTTATATTATAATAGCCTCAGAGCTAAGCCGCAGACAGACATACCGAAACTATAAAGGTTGGGTGGTACACGTAACAGCATTTTCCTATGCTGCCAACCTTTTCTGTTGCTCAGAACCGTCACTTTCTAGTGCGAGAAAGAGCGACGGGACGCCGCGGAATCGGCGATACTGCCGCATTCATTCCCACTCTGTTTCGCTGTGTTGAGAGCGACAGAAAAGGATAGCAGCATGGGAAAATGCTGTTCCGTGCTGACAGATGTGTGCCAATCCTAAGAGTTACTTGTACTTCGGAACTCTAAAAACATTATGTGCCGCGAACATTTCAAGTCCACTTAACTTAATTGTTGACCTATACTCGCCTAACAAATTTTCTAAAGTAAGTAAAATATTTGAGTTATATCTCCAAGTAGACTTTAAGCCTTCGTTCATTCAACAAAAGCTGATATAAATATTTATATTTTAATGTAACTTAGTGCGGTACACAGAAGACGGTAAGAGTATACAGAACGGAATCTCCTAAGGTCCCACAAGAGGGCTGACCACCTCATACAATAAGCTTACACTAGCTGCTAGAAATCCAAAATCCTGTATTATTTCTAGATGTCGCTACTATCTCCCCTGCTAGCCATACAAAGGATGCTGGTTACTTAAGAGTCCCCTTACCCAAGACAGAATCAGTTTCCCATACAAACGTGTCTACGTTTTATTTTGAAACGACATGTCAGACTTCGGTAATAATTTGTAACTTTAAAGAAATTGCATATATAATTGTTTTTCACATTTAAAATATGACTTTGAAAAAGAATATAGTGCATTATATCATTTTTGACAATTAGTATGGAAAACTTTTATACCCTTATATTTTCTTTCAAGTTCATATTTTGACTGTGAAAACCAGTTATAACCCTAGATATATGCAATTTCTTTAAAGTTACAATTTTTTACCGAAATCTGACATGTCGTTTCAAAATAAAACGTAGACTACAAACGTAGTCTACGTTTACTATACCCCATACAAACTGTATGGGGTACCTATACCCCATGGGAAACTCTGATTCTGTTTTGTCTAGGCTCAGATTAAAGAAAGTGTCTAAAGGTATCCACGAAAAATCAGAGGTGTCACTTGTTTGTTCGTAGAAAATGAACGCTTATGCCGCCATATTTCCGAAATTAAACGGCACCACTACGAAACTACCTTCTAATTCTAAAAATCGAATTACGCTTCAAAGTATGAAGGTCTTCAGTCATTTTTATTTCTTCGTCCTTGGCATAAACTTACAAATTATTTATGATTTTAAATTATATTGTATAAAACAATAAAATGGAATGGGTAGTATTTAAATACAAATCAAAATTACTGATTGCACAGCAAAATAATCAACTGAAAATATTACTAAACAAACTGCAATTTATATAATATGTGGCGTAGTAAAATGAATAAAACTTTGCAAGCAAGTGTGTTGTTCGCAGTTATAACATAACCTAACCTAAAGGTTTGTAACCTAACCTAGTAAATTTGATTTGATTTGATGTGCAGCCAGTATTTATTTGATGTGCAGCCAGTATTTATTTGCTGTGCAGTCAGTATTTATGATCAGATTGTTGATTTATTTGATGTCAAAAAGTATTTATTTATTTATTACATTTTAGGAAGACTTACAGCTATAAATACAAATTACATACAAATCATAGGAAATAGAAAGCCATTAAGAAGTATATGTATGATGAGATTAAATTGATGGGTGCATATTTATTTGATGTGCAATAAATAATATCCCAAATGGAATTAACGCTAAAAATATATAAACTCTTTCACATAATTGGATAGTATTCAAATTATTTTCATTGCACTCTTATCAACTTTTTAAAGTTAATATAATTTAAAACATATTCAAACATTTCTGTCACTATTAATAGATTGGATTGCTTCTTTCTTCTTTCGAGTCGATTGGCTATACTTTTATTAATATAATAACTTTTTATTTTATTTTTTTATAATAGGTTTGACGAGTGCTTGGCTACCGTGACCGCCCGATCATTTGCCTCGTTGAGGTCCTGCATTGAGTAGGGTGTAGGGCATTTGGGGCAGGACAATAGGTGGGTCATTGACTGGACAGCACCGCAGTCGCACTGGTAATTTTTTGAGAAACGCCACCTCACCCGGTTTTGCTCGACATCTCCCGACACCAGTCTGGAGTCTATTCAATTGGATTGCTATAAAGTTGAAACAAGTAGACAGGTCTCCCATAATGCGTTTAACTTGGATATAAGTTACGGGGCGTCTATCAGCAAAGTTATTTACAATTTTCATATTAAACTCCCTAAAGAGTAGAATTTATTAAATTCTGTTTGAGAAATATCGTCCCTTGGTTGTAAAGTTTATTCTATGTTTACATTGTGATATTAGCTTGGTTAAACCAGAGACTGTGACATATTCTGAAGGATTTTTAACCCGAGTATGGCTAAGCCAAAAGGAGGGTTATGATTTTTCTTTATTGGTAATTTTATAATCTTTAGAAGTCCAGCAGTGGACGTCATGTTGCTGAAATGATAAATGATGATTTTCCTATATGTGTACCTTGTTGAAAGTTGTTTTCGACATTATATAACCGTTATATGTGCCGTGGCAATACCAGCCTATAGAATAGGACCACTCCATCTCTTTTTGTTGATGTCGTAAGAGGCGACTAAAGGACTAAGTACAAACATCTCGTACTACAACTGCATTCCCAAGGGGAGTTGGCGTCAGGTGGCGGCCAAATTAATCTAAAACTTTTAGCACAAATGCAGCCAAAAAGTCGTTAAATATAGTCAAATATTTCAAAACTGTTCCGGCTATTTGTTCTCCACAAAGCAAGAACTTTGGCGTCCTTACGTGACCATTGACATGCATATTATATTTGGAGAAGAAAAAGCGGGAAAGCGCACCTCGAGCTTCGAAGCAGCATAGTATAGCTGCATAGATGCAATGCTACCGGGAACGCGCGAAGATGGAGATTATATAAGTAACCCTTATATAAATTCTTTGTAGAAAGCTACAAATAATCTTTTCTACTTAGATACGAGTTAGGAGGTAGTCTAAGCTCAGTTTCCTAACCGCCAATTAATTCTTACACTGGCTAATGGTATGTAATGGGGAACCCAACCATCCTTCAGTCGAAGCGTCCTAGCCACAAATTAAATTCAATCCTATATCATTTAGGTAAGGTGTTTTATTCTATTGGTACACATTATCGTACAAGCTTTTATTGTGATTTTATTGTATTATTTAGCTTCATCTGTAAGGACAAGTCAATACCAATTAAACAAGCAAACTTGTTTGGTTTGTGTTGTTTCGTCACTGTATAAATACATTCCAACTCCATCATCAGATCAGGTCTAAGACATATTTACATTTGATTTACATTTCTATGTAATATTTCATATCATGCATGTATTCTATAGAAGCAGCAACGTCTGATGACTTGGGGACAAATGAATGACTCTTTAAGATACGAATAACATATCTACTATACTAATCATATCAGTAACGTTAGAGACATACCTAACTGGGTGCATATCTTCCCGGTAGCAGACTCTTCTTCCGGCTCCATTTTCCTAAGCGTCAAACTGACTCCAAGTATGCTTTAAATACTCTAGATTACAAAATAGTGTAAATTTATTACCAATCATAGACGTAATATCAGAGACATAACTAGACGCATTCAAGTCAATGCCGGCTTCTTTTCTCTAAACGCCAAACTGACTCAAGGCCTATATAGCATACACCGATGTACAAAATTCATACACTGCTATACCCACGAACTTCTGTTCTGCTTTCTTGAGAGATACTCTAAACTACAAAATAGTGTAAACGTCTTAAAAATCTTAGCAGTAATATGAGAAATATAACTAGGCGCATTCAAGTTGATTGCCTACCCGGTAACAGACTCTTCTGCCGGGTCCTTTTTCTTAAGCGCCAAGCGTACTCCAAGACCAAAGTATTTTTCAAATACTCTACATTACAAAACAGTGTGAAATTTCTTACCAATTATACATGCAAAAAAATTATGTAATTTTAAATAAACCTGTAAAATTCCTAAAACATATTTTTCCGTAAATTTCCCAGATTTTTTAGAAATTTTACAGGCTTATGTATTTTTTTGCATGTAAAATTACATAATTTTTAACAGTGTAGTAGTAACATTGGAGCCATAACTGGGCGCATTAAAGTCGATGGCCTGGCCACCGGTAGCGGACCCATCTGCCAGCTATTCTTTTCTTTTTCCTTAGCCCTGTGCTAACACTAAGACCGAAGTACTCGTAGGTATGCTTCAAATGCTATGAGATAAGTATCATTTGTATACTCTTGTCTATGAATAATGTATCTTACCAATCATAGCGGTAACATCAGAGACATAACTGGGCGCATTCAAGTCAACAGCCTGCCCACCAGTAGCGGGCGCGTCTGCCTGCTGCGTCTTTTTCTTTAGCGCCAAGCTGGCGCCAAGACCAAAGTATGCTCCAAATGCATGGATACACATGGACCCTCCTACATCAGCTGCCTGTAACATAAGTCCATTTAATTCTGTGCAAATTTTGACTATAATAGGTATTTAACAAGTTTTCCCCAGTAAAAATCACTAAACAGAAGTAAAAATCACTTTTTTACTTCTGTTTAGTTCCTCATCTCTTTCCCCTACTATTTCTTCTATCTTCCTGTTTAAAATCACCATGTACAGATCTGTTTACATCATTGTGATATTTATTTATTTGTATGTATGTAATAAATTACTTATTATTATATATAGGTATATATATATATATTCATTTATTTATATAAATATATCTTTTTTTTTATAATATATATTTTGTATAAGTATTTTAATATCTATTGATTATTTATAATTTATATTTTAAATTTAACTGCGCCACCTGTTATCTTACTCATATACTTCGCACTCCTCTTTATGGTTGCCTGTAAGAGATTGCTTCGGCGATAAGGCCGCCTCTTGTACCTTATTTATTTATAAGTTCCGTAAACTTTGTAATTTTTATTGTTTTTTATTTGGTGCAATAAAGATTTTTGTATTGTATTGTATTGTATTGTAAACTTATATATAGAGAAATTAAAAAGAAATCACTTTTCATAGTTAACGCAGGGCTTGTTAACTATACCAAATTCACACTAAAAGTAACGTTAAATAACGTTATTTTCATACAGGTATTAGTGGTAACGTTATAAGGGGTATCGATAATACAGTTATAAAACTTTATAATAACGTTATCAATTAAAGATATAAGTAACGATACTTTTTTTAATACTTGTAGAATATAATATAAATATTATAAAAGTTTATTGCATCGCGCTGGGAATCGAACCCAAGGTAGCACAGACTATCACGAGATCCGTGTAGAGCCTACTAGACAAACTCTCATCATTTATTGTGTCAAATATCGAAAAGAAATACAGTGTTATCAATACCTTTTACCGTTAATATCATTGGTAACGTTATCTGATTTATCGGTAAATGGTTGGAAAAATACCGTTACCCAACATAACGTTATCTTTGCTGATAACGTTAACGCCGTTTGACAGAATTAACATTACCAGATTTTTAACAGTATTCCAAGCCCTGAGTTAAAGTGTAATAAGTGACTTCTGCAACTTTTACGAGAATGGAATGCAAAAAATCGTAAGTAAGGAAAGTTATACGGTCAGTGATGGACTGAACTGACCCTTAAAATAAGAACACCCAGCATGTAAAATTTTTAACAAAAGGAAAATGAGGAAGAAGACTTATGATAACAAAATGCATCAAGTAAAAAAAGAACATAATAAAATCTTTTCCCACCATCACTGGCAAGACCATGCTCTTTAGTCAAACAAAGCTAAGGTTTTCTCCAAACTAGTTAGAATGACTATCAAAATAGTAAAACTAAAATTTTGAACAATTCAACTGCACCATCGAGTTTATTTTACGAAAGTGCCAAATTCAAATTGTATGGATATCGCAGAACAGAAAGTTTCTGTTGAAATTAATTCGAGATCTCCAACTCAAATATATTCAGAATAAGAACAATAAACAGACGAAAGTTCAACATTCTTATGCTAATAATAGAGCTCACATAATTTTCTTGCGAAATTGTTTTCTGTTATGGTCTGAATAAAAAGATATGAGAAATAATGTGTATGTACTGTGACCGAATAATTATACCTACTAATGTAGTAAGACCTTTGTCAAGTGTACAAAACGTATGATCTGGCTAGCCCATTTCTTGTCAAGTAGTAAAGCAATGTTTACTTCAGATTAAGCAAATTCAAGAGCGATTGAATGAAGTGATTCAGACCTCAAAGCCCAAATTCAGCAATATGATATGGCAATCTTAAAAGATAAAAGATGGGAACAAGAAACATTTACATATAAGTATTTATATTTTTTGTTACAACGCAGTAGTAAACATTTAATAATAAGAATGTAGACTATGGATACCTACAATATTAGAGGTTTTACGTTTAACGATTGTAACAACCTTTTAAGAATCTTGATACTATAGTGTTTGATGTTAACCGTGGAATAGTTCACTCCCTGACCAGTATTGAAAAAAAAATAGTATTTGCTTAGGTACCTTAAAAACACCAGTCACTATCCACAAATTAGTGCATCCTACAACTGTCTCAATAATGGCGATGAACAGGAGCTGGGTCCCGCTGGCGATGCCAAGTAAGGCTCCAAAGGTGATAAGGACCGTGGCCGACATTATATCTGCCTCTGTGAACAAAAAAATACCATTTTCTTATTATCTTCTTCTCTTCTTCTTCGTATAAGCGCATTCCTGCTGTGTGCCTGGATAAGCTTTTCTGTTTTTCTTCTCCAAATATAACATGCATGTCAATGGTCACCCAAAGATGCCAAAGACCTTGCAATTTGAGAAGAAATAGCCGGAACCATTTAAATGATTTGGCTAGAGTTTTACGACCGGCCGCCTGCCTGACGTCAACCCCCTTTGTGAATGCAATTGTAGCACGAAATATTTGTGCTAAGTCCTTTAGTCGCCTCTTACAACATCCATAGGAAGAGATGGAGTGGTCCTATTCTAACCCGGAACCACACGGGTAACGGGGGAACCGCTGGCGATGCCAAGTAAGGGTCCAATGGTGATGAGGACCGTGGCCGACATTATATCTGCCTCTGTGGCTTTGAATCTAATGTTCTTAAAAGCCAGTAGCAGATTTAGAGATGAGGAAAGTATCCTCGGAAATCATCTAATCCTGGTGGAGATGCTGATAGGCATTGAAAAAGCATTACTACGTTTTAAGTCAAGCCCTCCGACCCAAAATCCTGGATACGCCATTTTTATAGACCCTGTCTATTTATTTTTGCGAAGCGGAAGCAGCCATGTGATGGAAATGCACAAGATGCTTGATTAGGGTCAGTTCACAACGAGACGCGACGCGACGCGACGCATCGTAGCGCGCACTTTGGAAGAAATATAGAACTTGTTTACAATACAATAAAATACCCTTTATTGCACAAAAGTAAAAAACAGAACATAATTATCTTAAAAATTAGGAAATGCGCAAAAGGCGCCCTTATCGCTAAGCAATTTCTTCCAGGCAACCTCGTTTATATAGAAAAAATGATGGGAAATTAGATAGTGCGGGGTGGTCAATATAATAAACATACTTATATACAATAATTATAATAAACATACATACACGTAATACTTAAATACATACATACAACTTACACAAAGAACATAACAGGACAAAATGAAGAAACTAAGTGGAAACAAGGGAAGGAAATTACCTTTCATAAGGATAGAAAATGCGATTTTACTTAGGATTTAAAGCTGGCTAGCGTTTGGGCGCGTCGGATAGTAAGTAGTAGGCAAAAAGATACAATTTCAGCGACAGTCCGCTTTGCCGCGCTGCGTAGCGATGCATAGCGAGGCGCAGCAGGCTCTCACACTTTTTGTCTAGTAAACAAGTTCTATATTTCTTTCACGTGCGCGCTACGTCGCGTCGCGTCGCGTCTCGGTGTGAACTAACCCTTAAGCGAAGGAGCGCAACCGTGGGTCTAATCTTGTTTAGCTCGGTCTAACCTCGAGTTTGTAGACCAATACGGTTGTCAGGGTGACTTTTATCGACCAACATATGCTTCCGATAAAGGAATAAATAATAAAGTAGGCCATTCTTCAAGGGATTTTTTAAAACAAATCACTAGCTGTAAAGATAAAGTTGGTAGTCAAATCAAATCAATTCAAACATTTATTGCTCTCCATAACATAACAGATCATAAATCAATGCAGTTGTGGATATTAAATAACATTAACATTATACAGTGTCACATTATGGGCCTAGTCGCAATCACAGAATACAGTAAGAGTAAACAGAACGGAATCGCCCAAGGCACGCGCATAGTCATATTCATCATCATTATTATCATTCTTTCAATGACCCATTGCTGTGCATTAGACTCCTTTTTTCGATGCCATTGCAGCCCTGTTCGATCGGGCTATACAATCCTTCCTAGCAATATTCCCCGTTCGATCAAGTGACGCAATCCTTCCTAGCAAATTTCCCTTTTCGATCGGGCAACTCAATCCTTCCTAGCAATGTTCTTATGTCATCGACTGATTTGAATACTGGACGGCTAATAGCTTTCTCATTCCACTCGATCCCCAGATACCTACTAATTTAATGCCACATTAAATAGGTACCATTCCAAATGCATTCAAATACAAAGAAAACGTCCCAATTCCTTATCCCACGAAAACTTATTAAAAACGATCCTTCTTATTGCATTGTTAGTTCTTTGCGACTCGTGTGTAATAATAATTTAATGGCCACAAAGAACCACTAATGGAATGAAATCCATAAAAGTGAAAAGCTTTTGGGATTCCTCATTTTTCTTATTTGTTGTTATTGGAAAGATTGGAGCTTGGAAAGGCTCAGTAGGGTACGTTTTATTAGTACCAATGCACATTAAGTAACCCCAAACTTGCATACCACAAGTAGCATAAAACATCTAATTGGCTATTGTCATAAGATATCAGTTACCTCTCACCTCCGAAGCGGCCCGATCGGACCGCTAGAACACAGACGAATCACACTTTATTACATTGACATAAAAATATTGGTTCCTTGAAAAAGATTGACCTTGGAAGAAGGGGTTAAGCTAAAAGTCTAACTATAGGCCTTGTACACATAAAAATACATTAATTACTTATATTATATGGCTTGTTCTTCAAGAAAAAGTCTTTAACCTTTTCAGTTGACACGAAACCTTTAATTCATAAGTAATACTCGAACTACCGTTATTTTCCTAAATATAATTGTGTTTCCTTAAGGCCGTACCTGAATTTTCCGGGGTCCAGTGCTGCCCCCATTTAAAATAAATCATTTCAAAGAAGACGGAGATATCATTTACAATTTTGCTACTACCAAGTCCTAGATAACCCTTCAAAGTATTTTATGAACTACTGTTTACAGTTTAAAGTGAGAACGTTAAGCTTTACCACGCACATTTGCGAAAAACGGCCACTTTTGGCAAATGTGCGTAGCAAAGCTTAACGATCTCATTATAAACTGTGAACAGTAGTTCATAAAATACTTTAAAGGGTTATCTAGGACTTGGTAGTAGCAAAATTCTAAATAATGTCTTCGTTTTCTTTGAAATGATTTATTTTAAATGGGGGCAGCACTGGACCCCGGAAAATGTAGGTACGGCCTTAACAAATTATAATTAAATTTTCCAAGTATTGAGATACATTATCCTCCAATGGTACATTTTATGTTCCGCAAAGTTATTATAACGTTTAGCTTTAGGAATATTCTTGGAAATTCGAGATAAGTACACATTATAAAAGACTTTTTTGTACAATAAACTACATTATTCTTTTATTTTTCTACTGTTTTAATGAATAACTAGCATTAAACTAAAAGTTCATTCTTTATATTAATATGCAGCTCGGGACGTCCTCGTGTGCACGTCACGAGTCACATTTGCCCTGAGGAAGGCCTCAGAATTTTTTGTATCCAATTTATTAGACTGTCTTTATCTTCTGAAGCGGTGGTGGCCTAGAGGTTTAGGCTCTTGTATATTTTATAACAAATACATATATAGGTCAATCTGAAAAAGATCAGTTTCCATCTTGACCTGACCGGGAATCGAACCCGGGTCCTCCAGTGTGACAGCCTGGCATGATGACCACTAGGCCACAGAGGTCGTCAAAGGTGTGAAGGAAAACATCATAAGGAAACAAAAAACAAAAAACTTAGAATAGACCAGCTGCTTCTCTTCCCGCGCAGATCGTAAAAGGTGTTCGAATGGGCGAGAATCTGAATTAGGTTAATAGACGATGCAGCCACCCACTATTTTGATTCCCATTTTCCATCTTCATTCCCACCATCACGCCAAACTAGGCCTTTGAGTTTTACTTCCCTGGGCCCTGTCTACACCGTTAGGGATAAAGACGTGGTTATTAAAATAAAATGCATTTATTACCAAATTTTGGGAAATTTAGAAGACTGCTATGATTCCCAAACTAGGGAGACCCTGTATCTTGGGAACCAGGAGCACCGTGAACAATAGCATTACACATTCGGTTGAGTTTTCATGTAGTTAAATGATTATAGAAACAAATAAATACATGCTTGACTAATTTACAAATAATAATAAGACTGTCCGTTAGTGCATCTCAATGGTACAATTAAGGGATAGACCTCCATAGATGCAACCATCTCACTTTTTAGATAAAAAGGTACTAAAAGGCCTCTTCATGTTGGCGTTGGCCCCATGAACGCCTCAAAGGACCGGGTCCCCATGGACCCGTGGCTGAAAAGCGTACCGACATAATAATAATAATAATAAGGTTAGGTTTTTGTAAATGTTTATATTTTGTAGTATGTTTTATATTTTACTTTTTATAAATGTATACCAAAACCTAGCCTAAGTTTCAAATTAAATAAAGAGAATAATAATAAAATAATAAATTTATATTACGTACACGCAATTGAAAAATTAATTACATATTAAATTAATATTAAATTTAACATGTATGTAACGAATTTTTAAATTAAGTATCTGTATTCTGGATAACGCGGATAAAGCACCAGCTAGTCATCAATTAAGTGTCGAGTATGTTTGATGTCTCCTTCATCATCATCATTATCCGAGCGTATTCCCGGTTGCATACTGAGCGGTAACGCTTCAGAACCCGAGGTCCACTACCTAACCTAGGTGAGGTGACACCGCGGAGTTTTTAGTGGCTACACCACATAACCTTACCGGTCTCCCGTAACCGGTAAGGTATCCGAAGGGATTTTCTCCGCGTGAAAAAAAAACAAAAAAAAAAAAGGTGAGTTGACGAGGTGACTGGTTTTTACACAGAGCGACTGCCGTCTGACCTCCGCAACCCAAAGGTTAGACCAAAACCAGCCCTAGGATAGTTATACAAACGCTATATGTCGTTCGGAACCCACAGCTTTACGTACCTTCTGAAGAACGGAATCATCTTTTCAGATAATCACGTCATTCAAGCCTGCAGTATCCTAACCAGGCTGGAAACAACTTTTTCACAAAGTATGCTTTCTAGTTTGATTTGAACCCACAACCTCCGGCAAACGCTTTAACCACTAGAATTTTAAATGCCTCCCTATTTTCAGCTAAATGTTTGACCTCCATTATGGAGGTCAAACATTTAGCTAGAAAATAGGGAGGCATTAAAAATTCTTCCGTGGGTTCACTTAAACGCAGAAGACGAGTCGTTCTGCATTTAACTTTAATTAACGACCTTGATAATACCATAGATTATATTAATTATAAAAATTAAATACATACCCAGCAATACAGTCTTCGTAATATAGATCTTGTTGTTTTCCATATGAAAGAAGGACTGAATCAATAGAGCCCACTGTATCACAAGAGCTGCCAACAGCCAGTTGAACCCGAGCGCGCTGTAGCAGTACTTCTTCAGAAATGTCATGAGGAACCCGAAACCAATGAAGATCATGACATGGGTGCCCTCGAAACCTGGAACACATTAATTTTCAGTTTTTATGTGCATATGCCGTGTGGTTTCCGGCAGAGTAGAATAGGATCACTCTAAATCTTCACGTGGATGTCGCGACATAGGAAACACAAGCTAGACAAAGCTTATAAACATCAATGAGACCTCTCCAACCCATCTGGCCAACGTGGAGAGTGTAGGCCAAATCCTTTCACTGCTCTGACAAGTATGGCTCTGGTAGTACAGAGAGGGTCGTGCTTCTGCAGTGGAGACTTAAAAAGACCTAATGATGTGCATTGATTATTGATTTATATTTACAACAATATCTAAATAAAAAAACGTGTGGCACTCGGGGACTGCCGCGGTAAAGCTATTGCATACGACGTTACGACGATGCACGGCTTTCAACGCCGCGCCGCTGTGCCGGTCGGTAGGCGGAGTGGGTGGTGTCAGGTTTTTTTTTTATTTTCGTTACGGAATTTCTTGATTCAGTCGCCGCGCTCAAAGCCCGCGATAAAAGCTTTGCAATAGCTTAAACATATGTGATGAAAAACGCATGCTATAAATGCGTAAGTAATATCACTAATATGTGATGAGGAAATTCGTCAGGGTGATTTGGAGTTCCGGTAGTACAATTGGAAATGCACTCGCAGTACAAATTTGAGGGGCGTAGGTGTATGTTTAATGATTGATACAGATTTCTTTTTTATTAGAGATTTGAGTGCGTTTGACCTCTATCTAGCCTGATAGGAAGCTAAGATGAGGTCTAAGGTATAACACGCAGACTCAAAAAATGCGTATTTACTCTTACCTTGAAAATCCCTAAATCATATGTATGGGGAAACATCGACGCAGGGAGGGTTTACCAGGAGGGTGACCATACACCTTAGCACAATGAGTTTTACTCCAGTATTCAGTAAAGCCGACCAATTTCAGTCGATTTTAACGACCATCATAAGGGCGAGTTATACTTTATATTATTAATAATTCTGACAGTAAAATATTGTCAGTTATTTCAGTATAATAGAAAAAACCCCACGTCCTTTACTGCTTATAATATTTTATATGTAGGTACCTCTATAGAAACATTGTAATTCTGTCGTTCGCAGGTGAATGTCCTGAATGAAAGAAATACCTATCTTTAGAAAAATCTTTGTTGTAGGAGCCCTTATTTTATGGAGTGTGAAAAATAACCAATTGTATTAAAAGTCTATGTAGCGGTACTAATATCGCTAAACTTATTCCAGATTATATCTTTAGGTAGCTTTAAATTTAGATAAAGTTACAAGATAGCCTCACAAATTGTCTAAATAATTCCTTAGATTTAAGTTATAATAACGGCTAATTCCCAGCCGTATTACTTTCTAACTTGGAAACATTATAATGGAACTGTGATAAAGAAATATGTAGATGTAGCACTACGAGCGCACACACAAGCCTATACATCGTGTTAATGAAAGAACGCAAAACCTGTGAGATGGTACCCCAGCCCATGAAACTGAACAACTTTTGTTCAACAACTTTCACGAAATCCAAAAAAAAAAACAGATTTAATACAAATTGACTCGATCAGCTGATCAGTTTGTATGAAAATTCAGATATTTTCTTGTTCAGTTACATGGGCTGAGGTACCATCTGAGAGGTTTTGTGTTCTTTCATTAACACGATGTACCTATAGGTATTTACAAAAAAAAAAACATTTTAACACTGTGACATGTACTGTGACACGTATGTAGTTTGTTACGTTGGGTAAAAAAGTATCTAAAGTACGTTTTTGTACTCTATATTCTTTAAAAAATACTTTATACTTATTAAGGTACATATGTACATTTCGTAGCTTACTTTCACGTCAAAAATTAAAGACACGTACTTTGGCGCCAAAAATCCACCACTTTGGTTTTTTTTTATATATACCAATTTAGATAAATTTAACGACACCTCAAGCTTTCAACTCCATGAAGCCGTTACATACATAATCTCAACCCACCTTCTAGCGCAGTCGGGTAAAAACAAACAAAACAAAAAATATGGGTGCAATATCTTGATAAAATATATAAATCATTGTATTGTCAGGTCGAAAGCTAAATCAAAACATTTTTTCTTTGGGTAAAGGTCTTGTCTTACAACTTTGACACAATTTAATTAAAGAGAAGTTTTTTAGTAACAGTTAGTTCACGAACTGTTCAATTAGATAACTTTTGTTGCTAACAAAAGCGATCTTCTTTTGAAAGCTAGAACTTTTAGATAGATTTCCGTTGATTTGTAAACTACAGTACCTAACTAACAGAATCGACGGTGTACGAGTATGCTGTCTTTTATCATTATTCTTGAAAAAAGAATTGTCGTGCAAACAATAAGAAAAAACTATAAGCTTTAGAATTTTTTGTTAAATGTCTAACTGGAGTTGGACCATAATCTTTCTTCATTTTTTATTTTTTACAACTAGATACACTATCACGTCTTTATCCCTAACGGGGTATACAAAGCCAAGGGCGGTAAAGCCCAGGCCACTTTTAGCGTAATGGTGGGCATGAAGGTGGAAAAGGGAAATCATAATAGTGATGGGTTGCTAACCGCATCGCCTATTTATATGATTCAGATTCTCGCCCATTCCCTCGATCGGCTTTTACGATCTGCACGGAAAGAGTAGCAGCTGGTACATTTTTTGTTTTTTCTTTTCTCCCAGACCAGCAAAGAAGAATTTACAACTAGAGACGCACGCAATGACTATTCAGGCGTACTCTTTCCATACAATTACACCGACAAGAGCTTGGCTCTTAAATATAGACAGTTCACTGCTGGACTAAAGACTTCTCCCAATAAAAAGAAGATAATCTTTCGGTCCTCTTACGACCTCCGTGGCGTAATGGTTAACACACTAGACCGCTAATCCGGAGGTTCTGGGTTCGATCCCCAGCCAGGGCAAGTTGGAAAAAGGCCTTTTTCAAATCGCCTGGGTCTTGGGTGTTTATCTATATAATGTTTTTATCATAAAATATAGTATCGTTAAGTTAGTATCCCATAACAAAAGTTTAAAACTTACTTTGGGGCTAGCTTAATCAGTGCGATTTGTCCTTATCTATTTATTTATTAATTTATTCTTATAACCTTTATTTTTTGACTCACAGATTTTCCAACAAAGATTTTTCTTTAAAACTGACAAGTCACACACACTCATATCCAATATGTCACGCTCTTTATCTCTTACGATTGGTAGTACTCGTTTGTACACAGGTGGAAAACGGACAGGTTACTTGGTTGTTAGCCCATCTACCAACCTTTACTATTGCACGCCTCTTAGAAGTAGCCTAGTCTTTCGAAACTTAAATTACTTTTTTTTTTACACTTACAGGATAATATGGGTGCACTAATATGAAGTTAAATAATCTGTCTAGCACATATGGTACATTTTATAAACAATTAATTTGTTTAATATAATAAATAATAACATTAAAACTAATCATTCTTGGACGTCCGTGAGTCTGTGTTTATGTGACCATGTATGTGGCAGAGAAATTGGTCGAAAAATTCATCTTACCGGAATACTTTTGTTTTTAATATATAAAGTATTACACTGTGCTGATTCCTAGTTAATATTAGCGTTCTAAATACTGTCGTTTAATTATAATTTATAAAAAACTTATTTTTTTACCCCTTCACCTTAAGCCGACACATACTTTTCTTCGTTTTAAGTTAGCAATAAAACAATCAAAATCAATTTAATTGTGAAAAACCGGCCAAGTGCGAGTCGGACTCGCGCACCGAGGGTTCCGTACAAACCTGCAAGGTTTAGTATTTGGTATGAATTTCAATTTAATACCTCTACGCGTTTATGAGGAAATGGGTAGTAAGTTTAAAATTATTAAAAAAAATATATATTATGTGATGTAACTAAAAATTTATGGTTTTCGTAATTTTTCCTTTATCTATGCTATAAGACGTTGCTTCGTACCAAATTTCAAGATTCTGAGTTCACGGGAAGCACCCTGTAGGTTTTGATTCCCTTGCAAGTGTCGAAAATTTGCGGCATAAACGGCTGTATCTTTTGATTGCGTTGGCTTAGAAGTTTGATTTTTTCACAGCTTCAAGGGACAGTAGACCTGAGTAATTGATATAAATTTCAGCTTCATACCTCCACGCGTTCCTGGGAAAAAGGGTCTTGACAGACGGACGGACGGACGGACAGACGGACAACAAAGTGATCCTATAAGGGTTCCGTTTTTTCCTTTTGAGGTACGGAACCCTAAAAATGAGATTATGAGGCGTGCACTTTTGGATTTTCCAAACTATATTTTTTTTTCTTTACTTAATGTACCACCGTGAAAGTAAAAAAAGCTACATTCTAATTATAATTGTTTCTTCAATAAGTCAGGTAATTTAAAAAAACAAATCTGGTAATGGAAAAAAGACTTTAAGCGAACAACGTAAAAATCAATTTCAAGAATATTATTCCGACATACATGGGCTCAAAAAGGGCCGAATAATATTTTCGTTCGGCCTTCCAAAAGCATTCTTCATTTTGACTGTTTGTTATTTTAGGATGTCAAATGAAAAATTGCAAATGAAATTGCGCAATTCATTGCTTCCTCGCAAAAAGTGGTCCCTTGCGCGTAATTGAAATAAACATCAATGCACGTTAAATTTTGTTCTCACATTTTTGCCCGTTTTATTGCTCGATTCTGTGAGATTACATTTTATACGCCACTCTGATCGGATTGTGATTTTTGGTGGTGGATTTTGTTTTTTCGGACGCAGAATTATTTATTTTACTGTTTCGTTCACTTAAAATAAATTTCGGTCGTTTGACGCTTTGCTCGCTAGCTTTAAGCGTTATTCAAATAAATTTACCATGAACGACACAATTTTAAACTTTAATGCTGGTTTGGAAAAAAAATTGCATAAAATGCAATTAATACTACACTTTTTGCGTAAATTGTAGAAGTCGACTATTGTCCCCGAAGCATAGCACCGTTAATAAATCCACATAAAGTTTATATTGCCAGTGAGTGTTACTTTTAGGTAGGTACTAGTGACTAAGTGAGCTGTAAACCTCGCGACTCACCCTCAACCCAAGTTGCGCCTTAATAAGGGTAACAAAAAATTTTTATCAACATATTTGAAAATTTTTCGAAATGGCTTAAATATGATTTTCTTAAAGTTTTAAACCCAAGTCTCCGCCATTTTGAAAAATTTCCAAAAATTTTATCGACAAAATTTCTATAGGTATATAACGTCTAAAAAATATACCTACTGAAACTATTTTAAGGGTCAATTCAGTATGTGATATTAAACAACTTTCCCCAAGGAACATATGTCGAAATATGGATCAGCTGATCGTTCAACTTGTATGGGAGGCCAAAAATTATTTTTCATATTTCAATATGTGTTCCTTGGGGAAAGTTGTTCAGTATCATGGACTGAATCCACCCTTAAAATAGTTTCAGTATATTTTGTTAGACTCTGTATACCTAATTCGAACCTGCTTAAAAATTTTATGAGAATCGGTTGATAAATGTGACCTGTAGGCGAGAACGAACCGACAACCCGACAACTGGACTTGACATACTGACGGACACAAGCATTTTTGGCCTATCTCGGAACTGAGACCCTTCGCTTGCTCGGTTAATTACAACCCTTAGCTCCATCTACCCCGTTCATACTATGTAAATTAATCACAGGAACGTATTTATTTATTTGTATGTATGTATGTAATTAAATTATTAATTATAATGCTATGTATATATATATAATATATATATATATATATATTTATTTATAAACCTATATAATTTTTTTTAATATTTTGTGTAAGTATTTTAATATCTATTGGTTATTTATAATTTATATTTTAATTTAAACTGCGCCACCTGTTATCTTACTCATATACTTCGCACTCCTCTTTATGGTTGCCTGTAAGAGATTGCTTCGGCAATAAGGCCGCCTCTTGTACCTTATTTATTTATAAGTTCCGTTAACTCTGTAATTTTTAATATATTTTTTTTGGTGCAATAAAGATTTTTGTATTGTATTTCGTAAGATTTCCGAGTAAATCACTCGAAGCATGAATAATTTAGCTTTCTGCCAACTACGAGAATCCATACTCGGTCAGTGGAACAGAATACATATAATAATACATTTTGTCCTTCACGTTATGGCTGCGTCAGCGAAGGGATAATCCTCGCTGAGCGAGGATGTCATCGGCTGAGCGGGACCTGGGATAATGTAATTATTTTAGCTAAATTTATTGTAAGGCGTCGATATTTTCGATCAATGTCGATGTTTTCACTTAGGCATTTGATTTTTCGCGCTTTGAACACATGATTTATGGATTTATTCTTTGACGACCTCCGTGGTGTAATGGTCAACACGCTAGTCCGCCAATCCGGAGATTCTGGGTTCGATCCCCAGCCAGGGCAAGTTGGAAAATGGCCTTTTTCAAATTGTCCTGGGTCTTGGGTGTTTATCTATATATGTATTTATTATAAAATATAGTATCGTTGAGTTAGTATCCCATAACACAAGTTTCAAAAAAAACTTACTTTGGGGCTAGCTCAATCAGTGTGATTTGTCCTTATATATTTATTTATTTATGTATACAAATGGATAAAATAAGCTGGATGGATAGAATAAGCAATGAGAAGGTGCTAGAAAGATTGGAAGAGAAGAAATATTTTAAAAACTATTGAAAATAGAAGAGGGCAGATGATTGGACATCTAATAAGACATGGCAATCTATTCAGAATAATAGTAGAAGGAAAAATAAAAGGTAGACGAGGAAGGGGAACACCAAGGATAGAGTTTTTCTAACACATTAAGGAGGGGTTAGGAGTAAGGTCCAACCAAGACATTAATAATATGGCAGAAAGAAGAGAGGAATGAAGGCATCTCCACTTAACTCTATCGACAAGAGCAAGCTCTTATCTTAATCACGCGTTGCATGGAAATAAAATATTAATTCAATTTCTCTAGTCTCTTAAATCATAGAACACCAATAAGGAATGATACTCAGCTGGATGCAATCGGATACCCAATTGTTAATGCGACATAATCTCAATGGCGTAGCGGTTTCTCTCGGTTTTTATATGATCCACGTAAATTTCTATTTGTTATTTTAGGGGCGACTTTTTGTAACAACTTCGAGAACAATACCGGTAAAAGTGTGTAACAAAAGTTGAAACTTAATACCTAGTTATATATTTCCTACGAGTATAAGAAGCAGTTCATCATTTCATCATCATCATTTCAGCCGCATGACGTCCACTGCTGGACATAGGCCTCTCCCAGGGATTTCCAAAATGACCGATCTAGAGCGGCCTGCGTCCAGCGCTTTCCAGAGACCTTAGTCAGATCATCTGACCAACGCTTCGCTTGCCAGTACGTGGTCGCCATTCGAGAACATTTCTACCCCATCGGCCATCGGTTCGTCGCGCTATGTGTCCCGCCCACTGCCACTTCAACGAGCTAATCCGCTGGGCTGTATCAGTGGCTTTTGTTCTCCTACGAATTTCCTCATTTCTGATTCGATCACGTAGAGAAACACCGAGCATAGCCCTCTCCATAGCGCGTTGAGCGACCTTGAGCCTTCTTATGAGACCCATAGTAAGGGACCACGTTTCAGAGCCATAAGTCATCACTGGTAACACACATTGATTATACGAGGAGCAGTTATAAAAATACAATTCTTTATCCCTAATAATCATCTTGCTAGACTTAGTCTTTGGGTCTCGAGACCTTCGGCTTTGTCAACGTCATGAAGTATGAGGACGTGGAGTTATGTTATACTCGTAATATACACGGTCGAACAAAATATACTGAAACTATTTTAAGGGTGAATTCAGTCCATGATATTGAACAACTTTTCCCAAGGAACATGTATCGAAATATGAAAAATATTTTTTAGCTTTTCATACAAACTCTGATCAGCTGATCGGTTATCTTATATGGGAGACCAAATAATATTTTTAATATTTCGATATACAGGGTGACTTTTTAAACACTGTCCAAATTTTTGGAGCAAGTTCAGTCCATGATACTGAACTACTCGTATTTTCTACAAAGAAAGTTATTAAAAATCGATAAAAATGTTTCGTCCTCCCATACAAAATCCGTCTGTCTGAGCGCTGATTTGTATGGGAGGACGAAACATTTTTGAAAGTAGTTCAGTATTATGGACTGAACTTGCTCCAAAAATTTGGACAGTGTTTAAAAAGTCAGCCTATATGTTCCCTTAGGAAAGTGGTTCAGTATCATGGACTGAATTCACCCTTAAAATATTTTTAGTATATTTTGTTACACCCTGTATATTTTAGAAATAAACTTTTTATGTTGATAGCAGCGATTGTACAATGTATCATATCGCATATGTACTTAGTGCGTACATCAAATGTATCATACAAAATTAATCAATCCATTGGTTCCTCTGAATGACCAGACATATCGCAAATACGGCTTAGCACATCGAACCGGTAATCAAAAACCAGTAATGAAAGAGTACAATGCATTGTACGAACTACATAAAGGTTATATCTCACGTTGAGTATAATTGCTAGAACAGATTTAGGCAGAAATAAAATCTGACCATTTAGATTATTTCAAGTTAAGACATAAGTATGGATTTAGGTATATATGTTATAAATTAATTATATAAAATAAATTAAATGTTCATTACGGTGAAAACTTATGAAAAATTAAGAAGTGGTTAAATGTACATATAATCATATATTATACACACGGCCAGTGACGGATGACATGGCTCTGAAACGTAGTCTCTTACTATGGGTATGTACCTAACACCCTTCTTACTGTCTTCTGTACTATGGGTCTGGAAAGCTTTAGGTTTGGAGAGGGCTATGCTCGGTGTTTCTCTACGTGTTCGAATCAGTAATGAGGAAATTCGTAGGAGAACAAAAGTCACTGACAAAGCCCAGCGGATTAGCTCTTTAAAGTGGCAGTGGGCGGGACACATAGCGCGATGAACCGATGGCCGATGGGATAAAAAGGTTCTCGAATAGCGACAGCGTACTAGGAACTAGAACATGCCGTTTCACTGTCATCTCCATACAAAATAGTCTATTTCCTACCTCCATTGTTATCGATACCAGCGGAACCAAGCTAACTCAGAACAATCATCTCTTATTACTGGGATATATCTCTTTTGATAGGCGCACAAAGTAATTTCATCAGCCGAGACGTTATTAAAGGGAACGAAATAATAAATGATCGAATTGCTGAATGCGTCGATCCATCGCCAAAAATATCTCCACATTTTTTTATGATCGCCTTTAATGCTGTAGGAATAAGATCCAGTTTGATTATTAGTTTTTAGACGTGAAAGTCCAATCGGATTATTCCAAAGAGAATACATACATATGTTGGTAGTCTAAAAATGAAACAAATGTTTTGGGGATACGAGCGAAAGTGTAAGTAAGGATACCTATGTTAAATAACTTGTGGTTTTAACGGGGTACACAAGCTTCGCATCGTTTTTTTATACATGAAAAAGAATTTAAATAATTGACGTACGACGACGAAATCCATGGCTTAATGGGCTAGCTCAATCTGTCGTAATGTGTCCGTATATATTTATTATTTATTTAATAATCCTTAGAGTACAAAAAGATATTTTTTTAGATCGTTTTCTATCTTAGCCTGACCGGAGTGACCGGGGATCAAACCCGGGACCTTACCTTTTGCAAATTCATGGCCCAAAAGGTATGAAACTATTGAAATTCTTTCCTGTGCAAGTTACAGCAATTTTTACATCGTATGTTAATTACAGTAGCCTTAAAAAATGATTAACGATATTTTCCAAGATGTTTTATCCTGAAAAGAACCGCGGCGAAGCAATTTCTCATACGACGGTTCAAACAAGGTGTATCGATTAGTTGTAATTAATTGAATTGGGTTTATCTCGACGGAGATTGATGGAGTCCCGCGACCTACATTACAAAAATATAATTATTCCGCTGCTTTGCGGATTTGCTAATTACTTTTAGAGGTTCTAATCTAATCACTGATTCTGTTTTTGCTATTGATATTGCATACCATCATCATTCGATCGTATTCCCGGTTGCATCATCAGCGGTAACGCTTCAGAGCCCGGGGTCCGCTACCTACCCTAGGTGATTTGATGAGGCTAAAAAAATCGAAAAAACTTACGTAATTTTTTTTTAATGACCGGAAACCGGAAAATTCGGACACACGAAAACTTTGCCAAAGCTGAAACGGATACGGTCAATAATGAATTGAGTGAGACGCAAATCACATCCACTTTGAACGTGATTTTAGATTTATTTCTGCTGAATATTTGACTCCATGAAACTATGACGTCACAGTCCGATATTTGATACAAATCTCATAAAAAATGTTTGTTTTGACGTTAAGAAAAAAGTATCGGATTTAACTTGTTGGAAACTAGCGGATTATGACAGGATATACCTGTGTAGTACCTATCATGTTCGTTCCTGCCGGAAGGCATCTCGACACCTATTTAATGATGATAGCCGGGCCTGGACCAATGTTTTAGCATACCTTTTGAAGCACGGAGGAGCAATTTAATGCGGGTTATTCCCGAACTACTCCATTTTTTTGTTGTAAAAAGATAAGAATCTCAAACATTAATTCCCAAGTTACTCCAAGCAATTATTATTATTTAAAAATACTTATTGTTTTTTATTCTATTCTGCTCCATAGGTATCTAGAATTGTTTTCAAAGTACTTCACTGATTATTCGTTATCAAATTCTCAAACTGCTCCATCTGAGTAATTATAAAATGTTTCATTACAACCAGTCACAAAATTTCTTAAACAATGCAACAATATAGTTACTTTATAATAGCTATTTATAGTGATTGTTGAATTATAAAGTCTAATTTAAAATTTAAACTTAAAAATATTTTTGCAAAACTTTTGATCCTGACTACTCGTATATCCTATAGCTACCTACCCTTTTAGAGTAAAATGCAACATAACTTGGCCTGGTCCTTATTATAATCAGGTCTTTTTTAGTCTCCACTGCAGGAGCACGACCCTCTCTGTACTACCAGAGCCATATATTAGCTAGAGCAGTCAAAGGATTTGGCCTACACTCTCCACGCTGGCCAGACGGGTAGGAGAGGTCTCAATGATGTTTATTAGCTTTGTTTAGCTTGTGTTTCCTAACTCGCCTTCTACAATATCTAATATTTTATATGTATGCGTATAAATATCTTTATAATGAGTTTATATGCATGTATGTGTATTATTTGGTATGTAGTTTAGCGTTAAGTCCGCCAATTGTAAGACAATTTCATTGTTAAACAATAAAGTTTAAAAATAAATATCCACAGGAAGACTTGGAGTGGTTATATTCTTCTCTGCCGGGAACCACACGGCTTGTACTCATTAAATTATTGCTATTTGATTAAAATAGGTGGAATACTTTGAGAACATTTAATTATTATCTTCGTGTAGAGTAATTTTTTTTTTTATGGAGTAATTTTGGAATTCATTTTGGATTGCTTTGGGAATAAGCACCCCAGGCATAGTCGCCAATTACGTTGGTGACTGCAAGTGAAATCAAAGCGTTATTTTTCCAAAGTACTCCAATAACTTGCGAATGAATGTATGAGATTCTTATTTCTATAGAACAAAAAAATTGTGTACTTTGCGAATAACCCGCCTAAGGTTGCTTAAAATACGCCTATGCTAGTAAAGTGTTCGAGCCACCGAGTTCTTCGATAGTATATCTATAAACGTATTATATACTTAATTATTTTACGTACATACCTACCTATCTAATCTATGATCCAGCAAAATTAAGGTGCCTACTTGCAGTAAATCAACAGTAATCTGTTAACGTCGCTTTGTCTGTCAGCAAACAGTCCCATATTGCAGTCCCAAAGCAGACGCGTTGTCTGACTGACATGCAATCCAATGTTAATCATTCAATTCTGTAATGGATCTATTTGAGCATGTTTTGTATAAGCATTCCTCTAAATTCTTCTTTACCAGTCTGGGAGATAAGAAAAAAACATAGAATGTACCAGCTGCTTCTCTTCCCGTGCAGATCGTAAAAGCCAATCGAGGGAACGGGCGAGAATCTGAATCATATTAATTAGGCGATGCGGTTAGCAACCCATCACTGTTATGATTTCCCTTTTCCACCTTCATGCCCACCATCACGCTAAAAGAGGCCGGGGCCCTATCGTCCTAGGCTCTGTCTGCCCCGTTAGGGATAAACAAGTGATAGTGTTTTCCTCTAAACTCACTTACTGTCTTTCAATTGGAATATAGAAAAGTTATGTTCTTAATTTCTATAATGGCGTAAGATAAGCACCAGTAAGCAGTTTACTGCATGTCGCCACACACAGCTCTGTATATGTCGCAGTTGAATGGTATAATCCGCTAATTCACTAAACCTCTCGCTGTTTGGCATTACAGCTCGGTTTTGTGAAACAGCGAACCCTAATACGCGGGATGGAATGATCGACTTGTATTCATCCATGCGGCTAGAGAAGTTGTTAAACAATTCTATCTAAAGAAATTAAATACAATTTAGAATGCCTACGAAGTGGCAATGGCGAGCAAGCGAAGCGGGCGTGCCGCGGTAGCGGCCGGCGAGTGCTAGGAATGTTCTGTTCATTTTACTAGGTTAGCACAAACCTATAGGTTAGGTTAGGTTAGAACTGCGACCAACACAGGCACAAGCCGAGCGAGCGAAGTGAGCGTGCCGCGGCAGCGGCCGGCGAGTGCTAGAAAAGTTCTATCCATTTTACTAGGTTAGGGCAAACCTATAGCAATAAAAATCATGAAATAGTTGTCTGGGAAATGAAATTCGATCTCGAAAAAATCTGTATTCTAATAGACACTCAGTTATATTTCGTTATAGTAACCGTACACCAAATCTTTATCATGAATATGTGCCGCAGCTGGATTGTTTAACGGTTTCGTCAAACAGCGGATTACCGCTACTGTTTCACAAAACCGCTAGCCGTTTGGAAACGTGGTTAGCGGTTTGAATGAACGTAACACGTTGCGCAATCTTAGACAATCCAGCTGAACGATATTCGGCTGTTAAACAAAACCGAGCTGTAATGCCAAACAACTAGAGGTTTCGTGAATTAGCGGTTTATACTATCCAACTACGACATATATACTACTAGATAAAGAATGTCCTTCAATGTGTATTACAAACCTGGCGTGCCAATTTTTAATACAATATTTAATAAGAAATTCACTTACAAATGGAAGGAATCTTTTTTATTACTTCCTCCAACGTTTTTCGACGAGTTTTTAAGACTCAAACGGCAGATTTATGTATTTTACAGTAGAGAGCTCAATGTCCGATCTAATGAATTAACATACACTGACTAAAAGTGACGATCCTAAATGAAGTCAATTTGACGTCAGATCGACACGCAAATTCATACAGAGGCTGTGTCTATCTTGATCCATGGTATTTGACGCCACATGAATTAGGAATACTTATTACCTATGCAATATATTTTTAAATAATCTTATTTATAATATAACACCAACAGACTGGCAAAAAAATATTACTCTTAAACGTTTTACAAAATCCTTCTACAAGTATATAAGCATAATCATAATTATTTATTCATCGCTAACATGTTGCATAATATAAGTTACTAGCAGTCCACCCCGGCTTCGCCCGTGGTACACACATAGCCTATGTCACTCGGGAATAGTGTAGCTTTCCAACGGTGAAAGAATTTTTTAAATCGGCCCAGTACTTTTTGAGCCTATTCATTACAAACATACAAACATACAAAAATAGGTACAAATCTTAGAATAGATGATATAAGATAACAAATGTTGGTACCCAGTTTGGGTGTGGCGATACAATTGTCAGAACTATTTAGTTACATCGATTTAATACGAAATCTAAAAATGTATGATACGAATACCTATATAAAGTATAAATCGTAAATAAAATAACCTATTTTGTTAATATGCCTTCGAAAATAATTAATTAACTAAGTCGGAATTTTAAGTTGTCCAAGGTAGTCAAACAATAATGTCATAATCTATAGCTATGCAGTCACATTTATAAAATTCACTAGTCATAGAACGAGGGATTGAGAACGGGTAACGGGAACGGGTAGGTAAGTAGATGTTTACGCGATGCGTTTATCGTTTAGATATTCATTTATTGTATAATATGCTTTCGAGAGTAGTAGTGACTTTAGTTGTTTTGTAAACAGAGTGTCCTTTGTTCATTTTTAATTTTGTGGGCTAATTGATTATAAATTCTACATTCTTCTACATACATTCTATAAATCTACATATATGACTCGTACATATAGTCAATCAACATTCAGCGTCATCTGCTGACTGACAGTGTTGACATCGCTTTGTTTCACAAGCGCAAAATTTACAAGTTGCAAAATGTTCTACATCAAAACGTACTTTGGGGCTAGCTCAATCAGTGTGATTTGTCCATATTTGACAACCTCCGTATTTAGGGTTCTGTAGCCAAATATATTTTTTTTCTAAACGGAATCCTTTTGGATTTGTCATGTCTGTCTGTCGTCTGTCCGTCCGTATGTCACAGCCACTTTTTTCCAAAACTATAAGAACTATACTTTTGAAACTTAGTAAGTAGATGTATTCTGTGAACCGCATTAAGATTTTCACACAAAAATAGAAAAAAGCAAAAAATTTTGGGGGTTCCCTATACTTAGAACTGAAACTCAAAAATGTTTTTTCATCAAACCCTTACGTGTGGGCTATCTATGGATAGATCTTCAAAAATGATATTGAGGTTTCTAATATAATTTTTTTCTAAACTGAATAGTTTGCGCGAGAGACACTTCCCTCCCCCCCCCCCCCCCCGTAACTTCTGAAATAAGAGAATGATAAAACTAAAAAAATATATGATGTACATTACCATGCAAACTTCCACCAAAAATTGGTTTGAACGAGATCTAGTAAGTAGTTTTTTTAATACGTCATAAATCGTATAATGTTACTTGCTGCTAGAGAACCCTTTATGGGTGAGTCTGACTCGGACTTGGCCGTTTCTTTTATTCAACGCAATTTCCAAAAATAACAGTCATTTTGCGGTGGGTCATTATGAGAACGGGAGATTTTGCGTCCAACTAACCCATCGCTTTGTACGCCGCGCCGCTTAAACAATTCAGATTCAAGCTTCAGTAGCTGAAGTGACATGCAATCAAAATATTAATAATTCAGTCATCACGGTGGTTCGTTTGATCAGGCGCTTGTTTCAAACAAACTGGTAATAGTTAATCATCTATAGTTATCCTATTGTAGACCGGAAATGATGATGATTTTTGATTGATGAAATTTGGTAGGCATGTAGGAAATATTAATAGAATTTTCAAGTTTAAAGGGCATAAAAATTGGTTCAGAATAATAATCGCGAGGTCTAAGTTCGCGGCGAACTACTTGTGTATTAATTATGAAGTTTGGTAAATGGAATAAGGCTAATAATAAACAAAGTTATATAGCCTGTGACTTCAGTCTGTGACCGCGCAAACTTCCTTCAATATTGCGTGTAACGTGTCGCTGACACTTGGCAAGTTCCACCTCCGCCAACTGGAGTTGGCCAACTTAAGTGAACTCACATTGTCCGTGCTAAGTACTGCAAAATAACTATTTAGGTTTGGGATATGTCTTATGCATGCAGAAATTGTAAACATGGATAGATTTATGAGGATAATCTTATTTAAATTATGACATAACAAACAATGTTATCTCAATCCATCCACATATGTAAGTTAGTTAGTTTACATCTTTGAAGAAAATGTTACAGTGCAGTTTGTTGCCGCTTCTTCTGCACTAGAGCTTAAAAAGCGGCACTAGACTTAGCCGTAAATAACGATTTGACGTCAACATGTGTGCAAAACAAAACAAAGTGACTATTATTAAGAAATATTATAAATATCCTATGCTAATAAAAGAAGTTTTTAATTTAATTGAATTGAACAAAATTTTTACAAATTCGTCACAAAGTTTTATTTACACATTATTAACCTTTTATCTTGGAAAATTGGGATTGTCGCAGACAACGCCAAAGAGAACAGCTAGTGTGGTCAAAGGTAACGTAACGTAACAGATACCCGACGCTATATTAGTACCAGCTGCTCATTGACATGGCAGCACACAAATTATAAGCAAACCTGCGAAAGGTAAGGTAGTATAGGATCAAATACTAGGTAAGTAATTTTATTTTTGCTTCTAATTTGGTCTCACTTAAATAAACGGGCAAGTGCGAGTCGGACTCGTACATGAAGGGTTCCGCACCACCGTACAATGTTTTTAAACGCTGAAGAAACACGTTTCTTGTACGACGACCCCCTTTAATTTTTAACTTTATTTTATTTTTAGTATTTGTTGTTATTGTGGTCATAGTAATACATAATTGGTGAAAATTTCAAGTATCTAGTTAATGCCATTATGAAGATCAAGTTAAAGACGCTGAAAAAAACACGTTTCTTGTATGACGACTCCCCTTAATTTTTAACTATTTTTTATTTTTAGTATTTGTTGTTATATCCGCCACAGTAACACATAATCCGTGAAAATTAGAACCGTAATGGTTCAAAAGATAGAGCCCTGTGACTGACGGACAGACAGACAGACAGACGGACAGACAGCGGAGTCTCAGTAATAGGGTACCGTTTGCACCCTTTGGGTACGGAACCCTAAAAAAGCCACCTATTTAAAAAACATTTAGATATAAATACTTTAATGTTTATTTCTTTTTAAAGATGGCTTTTTTTATTAAATTTCATTTCTTCAACTTTATTACAAAAATCTGGTGCAGAGACCATTAGTATTTGAAGTTATATATTACCTATATTTCGCAGATTTGCTTATAGTTTTTGTGCATCTCTGTGAGCAACTGGTACTAATAATTTGTTCCCAAGTTTCTGCTTTTTACGTGCCTTCCAAAAGTTTGTACTTATGACGTTGGCACCCTAGTGTAGTTATTTTCTATACTAAGTGGTCAATGTTCAGATAAACCACCAATTAAAAGGAAACTTTTGAGGGCCAATGAGGATTGGGATTAACCAAATCCCTTTATTCGGGTTTTCGTAAATATCGGACGATCCCGCGGGATAACCGGTAATACAAAACCGATCGTTCATTAACAGATATACGGAACCTTAGCCATTTGGGACGAAACGAGGATAGATTCTCGTAGATCCTGGTTTTTTGGGCGTATGTTTGTAAAAGTAACAGCATATAGAACACAGTGGGTGCACATGGACCCGTTTATTGATGCCTTGACAGATTCAGTTGCCTATTTCTCAAACTACGATCACGTTGTATTAATGGGTGACTTTAATGTTAACATGCTTGACAATGGTGAAAGTATGACAAAAAAGTTTAATGACTTTCTGAGGTATATTAACCTCACGCAGATAGTTAAAGATCCCACCCACTTTACAAAGACTTCATAGACACTGATCGATGTAGTATGTACTAATTGTAAAGTTCGCAATGTATCTGTTACAAACATTACCGGGGCACTTGGCCATTCGATGATCAATGTCACCGTCAACCTGACGAAACCTAAAACTCCACCAAAATACATTACACTAGCAGTCCACCCCGGCTTCGCCCGTGGTACACACATAGCCTATGTCACTCGGGGATAGTGTAGCTTTCCAACGGTGAAAGAATTTTTTAAATCGGCTCAGTACTTTTTGAGCCTATTCATTACAAACATACAAAAATAGGTACAAATCTTTCCTCTTTATAATATTAGTGTAGATTTAGACCATTGAAAAAAATAAACATGGTGCAATTTGACATTGATCTTCAAGAAACCGACTGGGAGTCTGTGTCGTCGCAGACTTCAATCGATGACATAGTTGAAAAATTTAATCACCTTCTTTTATCGCTACTTGAAAAACATGCACCAATAAAAAAAACAAAATTAACAGAACTAAATCCTTGCCGTGGGTCACAGACATGATAAAATTTATGATAAGCCTTCGTAATGAAGCTCACGACACATACCGGAAGTCTAAGTCTGATATCGACAAATACTATAAGGACATGAAAAGCGTTGTCACAACAGCTATGCAGAACGAAAAACGAGCCTATTATGATCACTTAGTGAATAATAATACTAATAACAGCACAGTCTTCTGGAACAATTTGAAAAAACATATATTAACCGATCCCACTAAAACTGATACTCTACCTGATTGTTTTAATGACCCAAATATCATAAATGACAATTTTTTAACACTACCTGGTCCAGAAAGTGTTCCCATATCTCAATTGACGTATTTTGAGTTTCATCGTTTTTGTCCTTCCCTTGAATTTAAATTCTATCCTGTTAGTGAAGAAGAGGTGGCTAAACACATTCTGGCAATCAAATCTAACGCCACTGGCTGTGATGGTATCAGTCGTGATATGGTGTTGCTTACTCTCCGAAGTGACGAAAGTGTACGTGACACTTTCGTCATTACTGACATCGTAAACCGATCTATAGCCACTGGTGTATTTCCACATCAGTGGAAGATGGCTCTGGTTACCCCCATACCTAAAGTCAACTCACCAAGTGACTGCAAAGACTTAAGGGCAATAAGCATATTACCTTTCCTATCTAAGATAGTGGAAAAAGTAATCCACGAACAGGTGTCTAAGTATGTAGAAACCAACAATATATTTGTAAATAGAGATGTAATAGATATTGCTATTATCATTGTAACGCAGATGATGTTCAATTGTATATACCTGTAAGCCCTACTAATGTTAATTTGGCAGTACAAGGTATGAATAGCGATTTGAATAATATTGCTGAATGGTCCACCAATAATGCGTTAGTTCTTAACCCCTCTAAATCTAAATTTATGGTTGTTGGCTCCAGAAAACAAGTTGAAACGATCAATAATAGCCACCCTTTCATAAAAATTGGAGACACTGTAATAGAAAAAGTTAGTGAGGCCAGAAACTTGGGCGTCATGTTAGATAGCGAATTGCGTTTTGAGGGTCATGTGTTAAATCTGGTAAGAAACTGTTTCTACCGATAAAGTTCTGTACAAAATCCGTAACTATCTCTCCGAAAAAGTTAGAATACCTCTTTGCGAAACTCTCATACTCTCCCGTCTTAACTATGGCGATTTAGTGTTTGGGCCGCGGTCTACTGTACAAGACAAAACAGATGGTACAGCGTATACAAAACGCATGCTGTCGTTTTTGCTTTACGGTCCCTCCACGCTCTCATATCACACCCTTCTTAAATCAAGTTTCTATGTTAAATATGGAAGCCCGACGAAAATTACACATGGCGAATCTCATGTTTGATCTGATTAAATTCAAAAAACCTGATTACCTGTACTCTAAATTAAAATTTTATAATAATTCCATACGACGAGTAAGACCTCCGCTAAAGGTACATGCCCATCGAACTGTTACCTTTATCGAACCTTTAGAGGCAGTTTCCGTTACCAGGCGACTAAGTGCTGAAATAACATCCCCCCACCTCTTAGATTACTTAATTCAAAGTCAATTTTTAAAAAACGCTATAAACGTTTACTTTTAGATATACAAAATCTGCCTCAGTTGCCTGGATATCGGAGAAGCATGCAGTTTATTACATTAACAAGAATATTCAAATTCGTTATGTGATGGAACCCAAGAACTAGTTAATTCATACCTATAAAATTATTATTCTACAAAATTATGCAAATATAAATAAATACATTATATAAAACATATTATACATTTGCACGTCTGAGTTGCTTTGCGCGCGTCCACCCCAAGGCAGTCACTGAAAATCAGTGCTTTGCTCTTCGAGTAATACATGCGCTGAGTAACTGCCTATTTGTATCACTGCGTCACATATTCGCAGTCCCCTGTTTATATTAGTGTAGTCTCATTTATTGTGTATATATATTGTATTGAATGTGAATGTGTGTCCTGTTTGATGCAAATAAATAAATCTAATCTAATCTAATCTAAAGTTACACCGCAGAATCAATATAATTACTGACGTAAGTACATAAAGAAAGCTTTGAAAAAATTAAACAGACAGCAAAGACACTTCTCTTTTTCGTCATGAGTTAAATGCCGCGGAGACGATCATTCGTCATTCGTCAATTGTTACGTGATTGACCGTTTCAATTTAAGACGACGTGGGTTCACAATTTGCAATACTGTGCGTGTTTTTGAAAAATTACTGTAATTAAACTACTACAATTTAATCCACAAAAAAAATTACATAAAAATTTTAAGGATTTTCTACAGACACTCACTATAGCCAAAACACGATTGACCATTATTGGCTCAATAGAAAAAAATCACAAACATACCTCTAATTTGCCTAAATTTGCCTTTATAATACATATCCCTTTTTTATATAATCACTTTTTTATATGAAAATTATACCTAAAAATGTATTATCTAAATATCTATCCGTTTTGGCTACAAAAAAAATTATAAATATAATACAAAAATAATAATAAATAAAACACTGTGAAATATCGTCGAGCACGGCTCCGGGCCTTCTCTTTCAACGAATATTTTTTGGTACAATTTTCATATAAAAAGGTGATTGTTAATAATAGTAATGTGTATTATAAAGGCAAATTTAGAGGTATGTTTGTGATTTTTTTTTATCGAGCCAAAAATGCTCAATCGTGTTTTGTCTATTGTGGGTGTCTGTAGAAAATCCTTAAAATTGTTATGTAAATTTTTCTAAGGAGTAAACTGTACTAGTTTAATATAACAGTGATTTTTCAAAAACACGCACGGTATTGCAAATTGTGAACCCACGTCACCTTAAGGCCCCGGCAGTTCAAAAACCAAGAAAACTCTGAGTGTTTTTAAAAAATCACTGTAATTAAACTACTACAGTTTATTCCTCAAAAAATTTACATAAAAATCTTCAGGATTTTCTACAGACAATCACAATAGCCAAAACACGATTGAGCAATTTTGGTTTGATAGAAAAAAATCACAAACATACCTCAATTTGCATAAATTTGCCTTTATAATACATATTACTCAATCACCTTTCTATATGAAATAATACCAATATGTTTTATCTAAATATCTATCCGTTTGTGATTTTTTTCTATCGAGCCAAAAATGCTGAATCGTGTTTTGGCTATTGTGGGTGTCTGTAGAAAATCCTTAAAATTGTTATGTAAATTTTTCTAAGGAGTAAACTGTAGTTATTTAATATAACAGTGATTTTTCAAAAACACGCACAGTATTGCAAATTATGAACCCACGTCGCCTTAAGGTGCGAATGATAGAGTTTTTCGATGCGTCAATTGCTCGCCCACATTTGCTTTCTGGCCAATAGCAAAGGTAGACGAACAATAATATCGAATTCTGATCCGCCATGTTCTAGACTAGCGAGCGAATGACCAAACGATTGTCAATCGCACAACAAGACGTTCAATTGGTCGCGTCATTCGCAATTGTCAATGGGCTTCAATCAAAACTTCTGTCATTCGCCGTCAATCACGAAGTTGCAAATATAATAATGACAATGGCTTCAATTGCCTCTGTAGACAATCATTTGGTCCTTCAATAATTTAAAAACTAACAATTGCGAATGATCGTCTCCGGGACACTTTAAAAAAGAAGCTTTACGCGTCTTTAAGTTCACTAAAGTGTACCTGCGACGTTCATAAATTACTATAGTCAAAGGCTATTACAGTTACAAGGCTAAGCTGTTAGTTTCAATCGAGGTCAGGTGAACGCTCAAATCAATTTCCCAACTGAATGCCTGACTAAACAGCTATGTTTGCTTGCCTTACAAGATCTGTGATGGTAGACACTGTTTGGTTATGGTTTAATCTGTCTAGCAAGATTAGAATATCGATAGATAGTTAAGAGGGCGCCTGATGTCGATAATCTTAATTTTGCTCCCGCTTCCACGCAAACAAATTTACTCTAGCCAAAGCGAGAGAGTGAGCCATGCGGGCAGGGAAGAATCGCTACGGGTCAATGAGTTTCTGGTTTTTTCGTTTTACAAAGAATATTTAAGAGTTATTTAAAAAGTAAAACATACGAGTATGATGACTGCCTTATGTTTATTACAATTATAATCTAAAGTAAAAAGGGCAAATTTATTGTATTTCTTGAATACTAACCGCTTTAGTATAATTCGAAGGTAATTTGGAGGCATATTCGCATTTTTTTTCAGAAACTAGAGTTAGTCCTGATCTTTGCTGTGTTTTTATTTCAAACTGAGTATTTCGTTAAAATTAATAATATTTAAGATCGCTCTAAGTACTTTATCAGGGTCATACGCGGTCTTAAGTATGCCGTGTGGTTCCAGTAGAGTAGAATAGGACATCTCCCAAGTCTTCCCGTCCAAAACGTTTAGGCTTTTTTAGGGTTCCGTATCCAAAGTGTACTAACGGGACCCTATTACTGAGACTAGACACAGATTATGTATTACTACGTGAGTACGTATTTATTCAGTTGTATTACTGTGACCGCTATAACAAATACAAAAAAAGATTAGTTTAAAAATTATAGGGGGTCTTCATATAAGAAATGTGATTTTTTCAGTCTTTTTAAACACTGTACGGAGGTACGGCACCTTCATGTATGAGTCCGACTCGCACTTGACTAGTTTATTGATGATTCTCTTACGTAAATAAAGTTATGCTATGATAGATTATAATCTTTTATTTTGTGGAAGCCGATTTTAACATAAATGATAAATTAAATCGATAATTATCATTTATATTAAAATCGCACCAACCACAATATTATTAAAGGCTGTATATCCACAAAATACTTGGAAATAATTCAATACCCATACTTTGAAGTCTGTAATTCAAATAATTCAGTGAGACGTCGAAGTCAAATATTATCTTAACATGTGTCACGCTGAAATATTCAAGATGAAAACCTTTCATATCTAAATCTTTACATATAAATACTGACAGACAGAGTGAGTTATTATACCTCTAGATATAAGGTGTAGGTAAATTCAAAATTCAAATGTTTTTTTTTGTAACTAGGTCTTTGCAGGCACTTTTCAACGTCAATAAGTTTTGTATATGTAGTGGGCGTTTAATCAGGCAGATCAAGATCTGCGTAAGAAGTTCAAGATGTGCCGCCATATCTTGATTTGGCGTTCAAAGCATAACGTTTGACAATTTGGCCGGCCATACTTGGGCAAATCGATTCCGTAGGGTGACCAAAATACAAGCAAATAAAATGAAGTTAAACTCATTATTTTACTAGATAAAAAGACGTTTATATAATAAATATATACCTCAGCTGTGTTCGGGAGTCTGTAGGATGACCAACAATTCGAAAATAAAAATATATTTATTATTTTTAATGACTTTAATTCAGAAATTGTTTTGCTTCTTAAAATTATAAGATCAAAAAATATTCTGAAGTAATAGTCTGAGAAATCCCGTTGCATGGACACCCTACTTTTCTTCACAATTATCAATTTCTTGTGACACCGCCGCCATATCTCGATATGCCCAAGTTAAAACTAAAAGGATAAATCGACAAATAGGCTGCTCTCATTGATCTGCCCAACTTTACATTGGGCACATCATGGAATAATTGGCCATATCAAGAAATGGCGGCATATCTTGATCTGACCAGGCAAATCTTGATCGACCCAATTAAACGATTGCCTACGACATATACATTACGTGTAATGTTTATTTATATTTTAATTATGAACCATATAAAGAAACGCTCCCAATGATAGCGTTTCGCAACGATTACTGCTGAGAAGAAACGCAGAAAGAAACTCATTTACACAGCCGCCTACTCGCCTACTCGTCAGAACAGTAATACAATGTTGAACGAACAAACATAAATAACGTATTCATCATCATCATCATTATCAGGGCTTTTTTAGTCTCCACTGCACTCTGTACTACCAGCCAGAGCCATTTATTAGCCAGGGCAGAATTTGGCCTACACTCTCCACGCTGACCAGACGGATTGGAGAGGTCTCATTGATGTTTATACGAGTAAGCTTTGTTTAGCTAGTGTTTCCTAAGTCGCCTTCTACGACATCCACAGGACTTGGACTGTATTCTACTCTGCCAGGAAGTTCCTCCTGGCATTGATTAATTGTCATTAACAATAAAGTTCAATTGTCAGTTTATTTATTGCATTGGGAAAATGTATTCTGGTTATTTTAGATTTCTTCATATTAGGGAGAGAAACCAGCCAAGTGCGAATTAAAGAGTTCCGTACTATCGTAAGACTAGGCACGAACTAAAGTGCTGCCCTCATTTGAAATAATTTATTATTAAAAAACAAAGATGGAAATCAATTTTTACCCGACAACGGCGAAGCCAAAATTAGGGTTACAATACAATACAATACCCTTTATTGCACAAAAGTAAAAAACAGGACATAATTATCTTAAAAATTAGGAAATGCGCAAAAGGGTTATGTGTTTCTCCGCTATGTATGTATATATGCTGTGCTTGCATTAACTGAATAAACAACCACATTACTTGAATTACATTTTTCCGTAGTCGGGTTACAGTTTTTAAAACTATATCTTGTACGAATGTAAATAATTTAAATTAATATTCAGATTGTTTTATGGACTATTAAAAAACAGTTTTTCAGTTTTGGTAGACCTTATGCATATGCTTTTAAGAATAATTTATTTATGTTCAAGATAAACTTACAATTATTTAACGAAGATCATAAAAGAAATATCTAGGTCAAGAACTAGTGTTAAAAGAAAATATGCAAAATTTTTTACAAAATTGAACAAAGCCACAAGACCTTAGTAATTCCATTTGCAAATTGTTTGCGTAAGACGGATCGCTTAATTGGCTGAAACCCGAGGATTTTCTAGAAAAACAACTTTGCTAACCCTCAGGAGATTAATAGGCGTGATTGATAAAAAAAGTTATTTACATGTTGCCTACCTCAAAGGGTTCGGCCTTGGACGGTCAAAATTAGGGATGCGAAAAAATCTTAATCGATTTTAACATCGATTTCATTTCAGCGGCATAATGTGCCCGCGTAAACTGGACTGAGGCCTCCCCAAGAATTTGTTTGTCATTATCATCATTATCAGGTCTTTTTTAGTCTATACTGCAGGAGCACGACCCTCTCTGTACTACCAGAGCCATACTTAGCCAGAGTAACCAGAGGATTTGGCATACACTCTCTACGCTGGTCAGACGGGTTGGAGAGGTCTCATTGATTAAGCTTGAATTTCTGAAGTCGCCTTCTACGACATCTACGGGAAGACCTATTGAAGAGTCCTATTGTACTCTGCTGGGAACCACACCATAGAGGTCCTACTCCACGCGGTAATTTTTTTTTGTAACATCGCTTTATTTGAGGCTAGATCAATCAGTTTGATTTGTCCCTATATATTTATTTATGTACATAATAGGTTGGTGAAAAAGTCTTTTCGCATTTTAAATGAAAATTCAAAACATTTTGTTAATATAGTTTATTTACATTTAACTAAAGTATAGGTACCATTTTGTTCATAACTTTTTGCCATCTTATAGGTAGGACCATGATCCCATTGCTATAGAAATTTTGGGGCTTCTGATCAAAAAACCGCGTCAAGTAGTTTTGGCAGTCCTCTCGTGATGTTAACCTGACACTGCCTAAAGAATTCTGAAGAGACCGAAACAGGTGGAAATCTGAAGGTGCCAGGTCAGGACTATACAGCGGATGCATTAACACCTCCCAGCCAAACTCTCTTAATTTTTGCTGAGTGGTTAAAGATGTGTGAGGTCTAGCGTTATCATGACGAAAAACCACACTCCTTCTGTTGATTAATTCCGGCCGCTTTCTCTCAACTTTTTGCTTTAATCTTATCAGTTGTTCGCAGTAGAGTTCTGAATCGATGGTCCTGCCTGGTGGTAACAGCTCATAATGAATAATGCCCTTCCAATCCCACCACACACACAGCATCACCTTGTTGCGAGTTAACCCGGGTTTCGCCACAGTCTGTGAAGCCTGACCGGCCTTTGACTATGACCTTTTTTGCACGTTCTTGTCGTACGTGATCCACTTTTCATCACCAGTTATCAATTTCTTCAAAAATGGTTCGGTCTCATTACGTCGTAATAAAGAATCACAAATGAGTACACGATTCATTAGGTTACCACGGGTCATTAGCTCGTGAGGTACCCAAATATCGAGCTTTTTTGTGTACCCATTTTTTTCAAATGCGCCAAAACTGTTTTGTTGTCAATTCCCAGTTGTTCAGCTACGTCGTAACTACTGATATGCCGATCTTGCTCCACTTTTTCAAAAAAAGTTTATACATACTATATGCGAAAAGACTTTTTCCCCAACCTAATATGTACGTGGAATTGGGCAGAACAATTCGGTAAGATGAACGGTAAAAAATGAGGCAGGATCTGAGTATTTACCTAAGGATGATCGTCTTCGTCTGGATAGGTCAAGAAAGTCCTGTTGGGGACCTTTAGGAAGGGATGAATGGAGAATAAGGTAAGTAAAGGATACCTAAAGACTGCAAGGGTTTCAAAATCGAAATTAAAATCAATAATGTTAAAGAGTTAAACGCAATCACTTGACCAAGTTTCAGCAATCGATTGAAACATATTCGAACTTTAAAATATTTTTTATCATCTACTTACGACGTAAATATTATCTGACCATCATCATCATCTTCCTCGCCTTCTCTCTTTTTGCGGTCGGCTCTGTATGTCATCTCCTTCCATTGTTTTCTATCATTTACCATATCTGTACTAACCCCCCTTCATGTACCGCTTCACACATTCTCTCTAGGTCTTTCTAGGTTGTCCTCTATCTCTGACCTTTAAAATCGATTAATACTACTAAACCCAAAATAAACATAACATTCGCGTCCCTAGCAAATCCTCGCGACCTTCCGACTGAATTCTCTGGATCAGTGATTTTTAAACGGTTCACCATTCTTTAATACCGATACATTATCACGTCTTTTTCCCTGAAGGGGTAGTCAGATCCTAGGGCCGTTAGACCCAAAGCACAGAAATTATTAAGAGTATTTCATACAGAAAGGAATCTCCTATGGTCCTGCGCAATATGTGTATCCGCTCCCCGTTCCCGCATCTCTCCCCCGTTCTCGCCTTGGGCGAGAGCGGGCGAACACACACGCATTGACGTGTGCACGGATGTATAGTTTCGTTTGTAGTAGTGTAGGCATAAATGATACTCCGCTTCTATGAAGTTTCATACCTGCGCCCATAGGCGAGAAAGTATAGAAAAGGAATAAAATAAGTAATGGGCAGAATGGGCTACAGCCAAATTACCACGTCGCTTATTGATATGATTCGGATTTTCACCCATTATCTCGATGGGCTATTTCGATCTACGCAGGAAGAGAAGCAGCTGGTAAATTCAATTTTTGAAGTGAAAACTTCTTTAGGCGCGTGGGCATATTTTGAGATGGGAAAAAACCATTGAACTTGCAACACTGTTACCGTTACCGTAACTGACACCACCTTGTTCAAGTTTTCACTTCTGTCGACACTCTCGGATTGCCACTGTTTTTTTTTCTCCAGACTAGATCAGCATAAAGAAGACTAAAAATTAAAGTCTTATTCGCATCCCTAGCAAATCCCCGAGGTTCCGACCTTCCGACTGACCTCTCCGGATCAGTGATTTTTCAACGGTTCACCTATCTTTAATGACTAACCCTTTCCGGTTCTATGTTTAACAAAATCCCTGAGATCTGAGGTTTGAAAAATCGTTTAAAGGATCTCGAGTAAAACATTGGGAGAGCAGAACCTAGTTAATCAAATGGATGGGTCAAATACGTAAAAAAGGGGTATACTAATAGCAAACCCATTAGTATATTCTTCTATCTTTTTTTTTATTTTTTTTTATTTTATTTATTTAATAAATTCACAGCCCTTTTTGAACAATAACATTTAACAATATAGCTTTGACTCTTATGTATTCTATGATATAGCTACAACTTACAGCCAATAATGAATTTTCATAAGCTAATAGTTTTTTTTTTATTCTTATTTTTAGTATTAGTTCTATGTTATTAAGCTGATTAAATACGAATTTGACTTACTTAACTTCAAACTTGACGACCTCCGTGGTGTAATGGTCAACACTCTAGTCTGCCAATCTGGAGGTTCAAGGTTTATTTATTCTCCAGCAAGGGCAAGTTGGGAAATTGCCTTTTTCAAGTTGTCTTGAGTCTTGGGTGTTCACTGTTTATCTATATTTGTACTGTTTATCATAAATTTAGTATCGTTGAGTTAGTTTCCGATAACACAAGTTCAAACTTACTTTGGAGCTAGCATAATTTAATTGTGTAGTAATCACATGACTTAAAGCCTTACTACTATTACTAGTTGACGGGTAAAAATGCCTGCAAAAGCCTAATTACTGAATAAATATTTGAGTCAAAAACATTGCAATGTCGAAATTTTTTTCAAAAGTTAATCCCACTATTGGCCCTATAGTAAAGTTTTTTATATTGGCGGGCTGGGTCACCCCTTTATATATGTACCGACGGTTGAATTTACAACAGGCGTATATTCATTCTCTCTCTCTCATGTCAGCGTTTTCCTAGTTGCATCCTCAGCTGTAATGTTGTGAAGCCTGCAGAGTCCGCATTCTGGCTTTCTCTTCTCCACTTCGCACTATCTTGAGTCACCTTGGTTGTAAGAGCTTGGAAGCCATTGGCACACATATTATCCCTGATGTCGTTAAGCCAGCATTCCTTGGGTCTACCACATCTGCCGGGGCCAGGCGTAAGCATAGCTATACATTTGTTTTCCTCGTAACCGTCTCGCATATGTATTCACTGAACCTTAGTATAAGTATGCTAACACTTTGATACCATTCATTCAACCAGACCTTGTATAAATATGCATAGATTGCTATCCATCTAGATATGTCACACAAACAGTGCTAAACGACGGCCTTGCATATCTGGATTAATGAAGAATCGCGGCTAAATTACTATCTAACAAACATTTCAAGTGTTGCTGTATTAATTGTCACCGATTACGGCAATTGTCAACAGTTGTAATATGATGCGTCTATTTATTTCGTTGATATCAAGTGTCGTGAGATGAGGCAATTCAGTGCTATAACATGCCTTTCAAGTGACAGGATTTGAATTAATGATACAACCACTGATTATATTGAAAGTCATGACCGTGAGCTTCGTTCCAGTCATACTCTTATTCTTCATATTCCATTTTTCCGGTCAAATTTTATGCACAACTCTTTTACTATTCAAGTTACGCGTCTCTGGAATGCCTTACCCGAGGACATCAAAGATATCTTAAATAGATATCTATTTAAGAAAAAGATCCACACAACCTCTCTGATAATTTGTTGCAGCAGAGTCATCACTTCACATTTGTAGTTTATGTAGGTATTTATGAGTAGGTATGTATATGTGTTAATGTTTATATGTATAAATAGTATTATATATTAGTTATGTGTATGTGTTTGTATTGTAATATTTATATATGTATGTATAGGTTCTTTTTGTAGCTCCTATCGCAATAAAATTGATTTTTCTGTTTTTCCTAAAGGTTGACTGGTGGTAGGGAATGCATTAGCGTTAAGTCCACCTTTTGCACCTTTGTGTTCAATCAAGATTTAATAAATAAATATATTGAGTAGGAGAGTCGGCGTCTTAACCTTTTCAGTTGTTTTAGACCTTACGCAGCTAGATGATCGGCATCCCGCCTCTTATGAATGAATGAATGAATTGACATGACCGTACCATGCTTTTTAACTAACACTCGATGCTCCATTTAAACTGATGAAAATCTTGAAAATATCAGACTATGTCCATTCCGTAAAAAAAGTAAGACGTGAATAGCATCAAGTTTACTTAAAGCTATAAACCTTAAAAGCCTTTATTTTAAAAGGGTTTTTTAGGCATTCAAGATGCAGTACTAAAGTACTCAAATTAAATAATGAAATAAGAAATGGCGAAAAAATAAATACCACGTGAGCAGGACTTGAACCCGCGATCTTAGCCTTAGACTAAGGTCGTGGGTTCAAGTCCTGCTCACGTGGTATTTTTTCGCCATTTCTTATTTCATTATTTAATAAAAGCCTTTGTTTTTATTTATAATATTTCCAATGTATGCTTATATATTATTGTATGATGTTAGTTCCAAGGGTCTGATCCAGTTCTTTCCAGCAATCCGTTTTAGGAAGATTTCATCATCATCGATTATTCCCATAAAAATGTCTTCATAACGTCATAATTCATACAAGTTGGCCCGCTGAGATTTATCAGGCAGTCACGTGCTACCCAACGCTGGCAGAGGCGTGTGTGGAATACCATTTCGGAGCCTATATTGACAAATACATGACTATACACTATCACGCCTTTAATAAACGATTAGCTCGTTGAAGTTGCAATGGGCAAGACGCTGGATTCCCTCCAATATGGTTGAGTTGAACGATGGTAAACCGTTTGTCAACTCGTGAACGAGTACTTCCAGGAGGGACTGGTCAGCTCGGCTTCACTTTTTGGTTGTAGGTACTATAGGTATGTGAGTTTCTTTATTCCTCAATTATCAATAACTTCCAAATGTCTCGACATGACATGATTTAGATTCTCACATCACTTTCATTCAAGGCGTCATCATCATCATCTTTCTGGCCTTCTACCTTTTTTGTGAAGGCGTACTTATAATATAATATTTCATATATTACTCTACATAATTATAAACTTTCAAATGCTAAGTGTAATATTACAAGAAGGGTGTGTAATACAAGAACTCGGAAGCAACTGCTTTTTAGTTAATTGGTTGTAATTCCCAGTGTATTATTTGCATTATTAGGATTGTTTGCAATATCTAAACTTGCGCATTAGAACAATGTGTGTGTTGGCTAATACTGCCGCTTAAAGCTATAGAGTAAGTACATCTAAAGAGACTATCCGCAGACCATTTACGAGAACAACTGCAAAAGATGGAACTTTCTTTTGAAAATGTTTATTTGTATCTCATTTTGTAATCATGGGTCTTCTCACCCCGGTCCTTTGGAAGTCTTGCGTGGAGATAGAGAACAGTTTGTTTTATTATTGTTGTAATACTGTTCAGCCAAAACACTAACCTACCAAGAGGTGCGTAAAAATTGGTTTACACGTGGGTGAGATCTAAGAAAAACAATGTCTATCATGGAGAGCACCCATTTAAAAACATCAAATAAAATAGCATGTTATATGTGGAAAATAAGTTTTAAATAAAATATTGTCATAATTAATAATAACATCTGAGGCATCATTAGTTAAAGCGTCGTATTCACTAGGAAACATTTGACGCGCGACATGTTTCACAACATGTTGAAAGTTAGCGCGGAACTTTTGTTTAGCAACGTTGTCTGTCTAGTCTACGCATGATTAGCAGTCGACCATATACGAGTATCGCCAGAAGAAATAGAGTTGATTTCAGCGGTGGTGGTTATAATTTTATCGAAAAAGCATCAAAAAGAAAAAAAAACCGCGTGGTTTAGAAGTGTATTAATTTGAGTACTCGTTCATTACACCCCATTACTGACATTGCTGCGCGTCACGTCTCCACTCGACAACATTTGATGCTCAGTTGCATGTTACACGGAAACAACAAGCCATGCGTCATGTTGCGTGCCAGCCGGCTTCGTCGTGCGCTGTTGTGCAACATTGTCAAACATGTTGCCTAGTGGATACGAGCCTTAATAGAAATGAGGCGTTTACAAAACATAGACATTAACAGATGAGATAGTGTAATTTTATTTAATTTTAACTTGATTTGGGTAGATTAAACCTTAATAAAATTTCTCCGTGTCTTATAAAAAGACAGTCGGCCCCCTCGTGCTTGTGACCTATCAATTCACTTGACTGGTGTCGTTACACCAATATATTTTGTTTCTTTTTAATCTTTACATAAAGTTTAGTATCTGTGTTTAGTTACTCTGGGGCACTGTACTAAGGAAATGCCGCGTTGCAAGCGGTCTAGAGATGCCATCTCGATGTGAATTCTGGGCTAAGTTTAGAATTCGAGATTAAGGCGTTGGAACGAATTCACAGAGTTCTTATAATTTTTAATACCGCTGTTGTAATGAAGTCAGCTCTACAGTTAATTTGTTAATCATATCGTATAAGAAATATTATTTTAGATTCTAGTTCTATTACCATTGACGAATATACAATACAATACCCTTTATTGCACAAAAGTAAAAAACAGGACATAATTATCTTAAAAAAAACCGGCCAAGTGCGAGTTAAACTCGCGTGGAGAGGGTTCCGTACAATTGATTGAATTCTTATAGGTTTTCCTATAATCTACAAGCAATGACCTATATTTTGCATTTTTTTCAAAATTTTAGGCTCAGTAGTTTCGGAGATCAGGCCCTGTCAATTTTCGTCTTCTTTTATGAATAAAATCAAAAATATTCTTTTACAATAATAACAAAAATATATTTGAGATCCTCATAACGAGACCTTTCATTTGATATATGACACAGTAAGATTTGCAATACTTTTTTTTTTAATTTCCTAATTTGTCCCCCGAAAACGATCCTTATTTTAATAAATATTTATTTACTTTGCACATATGTGTTTGGGTCTTAGAATTACAACATTCTACCAAATTTCACCTGATTCGGCCCAGTAGATTCGGAGAAAATTGGCTGTGACAGACGGACGGACAGACAGACGCACGAGTGATCTTATAAGGGTTTCGTTTTTAAATTTTTTTTACGGCACCCTAAAAACTAGTACATGCGCAAAAGGCGGCCTTATCGCTACGAAATTTCATCCAGACAACCTTGTTTAAATAGAAAACCTTGTTTAAATTTTGGGGGTCGATTGTCACTCGCGTCCGTAGGCTTTACCCTCGAGACCCTACACGTGACCCCCGGGTGGTGCTAAAGAGTGACACCCTCTCCGGTGGTAGGCTTAGGCCACGGCTGGTCACCACCCTCAGTGGAAAAATCAGGGTGCCAAGCGTTCGCGCGTTCCATCCTGCATTCCCTGAGTAGCCGTTCGAGGAGTGGGTCTACGCAGTTTTGCATCTGCCAATGTACCGAATTCAGACTCACAGTGTTGTTGCGCGGGGTGCCTAGTTTCGGAGGGCAGCGGGATCCGGAGCAACGGTTTTTTCGCTGGCCGCCCGCCGATAGTTGGGAGCCCAATTGCAGACTAGCCTTCTGTGAAAGGCTGCTCCGCCATCGCGCGCATAATCCTAAGGTTGCCCCTGTCGGGCCGGTTGGCAACCGGGCGAGAGGCCTCGACAGGCGGCCTTGGGGGGGTCCGGGCGTCCCCGCGGTCTCCGCACTAGTCTTATCCTACCGCGCAACAGTACTGTGACTTCTGGGGGGGGCTGGCTGATGCCTCGCGTAACTGCCACTCTTCGCCTTTTTTCCCTCTTGCCCCAAAAATAAAAACAATAATGAATAAAAGAAACAAAAAGTTGAGGAATCAACAGCGGATACACGGCCTCTCGCTAAAAGTGCACCTCACTAACATTCGAGGTCTGCACTCTAATCTCGTCCCAGTCCACCACCATCTTGAGACTGTAAGGCCGCATCTGCTCTTGCTTACGGAGACGCAAATTACTACCCCTGCTGATACATCCTACTTGAATTACCCAGGATATGTCCTGGAGCACAATTTCCGCTTTAAGGCAGGGCTTTGTTTCTATGTGCGTGATGACATCTGCTGTAAGCGTCTCCGTAACTTGGAAGATCCCTCTTCTTCTTCAATCTGGCTGCTTGTGGACACCGGCACAGAACAAATTGTCTATGTCGGTGTCTACCGATCGCATAGCGGTGACCAGGAGACAACGAGGCTTTTTCGTCACCTAAGTGAGGCTGTTGATGTGACTCAGCAAAGGTATCCTACCGCGCAAATCGTTTTTCTGGGGGACTTTAATGCTCACCACGAACAATGGTTGTTCCCATACCAGAAAACTGACCATGCTGGTAGAGAGGCGTACAAGTTTGCCTTGTCTTTGAACCTTTCCCAGCTGGTCGACCAGGCGACTAGGATACCCGACGTTGAGAATCACATAGCTAATTGCTTGGACCTTCTGCTGACGACTGAACCAGACCGATATCACGTGTCTGTTTCAGCCCCTCTTGGGAGTTCTGACCACTGTCTGGTAAAGTCCGTCCTCATATGTCCTCCACCTGACTTCAGCCCTAGAGGCAATAGACGGGTTTGGCGGTACAAGTCAGCAGATTGGGATGAGATGCGACATTTCCTTGCTTCTTACCCTTGGCTGCAAGCCTGCTTTTCTTCTGGCGATCCGTCGAGCTGTGCAAGTGCCGTTGCTGAGGTTCTCGGTCAGGCGATGGAGTATTATATTCCATTTTCTGATCGACCCTCTGGCATCAAAGCTGAACCCTGGTTCAATGCTGACTGTTTAAAAGCTGAGGCTATTAAACAGTCAGCATACCAGGCTTGGGCTGACGCTCGTAAGCGCAGAGCTCCGGATACGCGTAAAAAGAAGAAAGCCTTTAACTTTGCGGCCAAGTCCTGCAAAAAAACGCTTAAAAAGGCTCGCTTCGACCACATAGGCAGAGTTGGTGCCAAACTTGCTTCGTACCCATCCGGTAGTAAAGCATTTTGGTCTCTGGCTAAGTGCGTTGAAGCTAACTTTTGCCGCTCCTCACTTCCTCCTTTGCAGAAACCTGACGGTACACTGGCACACACGGCTTTAGAAAAAGCTAATTTACTAGCTTCACTGTTTGCCGAAAACTCACGTCTAGATGCTAGCAATCAAACACCGCCCCAGTTACCTCCTTGTGGATGTAAAATGCCTGAAGTCCGCATTCATCAAAAGGAGGTTCTCAAGACTCTACGCAACTTAGATGTGAATAAGGCCAGTGGTCCCGACGGTATTCCTGCTATTGTCTTAAGGAATTGCGCACCCGAGTTGTCTCCTGTTCTGACGCGCCTGTTTCGTCTATCTCTTCGGTCCGGAATCGTCCCAAAAATGTGGAAGCTCGCCAATGTTCAACCCGTACCTAAGAAGGGTAGACGTGCCGACCCTTCAAACTATCGCCCAATTGCAATCACCTCCATTCTGTGTAAGGTAATGGAGCGTGTTATTAACAAGCGCTTACTTGCGTACCTTGAGGACAATGATCTCCTCAGTGACCGGCAATACGGATTTCGCCAGAACCGATCTACTGGGGATCTTCTTGTGTACGCTACACATCTTTGGGGTGAAGCCTTTGAAAAATACGGTGAGGCACTTGCTGTCTCACTTGACATTTCAAAGGCATTTGACAGGGTATGGCATGACGCTCTTATAGCGAAGCTTTCCGCTTACGGTATCCCTCCCACCCTTTGTGCTTGGATTTCCGATTTCCTGAGGGAACGGTTTATTCGAGTAACTCTTGACGGCTGCTCGTCTGACCTATTGGCAATTAATGCTGGAGTACCTCAGGGATCTGTTCTTTCCGCAACGCTATTTCTGCTTCACATTAACGATCTGCTAAAGCCCGGTATTTTTGGGTATGCAGACGATAGCACCGTTACGGAAAGATATTTTTCTAGTGCAAGGGCAAAAAAACCGGAAATAGACGAACTAAGAGAGGCCATGGTGCTCCATACCAATCTTACTCTGCAAGCTGTCTCCGATTGGGGTGATGCCAACCTTGTGAGATTCAATGCCTCTAAGACACAGGCGTGTCTCTTCTCTGCTAAAAAGAGCCCTTTCAACTTGGCTCCCACTTTCCGGGGTGTGCCTGTTCCTATCACCCGTCATCTCGAACTTCTCGGTATCGATCTCTCATCAAATCTTAACTTCGGTAGCTATATTGAGTCCAGGGCTAAGACGGCTTCTAAAAAACTGGGCATCCTCTCCAAGGTCCAACGATATTTTACCCCTGACCAACTGTTGAGCCTTTACACAGCTCAAGTCCGCTCATGTATGGAGTATTGCTCCCACCTATGGGATGGATCTGCCCGCTATCAGCTCGAAGCCCTGGAAGCTATCGACAGACGTGCCAGAAGACTCGTTGGTGATGAGTTGCTTACGGCAGGACGGCTCCACAGCCTCGAACATCGCCGACTGGTAGCAAGTCTGTGTGTCTTCTACAGGTTGCACTTCGGGGAGTGTGCGCAGGAATTACATAATTTAATTCCCCCTGCACCATTCCACCATCGGACAACACGACGTGGACAGGGATTCCACCCATTTGTGGTCGATATTCCTCCTCATCGTACCTCTCGATTCGCCTCCTCCTTCATTGTGCGAACCGCTAAGGTGTGGAATTCCCTCCCTGCGTCGATGTTTCCCCATACATATAATTTAGGGATTTTCAAGGCAAGAGTGAACAGGCATTTTTTGAGTTTGCGTGATACACCTTAGACCTCATCTTAGCTTCCCATCAGGCTAGATAGAGATCAAACGCACTCAAATTTCTAATAAAAAAAAATAAAAAAAATACAAGAGGACTGACAACCAAAAACCTCTATTCAACTCTGATCCATTGATCAAATCCATCAACGTATTAGATTCAATATTTGATTACACTCTAATCCTTAAGCGTACTTTGCTATTATTTATATCTCGCCCACTAGCGATACAAAGAATGCTGGATACTTAGGCTGACGGTATCCACAAAAAATCTGAGATGGCGCTTCTTTGTTTGTCAGAAATGAACGCTTATACCGCCATCTTTCCGAAATTAAGCGGCACCACTACGAAACTACCTTCTTTCGAACAAGTAGCTCCATCTAAGTACAACATTGTAACTAAAAATTGAATTACGCTTTAAAGTATGAAGGTTAATTGACAGTCCTCTTAGGTATATTTGTTCATCCATGCTATTTACTCAATTATTTAGTTATTTTAGTAGCTTCGTCAAATAAAGAAAAATGTATTGGAAAAACAAACGATGGCCAATAAATGTAAACTTATTAGCTTTTGCCCGCGGCTTCGCCCGCGTGACTTCACAAAAGTGTCTTGCTTCAAAAATGACGAAGATTCATACAAACTTGCAACCCCTATTTCACCCATATAGGGATGTTTTTTTAAAATCTAATAAATGCATTATTATTTTCTACTAACTACTGAAATACATAAAAAAAATCATGTGTCTCACTTTAAAAATTAGGAAGTTTCATACAATCTGCCAACCCCTATCTCACCCCCTTAGGGATGGATTTTCCAAAAATCCTATCTTAGCGTACGTCTCCTAGTCACAATCTACCTTCCTGCCAAATTTCATCTTCATTGGCTAAGTAGTTATCGAGATTTCGTGACGAGGGAGTGATTTTCGCCTTTATATATTTACAGTGTCTAACAAAATATACTGAAACTATTTTAAGGGTGGATTCAGACCATGATACTGAACAACTTTTCCCAAGGAACATATATCGAAATATGAAAAATAATTTTTGGCCACCCATACAAGTTGACCGATCAGCTGATCCGAGTTTCTATGGAAAGCCGAAAATTATTTTTCATATTTCGACATATGTTCCTTTGGGAAAGTTGTTCAATATCACGGACCGAATTCACTCTTAAAATAGTTTCAGTATATTTTGTAAGACGTTATATAGATAAAAGAAATATAGGAAATTTCAAACTACTTATTCATCCACTCAGTTAATCCAATTATTTCAAACTAAACCATTGATTGTCATGACATACATTATAGCTCTTTATTGAAGGTACCAAGGTTACAGATCGAAATCTAAAGATATACTTACATACCATCATCATACTCTGGTTTGCATGAAAAATTACAACAATATCATAAAACATATTCATAATGAATATTGTCAGGTTTGCTCACGTAAAATAGACGGAGAGACCGACCAGGTTTCGATTAATTTTGACAATCTTCATCAGGGTGAATGTGGTGAGCAAATCTATACGAGTCCACTGGTTTTTATAGCCTAGAGGGCATCTCTACCACAATTCGCTAAACAAATATCACAACATCCGTACTATGACTGTGTACTTGAACTATTTCACATCATGAGCTTGTGCATTTTAACACCAAGCTATACCAATTTCACTTTATAAAGTACTTACACTAAATTCTAAAAATTTAAAGCAAATTCCAACTGAACCCCTTGTATCATTATTTGCCCTCTGCTGGACTAAATGGCTTTCGCAAGAAAGGGAGGGTGTCCCGTAATCACCACGCTGGGCATAGGGCTTGGGCTTGGTGATACAAGTTCATTTACATAATATATATATATATATATATATATATATATATATATATATATATATATTACGTAAATGAACTTATCTATTTATTATATATATTAAATATAGAATTAAAAGTCTATATATATATATATATAGACTTTTAATTCTGTTATGGAGGACGTTTGATGGATAATTATTTAATAACCCACCAATATAACCAGTCACACCAGTAATACTGGGTGGCGCAAAAGTAAAGACCCTATTTGGTTCAGCTATAACATTTTTTCTAAATTAGAAAACTAGATTTAGGTTTTTTTAAATGTATATTTGTGCCAATTAATTTCGTACCATTAGGATTTAAAGATGATGTCTTTTAAATGGTGACCTCCAGAGTTGATACACATTTGAGCCCTATTTATGACATTTTGCATAACTTGCCGTAACACTTCCTGCGATATGTTCGTTATTTCTTGACGAATGTTTTCTTTTAGAGCTGCGAGAGTCTGTGGCTTGTTCACATACACCCGAGATTTCAAAAAACCCCAAAGAAAGAAGTCTGGACTGGTCAGATCGGGTGATCTTGCAGGCCAAGGCAAATCGCCAAAACGAGAGATAACTCGGCCTGGAAAAGCGTCCCTCACTAAGTCCATAGTGTCGCGCGCTGTGTGTGCCGTAGCGCCGTCTTGTTGAAACCAGATGTGCTCCAGCCCCAATTCGTCCAAACTGGGTATCAAAAACTCTCGTAACATGGTTCTGTAGCGTTCTCCAGTGACAGTTATCGCATTGCCTCCAGCGTCTTCGAAAAAATAGGGTCCGATCACTCTGTCAACACAGATGCCACACCATACAGTAACTTTTAGTGGGTGTAGAGGTGTTTCTTGAATAATGCGCGGATTATCAGTGCCCCAGAACCGAGTATTCTGCTTATTGACATGCCCTGAGAGATGGAAATGCGCTTCGTCACTCATAACCAATTTTGAAGGAAAATCATCCTCTTCAAGGTTGAGGTTTATGACGCGCTGGCAGTAATCTAGACGAGCTCGGTGGTCAGCAGGCAGCAGCTGATGAGTCATTTGAGTTTTATACGGGAACATCTTTAAGTCTTTCACCAAAATACGCTGCAGGGTCCGTCTGGAAATGCCCAATTGCGTGGCACGTCGCCTCGTTGATGTTTCTGGACACTCTTCCACATCTTCGCGCACAGCATCGATATTTTCAGCTGAACGGCCTGTTCTTGGTCTCCCAGACTTAGGTCTATCCAATGTTGAGCCAGTTGCTTCAAGGCGTGTGGCAAAGCGTCGAATTGTGCGACCAATCGGTGCCGGACGGTGGTGAAATCGTCGACGAAATTCACGTTGTGTTCTTATCACTGATGAATTATTCCGTAAGAACATTGACACAATTATTCCACGTTCTTGGGGAGTAAAACGGTCCATGTTTATTTTCAGTGTATTTTACATTTGTTCACTACACAATTTTCAACAACAGAATGACAGAAAATGTCATATAAAAAAAATAAAAGTATTTTCTTTAGTGCCAGTACTTTTGCGCCACCCAGTAGAATAGAATAGTAAAATTAAAAAGCGGCCAAGTGCGAGTCGGACACGCCCATTCCGTAGCAGCAAGTATCATAATATAAAAGTTCTAAAGGTAAATTGCGCTTTACGATTAATGACGTATTAAAAAATAACTATCTATAATACCGAGACCACTATAGTTTTAATTGAAAGTACATACTTTGTGGTATACGAGTATACCACATTTTTGGGGGGACAAAAGTTACGGTGGGGGGGACACCTCAAATTTTAACTTTGTATTAGATTATCTCAAGACTGGGGGGTTTGATCTACATAGTTTCAAAGCAGTTGTTGTTGCATTTTAAAAGACCTTTTTAACGATACACACGTTGGGGTTAGCCCAATTTAATTTTTTTAATTCACTTTTCGTTTTATGGGGGGGGGGCTGAAAAAAAACATTTTTTCATAATTTTATAAACCAACTTTGGGAACTTCAATATCTATCTCTCCACCAATTTTCGTGACAATCGGTGCAGTAGCGGCGGAGTACGAGCCTGGACGGACGGACGGATGGACATGACAAAACTATAAGGGTTCCTTGTGGACTACGGAACCCTAAAAATGTAATAAAGTACACTTAAAAATATTTTATAATAATTACTCACAACAACCGCAGACAAACGTCTGTATGAATACCTAAGTAAAAGCCTCTTCCTGCGCTGGGAATCGAACCGAAGACCTCACGAGGGGTTGCTGTTGCTAGTCAACCCCTTTAGAGATCTTCGATTTTGTTGAGATGTGTTCATCGTCTACAACTCGGACCAACGTATCCAAAACACCACAGAAACCGTGAAACAAGAAGAATTGAACTTACCTTTGTTATCAAAATTCGTGGTCCCATATCTGCCGAAGACGAAGAACAGGACCATAAGGACCAACTGGAAGCCCAGCAGCGGGAGGTACTTCATCGCGGAGCCTTTGAGCACCATCTGACAATAAACAGACAAACGTCAAACTTTGAAGTTGAAACCTGAGGTTGAAACCAAAGAGAATAAACAAGCTTTTTGTGTTTATGCCTATCGCTTTTTTCGTTTTCCGCTTGTGACAAAGATAATACAAACTAGTGGCTCTATTAGCTGTAAACCTCGCGACTCGCTCCCATCCGTTGAAGTTTATCAGATAAAAAAGTTGTTCAGGCAAAAATGTTGCGTGGTAACAAAAAAGTTTAATGACATTATTTGAAAAATTTTCGAAATGGCTAAAATATGATTTTCTTAAAGTTTTAAACCCCCATATCTCCGCCATTCTGTCCGTCTATCTGTCTGTCTGTCTGTCTGTCCGTCTGTCCGTCTGTCCGTCTGTCCGTCTGTCCGTCTGTCCGTCTGTCCGTCTGTCCGTCTGTCCGTCTGTCCGTCTGTCCATCTGTCCGTCTGTTACAGGGCTCTATTTCTTGAACCGTAATAGCTAGACACTTGAAATTTTCACCGATTATGAATTACTGTGGCCGCTATAACCACAAATACTGAAAATAAAAAAAGTTAAAAATTAAAGGGGGTCGTCATACAAGAAACGTGTTTTTTTGAGCGTTTTTAACTAGGTCTTTATAATTGCATTAACTAGATACTTGAAATTTTCACAGATTATGTATTATTATGGTCGCTATAACAACAAATACTAAAAATAAAATAAAGTTAAAAATTAAAGAGGGTCGTCATACAAAAAACGTGTTTTTTTCAGCGTCTTTAACTTGATCTTCATCATGTACGAGTCCGACTCGCACTTGCCCGTTTATTATACGCATTAATTTTGTGCTTTTATGCAGTTCAATTAAAACAGGGTAGAAATAGTACGAGTAGATTCAGGTTGCTAGGAAAACTTAGGTTTTCTTTTTCACCGCCCAAGTCAAATTTAACGTTTTCCTATAGCTAGGAAGTGTTTTTCTCGTGTGGGTGTAAAACTCCACTTTGGCACAGAGAGACTTTCCATTCTGTTTTGTAGGACGTTAGTTAAATAATTATTTAATAACTACGAAAATGAACCTGAACGATGGTACTGCCATTAATCCCTTCTAAACTATCCCTCAAATTAGTAGGTTAATTTCATGCTAACTTAGTAATAATTTCATTTTAGTTTTCAAGTTCCTAGATAGAAATACTTTGTGTTGTTTTGGTGTGTTTTATTGACTATTCTGGTAACATTCTGTGCAAGTAGGTACTCTATTTTGTAAGAGAATGTTGTCGAAGTTATTATATTTGATTTATAAAGTTATTGTTTTAAAAGCCATCTATCTAACTCGTTTTTTGTACCAGCTGTAAATCAGCGCTGAGGTTCCTACACCACGGAGCACGAAGCTGATCTGGCCGCCTTTTCGGCATTCATTAGGTGTAAGTCTAGTACACAGGCTGAATTTTTAACCACCTGCCAAATTTTTGGAGCAAGTTCAGTCCATGATACTGAACTATTTTCTATAAAAAAGTTATTGGATATCGATAAAAAAATTTCGCTCGTATGGGAGGAAAAAATTTTTTTATCGATTTTTAATTAAAAAATTTAGCCTGTATACATAATATGCTGTAAATAACTAGCCGTATAAAGATTTTCTTTCTTTCTTTCTTTCAAATAAACCTGTAAACAGCACATACAAATTAAGTCATAATTTTTCAAAGCTATCATTGCATAATTTACCTAACCTTAGTTATTCTGGTCGAACCGGCATATTCCAATAACATCGTTAAGATAAACCAGTGGGCTATTGAACTGAACATTACTCGAAGATTATGTAACGCAGAGATAAAGCCAAATTATTGTAGACAACAGCGTGACGTAATAATATAAGTTTTATATTGGTCAAGTATTTTGAGGATTTTTATTCTTTACTTTCCATACACTAATGCAATCGAAATCAAAGTAGACAGAAAAGATAACTCTACAAAATTGCTCATAAACGAAGATAAACCGATCTATGATAGATAGTTATCTATAATAGTAGGCAATAGCTTCTCAATTGAGAAGCTATAGGACATACATTAAAAAACTAAAACCCGTCCATGGAAAAATTTATACTTACTGAAAAGTAGCAGGGAGCAACACCTAAAGTATATATTTTTGAAAAATTCTTTTTAAGCCCTTTTATTTAATACCCCACACGGTATGATTCGATTTATTTTGTCCATTACTTTAGGACCTATAGAGGGCGCCACAGTGGATTTACTGCAACGTTTCCTCACGATGTTTTCCTTCCCCTGAAGCATGTGGTGGTAATAGAAAATGACTTTACATGAGTAAAAACTCAGTGAGCTTGCTGGCGACATCAATCGTACGAATATGTTCCATATGTGCAGTAAATTTAAAATAATACAAAACCAATGATTTCAACTCAGGATGGGTCCATCAGAACATTTTGCATAAAATATCTTAATAGTGAAATCACTCGCCACTCTACTCGCCAAACATCTCGCTCACTGTAAACTCATCTATAGACCTAATTATTGCGTTATCAGGAGTTCAAATAACTTCTTTATCGCGTTCTGCCGGTTTAGTATTGTTCATTAAGAAGGCCATTAGAAACAACTATCTTTTATAAGATGAGGAGCTCGGTGGCTTAGCGGTGAACGCTAAGCGATTTTGCGTTGATGCTTGTAAAGCTGGGTGCGGTTCAAAACAGAATGGATGCGCCACTAGAGAGTAGAATATTTTTAGGTAAAATAAAAAATAACGTAGTAACTGTTTGTTAATCTGTGCTAACATGATTCACATACATACATTATTAGGTAAATATGCGATAAACGTGAAACCCCCGTGTGGTTCCGGGTTAGAATAGGACCACTTCATCTCTTCCTGTGGATGTAGTAAGAGACGACTAAAGGACTCAACACAAACATCTCGTGCTACAATTGCATTCCCAAGGAGGGTTAACGTCGGGTGGTGGCCGGTTGTAAAACTTTTCGCAGAAATACATTCTCAAAGAGGGTTGATGTCACGGCAGGCGGCTGGTCGTAAAACTAAAGCCAAATCATTTAAACTGTTCCGGCTATTTCTTCTACATTTTGCAAGGTCTTTGGCATCTTTGGGTGACCATTAACATGTATGTTATATTTGGAGAAGAAAAAGCGGGAAAGCGCACCCCAGCCTACGAAGCAGCACAGCTGAGGATGCAACCGGGAACGCGCTAAGACGAAGAAGAAACGGGTAACTGACGTAATAAGTCAGCTACTGGCCGACATGTATCGACCTCATCCGGAGGCCTTCCTCAGGGTAAATGTGATTGGCGACGCCTACACGAAGACGTCCCAAACCACATTTAATGTGGTCGAGGAAGGTTTCCGGATGAGGTCGAAACATGCGGCCAGTAGCTTACTTTTTACGTAAGTTTCCCGTTTATCGCATATTAAGGCCGTACCTAAAGTTTCCGGGGTCCAGTGCTGCCCCCATTTAAAATAAATCATTTCAAAGAAAACAGACGTCATTTAAAATTTTGCTACTACTAAGTCCTAGATAACCCTTCAAAGTATTTTATGAACTACTGTTTACAGTTTAAAGTGAGAACGTTAAGCTTTACTACGCACATTTGCGAAAAACGGCCACTTTTGGCTAATGTTCGTAGTAAAGCTTAACGTTCCCATTATAAACTGTAAACAGTAGTTCATAAAATACTTTGAAGGGTTATCTAGGACTTGGTAGTTGCAAAATTTTAAATGATGTCTCCGTTTTCTTTGAAATGATTTATTTAAAATGGGGGCATCACTGGACCCCGGAAAATTTAGGTACGGCCTTAAGTAGTTAACACTTCGCCTGCTGAAAAATGCACCGTGTGTGTTTTGCGAAACTGAAAACACATACGGTGCGTTTTCAGCAGGCGAAGTGAGAGTAGAATACTTTATCTTGGGCTAATTCAGATTCTAAACTTTATTAAGAGTCCCCTTGCGAATCGTCCTTGGGCCCAACAGTGCACTAAACGTGGCCTTTGGGTTTTGCGAAACTGGGCTATATCTGTTCCGTTAGGGATTAAGACGAGACAGTGTATTCTGTATCTAGTTCACTGAAATGGTAAGCACACTAGCGTCGTGCTACAAAGGCCGCGTATTTGAAGGAGCCGGTGCCGTATTTGTCTTTCAATATTCTATCCATTGAACAAACGAACTTTAAATATAATATCATACCGAGAAGCGACATCAAAAAGTTAACTGAACTGTACACATTACTAATTAAGTACAAACAAACAGTACTATCGTCTAAATAGTTAATTAAAGTATCCTGTGGGATACACAGCTTGTTGACTTTAATTACTTGGCGTGGGAATAGGACAAGTAAGTCAAATATATTTTTCAGGATTAATCCACAGATTATTGTTGAATTGTATTAAACTCCTTCGACTTTAAAAGTTATGTACACTAATTTATTCCTTTTATAATGTTTTTGGGTCATCAGGTAAATTATTAAAATATATTGTAAACGTATTATTTCTTTGTTTGTTTGTTTAATTTCTTTATTGCACAAAAATTACATTTAAATGTACATTATTTAATACGTAGAGAAAAAGAAATAACTTGTACAAAGGCGGACTTATCCCAAGAAGGGATCTCTTCCAGCCATCCCAGTCTTCAAAAGGTTACATATTTTTGGAATGGGTGATGTCAATATAATACAAAGAAATTTTGAAAATCCTAAGACTAACTTCAAATCATAAAATCTAAAATACAAAAAAAAAATACGTGTTTTGGCTATTGTGGGTGCCTGTAGAAAATCCTTAAGATTTTTATGGAATTTTTTGAGGAATAAACTGTAGTAGTTTAATAACAGTGATTTTTAAAAACACGCACAGTATTGCGAATTGTGAACCCACGTCACCATAAGGAGGCAATTAAATAGTGTATTACACATAAACGAAGCTAAATTCAATTTCTCAAGCTCGCTCCTTTTTGTGTAATTTAACACTCGTTTTTTAAATGTGTCCATTTCTTAGCCTATAATGACGTTGCATCTATTTTGCGCTATATTTCGTTACATTCACAAATGTTATCCTCAAATTTACACCTCACGCGTGATGTAAATGTGTTTTATGTACGGGATTAAGGAGATATAGGTTAACAGGCGTGAATGAGGCGGGTTCCTTACGCGAATTTCAGATTATACGGCTTGACTGTGTGCAGAAAATATGGTAATGTTGTTATTTTTTTATAAAACCTACTTTGTATTCACAAGCAGGCTTGCTTCTTTGCAATTTTGTAACTAGTTAACAACATTTACACAATTATGTTTATAATCTTCAAATGATTTCAACAGATTGCAAGTGGTATCACGCAGACCCAAAATAATGTTTAATCTTTTTACCTCTATTTTAATAGACGTCAGTGTTATAATACTTATAATATAACACTGCGTCTATTAAAATCTATTAAAACAAGAAAATAACAATCAATGGTAACACTTTTCGTGACATTCGTGACGTAGTCTTGAACTATTGCGGGAAGAGAATACCTTGTTTTATTATACCACTAGTAGTTCGCCGCGAACTTAGACCTCGCGATTTTTTATTAATATTTCAAAAACTCCTGAACCGATTTTGATACCCAACGAACTTAAAAAATCAATTGATATTTCTTACTTGCCTACCAAATTTCATCAAAATCGGACCATCGGTTCGGCAGTTATCGCGGAACAAACATACATACAAACAATGTGTTTTCGCCCCAACTTGAATTATAGCCCTCGCTCGCTTCTCTCGCTTCGCTCGCTCAGTCAATAAGGATGCCCAACTCGCCAAATTTTTACTCAGGTTAAAAATAAAAAGAAAAAAAGAAAAACAGTTCCGGATGGCTTTGTTATCGTAAGATAACAAAGCATTTCGTTACCAAAATGCCTTAACTTGGCATCCCGACGCACGATACAATGGTTTTCCTGGAAGTGAAACTACATTGTTGTGAGTATTGTATAAATTTGTATGTATGTGTGTAGCGTTTGTTGACTAAACATTATCTTTGTTCAGATCGAAATAGCTTTAAGGCCGTACCTAAATTTCCCGGGGTCCAGTGCTGCCCCCATTTAAAATAAATCATTTCAAAGAAAACGGAGACATCATTTAAAATTTTGCAACTATCAAGTCCTAGATAACCCTTCAAAGTATTTTATGAACTACTGTTTACAGTTTAAAGTGAGAACGTTAAGCTTTACTACGCACATTTGCGAAAAACGGCCACTTTTGGCAAATTGCGTAGTAAAGCTTAACGTTTTCATTATAAATTGTAAACAGTAGTTCATAAAATACTTTGAAGGATTATCTAGGACTTGATAGTTGCAAAATTTTAAATGATGTCTCCGTTTTCTTTGAAATGATTTATTTTAAATGGGGGCAGCACTGGACCCCGGAAAATTCAGGTATGGCCTTAACTTAACTTAGTAGATATTTATCAATCATTTATTTATTTTTCTATCTACTAGTCAATAAGTATGTACTACTAATTACACTTGAGAAACTATCCCTACAAATGGTAGGAACCTAAAACACCCTCATTTCGCATAAAAAAGCTAGAAATCTCTATAAAAAGTACGTCGTAAAACTCTTCAAATGACCAAGTCCTACGAATTAGCCTTTTTGGTCGCAATTTTAATTTGAAATCGGACAATTTGCGGGAAGCCCGCCGGTCATTACGACACTGAATGCACGCCACTATGGGAATTTTATGAGACCTTTTCCAGCGGAAATTTTCTCAATTTGATATTGGACGGTAATCAACTTTGATAAATGGAAAAATCCTTTTATTACTTAAAGGGAAAAAGTAATTTTATCACATATTATATGAATATACCAGCTATTGCCTGCAGCTTTGCCCACGTGGTCAAAGTGTATTTGTTATTTGACAATCCTGTGTTAACATTTTTTCGGGATAAAAAGTATATTACGAGTATGTGTGTGTGTGTAACCACGTAAGCTATCAACTTACCAAATTTCATTCCAATCTATTTATTAAGGCCGTACCTAAATTTTCCGGGGTCCAGTGCTGTCCCATTTAAAATAAATCATTTCAAAGAAAACGTAGACATTATTAAAAATTTTGCTACTACCAAGTCCTAGATAATCCTTCAAAGTATTTTATGAACTACTGTTTACAATTTATAATGAAAACGTTAAGCTTTACTACGCAATTTGCCAAAAGTGGCCGTTTTTCGCAAATGTGCGTAGTAAAGCTTAACGTTCTCACTTTAAACTGTAAACAGTAGTTCATAAAATACTTTGAAGGGTTATCTAGGACTTGATAGTTGCAAAATTTGAAATTTGAAATGTGAGAACGTTAAGCTTTACTACGCACATTTGCCAAAAGTGGCCGTTTTTCGCAAATGTGCGTAGTAAAGCTTAACGTTCTCACTTTAAACTGTAAACAGTAGTCCATAAAATACTTTGAAGGGTTATCTAGGACTTGGTAGTAGCAAAATTTTAAATGGTGTCTCCGTTTTCTTTTAAATTATTAAAATTTAAATGGGGGCAGCACTGGACCCCAGAAAATTCAGGTACGGCCTTAACCCTTAGTTTGAAAGCGGAACAAACATCCACAAAATTTCGCATTAATGATATGAGTAGGATTATTTTTTAATCCCCGATGAAAAAGAGGGTCTGAGTTATAAGTCTGTGTGTCTGTCTGTGGCACTGAAGCTCCTAAACGAATAGACCGATTTCGATGTGGTTTTTTAATTCGAATGCCTTGTCTGTCTAGATGGTTCTTAGCTATGTTTGATGAACCTATGGGGGTAAACGCTTAAAAGTCGGTGGTTTTTTATTTTTGTCTGTCAAATAAACTTATTTAGAGTTCAAGTTGTTAACGATCGAACCAACCAAGCCAAGTTCTTCAATAACTGTTGGAGTTAACTGTTTTCAATTGGAACAACATAGTTTGGAGACTTTGTTAACTTAAAACATGAGCCAAATTGATCAATGGTTTACCGAGCTATGGAATTACGTACAAACGGGTCGATTACATTTTCTGCTTGAACGCTCAATCCGCTCATATTTCCTAGAAGGCCTCTGAAAGTTTCATCGACCACCAATAACCTATTGTGGGAGCTTTTAAATTAATTAATTGAATGGCGATATACTGTGACGTCAAATAAACGTTGAGTATCACTAAAAGCCTACTAAAATACTCAGTACAGATGTGGGTGGCATGATTTTTTTTAAACTTTTTTTTTGCTGGCTGTTTTTTTTAAACAAAGTATTTTTTTTTAAATTACAGATCTATAGTTAGATCTGTAATAAGAGCTACAGTATAGTACATACATGTGAGTATCCATTCAATTCATGGGCGTAATTTTTTTATCGAACTTCAAATATTTTTTTTTTAAAGTAGTTTACTATCATGGACTAAACTTGCTCCAAAAATTTTTCCAATTAATAAAAAGTCACCCTGTATTGGTAGGAAATATGAGGCGGATGTAACAAATAAATAAATAAATAGATAGATAAGGACAAATCACATTGATTGAGCTGGTCCCAAAATAAGTTAAAACTTGTGTTATGGGATACTAACTCAACGATACTATATTTTTTAATAAATACATATAAAGATCACACCACCACCCAAACACCCAAGACCCAGTTCGAAAAATACCATTTTCCATCTTGCCCTCGCTGGGGATCGAACCCAGAACCTCCGGAGTAGCGGACTAGCGTGTTAACCATTACGCCACGGAGGTCGTCAATAACTGCTTTTGATGTTTTAAGTAACTAACAAAAAAATAAACAAAAAATACCTCGCACGGTCATGAACAGCGATGACAACTACAAATCCCCACGATCGACAAACTCCACTCTCACGGTATCACTGCGCGTCGAGCCCCCTTCAGCGTTACTCTGTCGACGCGATTTAGATCATCCGACATTTAAACAAATGACTAGTTAATTAATCATAATTAATCCAAACGCGAACCAGTTACGTTATTTACTATGGTGTCGCCTTTGATGAAAATGATATTGTTGGTACGCTTTTCAGCCACGGGTCCATGTCCTTTGAGGCGTTCATTATTTATATAGAGGTTAAACTGATATTGGTCACTTAAGGTGAAGAGATAAGCAAATGGCCTTGAAGTGTGAAATAAATTGTTAACTTGTAAATATGGTGATATATATATATACATATTTCCATATTGCTCTTCGTCATGCACTAGATAGCCCTTTAAATTATTTTATGCACCACCGTTGAAAGTATTTACATTAGTCTGTCTAGCTTTAAAACTTGCCTCCGCCAAAAGTGGCCACGGCAAGTTTTAAAGCTAGATGGATCACCAATAATAGTTTCAACGGCAGTTCATAAAATAATTTAAAAGGATATCCAGTGCATGACGAATAGCAATATGGAAATTATCACCACATTTACGAGTTAACAATTTATTTCACACTTCAAGGCCATTTGCTTCCCTCTTCACCTTAACAAAATGTAAGAAAAAATTATTTGTATTGTATTATGGAAACTAACTAACTCAAAGAAAAACTTAGAACGTACCAGCTGCTTCTCTTGTCGAAAATACAAATCATGTTAATAGGTGATGCGGCAAGCAACCCATCACTATTTTTATTCCTTTTTCTACCTTCTCGCCCACCATTACGCTAAAAGTTGCCTTTGGGTTTTGCGAACCTGCTTTGAGCCACAAGACCCAAAATGCTCTTTCTGCCCCATTAGGGATAAAGACGTGATAGTGAATGTATGAATGTATTGCTTTGACGACCTCCGTGGTGTAATGGTCAACACGCTGGTCCGCCAATCTGAAGGATCTGGGTTCGATCCCCAGCCAGGGCAAGTTGGAAAATGGCCTTTTTCAAATTGTCCTGGATCTTGGGTGTTTATTTATTTAGGCTGACTTTTTATCCACCTGCTAATTTTTTGGAGCAAGTTCAGTCCATGATACTGAACTACTTTCTATAAAAAAAGTGATTAAAAATCGACGAAAATTTTTCATCCGATATCAGCACTCAGCCAAACGGATTTTGTATTTACTATAAAATATAGTATCGTTGAGTTAGTATCCCATAACACAAATTTACAACTTACTTTGGGCCAGCTCAATCAGTGTGATTAGATTAGAAATATTTATATATTTATTTATTGATTGCTAACTTATCTTGTAAGCCTCTTTTATAACATTCTTTAAAATTTGTTTTTGTAAAAGTGTAAAATAATGCTATAACATCACAATGGTATTTTCTAGCATTTTATAAACAAATTAACTTGTACAGTCACAAACAACGATGTGTAAGACAGTAAGAATAATTACCTACCTGATAATAACCTAATAACCTGGCAGATACAATACCTATTTAATTCAAATCTTTGTGAATTTTTGGACAAACTATTTAGTTCTTAATATTTTAATATTTGTAAAATAAACATTCTGTTAACTAAGTACTTACCTAGTTCAGTTTCTAATCAATAAAAGCTCAAGTATTTTACCTAGAATATAAAAAAAAAGATCTCTTAAAAGAATATTAGGTATAAACTTATCTATTTTAAATCCACAACAATGCACAAGAATTAATTAAAATACTTTCTTAAAAATTCGAGACTGGAAACCAACATAATAAAATTTATCATTTCCGAAATATAAACACAAAATCTGCATAACTCGGGATCGTTTGAAATTTGTGCTTTGTTATTTGATAATAAAGTTATCTTTGTTAAAAATATTGCAGTTTGAATGGCTCATTCCAAACATGTTTTTATTCTTAATAAAGTGGTCTATCAAAATTTTAATCAAGTCTCAGTAATCTTTTGTGTTTTTCGCTATTCATTTAGAGTTATACTCATGGGAGGAATTTAAATATTTGCTTGAAAAACAACATTAAAAGCTTGTTTTAGTAAATGCTGCCATTAAAATATTAATTTGGTATAATATAGATAGTTTTTTAAATGTGTTTTTCAAACGCAATTTCAGTTATCCTCAAATCTCAGGTGTCCCTTTAGTATAGCTATCTAAAATATTAATTAGAATGGGACATCACAAGATCTCAGTAAAATTTAAAAAAAAGGCACAGTGTATTTAGCTTTTAGCACAGAATAAGTAACAGTACTCACACTACAGAAGTCTCACTCAGCAAAGAAATATTTAGTCAATGTGGTTACATAGCGATATGGTTTTGTTTAGCTCACGTCAGAACTCAGCAGCTTTTCGTTTAGATACCTAGACATCCATTGCAGTCCAATTTCATTCTTATTACTCTGGACAAACGATTCTTATAACTGAATTTACCACTCCGAGGGGCCACTGCGCGCATAGTAATAATGTAGTATATTTTCGATACCTAACCGGGGAGTGACACAGGCCTGCTTTTAGTCATAATTTTAGATAACAAATGGTTATCATTAAGTCTAGTTTATCCGTGCTGGTTTGGGAGAAAAGATAAAACGTGAAATGTGCCAGCTGCTTTTCCTTCCAGGTAGATCGTAAAAGTCGATCGAGAGAAAAGTTCAAATTTGAATCAACTCAATAGGCGATACGGCTAGCAACCGATCAATATTTTGATTACCATATTCCATCTTCTAGCTTACGCAAGTTAAGCGACACCGGGCGTTGTCCGCACTTGGACGGGTGACCATAACTGGCATACAAATGCCTGAAATGTGTCTGTAGGTCCTAGGCTTTGTCTAACCCGTTCGGGATAAAAACTATAACTATAATTTGTATTTATAGCTGTAAGTCTTTCTAAAATGTAATAAATAAAAAACGTGATGTTGTAACTGCATCATTTAGATTGACTTATTTTAACCCCCAACAAAAAAGAGGGGTGTTATTAGTTTGACGCTAACGTCAGTCTGTCTGTCTGTGGCATCGTAGCGCTCGAACGGATGGTCTGTTTTTAACGTGATAGCAAATTCCCTTGCGGTGGTTCTCACCTATGTTTGATGAAAATCGGTCCAGCCGTTTAAAAGATATTGAGGATAAACGCTTGAAAATCAGAGCCTTCTCTAGCAAATATATAGATGGCGCTATCCGTAACGTGCATGTAGCGCGACTTGATGTCCGTATCAAGTCATATCATAGTTCCGGTTCACATCACTAGATGGCGTTCATGACAGTCGGGGTTTTTTTAATTTGCCTAGCAAATATATAAATATATATAGCGACAAATCACACTGATTGAGCTAGCCCCACAGTAAGTTTAAACTTGTGTTATGGGATACTAACTCAACGATACTATATTGTATAATAAATACATATAGGTATAGATAAACACCCAAGACCCAGGACAATTTGGAAAAGGCCATTTTCCAACTTGCCCTGGCTGGGGATCGAACCCAGAACCTCCAGATGGGCGGATTAGCGTGTTGACCATTACACCACGGAGGTCGTCAAAAAAAATAAACTTGTCTAGAAGCTAAAAGCATTTGTACGCTTCTAAAATTTACTCTGCCGTTACGGCACAGAATACAGTAAGAGTAAACAGAACGGAATCTCCTAAGGTACGCGCAATATGCGTCCCCGTTCCCCGCACCCGCACCTCTCCCCCGGTTCTTGACGGCCAACGTGAGTCATCGAGGCGAAAACGGGGGAGAGGTGCGGGGACGGGGAACAGGGACGCATATTGCGCGTACCTTAGGAGATTCCGGCCTGTGGTTACGGTAGTGAAGTTCACTTAAAAATACTTAAATTACCGAGTGCCTGCAACATGGTAAACGCTGTTGACACACGTCACAGTCCCCACTGTGACTCTGACTCCACTTATCGGTCTGTTAGAGAATCGAACGCCCTTGCACTTGTAATTGTCATTATTTATGTACGCCCCAAGACTAAAGTGGATTCAGTGCATGTTTGTCTAATGTTTGTTTTTGATAGGTTTATTAATTTTATTAATTTTAACACTTTATTGTTGCAAAGTAAAAATATACTTTTAACAAATGGCGGACTTAATGCTAAGAGTATTTTCTCCCAGTCAACCATAAGGATAAACAGAGAAAAAAAGAATTGTGCGGTATACCCAGCAAGATATATGTACTTACGGTATACCTTTACATATTGAAGATTATGCCCAGCAAGTTCTCTAAGTTTCTAAATAAACCGGTCAAGTGCGAGTCGGACTCGTACGTAAAGGGTACTTACAGGTTTCCTTACTTACAGTTTTAAAACGCTAAAAAAACATATTTTTTGGATGACTAGCCCCTTAAATTTTTAACTTTATCTTATTTTTAATATTTGTTGCTGTAGCGGCTACAGTAACTAATAGGTACATAAATAATCGGTAAAAATTTCAGGTGTCTAGCTATTACGGTTGAAGAAATAGAGCCCTGTGACCTAGTAATATATAAGTCAATGCCTGTGACAGACGGACAGACAGACAGTGGAGTTTCAGTAATAGGGTCCCGTTGGCACCCTTTGGGTACGGAACCCTAAAAACACAGTTTGTCTAAGTAAGCAGACTTGTACATTGTTCAGTTTACTTGCTCTTTTTAATATTCACAAGCAATAAATTAGAATTAAGTATGTACATACCTTAGGGCTTCTCGGCGTAAAAATCTTCATTTTCTGAAACAAAAATTAATATTTCTAGACATCTATTTTTTTCATAAAAAGTACTTTAAGGCTGTAGCTGAATTTTCCGGTCCGGTCTAGTGCTGCCCCGATTTAAAATAAATCATTTTAAAGAAAACGGAGACATCATTTAAAATTTTGCTACTACCAAGTCCTTTGTGAACTACTGTTTACAGTTTATTGCAGTTTATACACATTTGCCAAAAGTGGCCGTTTTTCGCAAATGTGCGTAGTAACACCCCGAAAAATTCAGGTACGGCCTTAACATGCCGGCTGCTGTTAGAATTTGGCTGACGGTTAAGATATTAAAAAATTCGTAGATTTAGCAACTTGTTATAGGTGGGTATAAGTTGCCTGCCGACTGCCTCCGTGGTCCAGTGGTCAAGGCGTTTGCCTTGTAATTCGGAATTCCGGAGGTCGTGGGCTCAAATCCCATTTCCAGTCTGGTTAGGATATTGCAGGCTTGAATCACCTGATTATCCGAAAAGAAAGATGATTCCGTGATTCGGAAGACATGTAAACTGTGGGTCCCGAACGATATCTAGCGTTTAAACCTATCCCAGGATTGGTTTTTAATCGACTTCAAAGAAGGAGGAGGTTATCAATTCAACTGTATGTTTTTTTTTTTATGTATGTGTGTTACGCGATATCTTCGCCAATTATGATAATTGTTTTTTTATTTGAAAGCCTTTACTACCAAGTTGGTCCTATTTTAATTTGGTGAAAATATGATGAAGAACTTTGGAGATATGAAAGAAACTCCTAAAAAAAAATTTAAGTCAGTTTGTTTTTTTTTGATAAAAGTTTAATTATTGTCTACCCTTTGGGTAGCGGAGGTCAGGCGGTAATAAGTCCGGATATATATTAAGATGGAATAACTTCTCCCAACAATAGTCTAGTATGTATGTAATATTCTGTAAAATGCTTGCCGAATAAAGATTTTCTTGCTTACTTTCTTTCTTTCAATACAACTAGTACATAAACAATATCAAGTTATGGGATCGTTACAGTTAGGTATCATAAAAAATAATATTTATGTTAAAAGACCGACAATGTTCCTTTATTATATCATAAAGTTTATTATGTATCAACTTCAAGAACATACAAAATAATGAACATTCTCTCATAAAATTCGCAAACACAACGTGAGAAGGACATTAGTGTAATAAATGAAAGCACATACTTGTCGTCATCATCATCAACAGGTCTTTTTAGGGTTCCATAGCCAAATGGCAAAAAACGGAACCCTTATGGATTCGTCATGTCTGTCTGTCTGTCTGTCCGTCCGTATGTCACAGCCACTTTTTTCCGAAACTATAAGAACTATACTATTGAAACTTGGTAAGTAGATGTATTCTGTAACCCGCATTAAGATTTTCACACAAAAATAGAAAAAAAAAACAATAAATTTTGGGGTTCCCCATACCTACTTAAAACTGAAACTCAAAAATTTTTTTTTCATCAAACCCTTTTGTGTGGTGTATCTATGGATAGAATTGAGGTTTCTTATATCATTTTTTTCTAAACTGAATAGTTTGCGCGAGAGACACTTCCAAAGTGGTAAAATGTGTGTGTGTGTGTCCCCTGTAACTTTTATAATTATAGAATGATAAAACTAAAAAAAATCATTATGTACATTACCACGCAAACTTCCACCGAAAATTGGTTTGAACGAGATCTAGTAAGTAGTTTTTTTTATACGTCATAAATCGTAAACCACAATCATAATGTACCTTTAGAACTTAAATATTATTATGTTACTTGATGCTACGAAACCCTTTATGGGCGAGTCCGACTCGCACTTGGCCGCTTTTTTTTGTGTCCACTGCAGGAGCACGACCCTCTCTGTACTGCCAGAGCCATACTTGGCCAGAGCAGCCAAAGGATTTGGCCTACACTCTCCACGCTGACCAGACGGGTTGGAGATGTCTCATTGATGTTTTGTTTCCTTCACCTTCTACGACATCTACATATTTGTAAAAATATAATTTTAGAGAAAATCTATTTTAAAATTTCAGCTCTTCGAACATCTAAAAATTACGTTTTATAAACTTTATATTGTTTATATTATCTAGTGGTTTAGTATATTAGCCTGTGCTATAATTTATTACGGTAATGTCTTTTTCCACTTTGTATTTTAATTGTAGTAACATTTTTCTTTATATCTTCCTTGCTTATTTACTCTCCTTTATAACAAAAGTGAGAGTATAGAAATGACTTATCCCAATTGCATTTAATGAACGTATATAGACGTATAATACGTATATAGACAAACCTAACATTCATCTCTATGAGTTTCCTTATTTTTTGTGTTGTGTTATTGAATTCATGATCACGTTGCGGTTTCATCGTCAGATTAGCCTTTCCAAATAAATACTGTATGTTAAATAATGAAAATAATCATCTCGAATGCCTAAAAAGTTATTTAGAGGGAGACTAAAGGTGGCGCCAATAGTCGACAAATTAAAAAGCCATCGCCTGACCTGGTATGGCCACGTAATGAGAACGGACGCCGAACATCTGGCAAAACAATGGTCAACTCGAAAGTAGACGGGTATAGATGAAAAGGAAGACTGAGAAAGACGTGGGAAGAATGCGTGAGATCAGATATGTGGGAACAAGGGGTTAGTACAGAGATAATGAAGGACAGAAAATTATGGAGAGATTTGACATAAAGAGCCCACCCCAAACAGGGAAAAAGCAAAGAAAGAAGAAGTTGATGAAAAATGCACCAAAACCCCCCCAGCAGTAAGCAGAAACTAATACAAATATTTTCCGACTGCATCTTGGTACTTTTTTGTAATATGTATGCAGGGCTTGTTAACGATACCAAATTCACACTAAAAGTAACGTTATATAACCTTATTTTCATACAGGTATTACTGGTAACGTTATAATGAGTATCGATAATACAGTTATAAAACGTTATAATAACGTTATCAATTAATATTATAAGTAACGATACTTTTTCCAATACTTGTAAAATATTATATAAATATTATTCAAGTGTATTACATCGCGCTGGGAATTGAACCCGAGGTAGCACAGACTATCACGACATCCATGTAGCTCTATTAGCCTACTAGGTAAACTCTCATCAATTTATTGTCAAACATCGAAAAGAAATACAGTCTTAACAATACATTTTACCGTCAATATCATTGGTAACGTTATCTGATTTATCGGTAAATGGTTGTAAAAATACCGTTACCTAGCATAACGTTATCTTTGCTGATAACGTTAACGCCGTTTGACAGAATTAACGTTACCAGATTTTTAACGGTATTCCAAGCCCTGTTTGTATGTATGGACATGAGCTTTACTCCTGTACTCTATTTATATTATACGCGTATACAATCGACAAGCCTCTAATTCATTCGTTTATTTGTGTCATGTGCAACGTGAACTATCGTTTAGTGATTGTTCACAAGGAGGTGTGAGTGTGACGGTATTATAACAGAATTGTAACTTAAACTGTAATATGTGATAAACTGTCTTCTGTCACAGAACGGAATCTCCTAAGGTACGCGCAATATGCGTCCCCGTTCCCCGTCCCCGCACCTCTCCCCCGTTTTCGCCTCGATGACTCACGTTGACCGTCAAGAACCGGGGGAGAGGTGCGGGTGCGGGGAACGGGGACGCATATTGCGCGTACCTTAGGAGATTCCGTTCTGTTTACTCTTACTGTATTCTGTGCTTCTGTGACTGTATGTATTCGCAGTACACTAAATTATAATCTATCACAATAATCCAATATACGAATGTGTCGATTTTATACAACGTCCAACAAAATATAAACAATTTTTAGGGTGAATTGAGTCCATGATACTGAACAACTTTCCCCAAGAGGCATATCGAAATATGATATTGAAATATGGAAATAAAATTTATTTCCATATAAAAGCTCGGATCAGCGGGTCTGTCAAATTATATATTTAGTGTAACAAAATATACTGAAACTATTTTAAGGGTGAATTCAGTCCATGATACTGAACAACTTTCCCCAAGAGGCGTATCGAAATATGATACTGAAATATGGAAATGAAATTTATTTCCATATTAAAAAAATATGCTGAAACTATTTTAAGGGTGAATTCAGTCCATGATACTGAACAACTTTCCCGGAAGAACATAATATATCAAAATATGAAAAATATTTTTGCTATCCATACAAACTCGGATCAGCTGATCGATCAACTTGTATGGAAGGCCAAAAAATATTTTTCATATTTCGATAGGTATAGTATGTTCCTTGGGGAAAGTAGGAATCATGTTGTTTAGTATCATGGACTGAATTCATCCTTAAAATAGTTTTAGTATATTTTATTAGATCTTGTATAAGTATACCAAATTGCCTGTTTGTTTGTTTGTTTAATTTCTTTATTGCAAAAAAATTACATTTAAATGTACATTATTTAATACAAAGGGAAAAAGAAATAACTTGTACAAAGGCGGACTTATCCCAATAGCCTGTGTGGCTATTCAATTCAAAAGAATTAAAATGTTTACAAATTATATAAAAAAGTTTGATTCTTAATCATGTCTTCATCGTATGATAATATAAATAATATAGAAAAAAATCTTACCTTCTAAGATGCTTCCTATAAATAAATTTATTTATTAATATTCTTCCGAAGAAATAAAGCCGGAATGTGGGCCCAAGAATCCAAAGCAGCACAGCACAGCAATGATGCAACGGGAACGCGCTAAGATGGGATCGAGAGACTCTTCCCCTAACCCTCTGTGGTCTTTTACTTTAACTCGTGTCGTAAGACTATCTATCTCAAAATCAAGAATCTGACTGATACACTAATTACATAATAGGTGGCTTTAAAATGTGTGTTTTGCACAATATTTGCACAAATATTAGCGTCCTGACGAGCCCCCATAAATGACAGTCGTGAGATGCCGTTTTACATTTATAAGATATCATATCACATGGTTTTGATTAACCTATCGGTACTGTTGGTTGTGTGGTTGCTGCAAAGTACATACTCGTAGTATTTCGCTGGTTGAATACAATTTCTTTCCACACGGTTCCTTAGTGGGACAGCAGTGGGACAGTGTAGATTTTTTTAACCTATACTGTCTCCCCCACGTCTTCCACTCATCCCAATTTAGCGCAACCTGTCACCAATTCTAAACACCTAAAATAAGGAAAAATAAAAAAATCATTAGATTACATAATATAACAGACCATACGTCATCTCATCAGGTCATCACATACCTTATTACGACAAAAATAAGAGATAGGTACCAATAGATAAAAACAATAGCTACCTACGTAATAAAGTAAGTAAATGCTACTACCTACGGAAGCTAAGAAACAAAATAAAACAAAAAAAATTAACAACTCTACCGCATAATTGAGTCATGCAAGTAAAATGGTGAAGTTGAGCAAGGGTTGCGACCCCGAAATCAACGCTCAGAGACAGAAAAAATTAAAGAGCAGACGCAGCCCTGAATAATGATGGGACATGCTCACGACGCCTGAATCCTAATCCACACAAGGAGACAAGTGCCGCAAATAAGTTCCGGGAAGGTATTTTGTGAGTTTATTTGCAGTTAATTTGTACTATGGCCACCTATGGCACACAACCAAACAATATATAACTACACTACGCGAAAAGAAACGACACTTAAGCATGTGTTCACGTAAAATCGCTTGCGGCTATGTGTGGGTGGCTGGATGTGCCGCCATGAGGCCTTGAGAGGTGCGCGGGGCGTGAAACGAACTATCGCTGACTGCTTTGGCCGAGGGCTGGTACCTAGTTCGCGTCTCTCTCACGCACCGCACGATACTCCATTTCGGTTCGGTATCAACTCTAGCGTTACGAGCTCCGAGCTCGAGGTCACCGGCGTTCGAACTCTCACGTACAGGGAGTGTCGCCGCTGTGACACAAGATAGAAAATCAGACTGTACTTAAGTTGTAATTTTTTTTAACTCGCTGTGTGCTACGGGAAATTTACAGTGTAGTTTTAAATATATCAGTATAGATACAAGTATCATTAGTAAGAAGCGGCCATGTTTTGGCATGAAAGGCATCTAAACAACAAAGAACGATAGTTTAAGATGTTGGAAAACGAGAGACGGAACTCAAAGTGTCATTCATGGTTAGCACAGCGTAGGCCGTCCGTTAGCAAGGTGGATCGACGACATCAATAGATTATTACTGATTGAACGAGGATGAGGGTAGCTCAGGACCATGGTAATGGTATTCATTGAGAGAGGCTTATTCCCAGCAGTGGGAAATTTAAGATTGAAGACTCTGATCAGTGATGGAAGATTTTTTCTAGCGTTCTGATTAATTGAATCAGCATACAGCCTACCAAAGGCTTCTATAGACAACAAAGCTCAAAGTTGTTATTATTCTGAAACAAAAAAGAAAACTTTTTGACAGCCCTGTCGCATGATTGACTCATGGAAGTAAAATTGTAAAGCAAGGGTTCCGACCCTGAAATCAACGCTAAAAGTCGGAAAAAATTAAACTTGAGCAGATGTGGCCCTGAATATTGATGGGACATGCTCACGACGCGCAGGGAATACTAATCCATAGGGCTGCCGTACATCGAGATAAGTTGACGGCAGTTAAGTTGGAGGGCTGGTAGATCTGCCTTTATCTACTTACTTACCTCATAAGCAGACTAGTAGTGCGTTAAGTAGCGTAAAACTATTAACCTCGGAGCTGAAGTGGCCCGTAATAATGATGGGACATGCTTACTAAGCTCAAGGAATACTAATCTGTAGGGATCCGAGAGACCTCTCCAACCCGTCTGGCCAGCATGGAGAGTGTAAGCCAAATCCTCTGGCTGCTCGGGCCAAGTATGGCTCTGGTAGTAGAGAGGGTCGCACGTCCCTCTCTACCTCCTGTAGTGGAGACTAAAGAAAGACCTGATGACGATGATGAGGGATGCCGCTCTCTGGCATAAATTTCCGTAGTTAGAGAAGATAGAGGACTGGTAGGTTTGCATTTATGTCAAAGTTTCACTTCTATCAGCATGTTTATTAATTTTCTACATGAGGTCTTATAGATCCCAAACCAAGTGGTATTATCCACTCCAAGTCATTCACTCTACTCGTTTTACGTCTGTCGTCGATGTGTGATCAACTATGTATTTATTTTATTACATAGATGTGTAATTCAAACAATTTTAAAATAAATATGTCTCCTTCTTCTTCTTCAGCCCATTGTCACCCAATGTTGAGTGTAGGCTCTAACAATGCATGCCATTTTATACGCGTAAAGGCCCATTTACACGGTGCAAGTTTCTTGCCTGTTGCATACAATTAAATTGAAGCAATAGAAAACTTGCATGGTCTAAACAGAACATCAGCCATACAAATCATTTATTGCTTTATTAAAATTGTATGCCACAGGCAAGAAACTTGCACTGTGTAAATGGGCCTTAATAATTATATTTTACCAATGTTTGACAAATAAATGATTTCTTTCTTTCTTTCTTACGATCAAAATAAATATGTACTCGTATTATAAAATATCATTGAGTTAGTATCCTACGAGTATATTACAAGTTCAAACGTACTTTTGGGGCTAGTTCAATCAGTTTGAGTTGTCCTTATTCAATCTATTTGTTTACGGAAAATTAGATTTTTTCGTTATTTACCTACCTCTGATTAAATAAACATCGCAAGTTGTCACCGGTATTTACTGCGTGACGGCTAAATTAGAGTAAATACTCAAACTAACTGCAACCACACCCACTTCGTCACAGTGTTGATCGGATGACATCTAATTTATATATCATGACAGACCTTCACGAATCTTCATAAAGGGCCGTCAACGTATTACGTCAAGCAAAATTTCGACTTTTTGTCTCCCCGTTTCACGCTACATTGAACACTTTGTAACGATGCTGCATGTTACCTGCATGCTGCATGTTGCTATCTACCTCATTTCTCCATCATCACATCCTATTTTTCAGGTATTATTTTTGCTCTTACTTTATTATTTTCTAAAATAGTTTATTTAAAAAAGAATGACATCCTTTTTGGTTTTGCGAAACTAAATTCAAAAGTCGAATTTTCGCGTGACGTACGTAATAAGTGGACGGCCCCTTATAAAGATTCATGTTCGTCGTCTTCCACGCGAAATAGGGAAATGGGAGAATAGAAAAAACTTAGAATGTACTAGGTGCTTGTCTTTCCGCGTAGATTTTAAAAGCCGATTCAGGAAATGGGCGAAAATGCGAATCATGTTAATAGGCGATGCAGCTAGCAACCCATTACTCAGTGGCGTAACGTGGGCTTTCGCCGCCCGGGGCCTACCGGAAATTTGCCACCCACACATCACCCGCACTGGGCTTTTTTCAAATATTCGTCTTGCGGCCCCAGGCTCTAAGCTGAACGGCAAACTTCAAACGTAGGAAAAGTACTATTGTTAGGAGGTTACTTAGGTACTTACTCCTCTGACTTAGCGACTCGAAGTAGATCTTGGCCTCCAAGACAAGAGAGCGCCATACTTTTCTATTCTAAGTGATACCTATCTTGCCAGCTGACAGCTCCCATCTCCCGTAGATCAGCCTGCACCGTTTGACCGGGTACACCGAGTGAATGGTAATGACGATGTAAAAATTTACCACTTTTAGGGTTCCGTACAAAAAATGAAAAAACGGAACCCTTATAGGATCACTCGTGAAATTTTGTAGGATGGTGTAATCCTGTGACCCAAACACAGATGTGCAAAGAAAATAAATATTTTTTTTAAAATAAGGGTAATTTTCGGGGTCAAATTAGGAAAATTAAAAAAAAAGTTTTGCAATCCTTACTGTGTCGTATATCACATGAAAGGGCTCGTTATGAGGATCGCAAGTATATTTTTTTTATTATTGTAAAATAAGTAGTTTTGATTTTATTCCAAAAAGAAGACAAAAATTGACCATCCCCCCCCCCCCCCTGATCTCCGAAACTACTGAGTCTAAAAAAACCTAAAAGAAGTCTATCTACTCGTATTGAAAATAAAGTAGTAAACTCAATATTAAACTCACTTACGGAAAAAGTTCACTAAAACATCACTAGATAGCGCTAGAAGTAGTTAACTCGCGTCTTACTGTGAGGATTTCAAATGTTATATTTTGTGTATATTTATTTTTAAAAAAACCCCTGCTAAGATGTTATTCTACAGGCGTTGTCCCGTCAGCAACGAATACTGCTTTAGTCCTGGCAATTGCAGGCCTATGGCCATTACCTCCTTACTCTCCAAAATAATGGGGTCTATTATTAACCTCCAGCTCCTCCTGTATCTCGAGGAGCACCAGCTCATAAGCGATCGCCAGCATGGTTTTCGTCGCGGATGGTCTGCTGGCGATTTTTTGGTGTATTTGTCCCATAAATGGGCAGAATCGGTTGTGAGTAAGGGGGAGGCCTTGGTGACTGGCTTGGACACAGCCTTCGATCGAGCCTGAAACAAGGCTCTTTTATGGAAACCTCCTTCTTTCGGTTTCCTAAGAAATTGTGACAATGGATTACCAGTTTCCTCACAGGCCGCAGCATCAAAGTCATTGATGAAATGTTGATGGTTCATTCTTGAATATAAGCCTGTGAATGCTGGTGTCCCGCAGGGCTGTGTTCTGTCTCTTACGCTTTTTCTTCTGCATATCAACGATAATGCTGAAATCCAACAGCACTTATTGCTATGCAGATGATACCACGGTAGACACCACTTTTACCGGCCAAGCCAATATTTTGGGGTATTTCCAACTTAGTCCAATTTAACCCCAATAAAACACAAATTTGTGCGTTCACCCCAAAAAAAAGTCTTTTTGTCGTATCTCCCTCATTTTAGGGCGCTTGCCTCGATATTCAGCTGAAGATCGGAATTCTCGGCGTCGAGATTTCAAGCGACGTTCGATTTTGCGGTCATCTGAATGACAAGGCCAAGTTGGCTTCTAAAAAACTAGGTATCTAGGTATATGTAAGTATATAATTAGGTATAGATACTGCACCCACCTTATTCCGTACTATTAATTTTTCCTCTACCCAAAGGTTGACTGGAAGAGATCGCATCTAGCGATAAGTCCGCCTTTGTACCAATATTTTCTTTGTGTTTGTTATTTTTATTTTATTAATTATTATGGTGCAATAAAGATAATTTGTATTGTATTGTATTGTATCCTCGTAGAGCAAGGCGATATTTCACATCGGCACATCGCCTTCAGCTGTATAAGGCACAAGTCAGGCCGCATATGGAATATTGTTCCCATCTCTGGGCCAGGGCACCTAAGTACCAACTTCTTCCTTTTGACCGTATTCAAAATAGCGCAACTCGTATAATCGACGATGGGACTCTCGTCGGCCGTCTCGATCCTCTGGCTCTACGTAGGGATGTTGCATCCTTGTGCATTTTTTATCGCATCTATCATGGAGCATGCTCTGAAGAATTGTTCGACCTAATACCTGCTGCAAAATTTCACGACCACACCACCCGACTGAAATTAAAATTTCATCCGCAACACTTGGATAGTTGGCAATCAACCACCGTACGTTTTAAAAGGAACTTTCTGCCACCTACGAATGAACTGTGGAATCAACTTCCTACAGCGGTGTTCCCGAACCGATACGACACTGAAACGAGTCTATATCTTTCTGAAAGACCGGTAACGCTCTTGTTACACCCCTGGTGTTGCAGTTGTCCATGGACAGTGGTGATCACTTACCATCAGGTGACCCGCTTGTTTATTTGCCGTTCGGTATTTCCCTTTACAGTCCGTTCATACTTTTTTTAGTTACCATAAACAAATTTGCGTCAGATTCCAGAAACCTTAATATGTAGTAATCTTATATATTTTAATTTCTTCTTTCTAATCTAATTATAATTTTGTTAATATTTAAAAACGAACATCATACAAAAACACTTTTAAATGTCGTCTTATATTTCTTATCTTATTTGTTAAGAGGATGTACTCACCTTTTTTTCCTGCAGCGAAGCACAAAAGAGTAAGAGTAAACCTACTAAGTATTTCACAAAGAAATAGTAAATTAAAAATTTACATTTAGAAAGAGTACCTATTGTAAAACATAATATTTGACTCGCGTAGAAAGGGTTCCGTACAATGCCAACATTGTACGGAACCCTCTCCACGTGAGTTCAACTCGCACTTGGCCGGTTAATTCCATTTTAGGACGTGTCCTATGGTAGTGATAACAGTCAAATGGTAATGATGTGATATAGCATTATTAATATTAATATCACACTATTAAAAATTATGTAATTTTACTTGCAAAAAATTACACAAACCTGTAAAATTGCCGAAAAATCTGGGAAATTTACGGAAAAATATGTAAAAACAACAAAAATAATGTAAAATTTCATATTTTTCCGTAAATTACCCAGAATTTTCGAGAATTTTGCAGGTTTTTTGTGTTTATGTAAAACTGCATATTTTTTGCATGTAAAATTACATAATTTTCAACAGTGCATCACCATAGGGCCACCTGTATCATTACCATAGGGCGTACAATCATTACCATTTTATATCGTCATTACCATTCACGACGAAATTGGGTTGGTTATGTAAATAAAATACAAGACCAGTGTCATAGGTTTATATTATTACTACGAGTATCTTCATTTTTCGTTTAACTTGAATTAATTGATACATTATAGAGGCGCTTTCTATTGTCTGCCTTCATACACGGTGCTGACGAGCGAAAAGTAAGACCAAGTTGTACTAAGTACCTGAAAAACCATATAAACTTTACACGTAACTAGCACATTACTAGCCGTTTGGTTCCCGGCAGAGTAGAATAGGACCACTCCAAGTCGTCCCGTGGATGTCGTAGAAGGCGACTTAGGGTCAGTTCACACCGAGACGCGACGCTACGCGACGTGGCGCGCCCTCGCTCTTTGGACGAAATATTATAGAACTTGTTTACTAGACAAAAATATACTAATTTCAGCGACAGCCCGCTATGCCGCGCTGCGCAGTATGCGCACTCTTTTTTTCTAGTAAACAAGTTTTATATTTCTACAAAGTGAGCGTCGCGTCCCGTCTCGGTGTGAACTGACCCTTAGGAAACACAAGCTAAACAAAGCTCGTAAACACCAATTAGATCCGGGTTTCAATTGGACCACCTTCTGTCATGTCCGAGCTGCCCTACTTCATGCACCATAAATGACCTTAATGAGGCTAACGACAGAGGGATCGCCGTGGCCACATACTGGTCAAAGATGATTTGAAATTGAAGCTACAGTGAAACCATTTCGACTCGACAAGAAGAAGAAGATCCGGGTTCGATCCTAGGTCAGGTCAAGATGGGAAATGATCGTTTTCATGTTTATCTATATATGCATTTGTTATAAAATATAGTATCGTTGAGTTAGTTTCCCATAAAACAAGTCTCGAACTTACTTTGGGGCTACTCAATCTGTGTGATTTGTCCGTGTATGTTTATTTATTTTATTTATTTATTTTATTAGATCTCTCCAACCCGTCTGGCCAGCGTGGAGAGTGTAGGGTAAATCCTCTGGTTACTCTGGCTAAGTATGGCTCTATGCGAAATTTTTTACAACCAGCCGCCAACCAACGTTAACCCTCCTTAGGAATGCAATTGTGGCACGAGATGTTTGAACTAAGTACTTTAGTCGCCTCTTACGACATTCACAGGAAGAGATGGAGTGGTCCTATTCTACTCTTCCAGGAACCACACGGCCTAAAAAGGACCTGACGATTATGACACGTTAATTTTTAACATATAAAAGCGACATCAATTTCTGGTCTTAATCATCAGTTCCACGTCACCAAAACACACTTTCTGAATGCAAATGCTTGATTTATTGACAAAAACATCAAAATGATGGTACCTCAGCCCAACTGAACAATCTTTGTTCAACAACATTCATGAAACTAAAAAAAATTTGAATTTTCATACAAACTGATCAGCTGATCGAGTCAATTTGTATAAAAATCCTAACTTTTTTTTTGGGTTTAGTGCAGATTGTTGAACAAAAGTTATTCAGTTACATGGGCTGAGGTACTTCATACTACACATCTTCCACGCCCGCATACAATTAATTCTTTTTTCATAAACGAAGAAAAAAAAAACGGGGAAGTGCGAGTCGGACTCATACATGAAGGGTTTCTTACCTCCGTGCAATGTTTTAAAGCGCTGAAGAAACACGTTTCTTGTATGACGACCCCCTTTAATTTTTAACTTTTTTTTATTTTTAGTATTTGTTGTTATAGTGGCCATAGTAATACATAATCGGTGAAAATTTCAAGTATCTAGCTATTACGGCTCAAGAGATAAAGCCCTGTGACAGACGGACAGACAGACAGACAGACGAACAGACAACGGAGTCTCAGTAATAGGGTCCGTTTGCACCCTTTGGGTACGGAACCCTAACAAAATGGTTGTCTAAAATGCCGTAGAAAGATAGCATGAGCAGCAACAAACGTAAGTTTTAACGGTTTAATGGTTTTTTTTTCGTGGGTGTTAGTGACCAACACTGGTGTCACATTTTTCAAGCTGCCTAAAGACATTTGACATAGCTTTACTGCCTTACAATGATGATAGCCGGGACCAACGGCTTAGTGGGCCTTCCAAAGCAGGGAAGCTCGAATTCTTTTTTATGCCACTTGTCACCCATCCAAGTTCTGAACGCGCCTAGTGTCATTTAATTTCCAAAAGTACTAAATAATGCGTACTTCCACCGGGCAATAAAATTAATGAAAACCCTGAAAATTGAAAATTGAAACCAATTTCTTTTATCACAATTTATTCTACAATTACTTTTTGCATTAAGCCTCCTGGCGGGAGATTAAGGTCACACAAATACACACCTATCATTAAATCCAATAAAAGCGTCATTATCTCTAAATTCCGTTTGAGGAAAGTGTATTTTTTACCTTGTGCTTTGTATACTGGATCTCGTTAGCCTAATGGTATGTTTGTCCCGACGGACTGGTGCCGGCAAGCCACGTGACGCTAGGGTTGCCAAAATTTAGGCCACTTGGGAACTTTGTTAACTTGTGGTTCTGTCAGAACAGTAGACCTCGCGACCTCATATAACCATGCAATAACTGACACTTTTCTCTTTCCCCTGGCTAGCAAAGCCATTTCAGTGAAATCCGTCCTTAGACAACCAGGAATGGACATACCCGTAATAAATCGAACCGCGGTCCATACTAGATCATTATAATATAATGAAAATAAAATAACAGAAAAAAACCAAAAAAATATTCGGCATTTCCATACAAAAGTGTGCAGCCGCCCGGGCGATTTGTATGGGAATGTCGAATTTTTTTTTAGTATTTTGAGTCTTATTTAAATTTTATTATACTTTAGTGATCTGTTATAGCTCGTGGTTCGATTTATTACGGGTATGTCTCTTCCACGTTGTATTGTATAACGCTACAGCAAACTTTCCCCTTTCCGCCCCCCTCTACTCCCCCTTTTGAAAATGTTTTTGCAAAATTTTGTGTAGAATGAAGTCCTTAGTGTGCCCCTCAAATTTGATTGAAATCCGTCAATAAACTTATTCTTTTGAAAATCTTTGAATATTTTCTAACGTAATCAATAAAATTAGGTGTTTGGTTATAGGCTTTCATAGCTAGTAATTCATATAACCTATTTCTACTAATATTAGGTCCTTACATATGAAATTGCCGATTTTCAATACTGGCAACTTTAAAATCAAATATCTTGCGTTTCATTAGGAATTCCAAATTCAAATTTATTTCGAAATAAAGCCAGAAAAATATTGTTTTAAAATTCGTATTTCATTTGTTTTAATATCATTTGTTTGAGTTTCAACATTGCTATAACAACAACTATGGACAAATTGAAAATTCGCGGTATTTACGAATACGAGTTCCACCGTGGCACCAGTGCTGCAGAAACGACTCGAAGAATTAACGACGTGTATGGACCAGGCACCGCTAACGAACGAACGGTGCGTTTTTGGTTTCAACGTTTCCGTTCTGGAAATTTCTATTTACACAATGAGCCTCGTGGACGACCTGATACTCAAGTGAATAACGAAGAATTGAAGGCGATAGTGGAAGCAGATCCAAATCAAACCACTTCTGAATTAGCAGCAGCCTTCGGCGTAAGTGACCAAACGATACTTATCCACTTGTGCCAAATCGGAAAAATTAAAAAACTCGAAAAGTGGGTACCGCACGAATTGACTGAAGCAAACCAACAAACACGCGTTGCTTGCTGCGTTTCTTTGCTTAATCGCCACAATAATGAGGGGATTTTGAACCGTATCGTGACTTGTGATGAGAAATGGATCCTGTACGACAATCGGAAGCGATCATCACAATGGCTTGACCCTGGAGAACCGGCAAAACCTTGCCCTAAGCGAAAACTGACCAAAAAGAAGATTCTGGTTAGTGTTTAGTGGACCAGTGCTGGTGTTATCCACTACAGCTTCTTGAGATCAGGCCAGACGATTACTGCAGACTTGTATTGCCAACAATTGCAAACAATGATGGAAAAGCTCGCCATTAAACAACCGAGACTGATGAATTGCTCTAGCCCACTGCTCCTTCAGGATAACGCTAGACCACACACTGCACATCAAACGATCGCCAAGTTAGAGGAGCTGCGACTGGAACCTCTGCGTCACCCACCATACTCTCCAGATCTTGCCCCAACCGATAACCACTTTTTTCAAAATTTGGATAACTTTTTACAACGGAAAAATTTCAAATCTGATGAGGCAGTCAAAACCGCCTTCAAACAGTTCATAGACTCTCGCTCCCAGGATTTTTTTTCCAAAGGTATCAATGATCTGCCTATAAAATGGCGGAAGTGTATCGATAACAACGGCGCATATTGATTAAATAATAATTTCATTAAAAAAAACTTGTTTCACTTTTTTGATACTGAACGGCAATTTCATATGTAAGGACCTAATATAAATTCCCGTTGTAGCCAATAGGCACGACGACTGGATGAATATTTTTGGGTCATTAGTTAGATTTTTAGAAAAGCGGCCAAATGCGAGTCGGACTCGCCCATGAAGGTGATGAACTGATAACAGTTCTTGTAGTTCGTTGTAACTTTGGTTTATGACGTTTTAAAAAAAACTACTTACTAGATCTTGTTCAAACCTATTTTCTGTGGAAGTTTGTATGGTAATGTACATCATATATTTTTTTTAGTTTTATCATTCTCTTATTTTAGAAGTTACAGGGGAGGGGACTCACATTTTACCACTTTAGAAGTGTCTCTCGCGCAAACTATTCAGTTTAGAAAAAAAAAATATTAGAAACCTCAATATCATTTTTGAAGACCTATCCATAGATAGCCCACAGGTAAGGGTTTGATGAAAAAACATTTTTGAGTTTCAGTTCTAAGTATAGGGAACCCCCAAAATTTATTGTTTTTTTTTTCTATTTTTGTGTGAAAATCTTAATGTGGTTCACAGAATACATCTACTTACTAAGTTTCAACAGTATAGTTCTTATAGTTTCGGAAAAAAGTGGCTGTGACATACGGACGGACAGCCGACAGACAGACATGACGAATCCATAAGGGTTCCGTTTTTTGCAATTTTCTACGGAACCCTAAAAATATTGTAAGCGATTTTTTTTCTCTGAGACACAAAAATTGACGAAGATACAGCGCATTTAAATTTCGCATGACGTCACGGCTAAGTACGATTTTTACATAGCGGTGACGGCACAAGCCCCCACTATAATATAACCACAGAATAAATAATACTAACGTAAAGTCTCACTCAGCAAAGAAATTCAAAGAAATATCTACTCAATGTGGCTTGCGATATGGTTCAATTTAGCTCACGTCAGAACTTAGCACCTTTTCGTAAAGATACCTAGACATCCATTGCAAGCCAATTTCATTCTTATTACTCTGGACAAACGATTCGTATAACTGAATTTACCGACCGGAGCTGCTGCGCATAGTAATAATGTAGGTACATTTTCGATCCCTTAACACAGGCCTTAGCAGGCCTAGATCTTAGATGCTTTATATCTTTATGAATTTTTACTTTTTGGATGAACTAAAAAATATAGGTCAATTATTTTTGGATAATCTACAAGACGGACTAATTAAAACAATAATTTTCATCACTCCAATTTGGTAAACTTTTTCCGAGTTTAGCTAACCTATAAGCTGACGCCTGTGACAACCCTACTCTAAGTACTTACCTTGGTAAATGTTTGCAGAGTGATCGGCGTGTATTTCAAAGACGTTAAGTAGCACGGTTTCAGTGATCTGTGGGAAAACATATTATTATATAATTATTACTAGCTGGTGCCTGCGACTTCATTCGCGTAAAGTAAATGACGATAACTTCTCCCACCAACAAGAACCTAGTTAATTAAATTTACAGATAATGAAAGGGCACGGTTTCATCTGTGGGAAAAACATAGAGTATTTATTTATAATGATAAAGTATAAATAAATAAAATAACAATTAACCGCATTTTGTAATTAAAATCTAGAATGAAAATAAATAAGATATATTTATTAGAATTTAAGGTTCATTTAAGGTTAGTGTCCCAAAGTTAAAGTTTAAAAAATATGTACACAATAATTACCGAAACATAACAAACCGCATGATTGTTTTGTATTCCCTGTCTCCTTCATACCACAAATTTTTACTTGCTGCATGAATAATGTCTTCACTCTGAAAATAATAAAACAATAAGTGGCATTAATATTGGTGGACAATACGATCTTAAAAACCAGTCTTATTTTCAATCCATAATCCATCATCACAATATCACTCCAGAGTCCAGGCTCACTTCAAGACCCAAAAAAACCAGTAATCCAACTACTATTTGACAACCCCGAACTTTGGCACGCTATTTCTTATGTGTCAATTGTCAAATTGACATTGACACAGGATTGCTGCCAAACGTCATCGAGCATTTTAGGATAATATATGGGTTTATGCCTTAAAATAAATATATTTGACAGAGCGAACGCAAAGCGTCTCCGTCGATCTATTCGGATAATCAGGTAATTCAAGCCTGCAATATCCTAACCAGACTTGAAACAACTTTTTCACAAAGTATGCTTCCCAGTGGGATTTGAACCCACGACCTTCGGATCACCAGTCAAACGCCTTAACCACTGGACTACGGAGGCAGTCGATAAATCACACCCTACGGCCAAAACTTCGTCATAGGTACATGAGTAAAATTACTCACCGCAGCTTTCAATTTATCGCAAAAATAACATAGTATTAACACTTCGATCATGCCGGTCACGACGACTATGAAATTAATCAGTCTGTCAGCTATATTCTTTGCAGCCTGGAAAAAATATCACAGCATGAAAATAGGCTCTACTTATGCGGTATCATTTCATCATTTAAACCATGGAAGGTCATTGTTTAAACCGCATAACGTCAACTGCTGGACATAGACCCCTCGCCCACGACGACTTTTTGACGCGTGTTTCGTAAACGCGCGACAGCATCGCTACTAACGCGCGTTAGTTTCATTTGCAACGCGCTACGGCATCGCAACTGTAGCGATGCAAACGCACGACCGTGTCGGACGACATCGGTGAGAGAACGGAGGAAGGGTGGCGCGTGAGGAAACCCAAGTTACTGAATCGTGTTTGCATCGTGACTGAATCGAGTTTACGTGAGCGAGGGTACACAGCTCGCAATCGCATCGCGACTGTTTTGATGCAAACGCACAACAAAATCGCTACTAAGTCTCCGTGGGCGAAGGACCTTAGGCCTTAGGCCTCTATTTCTAAATTTTTAAGGATTGAAAAAGATGTTTTCTTACAAAGAGCATGTAATATTTTAAAAATTAACGAAGTCAGTCGTAAGATCCACTTTTCTTTCCACACCCTTAGATGCCTCCAATACTTCTTGCCCTTCGAGACTAGGATTGCTCTGGCCCAATCCCTTATTCAACCAATCTTGGATTACGCGGATGCATGCTACTTGGATGCAACAGAAGACCTTTTAGATAAACTGGAGCGTTTACAAAACCTGTGCTTCCGTTTCATCTTTGGATTGAGGAAGTTCGACCATGTTTCCAGGTACCGTGTTCAACTAAAATGGTTACCTATACGGCTCCGTAGAAACAGTCGCATTCTTTGTCTCCTTTACAACGTCCTACACTATCTTTCTTTCCCCTCCTATCTACGTGAGCGCTTTTCCTTTTTATATTCTCCAAATTCTCTTTGCAGATCCCACCTAAAAACTGTCCTTAAATACCCTTCACACAGCACCACTACCTTTTCCTACTCCTTCTCGGTACATGCGGTCAGACTATGGAACTCATTACCACCTTCTATACGCGAATCTAAATCGATCTCTGTGTTTAAAAGACGAGTAAAAGATTATTATTTATGGGAATCATTATAGTTGCAGTTTATATATTATATATTAAGTATATTCATTTCTAAATAGACATATGTATTTATATAAGTATGTATGTAACATATGTATATGTATGTATATCTGTAGTTTCATAGTATGTTAATTTCTTCTTCCTTTATTTAACGAACACGCCTGTATGCCTTTCATATATGAATATCTCCTCTCACGGGCCTACTGGAAGAGATCTCTTTTGAGATAAGTAGTGCCTTTGTACAACTTTTTGTTTATGTATTCTCTGTATATATTGTCCGTGTACATAAATTGGTAAATAAATAAATAAATAATATTTAAGGTGAAGATATAGGCAAATGGCCTTGAAGTGTGAAATAAATTGTTAACTCGTAAATATGGTGATAATTTCCATATTGCTCTTCGTCATGCACTAGATAGCCAGACGGACGGAGAAAGCTAGACGGACTAATGTAAATACTTTCGACGGTGGTTCACAAAATAATTTAAAGGGCTATCTAGTGCATGACGAAGAGCAATATGGAAATTATCTCCATATTTACGAGTTAACAATTTATTTCAAATGAGGGCGACACTTTAAGGTCATTTGCCTATACCTTCACCTTAACAAAAAAGCGACTTCAATTTTTGGTTTTCGTCATCAGTTTCACTTCACCAACATACACATTCTAAATGCAAATTGTTGATTTATTGACATAATCATCAAAACCACTATAATTATGTGTACATGGAATATTTCTCAAGATTTCCATCATCAGATATTCACCTGGTAACAATTGGACCAACTTGCATGTATGCTCTTTCAAATAAAAGAAGTATTTTCTAAATCAGTTAAAAAAAGAGAACTTTTATCTATATATATATAAAAGCGAAAATCACTCACTCGTCACAAAATCTCGAAAACTTTAGCCTATTAATGAAGATGAAATTTGGCAGGAAGATAGATTTTGAGAAGCACCTACTTTTTTGAAGGTTTAGACACTAGCTGTTAGACTGCGAGGCAATCACAGACCTGTATCTCTGAGATTCTACTCATCTTCTTCTTTTTCGTCTAAACGCGTTCCCGGTTGCATCCTCAGCTGTGCTGCTTAGGAGCCCGGGGTGCGTTTTCCTACTTTTTCTTCTCCAAATATAACATGCATGTCAATGGTCACCCAAGGATGCCAAAGACCTTGCAAAATGGAGAAGAAATAGCCGGAACAGTTTAAAATATTTGGCTATAGTTTTACGACCGGCCGCCTGCCTGACGTCAACCCACTTTGGGAATGTATTTGTGTGAAAAGTTTAACAACCGGCCGCCGCCCGACGTTAACCCTCCTTGGGAATGCAATTTCAACACGAGATGTTTGTGCTAAGTCCTTTAGTTGCCTCTTACGACATCCACAGGAAGACATTGAGTGGTCCTATTCTACTCTGCCGGGAACCACACGGCGGAGTCTGAGTTTCTACTCATGTACGGTCTACCACCACTTGCTTCTGAAGGAAAACATCGTAGGAACACCTGCACAGTTTATAAAAATGAGTGTTGTTGCTAGATAATAAGATGACATGCGTCAGATGCCTTTAGGCAGCTCGAAAAGTCTGACACAAGAGTTAGCTACATACTCGAAAACAAGAAGATTTAGATCGATGGGTATCGTTCATCCATCTATGTTTAGGCTTACCGCGCTTGCCTTTCAAAAATCTGTAGTAGTAAATTATGGCGTAACAGGATAGCGCATACAAAGGGAGGGAGGCTATGCCCAGCAGTGGGTTTTTGAAAGCTGATGATGATGAATAAAAAAATGTTATCGACATTTTCGCAGCTTACCAGTGCAGCGAGTCCGAAGAAACTAAGGTTGATAGTCGTAAACAATAAATTAATGAACATCACCTTATTTAAGGCTGCGTCCAGGTTTTGGGCTATCCTGCAAATAAAAAATGTTATTTGTATAATTTCAAACAAGAAAAGTGACTTCAATTCAAAATCTTCTTCATGCTTGATTTATAGACAAGACATTAAAATTACTAACTGTGTGTATAAAATGTTTAAGTAGTTCCTTCTTCAAAATAAACCGGCCAAGTGTAAGTTAAACTCGCGTGGAGAGGGTTCCGTACAATTGATTGAATTCTTATAGGTTTTCCTGTAATCTACAAGCAATGAACTATATTTTCAATTTTTTTTCAAAATTTTAGGCTCAGTAGTTTCGAAGATCATGAATAAAATCAAAACAATTAATTTTACAATAATAACAAAAATATTTTTGAGATCCTCATAACGAGCCCTTTCATTTTTGTATTTGTATTTTTCACTTTGATATATGACACAGTAAGGGTTGCAAAACTTTTTTTTTTTAATTTCCTAATTAATATCCCGAAAATGACCCTTATTTAAAAAAAAATTATTTACTTTGCAAATATGTGTTTGGGTCATAGGATTACAACATTCTACCAAATTTCACCTGATTCGGTTCAGTAGATTCGGAGCAAATTGGCTGTGACAGACGGACGGACAGACAGACGCACGAGTAATCCTATAAGGGTTCCGTTTTTTAATTTTTTGTACGGAACCCTAATGATAAATTTCAAATCACAACTAAGCAAATTCTTAGCGTAATAAAATGGAATCCTTGATTTTAATAATAAAACTTACATAATCAGCTTCTGATGGCTCTTAACAAAGTCGCGTATGCCTCTATTATGCAAAACACTGTGTGCGACTTGGTAATCCTCTACTGTGGTAGGTTTTATATGTATTAAGTCTTCGGAAAGCAGCATAAACTCCACGCTGAGATGAGCACTCAGAGTTATGTGCAAGAAGTCTGAGCCTAAGTAAATGAAGACTATAAGGAACACTGAAAAAGGACATTTTACTTTGAAAAATCTGCAAGAATCCTAGTATTTATTATAAGTAAGTTTGTATGGATGTTAATTTTCGTTTTCAGCCCAATCCGGGTTGGAATGAAATTGGGCGTCTGTATTCCTGTAGTTTATTGCCTGGATTAACACATAGGAATTTATTATCCAGAAAAAATGTGAGGTTCAGTACAGCTCCTCAAGGGGCAGTGTTCTCTGTGCAAAGACTTTATACAATCTTCTGCATGGATGTAGGTAAATTTACTCATTAGTCTGAGTTTAGGCTAGATCATAATATTATTAGAGTATTTGTTTGGAATACGTTACAATATGGAAAAAGAAGAATACTCTGCGATCACCAACCAGCTTGCCCAGCGTCACAGAATACAGTAAGAGTAAACAGAAGGGAATCTCCTAAGGTACGCGCAATATGCGTCCCCGTTCCCCGCACCTGCACCTCTCCCCCGGTTCTTGACGGCCAACGTGAGTCATCAAGGCGGAAACGGGCGAGAGGTGCGGGGACGGGGAACGGGGACGCATATTGCGCGTACCTTAGGAGATTCCGGCCTGTGCCAGCGTGCTGATAATGGGCAAATACTGACTTTATTTATAAGCCGTGTGGTTCCCGGCAGAGTAGAACTACTCCAAGTCTTCCCGTAGATTTCGTAGAAGGTGACTTAGGAAACACAAGCTAAACAAATGTTATAAAAGTTATAAACATCAATGAGACCTCTCCAACCCGTCTGGCCAGCGTGTAGAGTAGGCCAAATCCTCTGACTGCTCTGACTATATACTTATATATGGCTCTGGTAGTACAAAGAGAGTCGTGCTCCTGCAAAAGACTAAAAAAGACCTGATAATGATGATGATGATGACTCCCTTTATTGGGAGAAGCTTTAATTCCATCGGTGGACTGACTTAGGCTGTATAGAAGTAAAGAAGATTGTAGGTACTTACTACAATACACCTGATACACATATGTGGCTCCATACACAAACCAGTTGCTAGTGGGATCGTAAGGGTATGTGCAGCTCAAAGGCAGGCGCTTCTCGTCGTCATCTCCTAAATAGACGTTATGGAGCAGAGTGTTTATGATCGGCAGCAATAAGTACTGCCACGATACGAGTTGAGGCAGTCGCATGAATGCTGGAAAAATAAGATATACTTAATTTAAAAAAAAAACAAAATTGAAGAATGGAACCGACATACCACAAATATACATACGCGCGAATAACATAACCCTCCTTCTGGATTAGTCGGATAGAAAATACTTCGCATCTTATTTTGCATCCATATGCGACCCCATGGGTCCACAATTGGAAGCACGTAGGACCTAGGGGTTATATTGTACTTACCCCCTTTGTCTTATTTACCCGCATCGGGATTTCTGAAGAAGGAATACATAAGCTTCAGAATATCACCTGGTGCGTAGTGCCTGTAGTCCTCTCAATCAGGATATGCTGATCCGAAGAGGTCCATGCGCTTACCAGCCATTTAATGCAGCTGCACAAAATACTTCCTATTGTCTTAGGCATGCTTAGGTGACAATTGACATGCATATTTTTATATTTGTAGAAAAAAAAAGCCAAAAAGAGCACCCTAAGGATGAAACCGTGGAAAGCCTACCTTATGACTCCTTAAACAAACTTAGGAAATTCTATTGGCTACATATACAGGCTTACCAAAAATGAAGCTCAGATTGAGTTATCGTCGAAAAAATATACATATATACATACACACAAACTCCAGATTGTTTAAGTAGACTCTAATACAGTATTGCTTGCATTATTTCATCATACCAATGCCAGCCACCCGGAGCTCCTTTTCCATCAACGCCTTCACAGCTTTTTGAGTGCTGTTCAAATTATGAATCCTCCAAACTCCTCCCAACTCTTCGATAACATTTTCAAGCTGTTGTTTATTCATTATCACAATCAAAACTTTAAAGTAAGCTGTAACCAATTCAAGATGTAGTAAATTACCAGAAGAATCCATTACACAGAAGTATGCTCCCGATCGATCGCAGATGTAGCTCTGAAGGGGCCAAAATTGAAATGGGACTGAGCTAACCACATTATATCATAAGTCAAATGGAAGAAAAGCAGCTGGAATTTTTATTTTTGTCTTTTCACTCAAACCATGAAGATGTTGGCGTGCTTCGGAGGCACAATTAAGCACGCACCTTGAATAGTAACGATGTAAAGGGGTATCATGAAGGCATCCGCAAACAAGTCCTCTCCTTGCCTGAACATGCTCAACAAATACACAGACATCGCAATGAAATGATACCCCATCAAGGGAACCACGTAAAAGAACCGCCAATTTCGAATAAGGCACGTCTCGTCCTTGTTGAAAAAATTGATGTTGGCTGTCTTCAGATACCCCATCAAAAGAAGCAGGGGTTTTCTGTAATCTTCGGGATATTTTTTTACATACTCCATTCTGTTAGTTGTCTATTTACCTAGAAAATTTTAAAAATAAGGTGCATTTGCAAGTACTAATTTTAAAATATTACAGGAAGGTGAAGGTTTATCTCATAAAATGGATTTAATGCAATTTTGACGGTCGCAGTAGTTCCACGAGACAATTTTAGATGAAACTAGTGAGACTGAACGATTATTTCGATTTATTAGCAAGGAAACTAGTAAATATTAAAGACTACTATATGGTGTACATACTATAGTTCTTAGAAATTAATGTTTAATTGAAACTGAATTTAGATATTGGAACTTCAGAATTTTTAAAAACCTTTTGAACTGGGAATCACTTTTCAATTTTATCTTCTATGTTTTCAGCGGATAAAAGATAATCATAAATACCTACCTTATTATCAACTTCATACCTGGTAGGTATAGCACTTCCTGTCACACAGTAAATTTTTTTGAGATTATTAAAAAAATTGTTAACTTAACCTACCCCACCTGTCCTCAATCTGTCCAATCCTAGAGGGCCAATGAAAATGTTAGTATCACTCTTATTATAACTTACTACCTACTTTATGTTAAGTTGCAGGAAAAATTTAACAGTGTGGGTACTAAACAAATTAATTTAAAAAAAAACCTATACTAATTACAATTACTAAAACTACTTCTGAATAAAAAAGCCAATCAAATCACTGCTCCGTGGTAATGTGCCCAGAAGGCTAGCAGCATTGCCATGTTGTATAGCAATATATTTTGGGCCAGATAAAAGCCAGCCCTCTGGTCACGCGTGACGTCATTTAATTTTCGGGCGACAGTATTGTACCTATATATTCTGTGATGGTACTCACGACCCCAAATATTCAAACCCAAACGGCTCAAATAAGTTTATTATTGCCGAAGCTACTATATTTGCACCATTTGAGGTTTTCGATAGCAGCTGCGGCTGTCCCGGCTTTCGACTCTGTGACTGAGAGATAAGACGGTGCCAGAGTGTTCAGGTAACGTCCCATACAACCTTAATCATTTTAATTGGTACATTTAGTTTAACAATCTATAGAATAATTTACCATTCGAATGTTAAGGTCCGCTTTAATTTCCCCTTTGATGAAGGCTCGAACTCCGTTGATTCGAATGGTCAGTACTAACGATTTGTCAACTACAAAGTCTGTAACGGGAGTGGAGTAGTCATAAATATTCAGTCTCTGAACTGAGCCACTCCCGTATTCACAAAGCCGAGTTTCCTAGTAGGTATTATGTTTTGTATATTTTGTTAGATTTGGCATAAGAAATAATTCTCGTTTCGGTTGAATGCTTTATTTTGTACTTTCCTAGCCTGGATTTAATAAGTTCTCGGAATTTCCAATGTCTTGAGAGGCTTACATGACCTAGTTACCGTTTGTTTCAGTCATATTTTTTTATTTCCCGTGTGGTTCCGAGTTAGAATAGGACCACTCCATCTCTTCTTGTGGATGTCGTAAGAGACAACTAAAGGATAGGTAATTGGCCGGCAGGGCCGGTTGCAAAACAACGCTCAAATGCGGAATGCATTTGTGCGAAAAGAGCAAAGAGGATTGACGTCAGGCAGGCGGCCAGTCGTAAAATTTTAGCCAAATCGTTTAAACTGTTCCATCTATTTTTTCTTCACTTCGCAAGATCTTTGGCATCCTTGAGTGACCAGACTATTGACAGGTATTTTATATTTGAAGAAGTAAAAGCGGGAAAGCGCACCCCGGGCTCCAAATCAGCACAGCTGAGGATGAGGATGCAACCGTGAATACGCTAAGATGAAGAAGAAGAACATGTTTGTTTGTTTGTAATAACTTTATTGAACCAAAAAAAGTATAAAAATCAACATAATACGAAAGAGCAAATATACAAAGACGGACTTATCCCATGTAAGGATCTCTTCCAGTCAACCTGCGATAGATTGAGAGGATATTTACTCAGTTATAGCACAGAATAGATACTAATACTCCGTACAGAAGTCTCACTCAGCAAAGAAATATCTACCTAATGTTGTTAGTGATACGGTTTAATTTAGCTCACGTCAGAACTAAGCACCTTTTTGTATAGATACCTAGACATCCATTGCAAGCCAATTTCATCCTTATGATTCTGGACAAACGATTCGTATAACTGAATCTACCACCCCGAGGGTCCGCCTGCGCCCATAGTAATAATTTAGGTACATTTTCGATACCTAAACAGGGAGTGACACAGGCCTGGTTATAGGTTGAGGTAGAAGCCGGTACGAACAAAATTGAACTGAAGAACTAAATTGAAGAACTATAAGATGAAGATGAAGAAGAACTTATTATAGATACTTACATAGGTATTTAAAAAAAATCCTTCAACTACTTGTATGCTGCTAATGAACTAATGAACGGTCCAATTGTGAAAAAATCATACCACAGTATTTGAGTATCCTAAAAAGTAAAATTGTGAAGATAATAACAAAGCACTCACATACACTTTACTTTAGATCTTAAACATATTCTTCCTTGGGTGCTGGTAGTGTGTGTGTGGGGAAAAATTAAAACCTTAGAGTGTAACCAGCTGCTTATCTTCCCGCGCAAATCATAGAAACCGATCGAAGAAAAAGGCGAGAATCTGAATCATGTCAATAGGCGATGCAACTAGCACCCACACTATTCTGATTCCTATTTTTCACCCTCACACCCACCATCAGGCTAAACAAAGCCTTTGGGCACAGAAGACAGTAAGAGAACATACAGAACGGAATCTCCTAAGATACGCGCAAAATGTTACCATTACCCGTTCCCGCACCTCTCCCTCGTGTTCCCTCGTTCTTGTGCCGCCATGCATACGTCAATGCGTGTGTGTTCGTCAGCTCTCGTCCCTCGACATGGCGAGAACGGGGAAGAGGTGCGTGGACAGGGTACGCATAATGCGTGGGACCTTAGGAGATTCCATTCTGTATCTTACTGTCTTCTGTGCTTTGGGTCTAACGGCCTGAGGCTCTGTCTACCCCGTTACAGATAAAGCCGAGATATTTGATTTGTATCTTAAACATAAAAAGAATCAGTAATAGGACACATTCATATTTATTTATATTTATATTATACAAAAATTTTACATAAGAATCTTAAGGCTTTTCTAAAGACACACACAATATCCAAAACACGATTGAGCATTTTTGGCTTGATAGAAAAAAATATCAAACATACCTCTTTTGCCTAAATTTGCCTTTATAATACATATTACTATTATACAATCACCTTTTTATATGAAAATTATACCAAAAAATGTATTGTCTTAATATCTATCCGTTTTGGCTACAAAAAAAAATTATAAATATAATACAAAAAAAATAATAAATAAAACACAGTGAAATATTCGTCGAGAGCGAAGAAAGGCCCGGAGCCGTGCTCGACGATATTTCGCAGTGTTTTGTCTAGTTTCATTTTAAAACCAAAATAACTGTAAAATTTGTCTAAGTAGGTAAACACTGGTTGTATATTTAGCTTTCCTGTGACGAGTATATAGTAAACTCAATTCGAAAAAATTAAAATGCAAGTTTTGTATACTACGAAATAAGTTTATTTTCTATTTGCTACTTTTACAAACTACTGTCCCTACATGTATTTCAGATCAAACTTCACATGTCTATTGACTATCTTCATACATTGTGCTGACCAGAGAAAAATAAGACCAAGTTGTGCTCAGTACCTGAAAACCGAAGAAAATATCACTGAATACAATCTAGTAGTTTGCTCCAAACTGTTAACTCGCGAACCGCATATCTCGGAAACCGCTCTACCGATTGGCCATATTCGATCTTAAAATTTCTGTTGGCTGCATAGTTACCAAATTTCATGAAGCATCGATCGAAGTTACTTGAATTATCGTCGAACAAATATACATAATAAGTTAAATAGTAAACACACAGGGCCGATATAATAAAAGTTAGTAAGTACCGTTTCTCTACATTTATTTGTCCAGCAAATCATCCACCGACTTAACATTTCGCATTTCGTCACCTGGCTGACAGTAACGCTTTGTATACGTACGATTGACCGACACAACATATCGACTTCCGACACCTGGCCGACAGTACGCTTTGCATTCATACGATACAACATTTCCACCTCCGACACCTAACCAACAGTAACGTTTTGTGTTATACTAGCTAAATGTCGCTAAGGATGTTATGTGTTCCAATTTTCTTCTTTGCGTCTCGATGTTTTTTTTTGTCTCTATATTTTGTTTCAGCCCAGTAGAGAGCCACTTCGGCAGCGTTATCATTAGCCGCAAGTAAATCTTCTAGGGTGCAGGTGGTAGGGCACCCGGGACAGGAAAGCAGGTGCGCCATAGTCTTGGGACAAAACAAACTCACTGAACGGATGCCGCCAGTAGGGACTGGTCAGCTTAGCTCCGTTTTCTTAAGACTCACGTTTACTCAGTGTTACTTATTTCTGTAAATTGGATTTGGCAGTCGTTTGCAAGTTCGCGTTTACATGTTATATTGTGATAACATTGTATTAGGCATAATATTCTTGTAAACTGACAAAGCCTTCTGGCGCGTTTTTTCGACGTTTCTTCTCAGTAGTGGTCGTTGCGAAACGCTAGAATAGGTAGCTTTTTTTAAAAAAAAAAGTTATTTTATATTATAAATAAATATTATAATTAAATATTATACGTAATTTACACTAAAATTATTGACGTGTAAAAGTGCCTGCAAAGGCCTAATTAATAAATTTAATATTTAATTCTTGATTCACTCGCACATGCTCCGTGATCTATCAATCATATTCCACCTGGACAAAAGCTCTCCAAAACGACTAACTTGGGTTTAGCAGTCTAATAAGAGACTTCCAAGCAGGCCAGTGCAGATCTGTCTAGGCGGCAAACCTTCTTTTAGTTTAACAAAATTGGGCAAAGTGTGGTCACTTTCCCAGAGTTTCATTCTAGCCTCTGATGTTACATTCCAGCGCCTTTGTACTCCTTAGGAAACTATGACAGCTTATAAGTAAGTCTTTAAGGCGCTGGATCATACTGGAAGAGTGGGGTGAGTGTTCCTATTGTAACGATTCGCAAATTCGCATTCGTTAATTTCATTCTCAAATAATTTTTATCACATATAAAGCTGGAATTCGATTCAATAACTCCTTGTACGTCATCTTAGTCATAGATTCATTGTTCACTCGTTCCCAGGAACTGTTTATCGAATAAGCAAAAAATTGACCGTAGCTCCGTCCTATTCTATAACGTTTGGGCTGTCCCTTTTCAAAGTCATAAACATTGTTTTTAATGGAGGCGGCGAAGCACAAAAAAAAAACTTAAACAAACAATTCGCCAGATTGCAAGTTTAGTGGGTGCAGAGTAAATTATTACTGTGTGAAAAGAATTTGTAATCGTTCACAATTTTGAGTCTATTTATAGACCATCCGTTTGTTTATATAATTTCACTATATTTTATATTAAATTGCAATATTTATGATGTATGTATGTATGGTCATACATAATTTCAAAAATCATCTGAGTTCAATTTTGTATAGAAAATGATAAGAAATCATTATCACGTCTTTATCCTTGACGAGATGGACAGAGTCCATGGCCGTGGGACCCAAGGATCATGTTTGATGTAATGATGGACGCTAGGATGAAGAGAGAAATCAAAATAAATAAATAAAGTACAAAGAATTTTGTACAATATTATGTTAATTAAATCTAGGTCACAGATAAAAATTCTAGATTGTCTGAGTTCGTTCCTCAGCAAAGAAAAATCAAAACAAAACAAATTTTCGTTATGTTTTGAAATAACTATAAAGTTTATACATAATTTGATTGTAATGGTCAGTTTACACTGAGTTTCTTAGTATTTTTCCTTTGCCAAAATAAAAGAAGGAAATTATGCTATATTGTAATCAATTATTCTATTTATTTTCATACAATACTTTGTATGGTCTTATATAAATCTATTACATAAATATTACATACAAGGTTGGCATCTAACTTCATTAGTTAAAAGAAAATGGACAGGGCTCTGTCAAGTCGTTGGGTTAAGAACGTGAATGTCGAACTCCGGCGCACATGGCGTGGTTTGTTATCGCTAGGACGAAACTAACACGAGCTCCAAAGCAGCATAGCTGAGGACGCAACTGGGAATATGATTAGATGGAGAAGAAAGTATTTCTGTTTACAGAAATAGAATAAAGATAGATATTTTATTATTATTTATCAAAGTAACATTTGTTGCACTATAATCTGTGTATGGTTTTGTGTGTGAAATCATATATAAACTCCTTTAATTTCTACATTTATATACTTTCTAATAAACTATTATTTAGATATATTTTAATATATCTTTACTTTGTCAAAATTATGGGTAAATAACTTTATTTTATCCATTAATCATTAATGTTTCACTATTCATATAATTTTATATGAAGTAAAAATAAATTTAAAAACTTTTAACTAGACATATCTAGATTTGATTTATCAATTTACAAAAAAACATAATAAGTTTATTAAAAATCTACATTCGATCACCAAAACTGATGTTGCCTAGGACTGGTTGCGTCATTGTTTTTGCAAACTACCTGGAATTGGTTTGAGGCGGGATTCAGCGGACAGCGAGCTTGTTGGGTTCGAGTTCCGGTTTTATATGCATTGCTAGTTTTGTAAGAACATAGTTTCGTTTGTTCACTTTAGAACAGGCAATGTATGTATACAACTAAGTTTGAATGCAGTTTTATGATGGCATTCTTATTTCGGGGTAAGGTTCCTTTCAACGGAACTGGTAGATGGGAGACGAAGGGGTATTCATCATCGGGCGGCCGGGGCGTACAAACGTTCTGTAGGGAGATGGAGATTTTTACGTCGATGTAATATTTTTAACTCAAGAAAAGAAAAAGTCTTGAAGAAAAGTGTGGGGAAACGATAGTTTGACAAAATAGGTCGCTTTATCTTTCTCGCGGTGTCACTTGATTGGTTTTAATTAGGAATATAATGGTAAAATGTATTCCGAAATTAAAATCTTAGATTGTTTGAATTTTTGTTATTAATAAATAATTTAGTTTGTCCCTAGTAAATTTTAATAAGTTTAATTAATAGTTTTGGTTTAAAATCAGTGCCAATCGTTTTGATTTCAAGAGGTGAGGTGTTCGGCAGTGAATTTTCAGAGATTCTATGTCGTTCAATTTCGTCTTTTGATGTCAATGATTTTGGTGTAAATAATATTTGAATTTTAATATTTTGAATTTTGTTTCTATTTGGGGCTTAATGGTCAAACTCATCGTTTATTTCTATTTCCTTTGGTCTCGCTAACCTGAGGGCTCTCTAAAGAAATAGAAATTCTAGGTAAAATTTCCAGATTTGTAGTGGGTCTGGCAGGGTTGGTTTGTTTCAAAAACAATTCTGTGTTAGCTACTGGTTCTAGCAATCTGAACTGGCAGTCCTAATTAGACGACGATCCGAAAATCGATGGGTTGTGAATCCGCTTTAGTGCTGCAAGAATTAGTTGCTAGAATTATCCAATTAGCTTGGTTAGTATTAGACCAGTCTAGACTCCCCCTTCCCTATGGAGTTGTAGATTGGAACCGACGGGCGATAGGTAGGTCGGCTGACCCAGGCCACTCCGCGAAGTCGTTAGCAGCTAGGGGAAAAAGGACAGTTTAGTTCTAATTCCACCACACACCAGAGTAGGATTCTCAAATTAGGATTTGTAGGCAGGTAAATTTTAGCTCAGGGCGAGAGAAACTCTCTCAAAACTTTTAGCTTTAGCTTTAGGGAACTTTCTCTTACACCGGAGTCTGTTCGATACCTAGGTACACTAGAATTGATTCTTACACCGGAATCAATTCCAACACACACACACACATTTAGTGGGAATGGGGTAGTTTTTTTACACAAGTAGCTTTAGCTTTAGGGAATATAGGGACCATTAGGTTAGACTAGGAATTACATTAACTATGCCAACAGTTAGTGTAAAATAATTTTAACAAAAATATCTTCATTAACTATGAAATATGATTGATTTGTTCAATAGAACGAAACTTCAATTATTGTTAAACAATTTTAACCAACTTATGTTCATAAACTATGAAATATTTCTAGTTTGTTCAGTGGAACAATTTGATTTGTCTTGGAAATGCTGAGACATGAATTCGGATAAATCTGAATTACTTTATCATTTATTTGTTTGGACTTATCTGGATGAGAAATGTACTGTCATAATTATTGGGTGATGCAAAGCAAGCCCTGGCTAATTATCTTTATGCAAAAGCACAAGAGAAAGGCCATATTCTTCGTTTGTGATGGTGCAAATCAAGTCGGAAAAGTCTGAATTATTTTATCATTCATTTGGATTTGACTGGATGGGAAATGTAGTCTCACATATTGGGTGATGCAAAGCAAGCCCTGGCTTTTTATCTCAATGTTGATTCACGAGAATAAGGCCATACTTCGTTTGTGGAGATGCAGATCTGTTCGGGAAAATCTAGATTTATTTTATCAATACGTTCCTTAGCACATGTAGAAATCATGTTTGGAATGTGTCCTTGGTTAAAAGGATTTATATGAGAAAACCAACAATTTTGGAATTATCCGAACTGCTTTGGAGTCAAGGCAAATCCATGACAAGTTTGATCTATGTCCGCTGAATGAACTAAGTCTTACGACTTCTAACTTAGCATTCTGAATAAGAGTGCCCTACCTATTATAATTTGATCTTTCAAACATGGAAAATTCATGTTGAATTGATACTATTTCTTCAGAGGAACTTAGTTGTTCGAAACAATTATATATTTATATTTTTAGTTTCTTCGGAGACTAATCAATGGTTTTAGTAAAGCATACTTAACCATTTACCTATTTAACTATTGTAAAAATAGCAGATTATATATCTTGCTTTGATCTTCTACTATATTTATTTTAATATCAATGATATTAAACAGTTCTTTCATACATGGAAAAGGCATGTGGAGCTGATAAATTCGTTATACAAAATACTTAGAAGGTAATACTTCTAATTAAAGAAAAAATTGGTTACGAATATTTGGTTTCTTTGGAAGCTAAATTATTGGTATTATTTATCTATTATATATATAATTCTATTCTGAGAGATTTATTTATAATCTGGAATACCTTCTAATTATACCTATTTATAAAGTCTAAGGTTTTATAAATACTATATTTACCATTCGTCAAACTAAAATACATTTTACGATCAATTCGAATATTTTACAAACTATAATAATTTCTATTTATTTGAATATTGAATAGAAATTGAATGAAGTACTAAATTAGGTAAATAGTGTTTAAACCTAACACATCAATAGTAGCGGATCGTAGGTACGTTGTATGATTTGACCTACTACTACTACTACTGACAAGACAGACTACTTATATTGTTGAGTAGTATACTCTTAAAGTATTTAAGATACCAACCGATTTGAAGTAATGATTAAAATCATAGCTCAGTCCGGAACTATGTAAAAATTACAGGTTCTGAAGCGGTTGATATCGCTTGGCAAGACTTTACTTGCGTCCTCTTCTATGTCTCTAGCCAGTAAAGGCTCATTAAACTTAAATATATTTGTATAACAAATATCTGAGCACTATATTTGCTGTCCCAAGGCAGGGAGGATGTCCAAGTCATTTGGTTGTATCCTACTAGAGTCTGGCGTACGGAGGGGCCACTCTTTTAGCCATATAAAAATAATGCTGAGCTTCTAATCATTATAAATATATATATATTTCTATATACATAATTATATCTACATATTTATAAGGTGAAACATACTTCAGGTCAAAGCTAACTAAGAAACAAACTTAAAATATAATGCAAATTTTGATTATATGAATCTCTATAATACTTATATTATTTAATACATAATAACATAAACACTATTTCGTAATCACTAAAATTAATCATACTAAATAAATTATTTACTCCAAGAACTTAAACCACAGTTTCCCGTTATTTAATACTTAAAGCTAAAGTCAATTACGCTATCGACTTTCTTAGGACTTTTATAAAACACTAGGAACTCTAAAAACGAATATAACAACAGTTTTCTTAAATTTTATACTAGGATTTATATCATCCACTACTACCGATCTCAAACACAAATAAACAATAAATTTACTAAATATAATTTAAGGGTGTTCATATTAGTTTGTCAGTAAATAATCTTAAACCAAATAAAATTAAGTTAATTTTATAGTATATATAAAATATATAATAAGTAGATAAATCAAACGTGTTACAGCTGAATTTAGGTTGCTATTCTTAACAACTTGGGTCCTCCATTAGATAATTACAGCCACTACACTAATCAGTCACAGCCATGTTCAGGATGATACAGATGATACAGATAACAAGATTTTAAAATAATAGGTTTGTTAGTATCCAGATAGAGTTAAGTTCTAGATAAAAATTATAGCATAATAGGTTTTAAAAGACTAAAATACTAAATCATTTGCTTATTAGGATATATAGGTATTGTAAGTTTTGTTCTCGACTCTAATACCTAGGTCTTCTAGGTTCGGATTAATTAAGTAAGTTAAGTAAGCAGAAAAAAAAATAGAATTTTATTAGGTAGGTTACCCACATGTTACACTATGATGTCCAAAAACCGGAAGATAGATCCCGGACTTTATATAGTAACATTGCCAGGAATATACGTAGCAAAGAGGGAAAGACTTACCGTAGTAAAAGTTTGTAGAGTAATCGGAATGTAATTCAGAGATGTTATGTAGCACGGTGTCTGCGACCTATGGAAAAATAAAATACATTAGGCAACACTCGATCTACTTCCACGATCTTTGCGGAAGAACAAACAGCTGATACATTGTGTATCACCTTTTCTCTGAGATAAGTGTGGTGATTTGCCCTCTCGTAGTCCCAAATAATCGTCTGTCCTGCGCCGATGCCACCAAGAGAATGAACGCCAGACCCCACCAAGTGTTCCCATTATCGCCTCTGCCATTACTTTTTAGGATTCCGTAGCCAAATGGCAAAAAACGGGACCCTTATGGATTCGATATGTCTGTCTGTCCGTCCGTATGTCACAGCCACTTTTTTCGAAACTATAATATAAGAACTATACTGTTGAACTACTTGGTAAGTAGATGTATTCTGTGAACCGCATTAAGATTGTCACACAAAAATAGAAAAAAAAACAATAAATTTTGGGGGTTCCCCATACTTAGAACTGAAACTCAATTTTTTTTTTATCAAACCCATTCGTGAGGGGTATCTATGGACAGGTCTTCTAAAATAATATTGAGGTTTTTTATATAATTTTTTTCTAAACTGAATACTTTGCGCGAGAGACACTTCCAAAGTGGTAAAATGTGCCCCCCCCCCCCTGTAACTTCTAAAATAAGAGAATGATAAAACAAAAAAATATATATGATGTACATTACCATGCGAATTTCCACCGAAAATTGGTTTGAACGAGATCTAGTAAGTAGTTTTTTCTTAATACGTCATAAATCGTAAACCGCAATTTACCTTTAGAGCTTTTATATTATGTTACTTGCTGCTACGGAACCCTTCATGGGCGAGTCCGACTCGCACTTGGCCGCTTTTCTTTAAATAATTTAACGTTGCAATAATTTAATGTTTCCATAATTAAATATTTGCAGGATAATGTGACTATTTTTAAAAATCAAGACACTAGCATAGACACACACATACATACCTAATCATAATCATAAATATGATTCTCTTGTAGTCCTTATCTCCTTCATACCACACATTTTTACTTGCTGCATGAAAAATTTCTTCACTCTGAAAATAGCAAAAATGAAGTAAGTATCAACGTCATCTGCATAGTAAAGAACCTTAACAATATCAGTATTTTAAAATAGTTTTAAAATATCGTTGATATATATTCCGGTTGCCCCTTGTTTCACAGACTGAAATTTCATAGAATTTCGATTCACAGAAAATTTTTCATAGAATATTTAATTCTTATATTTTTATTTCAAATATTATTGTTTCAAAGACTATTTACTTGAATGAAACACAATTTATAGAAACACAGTTCAATGAATTTTAGAATCTCATATTTTAATTTAACAAACTAATCAAACAGTAGAATATTTCTTTAAAGAATATTTTTTTCTCGGTATAATCTTTCATGGAATTTCATTTTACTCAAAATTATTATTTAAGGAAGTATTAAGTGAAAACATTGTATAATCAAATTAAATACCATATAAAAAGTAAGAATACATTATAAATCGCTACCACAATATAGGTTAGGGCAAACTTATTTTATAGGTTAGGTTAGGTTAGAACTGCGACCAACACACGCTGGGAAACTTTTATCCATTTTACTAGAATAGGGTAAACTTATAGGTTATAAATATTAAATTAACTAAACTTATTAATAATAATAATATTTAATTTGATATTCTGATATTAGAAACATCGCAAAAGTAAATGTTATTTGTAATAAAATTCTATGTTTTCAAATTATTCATAACAAACATTCTAATTATTGATTTTCTGTGCAACGAAAATCTATTATTAAAAATTCTTTATACTGAGTAACCTACATATTGCTTATTCTACAACATGAAAATCTGTTAAACTTTTGTCTGTATAAGAAAGTACACCCATATATTCCAAAGAGGGAGGGACCAAAAATGCTGCCTAGAGGAACACCATTAGATATTGGTCGCTCAGTACTGCAGTAGTTTCCAACTTTAACCTTTTGCAAAAAGAAGTAAGTATGGCACTATAGGTTAATTATTCGATGTAAATGGAGGATATGGGTATGGTTAAGAACCAATGACCGAGTGAACTCGAAGCGCTTGCAGCTTTAGCAAAAATGTTTTCATAAGTCCTGCTAACCGCTGTTCTCCTCTAGACGTCACAAATTTCAACCACTTCTCATGAAATTCAACCAAAAGGCGGCTAGCAACCTGTCACTATTTAGATTTAATTTTTTTCCTACGGCGCTACTATTATTTAAGCCAAAACCGTTAGTATAACCTCGGAATGAAATGGAATAAACTAGATTTTTGTATACTTACACCTTTATTTTAGTATTCTAAATGTTCTTTCAAAAGTCTCATTGGGTCGCGTGTTTGCGTCCGTAGATATTCAAGATGGTGGTGTCAAAAATCAGTTTTTTGGCAATATCTCTCTTCCTTTCCCTCAAGTCGTATTATCATGTATAAAAAAGTTGTAGAATGTAAAATTTTCAAAAAGTTATGTATCTATAAAATATATTTTTTTTATAATTTTAACCGTTTTCGAGATAAATTTCTTGTATTTAAAATACAGCAAATAAGAGAGATATTTCCGAAAGATATAAATTTTTGACAACATAGACCTTGAATATCTACGGCAGTTTAATAATAAAGTACCTATGTATAACGTTGGACTTTATCGCAATCTTTAAAGCACTAACATAAGCAGAAAGCTATGATTGCAAAAAAAAATATCGCAAACAAAATCCATTCGAATGCATGTACGAGTAAATCAGACTTGGGTATCGCACACCAAGTAAGAAGTTAGTATATATTTTTCATTTTATCATAACCTATACATATTAAAGTCGGCTGGTTTTAAATGAACATGATCATGAATGGAACGTTAGGAATCTCTTTACAGCCAGCGTCTGCCGGAGCTCTCAAACAAAGCACATTCATTACATTGCGAAGACGCACGATGCAAATAACTTTAGAGTATTTACTTATGTAATCTAGTTTTAAGTACTTTCAACCGAATCACAATTAATAAATAAATATATATATATATATATATAGGGCAAAACACATTGATTGAGCTAGCTCTAAAGTAAGTTTAAACTTGTGGTATGGTATACTAACTCAACGATACTATATTTTATTATAAATACCATCAAAATTTTATTATCTAGAAACCTAACGCTCCTACATTCACCGCTTTGATTCTGATTCCATTTACGCAAACAAACGAACAGTAATTACAACGAAACACTCGAACGCACACATAGACAAAGATGCATGCGATTGGTCGCGACAAGGTCACGCGACGTCGTCGATCGAGTGGGGCAGTCAACGCAATGAGCAGTGAGGTACAACTCGCGGATGATTCCTATTATGCAGTACGCTACGCTAAAATAAATAACCTTGTTTACGTGTTACTTTTTTTTTTTATAACTAATTTTTATGTCTGTATGGCTTCTACACCACTTCACGGCACATGACGGCATTTTTAATGAATCGATTATCGGAAAAACACAGCAATATTCTCAAAGGAAACTTCCTGCGACGCAACCGCACAACTCGAGTGTCACGGCGAACTGTCGCGCCACGCTGTTCATATTTTAAGCCCCGCCCGCCGCGGTACATATCGCGTAGAATGATTTTTCGGGATTACTTACGATTCTAGAGAATTATTGTTCGTAGGCACCAATCTACCCGGCAGTCTTTCCGCTCTCGCCCCTCGACAAGGCGATAACGGGCGTGTGTATGCGGGGACGGGGAACGGGGACGCATATTGCGCGGGACCTTAGGAGATTCCGTTCTGTATACTCTTACTGTCTTCTGTGACAGTACGGTAGTACTTACATTAGTAAAATTTAAATTTACTCACCGCAGCTTTTAGTTTCTCGCAGAAATAACAAAGTATAAACACTAAGCTCATGACGGTCAAGACGACCATGAAGTTGATCAGCCTGTCAGCTATATTCTTCGCAGCCTGAAATTGAGTCAAAAAAATTCTTAAATCTCAAAAAAATATTTGTACAATCTTTAATTGTGAAGCCTGAACTCGATGGAGTTGCGTCGTTTTATTACAGAGTTCCTACAGCCACCTTCCGGCTCAATCACCAGATCAGCTTCTTGTTATAATAATATTGCATTTTCATCTACTTTAACATACAAAATTTCTTGCCTTCGTGCAAGGCAAGTGATCAAGGTCTTTGTCTTGCGATCCAGAGGTCATGGGTACAAATCCCACTGGGAGGCAAACTTTTTTTAAAGTTGTTTCCAGTCTGGTTAGGATATTGCAGGCTTGAATCACCTGATAATCCGAAAAGAAAGATGATTCCGTGCTTCGGCACTTAACACCTGTGGGTCCCAAACGCTATCGAGCGTTTGTTTTAACCTATCCTAGGATTAGTTTTGGTTTACCCTCTGGGTTGCGCAGGTCAGACGGCTGTTGCTTTGCTACAAAGCTTATCTTAGGCGGTAATCCCATTGCACCGCGCACCGCCGCGGATCGCGGCGCCGCAGATTTTTAACATTGTATGCAAGTAGCTCAGTTTGTATAGAAAACACGCCTACATCCCACTGAAAACGCGTCACCGCGCGGGAGCGTCAGTATGTAGAAACCACGCTCCGCGCCGGTGCGCGGCGCAGTGGGATAACCGCCTTATTTGACGTCGATTCAAAATGGCGTCGACATTTTCGCAGCTTACCAGTGCAGCGAGTCCGAAGAAAGTTAGGTTGATAGTCGTAAACAACAAATTGATGAACATCAGCTTATTTAAGGCTGCGTCCAGTTCTTGGGCTATCCTGCAAACAAAATACTCGTATACACTATCACGACTTTATCCCTAATAGGGCGGAAAAAGCATTTTGGGTCTTGCTGCTCTAAGGCTACTTTTAGCGTGATTATGGGCGAGAAAGTGGAAAAAGGAATCAAAATAGTAACGGGTTGCTGTCTAGCCACACCGCCTACATTTGCGCTTATTCCCTTGATCGGCTTCTACGATAAACGCGAGAAGAGAAGAAGCTAGTACTGTCTAAGTTTTTCTGCTCACTGACCAGCATATAAGAGAAAAAAAAAACTATTTATTTATTTATGTCAAAACTTTATTTACCAAAACAAAATGGTACAAAAGGCGGACTTAATGCTACATTCTCTACCTTTGGTTGACTAACCTTCGGTATAAACAAAAAAAATCTCTCGTGGTAGGCGTAAGTAAGTACACATAAATACTCGCAGTTAGAACACATTAAATACAAATAAGTGTAAATGTACACTAATATTATAAAGAGGAAAGATTTGTACCTATTTTTGTATGTTTGTATGTTTGTAATGAATAGGCTCAAAAAGTACTGGGCCGATTTAAAAAATTCTTTCACCATTGGAAAGCTACACTATCCCCGAGTGACATAGGCTATGTGTGTACCACGGGCGAAGCCGGGGTGGACTGCTAGTATATTATAATACAATACAACAATACAAATATACGATATCCATATTACAATCTATTAGTAGTGAAAATCAAGAGCCTATGCTTATCCAGAGTGGGAGCGATCTAGTCATCATCATCATCACCGAGCGTATTCCCGGTTGCATCCTCAGCGGTAACGCTTCAGAGCCCGGGGTCCACTTCCTACCCTAGGTGATTTGACGAGGCAACTGGTTTTTACACAGAGCGACTGCCGTCTGACATCCGCAACCCAAAGGTTCGACCAAAATTAATCCTAGAATAGGTTTAAACAAACGCTAGATGGCGTTCGGTACCCACAGCTTTGCGTGCCTGAAGCACGGAATCATCTTTCTTTTCGGATAATCAGGTGATACAAGCCTGCAATATCCTAACCAGACTGGTAACAACTTTTCACAAAGTATGCTTCCCAGTGGGCTTTGAACCCTCGACCTCCGGATCACAAGACAAAAGCCTTGACCAAGGAGGCAGTCAGCAAAGCGATCTAGTGTTTTTTTAGAAATATGAGAAAGTCCTTCCGTGCTGGGAGAAAGGAAAATGTTTAGAATATACCAGCTGCTTTTCTTCCAACTGTAAGAGCCGATCAAGGGAATGACGCAAATTTTTCATGTTGTCTTTAAACGCCATGGCGGTCACCTGGTGACCGACAAACAATTAAACATCTATTGTGTGTGCAATGCTGATCCAAAAAATCAAAATACTGTAAGTGTTTTTGAAAAATTACTGTCATTAAACTATTACAGTTAAATTTTCAAAAATTTTGCATAGGAATCTTGAGGCTTTTCTACAGACACCCACAATATCCAAAATACGATTGAGCATTTTTCGCTTAATAAAAAAAAATCACAAACGTACCTCTAAATTAAACTAAATTTACCTTTAAAAAGAATTTTTATACAATCACCTTGTTATATGAAATTTATACGAGAAAATGTTTAATCTAAATTACGAATAAAATTCGCTCCAAAAAAAGCTTATTACAAAAAAAAAGAAGCGAAATATTGTCGAGAGCGAACAAAGGTCGGGACGCGGGTAAAATTTTTGAAAAATAATTTGTAATAGTTTAATTACAGAAATTTTTCAAATAATACAATATTGTGAGCTGTGAACCTACAGCGCCTTAAGGTGAAGTTAGAAGCAAAGGACCTTTAAGTGGCGCCCTCATTTAAGGCGACGTGGGTTCACAATTTGCAAAACTGTGCGTGTTTTTGAAAAATCACTGTTATTAAACTACTACAGTTTATTCCTCAAAAAAATTATATAAAAATTTTAAGGATTTTCTACAGACACCCACGATAGCCAAAACACGATTGAGCATTTTTGGCTCGATAAAAAAAAAATCATAAACATACCTCTAATTTGCCCAAATTTGCCTTTATAATACGTCTTACTATTTTATACAATCACCTTTTTATATGAAAATTATACCAAAAAATGTATTGTCTAAATATCTATCCGTTTTGGCTACAGAAAAAAAAAATATATTACAAAAAAAAAAAAAAAAAAATATTCGTCGAGAGCGAAGGAAGGGTCGGAGCCGTGCTCGACGATATTTCGCAGTGCTTTATTTATTTATTTTCTTTGTATTATATTTATATTTTAATTACAGTGATTTTTCAAAAACACGCACAGTTTTGCAAATTGTGAACCCACGTCACCTTAAAATAAATTGTTAACACGTAAATGTGGTGAAAATTTCCATATAACTATAATTGATGATCCGTCTAGCTTTAAAACTTGCCTCCGCCAAATAAAGGGCTATCTAGTGCCTAACATTGAGATATAGATATATATGGAAATTTTAACAACTTATTTCAAATGAGGGTGCTACTTCTGCTTGAAAACTATAACATATTAAACCTACGCTATACTGTTTCCATATTTACGCGTAGAGTATTAAATTAGCATGATTTTTACGTTTAAATCTTGTTTTTGGAGCGTTCAGTAAAGCCGGCAATTTTTAACGTTAGCAGGAAAGGGTATATGTAGGCACGAGAGTTAAGCGTTACAATACTCGGATATTGTTGCTGTATAACTATTTTTTTCTAAATAAATACAGTTTATTAGTTTAAATACAGATGACGCAATCAATTATTCTTCGTAGACTACGTACAATATTATACATTTTGCTGCAATAAACCTGCAGAACAGGCTGAGATTATTCCCCCGTATTCAAATGTCAGAATCGTCTGATTTAGACTGCTGTTAGAGTTGGGAATACAATTGCGATTATAATCCTACCACCGTCGTAAACTCCCTAGAGAGGCTTAGCGAGTAAGGGTTGGGACACATCTGTCAGCACGGAGCAGCATTTTCCTATGCTGCTTTCCTTTTCTGTCGCTCAGAACCGTAATTTGCTAGAGCGAGAGATAGCGACGGTACGCCGCGGAATCAGTGACGCTGCCGTATTCCGTCGTTAAAGACGCTAGTGCCCATAATACTAGTGTTACGTACACGGTCTGTTAATTTAATCCCTAGAAAACTTCGTTTCATGGATACAGATACACTATCACGTCTTTATCCCTAACGGGGTAGACAGAGCCAAGGGCGGTAAAGCCCAGGCCACTTTTAGCGTAATGGTGTGCATGAAGGTGGAAAAGGGAAATCATAATAGTGATGGGTTGCTAACCGCATCGCCTATTCATATGATTCAGATTCTCGCCCATTCCCTCGATCGGCTTTTACGATCTGCACGGGAAGATGAAAGAAGAAGATGTTTTTTCTTTTCTCCCAGACCAGCAAAGAAGAATCGTTCCATGGCTCGTTGGAAAACCCCCATTTTTTATTTTTGAGATAAGATCAAGGACCAAGTCTGTGCTCCATAAGTCAGAACAGGCAGAATACACATGTCAACAAGTTTGCGCTTAAAAGTTAAAGGTACTGTTACGAGCAAGCTGATAGAGGGATGAACGAGAATCTGAATTCATCACTACTTTGATTCCTTTGCCATCTAAACGTTGCCTTTGGGTCTTACGTCCCTGGGCTTTATCTTTGGGTCTTACGTCCTTGGGCTTTATCTTTGGGTCTTAAGTCCTTGGGCTTTATCTTTGGGTCTTACGTCCCTGGGATTTATCTTTGGGTCTTACGTCCCTGGGCTTTATCTTTGGGTCTTACGTCCCTGGGCTTTATCTTTGGGTCTTACGCCCTGGGCTTTACCTTTGGTTCTTATGTCCCTGGGCTTTATCTTCCCCTTTAGGTTAGGTATAAAGACATGATAATATTTGTATTTGTATATAATATTATCTGTGGTAACGTGGTCTAACCCGATTTCTGTGTTTCTTTAATCCTTGACTTTGCTCTTGACTTTACCGCGCATCGCATTTGATTATGAGCCCATATTACCCTAAAGTTCTTAGAGCTTAAATATTAATTAATATTAAAGAAATACTCACTTTGAAATAAAAACACAGCAAAGTTCAGGACTAACTCTAAACATAATAAGTTTCGAAAACACGATTGCTAAAAATTTTCTCGATAGAAAAACATTGCGAAGTTGCCTCCAAATCACCTCAGAATTATACTAAAACAGAACATATTCAAGAAATACAATAATGAAGCACTTGTAACTTTGGATTATAATTGTATTAATCATAAGGCGGTCATCATATGTCTTACTTTTTAAATAACTCTTAAATATTCTTTGTAAAACGAAAAAAAACCTCAAAACCAGAACCCGCCTCATTGACCTACCGCGATTCCCGACGCCCCGCATGGCTCGCTGACTCGCTTCGGCTAGAGACGCTAGAGTAAATTTGTGTGCGTGAAAGCGGGAGCAAAATTTAGATTACTGACATCAGGCGCCCTCTTAATACAAGCTTTTATTTAGTTTTACCTGTCCTTTTGTCTGTGTGACTGCAAGCTAAATTAGACCCACTTTCCATTATTCGATAGAGTTGAATATTAACATACTAAAAGTTGGGTGACAAAGCAATATTATAGTACCAATGACCTGGTATCATAACGAAGCCGGATGATGGCTCTCTATGATAAAACAACATAACCCCACCGAGTTTGGGCTCAAATGTTTCGTCTTAAGGAGCACTTTACCCTTTTTAACCGACTTCAAAAAAGGAGGAGGTTATCATTTCGACTGTTTTTTTTATGTATGTTTGTTACGCGATATCTTAGCCAATTATGAACCGATTTTGATGATTCTTTTTTTATTTGAAAGCCTTCATTACCAAGTTGGACCCATTTTAATTTGGTGAAGATATGATGAAGAACTTTGGAGATATGGAAGAAACTCCTAAAAAAAATTGAAGTCGGTTTTTTTTTTTGTTAAAAATTTTAATTTGTATTTTATTGTTTTAGATAAAAAATATTTTTTTTATAATTACTTGTTTATGTGTAATCTCCTGAACAAGGACACTTCGGATGGGTGTGGTGAGCTCATGTAGTGGTGAAGTGAGCTTGTATTCCGTAGAAATTACATTGTCTGGGCAAATCTCAAAAAAAAAATATTTAAGGCGAGGTACAAAACAGCAATCTTAAAGAAAGATGTGAATTACAAGTCACAACTTAGCAAATTCTTAGCTTATTCAAAATAACTCAACTTCTTTATTTTAATAATATAACTTACATAATCAGCTTCTGATGGCTCCTAACAAAGTCGCGTAAACCTCCATTATGCAGAACATTGTGTGCGACTTCGTAATCCTCAACTGTGGTAGGTTTTATATGTATGAGGTCTTCGGAAAGTAGCATAAACTCCACGCTAAGATGAGAACTCAGAGTTATGAGCATGAAATCTGAGCTTAAGAACATGTAGATTACAATGAACACTGAAAAGGACATTTTACTTTTAAAACTCTGCAAGATTCCTAATAATATTATAGATGTGTAACAGACAGTAGCGTCCTAATGTGCAACGACTTTAAACCTTCTACTGCGATCACTAACCCGCTTGTCCAGCGTGGCGATTAAGAACCCGGACTACCCTAAAGTTCTTAGAGCGATCTTAAATATTATCAATATTACCGAAATACTCACTTTAAAATAAACACAGCAAAGTTCAGGACTAACTCTATACATAATATGTTTCAAAAACACGATTGCTTAAAATTTTCTGGACAGAAAAAAATTGCGAAGTTGCATCTAAATCACCTCAGAATTATACTAAAACGGAAAGTATTCAAGAAATAAATAAATTAGCCATTGTAACTTCGGATTCTAATTGTATTAAACATAAGGCGGTCATAATATGTCTTACTTTCAAAACTCAAAATTAAATAAGTAACTCTTAAATTTTTTTTGTAAAACGAAAAAAACCTCAAAACCAAATCTTTTCACTCCGCATGGTCTCGCTGTCTCGCTTCGGCTAGAGTAAATTTGTGTGCGTGGAAGCGGAAGCAAAGCTTAGATTATTCACATCAGGCCCAGCCTTAATGGCAAATCCTCCCGTTACTGCCTGCGAGAGGAGGTAATGGACTGATTTAGGCTTTAAAAAGTAAAGAAGATTGCAGATGCTTACTACAATACACCTGATACACATATGTGGCTCCATACACAAACCAGTTGCTAGTGGGGTCGTAAGAGTACGTGCAGCTGAAAGGCAGGCGCTTCTCGTCGTCATCTCCTAAGATGACATTATGGAGCAGAGTATCAATAACCGGTAGTAATAGATACAGCCACCCCACGACAAAAGGCAGACGCATGAATACTGAAAACCAGTCATGATGAAAAAGCAAAATAACCACCGATTGAAGAAAAAAACTAAAAAGTTTAAGTTACTCGAAGTCGCAATGGAACCGACAGAGTTGGGGGCGAAAATACATTGTTTGTATGTATGTTTGTAGCGCGATAACTGCCGAACCAATGGCCCGATTTTGATGAAATTTGGTAGGCATGTAGGAAATATCAATAGTATTTTCGAGTTCGTTGGGCATCAAAATCGGTTAAGTAATTTTTGAAATATTAATCGCGAGGTCTAAGTTCGCGGCGATCTACTAGTTATATTTGGAGAAGAACGAGCCAGAAAAAGCAACCCGGACTCCGTAGTAGTCTGACTTAGAATAAAACCAGGAACGTGGAAAGCCTACTAGACTACTTACACATACTACTTCCGCTGCGGCCTTTTCTAGAACCGGAGTTTCGGAACTGGTTCCATACGAGGCTTTTAATTTACTTGTATGGAACTACTAATTAGTTCACCTGTACTGTGAACTCCAAACCGCATCCCATTGATCGATTTGGTACATATTCGAACTTGAGAAATTCTATTGGCTACATATACTCATACACGCCTACCAAATTTCATGAAGCTCCAATCAATTTACTTTATTTGGTGTGTATAAGTGGCCAACACTGGTGTCAGATTTCTCAAGCTGCCTATAAAGGCATCTGACGCTCCGATCAATGATACTCGATTTATCATCGAACAAACATACATACAAACACCAGATCTTCAAGTAGACTCTTAGAACTTCGCTCTTTCATTCAATAATACAGTATGGTTTGTATCATGTCATCATACCAAAGCCAGCCACCCGAAGCTCTTTTTCAATAGACACCTTAACAGCTGTTTGAATGTCATTCAGATTATGAATCCTCCAAATAGCTCCCAACTCCTCGATAACATTTTCAAGTTGTTGTTTGCTCAGTATCAGAACAAAAACTTTAAAGAGAGCTGTAACAAATTCATAATGTTGATTACTAGAAGAATCCATAACACCAAAGTACAGTGAACCCTGCATGCAGACCGCTTCTGATCGGTCGTTTTGGAAATCCTTGGGGGAGGCCTATGTCCAGCGGTGGACTTCCTGTTGCTGATACGATGATGTTGATGATAATGCACCCGAACAGGAATCGCAGATGTATCTCTGAAGGAGCAAAATTTAAATGGGACTAAGCTGACCACATCCGCGCAAGCCAAATGGAAGAAAAGCAGCTAGTACTTTTTTTTTTTTGTTTTCTCTCAGACTATGGAACATGATGGCGTGCTTCAGAAAGCACATTAAAGCACGCACCTTGAATAGTTACGATGAAAATGGGTATCATGAAGGCGTCCGCAAACACGTCCTCTCCTTGCCTAAATACGTTCACCAAATACACAGAAATCGCGATGAAGTGATACCCCATCAGAGGAACCACGTACAAAAATCGCCAATTCCGATCAAGGAACGTCTTATCCTTGTCGAAAAAATTTATGTTGGCTTTCTTCAGATAGTCCATCAAAAGAAGCAGAGGTTTTCTGAAGTCTTTAGGATATTTTTTTACATACTCCATTTTTTTTGCTCTCTATTTAACTGAAAAAAGAGATAAATCTGAAATTACAGATCAAAATGTGACAGAATGATGAAGAATTGTTTAATGAAATGAAACTAATGCAACTTTGACGGTCGCAGTAGTTTCATGGGACAATTTTGGATGGAACTAGTGAGACTAAATGATTATTTTGCCTTTCTGTAATACCCAAAATTCTGATAAAAGGAAACTAGTTAACTTATTAAAGACTTTTAGGCACATGGTGCACTATAGTTTAAAGAAATGAAACATTTCATTTCTTAAAATTAATTGAAACTAAATTGACATATTGGAGCAAACTTCAGAATTTTAAAAAACCTTTTGAACCAGGAATTACTTTTTCAATGTTGTCTCTTTAATGTTTTCAGCTTGTATGATTAAACTCTGGGTTAATTTTATAATTGTCTTTAAATTGGAGGCTACATACTCGTAATAACCGCTTCCTCTGAGACATATTTTCTACTTACAAAACTAAAAAATCTAAGGAATCGAAGCACTTTTTTGCTTCACAATGTGTTGGTGGTAGGACAAAGGCTTTCGGAGAGCAAAATGATCTCTGAATGAGAAGGAATAAAGTTGTTTCTTTTATTTTAATTACCTACATACTTTTTTTTTACTAGCCCGTAGTTGTAGTTTCCCACTACCCAAAGCCCCCCCCCCCCCCCTCCAAACGTCCCTGTTTTAAGCGATTTTCTGTCATTCATACATAAATTTGTCAAGGTCGTTCCCCCATCTGGTCTCGGTCTACTCCTATCTAAGTACATTTTATTATAGCTTTTATTTTCCAACAATTTATTTATCTTTTTTGTTTTGATGGATCATTTTGTGGTTATTGGCGTGTCTTTTTGTGACACAAACACACAAAAGCCTTTTCCAGCTTTTGCACTCTTCTCTTTGGCTGTTTATTGCCATAATGGACCTGATGTTTTTTTAATGTCGTCTGACCAATGTTATCTTTGCCTTCCTCTTTTACTTTTTCATTAGAGTTCATTCACTTATGTCTTTAGTCCATTTGTTCATAATCTCCATGAGGATATGGCCTGTCCACCTCCATTTAATATATTACCTAAGTACATACTTACTTGCAAAAAAGGATAGTCGGTAATTCAAAAAAATGTTTTAGTATTTCTGCTGTCAAACGCGGGTTTTTCAAAAGGATCTTGAATTGAACTCTTTTATCTTTGAATTAGAAATGAATCCATTCGATGAATAACTCTTTACGGAAACGAACTACAAATGGTGTCGGTGGAAATATATTCGATAGTTTATGTGAAGAGTTGCGCTGCAATTGATTTGTAACCACTAATTTGGGGGCGCGCTAATAATAATGGAATAGCGCGTCTGTAATGTGAACTAATATTCATTTATTACTCGTGGGTTGATTTGCAGGGGTGATATCGAATTTATCTGTAACTAGCTGAGGCCTACGGCGTTGCCCGTTTGATAAAATTAAAAAAAATATACGGAGTTTAATACAAACTCTCGTCCTCTAGAGTTGTTTTTTACTTAGTGATACAATAAACTTGTTTTAAACCATGAGCTAATATGTAATTTTTACATTTCTAAACTTTTTTTTTACACTTCACAATTGATCAAGTTTCATACAAGCTTTCAACTCTCATTTTAACCCTTTAAATTGATCCCCATTTCCAAACGCTACTAGGTGACTGGCGGGCAGCGACCGGCAAGCGGGGAGAGCAACCGGCGCTTATACTAAAGTAATTAAATCAGTAGGTTTACCATTCATTTAAAACTAGCTTTTACCCTCGGCTTCGCTCGTGTAGGGATACGATCCTACGGGAGCAGTACATTTTTTTGGGTACACTATGTCCTTCTCAGGACTCCTAATTATGTGTATGCGAAATTTCAAGAAGATGGGTTTAGTAGATAAAGCATACAGAGATAACAAACAAAAAAATATACAAACTCACTTTCGCATTTATAATATTAGTTAGAAGTTAGGATAGGATTAGGATTTGTGAGAAAAAGAATTACAAAACGTAAACCATTTAAAATGAAACTAGTTAAACTAAACCTTTTTTTGTTTGTTTGTTTGTAATATCTTTAATTTACCAAATAAATTAAAGTATAAAAGACAACATAATACGAAAGAGCAAATATACAAAAGCGGACTTATCCCATGTAGGGATCTCTTCCAGTCAACCTGCGATAGATTGAGAGGATATTTTTTCTTACGGTTTTGTGTTCTATTAGTGATTCTGATACCAAGATTTAAATATACTCGTAGATAGCTAGGGGTTGCAAGTCCTACACATTACTAGCGTAATGTGAAAGATTTTTAAAACTTTGACATAGATTGACAAATGCCGTGTATGTTTAAAACATAGGTACACAAACACGCAGAAACGCTGAAAATACACAGTAAATTTAAAATGTACAGCAATATTTCACTACGAAGAGCTGTTTGAACGCCTACTGTTTTAAAAATTACGGCTTTCTGCGCAAAATGCTAGGTTGCAACATGTACGTACACAAGCAAATAAATTATTTGATAGATACTGGCGATTAATGCTGACTTTCCTATTTTTTTTTTATATAGTTACCTACTTTATAGAGCTTTATATAGGTAACTACTTTATAGAGCTTTATACAGGTACCTACTTTATAGAGCTTTATATAGGTAACTACTTTATAGAGCTTTATACAGGTACCTACTTTATAGAGCTTTATACAGGTACCTACTTTATAGAGCTTTATATAGGTAACTACTTTATACAGCTTTATACAGGTACCTACTTTATAGAGCTTTATATAGGTAACTACTTTATAGAGCTTTATACAGGTACCTACTTTATAGAGCTTTATATAGGTACCTACTTTATAGAGCTTTATACAGGTACCTACTTTATAGAGCTTTATATAGGTAACCGTTGCCGTGTGGTTCCCGGCAGAGTAGAATAGGACCACTCCAAGTGTTCCTGTGGATGTCGTAAGAGGCGACTAAAGGAGAGTTCCGTCACTGCACATAAACAGACTTCCGATGGGCAGCAGCGTCGGAAGTGCGATAGTGACCCCCCACTGCGCTCGCCAACCCGCCTGCCAAGCGTGGCGAGTATGGCAAAACCCCTCAATGAAGGTACAAAATGCGACCAGGCCCCCAGTACCCGGCAGCCCTGCTATTCCTGACTCCGGTAGCGGTCATTGGTAACGGCAGGGCAGGGGGTGCTAAGAATCCCCGGATGGGATCCGGCTACCACCACCGGCGAAAACTGGCCCTGGTAACACACAACGTCTGCACTTTGAGGACAGACGAGAAACTGACTTAGGTGGAAGAGGAGATGAGTAGGTTACGGTGGGACATAGTGGGGTTGTCTGAAGTCTGAAGAGAGGGCGAGGGCACGACAACCTTAGAGTCCGGTAACCTACTCTATCACCGGGAGGGAGACGAAAAGAAGTCCCAGCATGGTGTCGGGTTTCTCGTTCACAGGTCCCTCATAAATAACTTAGTGACCATCGACAGTGTTTCCAGCAGGGTAATATACCTGATACTCAGAGTATCCAAAAGATACTCGTTGAAGGTCATACAGGTATACATGCCGACCAGAACACACTCAGATGCGGAGGTTGAGGTAGTGTATGAGGACATTAGTAGAGCCATACACGCCTCCAAAACCCATTTCACGGTTATTATGGGGGACTTTAACGCAAAACTGGGGAAGGGACGCGATGGAGAGATCACGGTGGGGCAATTTGGATATGGTAAGCGCAATGACAGGGGGCTCAGGCTGGCTGATTTTCTGGAGGAAGAGGGACTCTTTGCGATGAACTCTTTCTTCAAGAAGCCGCCACAGAGGAAGTGGACCTGGATGGGTCCTAGTAAGAATAACCAGCCCCCAGTCAAGAACGAGATAGACTTCTTCCTGACAGCGAAGAGGCAGATATTCAATGATGTCTCCGTGATCAATATGATTAAAACCGGCAGCGATCACCGAATTGTAAGAGGCATCTTGAATATCGACCTCCGACTTGAAAGGTCAAGACTTATGAAGTCTACGCTCCGACCATCGCTGAGCCAGATCCAAAACCCCGAAAGCTTTCAAGTTGAACTCTCCAATCGCTTCCAAGTTCTCCAGGATTGCGTTTCAGAGGACGAGATAAGCAACGGGTTTATAGAAACTGTTTAAGCAGTGGGATCTAAGTTTTTTAAGTCCCGCCCTAAAAGTAAACCTCAAAAAATCTCTGCTCAGACCCTAGACCTTATGACACAGCGACGATCCATGCCGCTGCAAACCTCCGAAGACGCTAAGTCATATCGAAAGCTTAACCGACAAATTCAAAAGTCCTTGCGACACGACATTCGCTCCTTTAATACTAAATGTATTAAGGAGATGATAGAACAAAACAAAGGTTCCAAAGTGTTTGCAAGGACTATGTCTACTGGGCAGAGCCGATTGACTAAGTTGAAGACGGAGGGCGGAAACGTTGTGTCGACGGGGGAGGGGGTTCTGGGAGATATCGAGAGGTTCTATGGGCAGTTATATACATCCGTTGCAAAACCTAACATAAATACGGCAAAAGATCCAAGAGCTAAGTTAACCCGACACCATACCGAAGATATCCCGGACATCAGTCTGTACGAGATTAGGATGGCTCTCAAACAGCTTAAAAACAACAAGGCGCCGGGCGAGGACGGAATCACAGCAGAGCTTTTGAAAGCGGGCGGAACACCGGTACTGAAAGTCCTTCAAAGGCTCTTTAATTCCGTTCTACTCGAGGGAGTGACGCCAGAGGCGTGGAACGGGGGTGTGGTGGTTCTGTTCTTCAAAAAGGGTGACAACACTCTCTTGAAGAACTATAGGCCCATCACACTTCTGAGTCATGTCTATAAGTTGTTTTCGAGAGTCATCACGAACCGTGTCGCTAACAGATTTGATGCATTCCAACCTCCCGAACAAGCCGGGTTCCGAAAAGGCTATAGTACCATGGACTACATCCATACGCTGCGGCAGGTTATAGAGAAGATGAGGAAGTATAACCAGCCGTTATGCTTGGGGTTCGTGGACTATGAGAAAGCCTTCGATTTGATCGAAACATGGGCCGTATTGACTATCGGTATATCGAGGTGTTGAAGTGTTTATACCCGCTCAGCGGGCTATGCAGAGGGCTATGCTAGGTGTTTCTTTACGTGATCAAATCAGAAATGAGGAGATTCGTAAAAGAACTAAGGTCACAGACATAGCCCAGCGAACATAGCGCAAAAACCGATGGCCGATGGGGCAGAAAGGTTCTTGAATGGCGACCACGTACCGGCAGGCGCAGCGTAGGACACCCACCTGCTAGGTGGTCAGACGACCTGAGCAAGGTTGCAGGAAAACGCTGGATGCAGGCCGCATCCGATCGGTCGTTTTGGAAATCCTTGGGGGAGGCCTATGTCCAGCAGTAGACTTTCTGTGGCTGATATGATGATATAGGTAACTACTTTATAGAGCTTTATATAGGTACCTACTTTATAGAGCTTTATATAGGTAACTACTTTATAGAGCTTTATACAGGTACCTACTTTATAGAGCTTTATATAGGTAACTACTTTATAGAGCTTTAAACAGGTACCTACTTTATAGAGCTTTATTCAGGTACCTACTTTATAGAGCTTTATATAGGTAACTACTTTTAGAGCTTTATACAAGTACCTACTTTATAGAGCTTTATATAGGTAACTACTTTATAGAGCTTTATACAGGTACCTACTTTATAGAGGTATTATAACCATATCAAGTGATGCATTTACGTTAGTAAAATATATTTACAGTGATAAAAAAATATGTCTGATAAATAAAATTACAACTTTCCCTGACATTTCCATTTCTTGGGAATATTCCCGGGAACGTTCCCGCAAATCTGGGGAACGGGAACGGCACATCGTCATCTGTGCACATTTGTGCATCTGTCTTTTCTCGCCTACAGGTCGCATTTATTAACCGATTCTCGGGAAATTCGATAATTATATAGAATTTGTTTATCGATTCAGTTTTCTATTGACTCGATTCATCGATTAGGACACCTTGTGCAGGGGAGCATGATGTGCCGGTTCGGTGGCCTTGTATGATCAAATTTTCAAACATTTTCGCCGAATATGTACACAGAAGTTTTATATTATTTGCAGGTACCAATATATTGTAAAGCTATATGTACTAACACTTGTTTTAAGTTGCTGTAATACTAACAAATCCTAGATCCTAGTCAACTGAAATAAAATAAATTAAAAATTGCAATTGAATAATGTTTCTGTAATCATAATCTTCTAAAAGTAATCTAAAATTTTTTGACATAATTTTGAGTCTCATACATTAAATTATGACCAAAAATTACATAAATACGTGTATATCTAGATCCTTCATGCTTCGGAAGTACCTACCTACGTTAATGTTATAAGTATCTTTAGATACAACAACAGGATTGATCTCTTTGTGCCACATAAAATAACTTTGAAATAAAGGCACCGTATTTAGTAGGTCCTTTGATTTATACTACTTATTTACTTTCTTGTTCTTTTCATTTCGGGAACTCATTGTTTCCCTTACACGAAGCGTAAACAAGGCTTGTCTCTCTGTATGTCATTCCGGTGTTTATACGGTTCTTTTTGTTATCGTCTCAATAACTTTGACTATAATATTGACCCTAAGCCAAGTAATTTAATATTACAAGAAACCTCTAGTTTGTATTTTTATTTATTTACAATACTTACATGTAGGTAAATGGTGAACTTAATTAAACCACCGTGTGGATCCGGGTTAGAATAGGACCACTCATCAACAGGACTAAGCACAAACATCTCGTGCTACAATTGCATTCCCAAGGAGGGTAAACGTCGCGCGGCGACGGCGGCCGGTTGTCAAACTTTTCGCACACATATACATTCAGAAAGAGGCGGCCGGTCGTAAAACTATAGTTGTATCATTTTAAACTGCTCTGGTTATTTCTTCTCCACTACGCATGCTTGGGTGATACATTGACATGCATGTTACATTTGAAGAAGAAAAAGCAGAAAAGCTCACCCCTGGTTTCGAAGCAGGGCGGCTGAGAATGCAACCAGGATCGCGCTTAGATGAAGAAAAAGGAGAAATGGTGAACTTAGAAATTTCTGAGATCTGAGAAATTTCTCAAATTTCTTGTATTAGTCTTTTGGGGAAAAGTTTAACAAACTTCAAAATTATATTATGCTACGAGTATACCTATGTATTGTAATTTCATATTCCTAAACATACATACTTTCAGGCCTAAAAATAAAGAACAAATATGCTCTGAGACATAGGTTTAAAAAAAAATACTTTTACTACTTATTATATATATATATATATATATATATATATATATATATATATATATATATATATATACCTACTGCTAATGAACTTATTGAACGGTCAACTTGTGAAAATCTCATACCATTATTAGAGTTGGTAGGATTTAAAATGGTGAAGGTAATGACAAACTACTCACACCATTATGAGTCGGGACTTTAAATATGAGAATAAACGGGCAAGTGCGAGTTGGACTCGTACATGAAGGGTTCCGTACCACCGTGCAATGTTTTAAAAAGCTGAAGAAACACGTTTCTTGTATGACGACCCCCCTTTAATTATTAACTTTATCTTATTTTTAGTATTTGCTGTTAAAGTAGTCATATATAATGGTCATAGTAATACATAAGCGGTGAAAATTTCAGGTGTCTAGCTATTACGGTTCAAGAGATAGAGTCCTGTGACAGACGGACAGACGGACAGACAGACAGCGGAGTCTCAGTAATAGGGTCCCGTTTGCACCCTTCGGGTACGGAACCCTAAAAACTAACAGAATCCTAATGTACTTGTTTTTTACCTTGGATCTTAAACATTCCATGGGTAATTGGTGGTCTATAATATATGGCAGAAAAGAAAAAAACTTGAATGTACTTGAAATGACTTTTCTTCCCGCGCAGATCGTAGTAAGAGGGAATAGGCGAGAATCTCCAGCAATAAAATTAGCACCCACACTATTCTGAATCCCATTTTCCCATGCACCATCACTCTCACCAAGGCCTTTGATCTAATGGCCTCAGGCTCTTTTATTTGTATCGTAAACATCAATAAACGTTTAAAACTCACTCAGTGTCCATTTATCGGTAATAGGACACATTCATGGCACGTGAAAGACACTGAATCTTCTGACATGCTAAATTACACTTCAAAAGTGGACACACGTAAACTTTTACCGGCGCCATCCGGATGACGCCGGTTATTTCCAGTTTAAGCCCGACGTGACTTAAGTTTAAACTAAAAGGCAATAAGTGACCCTGTTTAGTCACTCACGCGACTAACTTCCAACTAAAATTATAAACAAACTGAAATACAACGGATTAACGAGATTTATGTACGTTTGTGAGGGTGTAAGTTAATTTGTCGAAGTTTGGCGCGAGTTTCAACTTTCAAGCTAAGTTCGGAGATAATAACTTAGCTAAATTTGTTTGTGAAAGGTTACAAATAATGATATCATATGAGTATTGGAATAACTAGAAACTATACATTGAAAGGTTCTATTCTTCTAAATATGTATCTAACTCTAGACTGCTTTCGTGGTCCAGTAGTCAAGGCGTTTGCCTTGTGATCCGAAGGTAGTGGGTTCGAATCCCACTGGGAAGCAGACTTTGTGAAAAGTTGTTTCCAGTCTGGTTAGGATATTGCAGGCTTGAATCAACTGATTATCCGAAAAGAAAGAAACCGTGCTTCCGTGCTTCGGAAGGCACGTTAAGCTGTCGGTCCCGAACGCCATCTATCCCTAGTATTGGTTCTGGTCTACCCTTTGAGTTGCGGAGGTCAGACGGCAGTCGCTGTGTGTAAAAACCAGTAACTTCGTCAAATCACGTGGGAAAATAGCGTATCCCGGGCTCTAAAGCGAAACCGCTGAAAATGTAACTGGGAAAATACGCTTGGATGATTAGATTATTAAATTATGTATCTAACGCTGGATACAGGCTGCTTCCAATCGGTTGTTTTGGAAATCCTTGAGGGAAACCTATGTCCAGCAGTGGACTTCATGTGGCTGATGTGATGATGATGAAGAAGCTTAATTCGAAAAAAAATAAAAATGCTGTTTTGTATACTACAAATTATGTTTATTACCTATTCGCTACTTTTACAAACTACTGTCCCTACATGCATTTCAGATCATACTTCACATGTCTATTGACTATTTTCATACATTGTGCTAATCAGAGAAAAATAAGACCAAGTTGTGCTCAGTACCTGAAAATCGAAGAAAATATCACTGTACTTGAAGTACTTAGTAGGAACTGTGAACTTGCGATCCCCATATCTCGGCCACCCCTACTGATTGGCCATGTTCGAACTTAAAATTTCTGTTGACTATACCTTAGTGTACGCTTAGCATTCGTACGATATAACATTTCGACCCGACACCTGGCCAACAGTAACGTTTTGTTTATCACTAGCTTAATGTCGCTAAGGACGATAGGTGTTCTAATCTTCTTCTTTCCGTGTCAATGGTTTTTTTTCTCTCTATATTTTGTCAGCCCAGTAGAGAGCCACTTCTACGGTGTTATCATTAGCCACAAGTATATCTTCCAGGGTGCAGGTCGTAGGGCACCCGGGACAGGAAAGCTGGTGCGCCATAGTCTGTGGGAAGGAACCACACTCTTGCCCGCTCCTATCAATCATATTCCACCTGGACCAAAGCTACAATGAACTACTTGGGTTCGCAGTCTACTAAGAAACTTCCAAGCAGACCAAGACAGATCCCTTCCAGGCGCAACCCTGCTTTTGTTTTAACATAATTGGGCAAAGTGTGGTCTCTTTCTCAGAGTTTCATTCTAGCTTCTTTGATGTTACATTCCAGCGCCTTTTTACTCCTTAGGAAACTATGATGGCTTATAAGTCTTCAAGACGCGCTGGATCATACTGATATACTGGTCCAAAGACATGCAAAGTGGAAAAACCAGAAGATAGATCCCGGGCTTTATAGTAATATAGCCAAGAATCCAGCCAGGAATATACGTAGCTAAGAGGAACAGACTTACCGTAGTAAAAGTTTGTAGAGTAATCGGAATGTAATTTAGAGATGTTATGTAGCATGGTTTCTGCGACCTATGGGAAAAATAAAATACATTAGGCAACACTCGATCTACTTCCACGATCTTTGCGGAAGAACAAGCAGCTGATACATTGTGTATCACCTTTGCTCTGAGATAAGTGTGGTGATTTGCCCTCTCGTAGTCCCAACTAATCGTCTGTCCTGCGCCGACGCTATGAACACCAGACTCCACCAAGTGTTCCCATCATGGCCTTTACCATCACATTTTTATAAAACAGTGAAGGTCTATTCTTCTAATATCTAATGTCATTCGTTTATTTTTTACAAGATAACACCACTTTTTTAATAATTCGACATTGCAATAATGTAACGTTTCCATAATTAAATATTTGCAGGATAATGTGACTATTTTTAAAAATCATGACACAATCATAAGTGTACATACCTAATCATAATCATATATATGATTCTCTTGTAGTCCCTATCACCATCATACCACACATTTTTACTTGCTGCATAAAAAATTTCTTCACTCTGAAAATAGCAAAAAAGAAGTAAGTATCAGTGTAATCTGCTTAATAAGGAACCATAACAATATCATTATTTTGAAATAGGTTTAAAATATTATTAACATATATAACAAAGTGTGTGGGATCTAAAATGCTGCCTTGAGGAGCACCATAAGAAATTGGACGCTCAGTACTGCAGTAGTTTCCAACTTTATCCTGTTGCTAAAGGAAGTAAGTTATGCCACTGTTAGGTCAATTATTCTATGTAAATGGAGGATATGGGTCTATGCCTAATAATTAAGAATATTGACCGAGTGAGCGCGAAGCCTAGCGCGAAGCCTAGCGCGAAGCCTAACGCGAAGCCTAGCGCGAAGCCTAGCGCTTTGCGCTCACTTGGTCAAACCGTCTCCGTTACAGCTTCGGCGAAATTTTTTTTGTATGTCCTGCTGGAAGTTAACGGAATAACTAAAGTTTTGTTTACGCCTTTATGTATTTTGGTATTCTAAAGTAGTCTCAAAAGTGTCACTGGGTCGCGTTTTTGCGTCCGTAGATATTCAAGAGTGTCATAAATCAGTTTTTTTGACAATATATATATTGTTAATTCATATGTATTATTGTATACTCATGCATAATTACAACTTTCAAGTACAAACGGTCTCTATATTTCACAGACAAAAATGTCTGAACTAAAAGAATTCTTTTCAAAACTACAGAACCAAAAAATGACTTTCAATTTTATTTAACATTAAGTACCTACATAATTTTTAGTAAACGTATAATCTGAATCTCTGAATATCCTCTTCAACACCAGCGTTGCGTCGTTAAGACGTAGTAGCACGAATAAATTATTTTTGATTAAAAATGATTAATATATTAGTGACTTATATAAGAGTCCTCGTGCGATCGTTTAGTGTGGCCTATATAATGCGGATGCTTGCTTTGACGTAAGATGAATGCCTGTTTAATATGAAACATGGAGACCAGTGCTGCCCCCATTTAAAATAAATTATTTGAAAGGAAACGGAGATATCAAAAAAATTGTTCTAGTAAGTCCTACATAACCCTTCAAACTATTTTATGAATAAGAACGTTAAGCTTTAGTTTGCATTTTGCGGAAAACGGCCACTTTTGGCAAAAATGCAAACTAAAGCTTAACGTTCTCACTTTAAACTGTTGCTATCCGTAGGAACCTTTTATTGGTTCTCTGAAATCCACTCAAATTTTTGTTTTGTATTGTAAAAGGTCTTTGCCCAACTATGGCACCTAAATGGCTACAGAAAAAAAAATTGTAAAAGCTGTTGGCACCCCTAAAAATCAATAAATAAATATATACGTACGGCACACGTTGAGGCTGCGACAAGTTGCGCGATGTCGGGGTATCGGGTATCGCTCCGCAAAATCGACGATAAATCACACCCTTCGGCCAAAACTTTGTCTTAGCAGTCATAGGTATATTAGTAAATTTTTAATTTACTTACCGCAGCTTTCAATTTCTCGCAGAAATAACACTGTATAAACACTAGGATCATGACGTTCAAGACGACCATGAAGTTGATCAGTTTGTCAGCTATATTCTTCGCAGCCTGGAAATTGACTCAAAAAAGTTTTAACGAACATTCTAACAAAACGAATAAAAAAAGTGATTCCTAAAAAAAATTTCGTAACTACAATCTTTTATTGTGCAGCGTAAGTACTAATAGTTTTTGAGGTTTTTTTCGTTTGACAAAGAATATTTAAGAGTTATTTAAAAAATAAGACAAAAAAATGATTTTAGTTTTTCGAAAAACTTGGCATAAATGGCATTAACATTTTCGCAGCTTACCAGTGCAGCGAGTCCGAAGAAAGTGAGGTTGATAGTCGTAAACAACAAATTGATGAACATCAGCTTATTTAAGGCTACGTCTAGATTTTGGGCTATCCTGCAAACATATACACTATCACGTCTTTATCCCTAATAGGGTGGACAGAGCATTTTGGGTCATGCCACTTTTAGCGTAATTGTTGACGAAAAGGTAAAAAAGTAATAAAAATAATGCTGGTTGCTAGCTGCATCGCCTATATCACTTTCGCCTTTTCCCGTCTTTTTTTTCGTGTTTTACGAACAATAATCCTCTAGAATCGTAAGTAATCCCGAAAAATCATTCCACGCGATATGTACCGCGGCGGGCGGGGCTTAAAATATGAACAGCGCGGCGCGATAGTTCGCCGTGACACTCAAGTCGTGCGGTTGCGTCGCAAGAAGTTTCCCTTGAGAATATTGCTGTGTTTTTGCGATAATCGATTCATTAAAAATGCCGTCATGTGCCGTGAAGTGGTGTAGAAGCCATACAGACATGAAAATTAGTTATTCAAAAAAAAGTAACACGTAAACAAGGTTATTTCTTTAAGCGTAGCGTACTGCATAATAGGTACCATCCGCGCGTTGTATCTCACCGCTCATTTCGTTAACTGCCCCACCCGACCGACGACGACGCGTGACCTTGTCACGACCAATCGCATGCATCTTTGTCTATTTGTGCGTTCGAGCGTTTCGTTGTAATTACTGTTCGTTTGTTTGCGTAAATGGAATCAGAATCGAAGCGGTAAATGTAGGAGCATTAGTTTCTAGATTCGTTTGAGAATTATATTTCGATGGTGTCGATGGTACTTTACTTACTATATTTTGTCACTCCAGTATCGGGCCACTTCGATAGCTATATCATTTGCGGCAATCAGGTCATCCGAAGTGCCGCTGTTTGGGCACTTGGGACTTGGGACACGTAAGTACGTGCTCCATAGTTCGCCTTTTCCCGTGATCGGCTTCTACGATATGTGCAGGATGAGAAGCAGCTAGTACTGTTCAAGTTTTTTCTTTTCTCTCTAACCAGTATGAAAGAGACAAACAAAATCTCATGGAATCAAAAAAAAAGTTTCATATTTTTGTACCCCAGCCAAATCTCAGTTTTTCACAACATCTAGAACATTTCCGAAAATCGTAAAAATCGGAATAGGTTTAAGGTTAAAACCGTAACACATTAAACCTACACCATACTGTTCCATACGCGTGGAGTATAAAATTAGCATGATTTAGTCCTCCTATTTAAATACGTTTGAATCTTGTTTTTGGAGCTTCCAGTAAAGCCTGAATTTTCAAACGTAATTAGAAAAGGGTATAATTATTATGTGGGCACGAATATGTAGCGTTACAGTGCTCGGATATTCTTTCTGTATTACTATTTTTTGGCAACATGATTACAGTTTATTCGGTCAAATAATTTCCAGAACACCTACAGTATACGAAAATTATACATATCTTTTTTTTAACGTTTATTTCAATGAACGAAACAACGGAAAGTTAATATACATTATCTATAATGTATATCTTCATAATTAATCACTTTGTGTGTTAATAATAAAACTAGCTGTTAAATTAAATGTTTATAGCCAATTCAAAACGGTTGGCGCGACGCACTAATGTAGGTACTCTGCTAGTATATACCACGGGCGGCGTCTCTGATGGAGTCGAGCCGCCGACAAAGTATGCAAACTATTTTGGATGAGATACCATTTTCCTTCAGCCTATAATAATCATCATCAGGTCTTTTTTAATCTCCACTGCAGGAGCACGACTCTCTCTGTACTACCAGAGCTATATATTAGCCAGAGCAGTCAGAGGATTTGGCCTGTACCTCTCCACGCTGGCCAGACGGGTTGGAGAGTTCTTATTGATGTTTAAAAGCTTTGTTTTGCTTGTGTAAATTAAGTCGCCTTCTACGACATCCACAGGAAGACTTGGAGTGGTCCTATTCTCTTCTGCCGGGAACCACACGGCTAAAACCCTATAATAATGTCTTTTAGGGTTGCGTACCAAAAGGGTGCAAACGGAACCCTATTACTGAGACTCCGCTGTCTGTCCGTCTGTCCGTCTGTCCGTCTGTCCGTCTGTCCGTCTGTCCGTCTATCCGTCTGTCTGTCCGTCTGTCACAGGGCTTTATCTCTTGAACCGTAATAGCTAGATACTTAAAAATTTTACCGATTATGTATTACTGTGGCCGCTATAACAGCAAATACTGAAAATAAAAAAATTTTAAAAATTAAAGGGGGTCGTCATACAAAAAACGTGTTTTTTCAGCGTTTTTAACTAGATCTTTATAATGGCATTAACTAGATACTTGAAATTTTCACCAATTATGTATTACTATGAGCACTATAATAAAAAATACTAAAAATAAGATAAAGTTAAAAATTAAAGGGGGTTGTCATACAAGAAACGCGTTTCTTCAGCGTTTTAAAACATTGTACGGTGGTACGGAACGCTTCATGTACGAGTCCGACTCGCACTTGCCCGTTTATTTTGAGAAAGCCAGAATCCTGCACTATTTCTAGATGTCGCTACTGTCTCGCCCTCTACCCATACAAAGGATGCTGGTACTTAGGCTAATGGTATCCACGAAAAATCAGAGATGGTGCTTGTTTGTTCTTACAAAATGAATGCATACTGGTCAAAGATGATTTGTTTAAGGTGAAGATATAGGCAAATGGAAGTGGCGCCCTCATTTGAAATAAATTGTTAACTCGTTAATATGGAGATAATTTCCATATTGCTCTTCGCCATGCTTACTAGATAGCCCTTTAAATTATTTTATGAACCACTGTTGAAAGTATTTACATTAGTCCGTCTAACCAATAATAGTTTCAACGGCAGTTCATAAAATAATTTAAAGGGCTATCTTGTGCGTGACGAAGAGCAATATGGAAATTATCACCATATTTACGAGTTAACAATTTATTTCACACTTCTATATCTTCACCTTAAGCTACAGTGAAACTATTTCGACTCGATAAGAAGAAGATGGCGAACATAGTGTCGGTCGTTCGAGGGCTACATGGGTCGATGATACGAGTATAAAATACAATCGTGGGTCGAAACTGCTTTCGTAAGTCGTTTCGTTAAAATATTTAAGGGGAGGTACCCAACAGCAATCCAAAACAAAGATGTAAATTTCAAGTCACAATTTAGCAAACTTTAGCTTTATAAAAATGACTCAACTTCTTCATTTTCATAATAAAACTTACATAATCAGTTTCTGATGGCTCCTAACAAAGTCGCGTATCCCTCCATTATGCAGAACATTGTGTGCGACTTCGTAATCCTCAACGTTGGCAGGTTTTATATGTATTAAGTCTTCGCAAAGCAGCATAAACTCCACGCTGAGATGTGCGCTCAGAGTTATTAGCATGAAGTCTGAGCCTAAGTACATGTAGACTATAAGGAACACTGAAAAAAAGGACAGTTTAATTTGAAAAGTGTGCAAGAATCCTTATAATACCTATTAAAAATGCGTAAGTTTGTAGGGATGGTTTTTTTTCACGTTTTCACGCCAAGACAGGTATGTAGGTATACGGATCGGAAAGAAATATGTCGTGTAGACAGCTTATTGCCTTATAACATACGATACTTTTTATCTAGCCAATGCAAGCAAGTCAATGCGGCTGGTTTACGCGTTTGTGGTTTTTTAGATTTTCGTTTTACAAAGAATATAATATATTCTTTTATTTCTTTTAAAAAATAAGACATATGATAAGTGCTTTATGTTCAATAAAATTATAATCCAAAATACAAGGGCTAATTTATTGTATTTCTTGAATACTAGCCGTTTTTAGGGTTCCGTAGTCCACAAGGAACCCTTATAGTTTCGTCATGTCCGTCCGTCCGTCCGTCCGTCCGTCCGTCTGTCCGTCCGGGCTCGTACTCCGCCGCTACTGCACCGATTGTCACGAAAATTGGTGAAGAGATAGATATTGAAGTTCAAAAGTTGGTTTTTAAAATTATGAAAAAATGATTTTTTTTCAGCCCCCTCCAATACAACGAAAAGTGAATTTAAAAAATGAAATTGGACTAACCCCAACGTGTGGAGTATCGTTAAAAAGGTCTTTTAAAATGCAACAAAAACTGCTTTGAAACTATGTAGATCAAACCCCCCAGTCTTGAGATAATTTAATACAAAGTTAAAATTTGAGGTGTCCCCCCACCGTAACTTTTGAAATATTACTACTATAATATATATTAGGTCCTTACATATGAAATTGCCGTTCAGTATCAAAAAAGTGAAACAAGTTTTTTTTAATGAAATTATTATTTAATCAATCGAAGTATGCGCCGTTGTTATCGATACACTTCCGCCATTTTATAGGCAGATCATTGATACCTTTGGAAAAAAAATCCTGGGAGCGAGAGTCTATGAACTGTTTGAAGGCGGTTTTGACTGCCTCGTCAGATTTGAAATTTTTTCCTTGTAAAAAGTTATCCAAATTTTGAAAAAAGTGGTAATCGGTTGGGGCAAGATCTGGAGAGTAGGGTGGGTCAAGCCGTTTCGGAGGAGTACGGGAACGAACATTGTGACACGAGAATTTTATATATTAGATAAACCGTTTAGTACTTTATAATAACACTAGCTGTGCCCGTGACTTCGTTCGCGTGGTTGTCGGAACGTAATGTTATATAGCCTAAAGCCTTTCTCTATAAATGGACTACCCAATAAAAAAATAATTTTTAAAATCGGACCATTATTTCCTGAGATTAGCGCGTTTAAACAAACAAACAAACAAACTCTTCCGCTATTAGTATAGATGACTAGATTTAGTCCTGAACAGACTAACTTTGCTGTATTTTATTTCAAAGTGAGTCATCATCATCATCATATCAGCCACAGGAAGTCCCCTGCTGGACATAGGCCTCCCCCAAGGATTTCCAAAACGACCGATAGGAAGCGGCCTGCATCCAGCGTTTTCCTGCAACCTTGCTCAGGTCGTCTGATCACCTAGCAGGTGGGTGTCCTATACGCTGCGCTTGCCGGTACGTGGCCGCCATTCGAGAGCCTTTCTACCCCATCGGCCATCGGTTCTTCGCGCTATGTGCCCCGCCCACTGCCACTTCAATGAGCAAATCCGCTGGGCTATGTCTGTGACCTTTGTTCTTCTACGAATCTCCTCATTTCTGATTTGATCATGTACAGAAACACCTAGCATAGCCCTCTCCATAGCCCGTTGAGCGACCTTGAGCTTTCTTATGAGACCCATAGTAAGGGACCACAAAATGAGTATTTCGTTAATATTGATTTATCTGAAGATCGCTCTTAGTAACGTTAGGGTAGTACGGGCTCTTTATTCCATCACTGGACTGATTAAGGCTATAAATAAGTAAAGAAGATTGCAGGTACTTACTACAATACACCTGATACGCATATGTGGCTCCATACACAAACCAGTTGCTAGTGGGATCGTAAGGGTACGTGCAGCTGAAAGGCAGGCGCTTCTCGTCGTCATCGCCTAAGATGACGTTATGGAGCAGAGTATCAATAATCGGCAGTAATAAATACAGCCACGCCACGATTTCAGGCAAACGCATGAATGCTGAAAACAAGTCATAGTTAAAAATACTTACTATACTTATAAATAATCTGTTGTGGTAGAGCCACGCTACCGGCAAAACTCAGTTTTGCTAGTAGCATGAATGGGCCGCCGGCTCGTCCGGAGAAGTACCACACTCTCACAGAAAATCGACGTCTGAGTAGTAGCTTCACCGCTTCTATGCTTCGTTCGGTAAGTGAAAGAGCCGAAAAAATTGCGACTCGATAAGAAGAATTTACTTGTATGAAACTACAATTCGCCTGCACTGTGAACTCGCGACGCACATCCCATTGATTGATTTGGCACATATTCAAACTTAAGAAATTCTATTGGCTACATATACATGCCTACCTACCAAATTTCATACAGCTCCGATCAAAGATAGGTACTCAAGTTGTCGTCGAACAAACATACATACAAACCCCGGATAGTTCAAGTAGACTCTAAGAACTTCGCTCGCTTATTCAACAATACATTCACCTGTATATCTTCATGAAAAATTCTCCTTTAAATTTTTTGATGGCCGTCTTCGTGCTCGTGGTCAACCACTTCTACAGATCCCTTCTCATTCCTCACAGACCTACGCGAAGTCCTTCGCTGAGCTCGCTGCGCGTTTATGGAACGCTTTACCAGTGGAGATAAAAATGTCTAAATTACTAGGCTCCTTTTAATTCAGAGTCAATAAACTCTATGTAAAATCATAAATGGAGTTATATAAAATATTTATACATTTTTTTTTAATATATAGGAACAAATCACACTGATTGAGCTAGCCCCAAAGTAAGTTTTTTTAAACTTGTGTTTTGGGTTACTAACTCAACGATACTATATTTTATAATAAAAACATATATAGATAAACACCCAAGACCCAGGACAATTTGAAAAAGGCCATTTTGCAACTTGCTCTGGCTGGGGATCGAACCCAGAACCTCCGGATTAGCGGTCTAGCGTGTTAACCATTACGCCACGAAGGTCGTCAATTATTATACTTATGTAGTATATTTATTAGGTATGTATGTAGTATATTCGTAATGAATACGCTTTAATATTATACTTTTTATTTTATTGTTCTGTACGTACTTCTGCCTTCCTATTAAATATGTAACTGTCCTCTTGTGTACAATAAAGTTTTTTAAATAAAACAAATAAATAATACAGTATTGTTTGTATCATTTCATCATACCAACGCCAGCCACCCGAAGCTCATTTTCCATCGACGCCTTCACAGCTGTTTGAATGTCATTCAGATTATAAATCCTCCAAACAGCTCCTAACTCCTCGATAACATTCTCAAGCTGTTGTTTGCTCAGTATCAGAACAAAAACTTTAAGGAGAGCTGTAAGAAGTTCAAAATGTAGTAAATTACCAGCAGAATACGTAACACCGAAGTATGTTCCCGAACAGGAATCGCAGATATAGACCTGAAGGGGCCAAAATTTAAATGGGACTGACCTGTCCACATATTATTATATCGCAAGCCAAATGGAGTAATAGCAGCTGCTACATTTTTAGGATTCCGTACAAAAAATGAAAAATCGGAACCCTTATAGGATCACTCGTGCGTCTGTCTGTCCGTCCGTCTGTCACAGCCAATTTGCTCTGAATCTTCTGGACCGAATCAGGTGAAATTTGGTAGAATGTTGTAATCCTATGACCCAAACACATGTGCAAAGTTAATAAATATTTTTTTAAAACAAGGGTTATTTTCGGGGGACAAATTAGGAAATTAAAAAAAAAGTTTTGCAAACCTTACTGTGTCATATATCAAATAAAAGAGCTCGTTATGAGGATCTCAAATATATTTTTGTTATTATTGTAAAATAAATAGTTTTGATTTTATTCATGGAAGAAGACGAAAATTGACCATTCCCCCCCTCCCTGATCTCCTAAACTACTGAGCCTAAAATTTTGAAAAAAAATACAAAATATAGTTCATTGCTTGTAGATTACAGGAAAACCAATAAGAATTCAATCAATTGTACGGAACCCTCTCCAGGCGAGTTTAAGTCGCACTTGGCCGGTTTATTTTTTCCTTACTCTTAGACCAGTACTTATGGAAGTTGGTACCGTGCTTCGGAAGGCGAAGAAAGCACGCACCTTGAATAGTAACGATGTAAATGGGTATCATGAAGGCATCCGCAAACACGTCCCCCCCTTTTCTAAACACGCTCACCAAATACACAGACATCGCGATGAAGTGATACCCCATCAAGGGAACCACGTACAAAAATCGCCAATTCCGAGCAACGAATGTCTCCTCCCTGTTGAAAAAATTTATGTTGGCTGTCTTCAGATACTCCATCAAAAGAAGTAGAGGTTTTCTGTAGTCTTCAGGATATTTTTTTACATACTTCATTTTGTAAGTTATCTATTTACCTGAAAAAAGAGAATGAGATGAAAATGTTACAGAAAAGTGAGGGATTATTTCATGGAATGGAAGTAATGCAACTTTGAAGGTCGCAGTAGTTCCATGAGACAATTTTGAATGGGATTAGTAAGACTGATTAATTATTTTGCCAAATTCTGAATTGATTTAAAATTTTTATCAGCAGCTGTTGCTAAAATAGAAAGTAATTCACAATTTTATCCACTTCACCTGCCATTTGACACCTGTCGTCAATCTGACCAATCTGAGAGCCTATTATAATTTCAGTATCACTTTAATTGGTACATTTAGTTTAACAATCTACAGAACAATTTACCATTAGAATGTTAAGTATATTATTTATTTATTTTTATAGCTTTTACTTGCCCACATTTTTTTGTTTTTTGGTTTTAATGGATCAGTTGTTGGTTGTTGGCATGTCTTTTTGTGACAGGAAAGCCTCTTCCAGCTTTTTCCACTCAAAAGAGTGGAACTTACTTTGGCTTTTTGATGGTATAATGGACCAGCTGTTTTTTTTTAATTCGCCGGACCAACGTTTTCTTTGCCTTCTTCTTTTCCTTTTTGTCTTGAATCTGGGGTCCATTTGTTCTTAATCTATCTGAGGATATGGCTTATCCACCTAATTTAATATATTACCTAAATACATACTTACTTACAAAAAGGATAGTTGGTAATAGTTACTCAAAAAACTGTTTTAGTATTTCTGCTGACAAACGCGGGTTTCCCTAAAGGATCTGGAATGAATTCGATAAATTATTTTTTTATCTCTGAATTAGAAAAATATCTTTCTAACCAACAGAGTTGTGAGCAAGATACGATTTTATTTTCCTATAAAATGAAAAAGTCTAATTGTGGTTACAAATAAGTTTTACCTTTGGAACTTTGATTCATATGATCAGCAATTCCTACAAACTGCAAAGCTACTATATCAAGAGTTGTTTAAAAATATTCAACTTAACTACTCAGATATTCACAAAGCTGTTTTCGTATCTGGGTAATTCTCACTGGTCGGAGACCATGTGGCCAGTTGGCGAAATCCGCACAAAAAATTATTTTAGCTGTTAAAATAATTTAATTGTTTAGTTTTCTATAACTTAACATATTCTTAAGTAGTTCTGTGAGAACAGTAGACCTTAAGGCCCCTTCTACCAACTTCTCGATGTGTCCCAAAGGCAAACTGATATATAATGCATAGCGTTAAGTTTGACTCATTGTAATCAATCAAATATGAGATTGTGTGCAATAAACTTAAATAAATAAATAAGAGCATTTATACCTAACCATGCAATAATAACCGTCACTTTCTTCTGGCTTTACAAAGCCATTTATGCTTTATTATTATGTAAATTCCAATGTCCAATAAGTAATTTTCACAACAAAATTAACGAAGAAAATCCAAATTTAAATCGTGTCAGTGCTTGATATTCCCAATAGGCTTTACCTTTGTAGACTTTTGAGCAAAATAGGGGTAAAAGTTTTAACGATTACTCGCGTTTTCTTGGTTCTAGAACAACGAATTGGTGTCTACGGGTTCGTTTTGTGGCGAAGAGGATTGCGTAGTCTAATTGGTATAAGTAGGTATAAATAAATAAAAAATTAAAGAAAATTGAAATCCGAAAATATATATATCAGGAATAAGTCCACCTTTGTACTATATATCTTGTATTTTTAAGTGTGTCCTTTTATGTACATTAAAGAATTTACTCACTTACTAACTTCTTACTTTGTCTGCCATCTCACGTCTGCCGCATGAGACGAGACGTGGACCAAATTGACCACAACACAATGTGGGTACCGTATGATCGCTGAAATTAAAGCAAACCTAGGTCCGCTAAAAATATAACTTCCTAAATGCATGTGAGAGGGAAAAGTAATTTTTTTTGTAAATAGGTGATAAGATAAAATGAAGACTTCTTGATATGTGTTTTCTGTTCGTACTTACTTATGATGCAGAGACCTGGTCACTTACCGAAGATCAAAAGTCCAAGCTCAAAGGTTTGCCAACGAACGATGGAGCGTAACATCCTCGGCGTACGCCGCAAAGAGCGCATTCGGAACACCACGCTGCGCACCTAAACTCAAATAAAGAATGAAAAGATGATGATGATGGTGATAATGATAATGATAGTGATAATCATGGTGATGGCCATAAGTCAGCACAGCTTAAGTGGGACTGGGCGGGCACGTCTGCCGCATGCAAGAAGATAGGTCGGCCGGGATGGCTACTTAGTGGATCACAGGACGTGGTCACCGAACTCGAATAAGATGGCGTGATCACTTGGATATGTGCTTGGGCGAGTGGCAAACTGTTGCTCTTGACAGGCAGGACTGATTGGAAGCGGAAAGAAGAGGCCTTTCCCCAGCAGTGGAACACTGAAATAGGCTAATAAAAAATGGTGATATGGTATTTGGTTCAGCTAGTTATTGAATAACTCTTTAGCACGTTACAGTGTAATAATAAAGTATTAGGTATATTGTGAAGATTACAGATGTGCTTGTTATGGGTCGTTTTAGCTACTTATTTGAGTTCAAAGAGAAAAAATTGCCTGTATTTTTTTACGGATAAGTAGTTGTTTTGTTATAAGTAATCTGTGTTTATAAGGCACTTGCTTTTACCCCCGACATTGAAAAGTGTTAATTTTTTTTAACTGCACTTTAAGAGCTCGATGGCCCAGTGGGAGTACGCATTGCTAGCGCTTTCGCAAGTGAGTGGCACAAAAATGTCTCGAGCTCTTCCGTGCTTCGGGAGGCATGTTAAGCCGTTGGTCCCGGCTCCCATCGTTGTATTGTCCAGTCTTCAAGCTATGTCAGATGCCTTTAGGCTGCTTATGAAATCTGTCACCAGTGTTGGCCACACACACGAAAAAAAAACTGTAAATAATAATTAATTTTATTTGTGTGTAAAGGTATTTTACATATGTATGTAGCTTGAAGACTACAATCTAAAGATAGCAAAACGGCTTAACATGCCTGAACGACTGAAAAGCAGGGAGGAGCTTATGATTTATCCCACTAGTGGTCATCAATTCTTACACACACGGAAAACAAAATAAAATGAAGACTTAATTTGATTCTGTACTTTTCTGCTGGAACAGACTGTTAAAAGATGCATGAACTCATTTATTAATTAAACCCACTTACGTAAGTGCATTGGTTTCGGATGGCAGTCTGAAAATTCTCAACAAACAAACTATGTAATTCTAACATAAATGTAATCAAACTACGGTTGGAATATTCGCTCCTCAACAACAACGTTAAACTTTGGGCAGATCCAGAGATAACTGAATTGAAGAGAGATACAGACAGATATTTACACTTTTACGATCCTAGGTTTTATAGATAGAGCCCAAGGTCACAACAAGGGCTTATAACTGGGAAAAAGGAATAAGAATAGTGACTGAGACTGTCTTCGTGGTCCAGTGGTCAAGGCGTATGTATTTGTAATCTGGAAGTCGTGGGTATGGAATGCATACTTTATGAAAAGTTGTTTTCAGGCTGGTTAGGATATTGCAGGCTGGAATCACCTGATTATCCAAAAAGAAAGATAATTCCGTGATTCGGAAGGCACGCAAAGCTGTGGGTCTCTAACGTCATATAGCGTTTGTTTAAACCTATCCTTTAGGTTGGTTCTGGTCTACCCTTTGGGTTGCGGAGGTCAGATGGCAGTCGCTCTGTGTAAAAGCCAGTAACCTCGTCAATCACTTAGTTTAGGTAGCGGACCCCGGGCTCTGAAGCGTTACTTAGGATGCAACCGGGAATACGCTCGGATGATGATGAATCAGAGTAGCGGCCAATTGTTAGTTATTTTCTCTTATCAAGCCTGTTTACTAGCTTACACTCAATTTTTTCAAACTGTCTAAAGGCATCTGAACTAGCTCAACGACTGTCACCTAGTGATAACAGTTATTACACACTGGTGAACTAGTTTTACACGATGTAGAGACGTTGTGTGTAACAAAAGCCGAAGCGGTGGTGGCTAGCAGTTTAGGCACTGGCTGTGTGTCTCGCACGAGGTCGATCTTCACTAGTACGCGGTCATATTCAACTACCACCGCTTGCTTCCACTCGTTTCCTGTGACACTACTACGTGACACTACCAGTAGTGTCATGGGTAATTTCTTTCCAGTGACTCTACTTCTCTCATTGGCTGATTCGACTCATATATCAAAATTTCTCGTGGATAAACTCATTACCCATACTAAGGTTCTCGGTTTTGATCTTTGGTGTCAATTTCTTGTTATGTCCACCTCCGCCCTAGCATGGCAGCGTTGATAAACCCAGATAAAGTTTATGTCGCGCAACTGACTAGTGCCATCCTGCTCGTGATCATGACGTAGAGTAAGAACTATCTCACTATACCTCATGATAACGAACGTTTATCGTACCTACGCTGTCGCCGTTACCATTGCTAAGGGGGCTGCATAAGACCACCTCTTATGGTGAAGGAGAACATCCGAGAAACGACCTGCACGCTAGTGACTATTATATTCAGTCTACTGGTGTATGAAATGGAGAAGGTGATGGCAAACCACTCCATTATTTCTGCCAAAAAAAGAGTCATTCTCTTTCCACACAATGACACTGACTAAATGTTGACAAAATATACCAAGAAGAGATCTTTTCTATTCTAGTTAACCTGTTTTAATATAGATATTAAAAATATATTCTCTCTATACCTGTTCCTAAAATACATACTTAAGGCCGTACCTGAATTTTCCGGGTCCTGTCCAGTGCTGCCCCCATTTAAAATAAATCATTTCAAAGAAAACGGAGACATCATTTAAAATGTTGCTACTACCAAGTCCTTGATAAACCTTCAAAGTATTTTATGAACTACTGTTTACAGTTTAAAGTGGGAACGTTAAGCTTTACTTTTATGTGCGTAGTAAAGCTCAACGTTCTCATTATAAACTGTAAACAGTAGTTCACAAACTAGTTTGAAGGGTTATCTAGGACTTGGTAGTAGCAACATTTTAAATGATGCCTCCGTTTTCTTTAAAATAATTTATTTTAAATGGGGGCAGCACTTGCTGGACCCCGGAAAATTTAGGTACGGCCTTAAAAAATCAGCACAACATATGCAAATAAAGATTTAGACATTCGGACATACGAGCACGTCGGTAGTCAGATCGCTGTATAAATATACAGCGATTAATTTACCATATCTTCTTCTTTCAGTTGTATTGTTTATTCCAGAGGGAGGTTCTCAAAGTGGGCAATAAGGCCCCCTTGTAGTCATTGAAGGCCTAGCAGGAATCGTTTCCATGTTACCGAACTCAACTAGTTTGGAGTTAATTTAAACCTGATATAAAAATACTTTAAAAAATCATCAGATTCATCCATCACATTAGATTTGTTTTTAACTATTTTTTTTATTTTTTTTTGCTTTTATTTGAATAAATATTTTATGGCTCTCACTGGTGAAAAAGTCTCGTTTATAATGTAAGTTTAAACTTAAAGAGTCCAGACCAGACTAATATAGCACGCTGTAATTAAATTAATTTTACTAATGAATGTTATTGTGATTTTTAAGATGTGGTAAATTAAAAAAAATTTGGGTGCTGAAAAATAATTGATTTTTAAAGTGAGCGGTAGACGAATTAAATTTGAGAACCTCCGGTTTATTCTTTGTGTTTTTTCAACTCGAAATTCGTGATCCGTATTCACCCTAGGGCATAGCGTTGCGCCAATTAGCAACTTTTTTCGGCATCTGTTGGTAACTGTTGAGATTTTTACTACTTTTATGTGGGAACTTTGGTCTGCTAGACAATAGAGCCAAAATACTCTAGGCATTAAGATTTTCCCTCTATTTCTCCCGTGAAGTACATACTTTCCAATGTGTTCCGACATCAGTATCAGAGCTTTTAGTGGTTTTTTTAAATTATCTGTTTGTCGCTCACTGCTGGGCAAAAGCCTCCCTCTCTGCTTCAAATCTAGAATCAAAATAGTGACGAGTTGTTAGCCGCATCCTAATAACGATGATTTAGATTCTCGCCCATTCCCTTGATCGGCTTTTGACGATTTGCGCGTGAAGAGAAACAGCAACAAATTAGTAGTTACTTAAACGAACAAACAAAACTTCTTAATACCGTCCTTCATTTTTCTCGCCAAGGGCTGCTTGTCTCGGTGTGAAGCAATCCTGTGGATTAGCATTTAGGCGTCGTGAGTATGTGGTATATGTGAATTAGGCTGTCTGTGCACTGGAGCGGAGAGGTGACAAGAGGAGCGGAGCTGTGCCAAAAATAATCGAATCGCATAAAATATCCGTTCCGCTATATCTGCCAAAAATCGACATTGTATACGTATTCTTCTATACAATGACACCGACGGAGCGAATTCTTCTTCTATATTTAAGAGCTCTTAATCCTATAGAAGAAGAATGCGCTCCGCTTCAGTGGACAGAGATTTTAAAATTAGTTTTGAAATTCATATATAATAAACGCGGAGCGGGGAAGTAAGGGCCCCCCGCCCTACTAGCAGAGCGGGGAAGCGGAGTGAAATTTTTTCAGCTAAACTGCTGACTCGTCGCGTGAGCTCCGCATCTATGGACAGATAGACACAGTCCGCAACTCCGCTCCGCATCACTTTAATTTCTTGCACCTTGCTTCAGTGGATAGACAGCCTTATTCAGGATGTTTGTTCAAGTTTTAAATCTCTCCGTCTCTTAGAGTTTTTGTTTCATTACTGTTATATTATTTATGATTACATTATTAAAACTTTAGAGTTCCACATTTAACAATTGTACACAATATGCATGATGACTAAAAAATTATTTTTGGCCCATCGGTTAGATTATTAAAAAATATTGGACACATATTTTTTCTTTTCTCTCAGGAACAATAAATGACGAAGATACAGCGCATTTAAATTTCGCATGACGTCACGCTTTCGTACGATTTTTACACATCGGTGACGTCACAAGCCCCCACTCTAGAACTTAGATACTCTGTATCTTAATGAATTTTTACTTTTTTAATAAACTGAAAAATACGGGTACATTTTTTTTGGATAATCTAACTAACGGACTAATTAGAATAATACTTTTCTGACCCAGTCATCACCCGTAAAGCGTTTTCTCCCAGTCAACCGTCGTGAATGCTCACTACACCTGAATATCACTTGATCAACTGCAGCAAGGGACATGCGTCCCATTATTATTCAGGGCCACGTCTGCTCGAGTTTAATTTAAACACTTAATAGCGCAGTACTAGTTACTGCTTATTAGGCAAAAATGTAGATAAACGTGGATCTTCCAACCCTCCTTTTCTGCCATCAACTTATTTCGGTGTACGGCAGCCCTATGGATTAGCATTCCCTGCGCGTCGTGAGCATGTCCCATCAATATTCAGGGCTGCGTCTGCTCGAGTTTAATTTTTTCCGACTTTTAGCACTGATTTCAGGGTCGGAACCCTTGCTTAACTTTACAATTTTACTTGCATGACTCAATTAAATGAAAAGATTGTTTTTTTTTTATTTTTTATTACTGACCTACTTATAATAATATTTTGGACTTTCTAGTTAAGTTAGTTTACTTAGAACTCGATGGAGTTGCGTCGTTTATCACAGGGTTCCTATAGCCACCATCATCAGACCAGCTTCTTGTTATAATAATATTGCATTGTCATCAGATTTCATTAGCATACACAATTTCATTTCAATCGGAAACGGGAAGTGGCTCAAATTTAACTTGCAAGATTTGACCCAAAAATCAAACAGAGCAAGCTAAATAAAAGCTTGTACATACGGGCTTCGTATCCTTCTATAGTATAACATACGCACAGCGATGTGACAAAGAAGGGAATGCGTCCTGTTGGGAAACCAACATGTCTTTATTTAAAGTTGGTTAAAAAAATGTAAACTGGCAAAATGCCTTGAATCCAAAAATTGTATATTATTTTAATTTTAGCCTTATTTATGGCAACACTGTTTTTTGTACTCCTCTTCTTACGTGTACTTGATTGGGAATAGACGTGCTAAAAGTTGTTCGCTGTTTTAATTGGATCAGCCCCTACATCATACATACATACATACAGTCCTCTCCAGCTCTGGGCATATCGAGTAGTAGCTACACCTTTCTACATGGTCCTTCGAGCCGGATCTATGTAATTGCATTCCATATCCTTCTATTTTAACCACGATTGCACGCACCGACCCCGCACACCCTCGCCCTGCCTAATTATTTTTACGTGGAACTGCATAAGTTGTAGCCTAGACTTTCTTAAGTTTGTCTTGCCGACTTTTTCCCATTAAAAATCTCTACGCACGCCACTGAACACAAGTCCTTCTTTGCCTCAACGTGGTGTGTGTTGTGCAGCTTGTGCTATAGAAGGACATGTGAACGAGTTAGTGGCGTAAAAGAACCCTTTTTTGTCACTACGCGGTGCGTATGTTGTACTATACAGGGATATGCAGCCCGTGTGTAAAATTTGTCTGCCCAAAAGCTTCTTTAGCCCAAAGATATACAAGTGTTGACTAGAAGCAGCATTCGGAAACACGCCGCACAATTTGTCTGCCTAAGTGCTTCTTTAGCCCAACGCTATACAAGTGTTGACCTGAAGAAGCATTCGGAAACACGCTTCCAATACTCATATGAATTACAATTCTCACAAACATATTCATCAAAGTTATGATCTCCAACCTTAGCTTGAAACTCGCAGCAAACTTCGACAAATTAACTTACACCCTCACAAACGTACATAAATCTTGGTAATCCGTTGTATTTCAGTTTGTTTATAATTTTAGTTGGGAGTAAGTTGAGAGTGACTAAACGGGGTTACTTAATGCCGCCGCCTTTTAGTTTAAACTTAAGTCACGTCGGGCTTAAACTGGAAATAACCGGCGTCATCCGGATGGAGCCGGTAAAAGCTTACGTGTGTCCACTTTTGAAGTGTAATTTAGCATGTCGGAAGTTTTAGCGTCTTTCACGTGTCATGAATGTGTCCTATTAGTGATAAACGGACACTGAGTGAAAAGTTCTAACATCTATTTGTATCTTAGATTTAATTTCGCCGCCAGTTTGTTTCAGTTTTTCAAAGTCGATAACACTAGTAAATATTTATTCCTTTTTGAAAAAATAAAAAATTAAACCATAAAGTCTCCATGTCTTATAAATAGGTACTTAAAATAAACATAAATTTTAAAAGCAGCATAATGGCATAACGGTGTTTTACTGCAGAGTGTTATTAAAACGCCTACTGTTTTTCAAAATTACAGCGCCATGCAAAACACTGAGTGAAATTACAGAGTAAGAAAAATAAGTGTATGTAAAACCTTTTGCAATACTTTTAAAGTTAGCTAGGCTTCTGTTTAAAACTGTATGTTTCTTTATAGCCTTTATCTGTGGGAGTGGCCTTCAGTTCACTGCTGGTCTAATGGCTTTTCCTAATAATTGACCTAGCGAGCTAGAGAGCTCAGTTGCGAGATGGACCAAAAATGCTTCTATCCGTCTGTCTGTTCTCGCCTACTACCACTAAATCTTACATCAAATTTAAATTAATCAAGGAACTTACACATTTATTATTTACTAGCTTTTGCCCGCGGCTTCGCTCGCGTATCCCACGAATACATTACATTTTTCCGGGATAAAAGGTACCCTATGTCCTTCTCAGTACTCCTAACTATGTGTATGCGAGTTTTCAAGAAGATTGGTTTAGTAGATAAAGGGTGAAGAGGTAACAAACAAACAAATATTTTGTATATTTGTTTGTTTGTTTCGCATTTATAATATTAGTTAGGATTAGGATAGGATAGGATTAGGATTGATAAATTTAAATTTTTATTCGATCGCGATTTTTGATTGGGGAAGAAATAAGGAGGAAAAGGGGGGAACTTTACAACGCTACTTTAGACGCGCACAATCTGTCTCTGTCTTCAAAAGCAATTGTAGTATATGTATTTATATACAGATGATAAAAAATGTGAGCAGAACTGGCGGACGTCGTAATGATGCACAACATGCTTGACGCCAAATGAGTTACCGGATGTAAATATATATATATATATATATTGTATTATTAACATGTAGTTTTTATGTGTACGTAGATTATAGAACACCTATACGTGTAGTGTATTGATATAATTTAAAAGTAGCCTCATTTTTGTAACCACTAGCTTTTGCCCGCGACTTTGCCGCGTAGATTAGGGGTATGAAAAATAGGTAGTAGCCGATTCTCAGACCTACTAAATATGCATAAAAAATTTGATAAAAATCGGTCAAGCCGTTTCGGAGGAGTATGGTACCTAACATTGTGACACGAGAATTTTATATATAAGATTTATCTTATTTAATCGTTTTCTTTGCGCCACCGTTTCTTTTTCACGTGCCTACATTTCTCTCTATCTACTGGTTGTCTGGAAGAGATCGCTGTCAGCGATAAGACCGCCCATTGTACCTATGTACGAGTATATATATATATATGTACAATTTTTTTTTAGGTGCAATAAAGTGTATTTCATTCAACTTTGCTGTTGCGATATTTATATTTGGATTTCAATCAAGAGTAACACTAAGAACTTCAGTCTACCCAAGATGTTGCAAAAAAAATCCAAAGGGGGAACTGGTGTAAGTTTGCTGTAGCGTTATATATGGACGGATTTCACTAAAATGGCTTTGCTAAGCCCGGGGAGTGTCGGTTCTTGTATGGTTATAAAAGGTCACGATGTCTACTTTTCTTATCATTACCACTATTATCCTAACTATCCTAACTTCCTAACTTAATATTAATGCGAAAGTGAGTTTGTGTATTTGTTTGTTTGTTTGTTACCTCTTCACGCTTTATCTACACAACCAATCTTCTTGGAAATTCGCATACACATAGTTAGGAGTACAGAGAAGGACATAGGGTACCTTTCATCCCGGAAAAATGTAATGTTCCCGTAGGATACGCGAGCGAAGCCGCGGGCGAAAGCTAGTACTTTATAATTTGCCTATAAACCATACAGGACTTGCAGGTTGGTGATCGTAGTAGAAGGTATTAAGCTTTGAACAGAGGACGCTCTGCCCGTACTGTGTTACCCATACCTTCCTTAGTCACCTCTTACGACACCCGTGGGGAACCCGTGAGGAAAGGGTGGAGACAAATCATACTCTAATCTGCCTTTACGACACTACTTTTAACTAAAATCTAGTGGTTCTGTGCGAGAACTAATGATAACCGACACTTTCCTCTTTTTATTTATTTATTTTATTTTATTTGTTATAGACGAGCAGCTAAGAGCTGATATGTCTATTTCACACAGTGCTGAGAGTCCATTAAGTCTTTTCACAGTTCATATATTTATTAATGACACTTTATTTGTCCTTAACCACTTTTCGAGTCTATTTTTAAATGCATTTATGGAAGACGCAGTGACTACTTTTTCTGGTAGTCTATTCCAATTATTGACCACTCTGTTACTAAGAAAGTGAAAATGTGCAGCTTTGGTTTTAGTCGCTGTACGAGTTAACTGGTAGCAGTGTTTTCGTGATGGCTTTGTGCCTTGTCTCATGTTGTTGTCTTTTCCCTAACTTAGGCCATTTCAGTGAAATCCGTTAATATATAACACCACAGAAAATTTCCCCTCCTTTCCCCCCTCCACTCCTCCCTTTTGGATTTTTTTATGCAACATCTTGTGAAGAATGAAGTCTTTAGTGTGCCTCTCAACTTTTTGATTTGATATCGATACATAACGCTACAGCAAAGTTCCCCTTTCCCCCATATTTCTCCTTTTAACTGTTCTGGCCATTTCTTTTCCATTTTGCAAGGTCTTTAGCATCCTTGGGTGACCATTGACATGCATGTTATATTTGAAGAAGAAAAAGCGGGAAAACGCACCCCGGGCTCCGAAGCAGCACAGCTGAGGATGCAACTGGGAACGCGCTTAGACGAAGAAGATTGAGATACTATGTAATGTCAATGTTGCAATCTCGAAACTGAGGCACTATACTCACTGCGCACGCTCGGTCATGTATTTATTCTCTAATGATTCATGGATCATTGTAATAAAATTTTAAGTCACTCAAATGGTCGCAAGTCCAAGAGAAAATGTTATTATTTTAGTACTGTTTTTTTGAAAAAAACTGAAAGCAGTGACTACTGATTTCAAAACAAATCAGGGGAAGTCGAAAATTCATCTCCTGTAACATTTGGCAGCTTTATATTTACAGGGTTTTGAGAGGTCGTACACGCGAATTTGCGCGAGTTGGAAGAGCATGGTAGTATAAAGACCAGCGGCAGGCCTGTATCACTCCCCGTTTAGGTATCGAAAATATACCTACATTATTAATAAGAGCGCAGCGGCCCCTCCAAATGGTAAATTCAGTTATACAAATCGTTTGTTCAGAGCAATAAAAATAAAATTGGCCTGCAATGGATGTCTAGGTATCTAGACGAAAAGGTGCTGAGTTCTGACGTGAGCTAAATTAAACCATATCGCTAACCACATTGAGTAGATATTTCTTTGAATTTCTTTGCTGAGTGAGACGGAGTACTAGTATCCTATTCTGTGCCAGCGGTTCGACTCCTGCGCGTGGCATTCAATCACCCTTTCTCATTTCTTTTCGTTATGAAATTTTACTACTTTGTCTCAGAAAAAAGACGAAAGAAAACTCAATGTTCTTATATTTGCGACGGATATATTTTAATATGAGTTTGTATATTTTTCTTCATACCGTCTCATAATGCCGAGTGAATTTCGCTCCCTGCTGTATATGTTTGACATGATAGGATCTTGTCGTGTCTCCACATGCTCAAAGTCGCTAATCTCTGGAGATGTCACGAAAAATAAAATTTTCTTCTACGACTTTTTATGTGATTTGTATTTAAATGAGATTCTTGGGCAGCATTGACGACCTCCGTGGCGTAATGGTTAACACGCTAGACCGCTAATCCGAAGGTTCTGGGTTCGATCCCCAGCCAGGGCAAGTTGGGAAATGGCCTTTTTCAAATTGTCCTGGGTCTTGGGTGTTTATCTATATATATATATCATCATCATCCGAGCGTATTCCCGGTTGCATCGTCAGCGGTTACGCTTCAGAGCCCGGGGTCCACTACCTAACCTAGGCGATTTGACGAGGTTACTGGTTTTTTACACAGAGCGACTGCCGTCTGACCTCCGCAACCCAAAGGGTAGACCAGAACCAATCCTAGGATAGGTACAAACGCTAGGTGGCGTTCGGGACCAACGGCTTTAGGTGCCTTCCGAAGCACGGAATCATCTTTCTTTTCGGATAATCAGGTGATTCAAGCCTGCAATATCCTAAACAGACTGGAAACAACTTTTTACAAAGTATGCTTCCCAGTGGGATTCGAACCCATGACCTCCGGATCACAAGGCAAACGCCTTGACCACTGGACCGCGGAGGCAGTCATATATCTACACATACATATATATATATATTTATCATAAAATATAGTATCGTTGAGTAAGTATCCCATAACACAAGTTTAAAAAATTTTCTTTGGGGTTTGTCCTTATATATTTATTTATTGATAAATGTAGCTGGCTCTGAAGTAGAATGTATTGCTGTTTTACTACGAGTATAATGCAGATTTCTGTCTACATTTGAGAGCCAGGCTCTTGTCGGTGTCATTGACAGGGATAATGGAGTGGTTTGCCATTGCCTTCTCCATGGATAATATAGATATGAGAATAGCAAGTGCAGTAAATAATAGTTTGGAAAATCCAAAAGTGCACGCCTCATAATCTCATTTTTCACAATTAAATTGATTTTGATTGTTTTATTGCTAACTTAAAACGAAGAAAAGTATGTGTCGGCTTTAAGGACGTACTTGAATTTTCCGGGGTCCAGTGCTGCCCCCATTTAAAATAAATCATTTCAAAGAAAACGGAGACATTATTTAAAATTTTGCTACCACCAAATCCTAAATAACCCTTCAAAGTATTTTATGAACAGTATAAGTATTTTTACAGTTTATAATGAGAACGTTAAGCTTTAGTACGCACATTTGCCAAAAGTGGCCGTTTTTCGCAAATGTGCGTAGTAAAGCTTAACGTTGTCACTTTAAACTGTAAACAGTAGTTCATACAATACTTTGAAGGGTTATCTAGGACTTGGTAGTAGCAAAATTTTAAATAATGTCTCCGTTTTCTATAAAATGATTTATTTTAAATGGGGGCAGCACTGGACCCCGGAAAATTTAGGTACGGCCTTAACGCACGTCTGGAGATTATTTTTAACTTTTATTTTTAACTTCCCGCTGAGAAAATTGAAAATTTTCAAAATTCGGGACGTTATTAGTTTCACCCTGTTTTTGAAAAGTCGAGTTTTCATCAGATCTCGACGTTTAAAGGTCTCAGGAATCTTTCCTGACCACTCACGAGCAAGTGTCATGCACCCTATCCGTATGTGTGTGGGTGTGTATGTGACCCGCTTATAACTCTTGAACAACTAAACCGATCGGAACCAAACAAGTAGCTTTCCAAAGAGTTCTATACAACTCAGATTTCCTGTGAATTTAAACCGATTCGGACCGGTAGATTTTCAGAAATCTCAAAAAAACTAAGCAAAAACAAGAAAAAGACACAAGCCTACGTCACGAATGTCAAGAAAAGTGTTACCACTGATTGTTCTTTTCATTCTCAATCAGTTAATGCAAATTAAATAAAATATTAACTAACTTATCGCTTCTTTTACATTTATTCGTCTTTCATATTTAATAAAACAAACAAAATCACAACATTCTTATTCAAATTTCTTTTTACTTCTTTTCTTACTTGCCAGTTACACATTCGTACTCATCATACATAGGTATTAACTCTTTCAACAAACCTCACATCCAAAATTATTTTTAATATGTCACCTGTATTTTTATAATAATAATTACGATTAAACTACATTGAATTAGACCGTGATCTTTGAAAGGACTTAGTTTTGGATAATACTGAAGCGTATAAAAAAAATGGACTTGATCAGATAAGTTTTTCGGGAGTTATCGTGACCACGCCAGTTTCCATACATACAGACACACGGACGTCCACAAAATGATTTTATTAAACATTGTTTTTATTTATTTAAAATGCAAAATGTCTTTTAAAAATGTCATAAGTGTTGAAACTAGTGTTTTTCCTTGAAATTTATGTGTAAATATTATTGTAAAAGTGCGATAGAAAATAAATAGAGACACATTTAGTTAAAAAAATCACTTGATTTTTGTAAGGCGAGAGTAGAGCACTACCTCATGCGCTTCGCTTATGAGGCGTGCAATACTGAACCACTTTCATCTTCAACTTCGCGATCCAACGCGGAAATGCTGCCAGCGTTCTTGGTTGGTACCATGCCACATGGACATGACTTTTGAGAGTATTTAGTATTAAACTTTTCTTTCTTTGTAAATAATTATGGCGATATTACTTATAAGAAGTAATATTTATCGCTTCCTATTGTATTAACGTAAAGTTCAGTAAACATATTGTAAAATTCGATACATTAAATTGTAAATTAGAAGCAAATTATCAATTATCTTGCTTTGTAGTTCCCGGCAGAGTAGAATAGGACCACTCCAAGTCTTCCCGTGGATGTCGTAGAAGGCAACTTATAAAACACAAGCTGAACAAAGCTCATAAACATCAATGAGGAGAGTGTAGGCCGAATCCTAAAATATGGCTCTGATAGTACAGAGAGGGTCGTGCTCCTGCAGTGGAGAATAAAAAAGACCTGATGATGATGATAATGAAATAGTGAAAACTTAGATTTTTTACCCTAGCCGATAAAAAAATCGGATAAATAAATAAATAATAAATTAAATTGAATAGTCATTTATTACAGTAATCTTGGTTACAACATGATGCTAGGACTTCCCAGTGAGTAATCTGATGATACTCGTAATGGGAATGACCACTACATTAAGACTACATTTATTATGTAGTATATTATACATATCAAAAGAAAACAAAACAAACAAAAACTTTTTTTTTAATTATGACAGTGTGACAGTGTGTGTGCGTGTGTATGTGTGCATGTGTACTCGTATGTGTGGTAAATAATGTGAAGAGCGATTATTTGTGTGTGTTGATAGGTAGTTAAAATATATACCCAGTCATACCTTTTTTTTTACCAGGTGAAAATGCCATCGCATACCGTTCCGCTCCGGGGACAGTGGAACAGGTTATGTGGGACTTGGACCCACTAAAAACACCTCGATGCCCCTTCAAGCCAATACCGGGAAAGTGGGAGCGGTGGAGTTGCCACCAATCATCCACTCTTCCCAGCCACGGCAATGCCCTTTTTAGGTCACTCTACCCCATACCCATCTAAATGTATATACCTACAGGAAAATACTAAATATACAGAAACGTCGACACCTCCGCACTTTTCCGCTCAAAAGAATTATAAACAGCATCCGAAAGAGTCATCCATCCAAGCTCTAAATTTATTATACGGATATCACCCCCAATAAAAACTGATAAAAGGGTGCAAGCATGGCCGTCAATAAAATATTTCGGGCGTGAGACCCGGAGACCCGTATCATAAACACGTTACACTGGAATATGTTCGTGCTGGCACTAAGTATTCGACTCTACTAGTGTTTTTGGACACTTATCTTATCTTTTCTATTTTTGTTTCTTTATCTTTAGCTTAAATGCTCTCATAAATAAGGTTAGTAGGTAAGTACATGAACCCTGGCAGGGTATTGCGAAGTTATAGATATTCGAGGTTATACAAAGTGGAAGGGACATACCCGTAATAAATCGAACTACGGTCTATACTAGATCATTAAAGTACAATGATGAAATTTAAATAAAAACCAGCCAAGTGCGAGTTAAACTCGCGTGGCGAGGGTTCCGTACAATTGATTGAATTCTTATAGGTTTTCCTGTAATCTACAAGCAATGAAGTATATTTTGTATTTTTTTCAAAATTTTAGGCTCAGTAGTTTCGGAGATTAGCTTCTTTCATGAATAAAATCAAAACTATTTATTTTAGAATTATAACAAAAATAGATTTGAGATCCTCATAACGAGCCTTTTCATTTGACATATGACACAGTAAGGTTTGCAAAACATTTTTTTTAATTTCCTAATTTGTCCTCCGAAAATGACCCTTATTTTAAAAAAATATTTATTTACTTTGCACATATGTGTTTGGGTCATAGGATTACAACGTTTTACCAAATTTTACCTGATTCGATCCAGTAGATTCGGAGCAAATTGGCTGTGACAGACGGACGGACAGGCAGACGCACGAGTGATCCTATAAAGGTTCTGTTTTTTCATTTTTTTGTACGGAAGCCTAAAAAACAGTCAAAAAACTAAAAAAAATTGCATTTCCATACAAAAGCGTGCAGCCGCCCGGGGATTTGTATGGAAATGTCATTTTTTTTGTTTTTTGGCTGTTATTTTAATTTCATAATACTTTAGTGATCTAGTATAGCCCGTGGTTCGATTTATTACAGGTATGCCCCTTCCACATTGTCAACCAATATAAGTACAGACAGTGTATGTACAGTACTCTGTACATGCTCTTGTTACTACAAGAGCACGCATTTTCGTATTTTAGTCGGTTTCGGAATTAAGCCACTGGAATTAAAAACTCGTATGTAAATACCTCTTTTACTCACACTAGAACCATGAAACTGATGAAACCCATCTTGGCAACAGCTTTTGGCACCAATCCCAGAGTGCAATCGGAACAAACCAACTAAAGGGAAGCATTACCCACTCTGGTGAGTTTTGTCCGGTATTTGACGCGAGATTTTTTTAATAAAACGTTTTAATTAAAAATCGTTTGAAATGTTAAACTGATTTCGAGGGATTTTCAGGTTATCTTATCTATTAAATTGCATTGCAGCTCGTATTCAAAGGCCGTTGTAATCCGCTTTAGTAGTTTACTGCGCCAAAATGTAGAATAATTTAATTTGTATTTTGCTTTTGCGATAATACCTATAGAAGATAGACGGTTGCTACGAAATAGCTGATAAGTAATTTGCTGAAAATCAACTTGTCAAACGCAATTTCATTTGAAATGTGTATTAGATAAATAATTCAAAGTAAATTTTAATTATTCAGGTAGCTGTAATCCTTCTAACAGAGTTTAGTTCCATGATGGCTGATCCGTGCGTCAACTCGTGAACGAGTGCTGCTAGAAGGGGAAAGGTCAACTCGGCATCGCTTTTTCACAATTTAGTATTTCTTATTACGTTATTTATGTATGTTCGCTTAAAGGTAAGTAATTTGTAAATAAACATATGACAACGTCCTTCTGGCTAGTAGGCGACCAATACTAAGTAAATGAGTTCCTTTCGGCGTTTCTTCTTAGCTGTGGTCGTTTCGAAATGCTAGTATAGGTAGCTTTTCTCTAGAATAATTAAATATAAATAATCATGACACGACATGTATACAAACGTATTGACATGTAAAAGTGCCTGCAAATGCCCAATTACTTACTGAATAAACATTTGAGGACTAAACAGAGACCACTTCTGTGTCGCAGTGGTGACGGGCCTCGAGGATATCGCAACATAATACCTCACCTCATTTTGGTTCTTGATTAGGTCTTAAAACTTTGGAATCGACTTTGGAATGCCTTACCCGAAGACATCAAAAGTATCTCAAATAAGTTCCTTTTTAAGAGAAAAGTCCATACGCACCTTTATGCTAATTTGTTGCAGCAGAACTAATCATTATCATAAATTGATTTGTATTTTATTTTATAGTATATGTAGATATGTGTATAGTGTGTGTAGATATACATACCTATCTATGGGCGCCTATCGCTGATTTAAATTATTCTGTTTTTCCTAAAGGCTGACTGGTAGAGAATGCATTAGCATTAAGTCCACCTTTTGTACTATTGTAGTCAATAAAGATTGAATAAATAAATAAATACTCGTAAAAGATGTGAGGCAAAAAAACATTCCAGTAAATAAAAAACCTCATTTAAAATTGGTGAGGTAAGATTTTTGAGTTTTACACACTTACTACTCCTCGAGAGAAAAGTATGCCCCTCAAACCTCTAGCATATACCTTACATAACACTCTGCTGTGCAAACTATTTCCTTTAAGAGTCTCCTTACCCTAGACAAAATCCGTGTTTCCTATACAAACGTAGTCTACGTTTTATTTTGAAACGACTTGTCAGTTTTCGGTAAAAGTAACTTTAAAGAAATTGCATATACTCGTATCTAGGGTTATAATTTGTTTTCAAAATCAAAATATGAACTCGAAAGAAAATATAGTGTACTAGCTTTAGCCCGCGGCTTCGCCCGCGTAGATTAGGGGTATGAAAAATAGATAGTAGCCGATTCTCAGACCTACTGAATATGCATAAAAAATTTGACAAAAATCGGTCAAGCCGTTTCGGAGGAGTATGGTAACTAACATTGTGACACGAAAATTTTATATACAGGGTGACTTTTTATCCACCTGCAAAATTTTTGGAGCAAGTTTAGACCATGATACTGAACTACTTTCTATTAAAAAAAGTTATTAAAACTCGATAAAAAATTTTCGTCCTCCCATAGAAATCAGCGCTCTGCCAAACGGATTTTGTATGAGAGGACGAAAATTTTTTATCGTTTTTAATAACTTTTTTTATAGAAAGTAGTTCAGAATCATAGACTGAACTTGCTCCAAAAATTTTGCAGGTGGATAAAAAGTCAGCCTGTATAAGATTATATCATTTTTGACCATCAGTATAGAAAAAAATTACACCCTTATACTTTCTTTCAAGTTCATATTTTGACTGTGAAAACCAAATATAACCCTAGATATATGCAATTTCTTTAAAGTTACAAATTTTTACCGACCTCTGACATGTCGTTTCAAAATAAAACGTAGACTACGTTTGTATGGGAAAGTCTAGGGTAAGGGGATTTTTAAGAGCCCGTACTACCCAAAAATTCTTAGAGCTATCTAAAATATTATCAACATTAACGAAAAACTCACTTTGAAATGAAAACACAGCAAAGTTCAGGACTAACTCTAAACATAATAAGTTTCGAAAACACGATTGCTTAAAATTTCCTCGATAGAAAAACATTGCGAAGTTGCCTCCAAATCACCTCAGAATTATACTAAAACAGAAAGTATTTAAGAAATACAATAAATTGGCACTTGTAACTTTGGATTATAATTGTATTAAACATAAGGCAGTCATCATATGTCTTACTTTTTATATATTCTCTTTTTATATACTCTTAAATATTCTTTGTAAAACGAAAAGAACCTCAAAACCAGAACCAGCCTCATTGACCCACTGCGATTCCCGACGCCCCGCATGGCTCGCTGTCTCGCTTCGGCTAGAGTAAATTTGTGTGCGTGGAAGCGGGAGCAAAATTTATATTATTGACATCAGGCGCCCTCTTAAGGTAAACGGCACACTGAACAAAAATCTAGTTTTTCGTCTTAGTGCATTCCCGGTTGCATCCTCAGCTGTGCTGCTTCGTAGCCCAGGGTGCGCTTTCCCGCTTTTTCTTCTCCAAATATAACATGCATGTCAATGGTCACCCAAGGATGGCAAAGACCTTGCAAAATGGAGAAGAAATAGCCGGAACAGTTAAAATGATTTGCCTATAGTTTTACCCTAAGAACAATATCTGCTGTTCCATGGCCAGTTACTAACGCTGAAATTAGTCACAAGTTACAGATGAACACAGTTAAGGAGGAAATACTGAAGGTCTCTGAAATGTATAAGGGGAAACTGGAGGTCCACCTTAATGAACTGGCTGCCGGGCTGACAACACGCTCATATCGGAAGCGACTCAAAAGGAAACACATATTGTTCCTGAATGATGAGAAGAGGCTCTCGCTGGAGGACCCACTCAAAAAGCCACAACAGACACACAACTAATTTGCTTAAAGCGAAACACCGCTGATCGCAAATAAAAATAGAAAAAATATTAGGTCCTTACATATGAAATTGCCGATTTTCAATACTGGCAACTTTAAAATCAAATATCTTGCGTTTCATTAGGAATTCCAAATTCAAATTTATTTCGAAATAAAGCCAGAAAAATATTGTTTTAAAATTCGTATTTCATTTGTTTTAACATCATTTGTTTGAGTTTCAACATTGCTATAACAACAACTATGGACAAATTGAAAATTTGCGGTATTTACGAATACGAGTTCCACCGTGGCACCAGTGCTGCAGAAACGACTCGAAGAATTAACGACGTGTATGGACCAGGCACCGCTAACGAACGAACGGTGCGTTTTTGGTTTCAACGTTTCCGTTCTGGAAATTTCGATTTACACAATGAGCCTCGTGGACGACCTGATACTCAAGGGAATAACGAAGAATTGAAGGCGATAGTAGAAGCGGATCCATCTCAAACCACTTCTGAATTAGCAGCAGCCTTCGGCGTAAGTGACAAAACGATACTTATTCACTTGCGCCAAATCGGAAAAATTAAAAAACTCGAAAAGTGGGTACCGCACGATAAACGCTTATGCCGCCATCTTTCCGAAACTAAACCGCACCACTACGTAACTACCCTCTAAGAACTAGTAGCTCCATCTAGCTACAAGCCTACAACATTTAAAGTAATAGTCGATTACGCTTCAAAGTATGAAGGATGTTAGTCCTCTAGTATTGTTCGTGTTCGGTACTTTCTGGATATTGAAGTTACATTATCTTTAAGGACGTTCCTGAATTTTCCGGGGTCCAGTGCTGCCCCCATTTAAAATAGATAATTTCAAAGAAAACGGAGACATTATTTAAAATTTTGCTACTACCAAGTCCTAGATAACCCTTCCAAGTATTTTATGAACTACTTTTTACAGTTTATAATGATGCTTTACTACGCACATTTGCCAAAAGTGGCCTTTTTTCGCACCGCCTATCTCTTAAATAATCACCTTCTTCTTCTTTATCTAAGGGCATTCCTGGTTGCCAACTCAGATGTGCTACTTCGGAGCCCAGGCAGCGCTTTCACGCTTTTTCTTCTCCAAATTTAACATGCACGTCAATGGTCACCCAAGTTGCTAAAGACCTTGCGGAGTGGATAAGAAATAGCCGGAACAGTTTGTATCATTTTTCTGTTCTTTTCTCAGTTTTTTGTAATTCCTTTTGTTAATGGTGCAATAAAGAGTAAATACTCTTTATAACCAACCTATGAAAGGTTGAGAAAAGAAAAAACCAATACAATACAATTTCTTTTGGTTTACTTTTCAGCCCATAATTTAATATTTTTTTATATTTATAATTTTTGTCAACTCTAAAATTCATCCATTTAAATTTTTTATTATATTCTTTCAACTTTCTTTCGTTCTTTTAACTGTTTTGTTGTGGTGATCCGAATATTTTTTTATCACTGCAAATTTGGCGCTTGTATTGTATTGTTTTTTTCTTTTCTCAACCTTTCACAGGTTGGATCTTTGCTGAAGTCCCACCTTCCCATTACATTGCATTAGTAAAGCTTGATACTCGGGTGATTATTAAACAAACCAGTCCAAGTAGACTGAAAATTCTATTCTAATCGCTGTTTAGTCCAACTAATCAGTACAATACGAAGCTACTCAGTCAAAACTGACTCGGCAATAAAAGTTCCAAAACTTTGCTTCAAACAATAGATTACATTCCTACTTACCCCATTACAACTTCTACATTCAATCTAAACATTACCTACTTGGTTCATCTAAAGTTTCTGGATGCTCTAGTGGGAAACTTGGTAAGACTTTTACAGGTAGGTAATAAGGTACCTACCTAATTTCTTTTGTATTTGTTTGTTATTTGTTCTTTGATCTCAATTACATAAAACAACTGTCATGAAGGAAATTAACAGGTATGGGTGTAGACTAAAAGTTTGCATGAAGTAACAGATGGTGGAAACACATGAAGTAATTTAAATAGAACGGAAAAATTAGAAGAAAAGCCCAGGATTTTCAGATCAAACAAATAAAAGAAAAATTAAATGTGAGACATAAGAATATTACGAGCTTAGAGAGACATGGAAAGCACTCCACCCCAAGAGAGCGGCTCTTTAATACAAGAAGTATGATAGTCTAGACACAGAATATAGTAAGAGTATACAGAACGGAATCTCCTAAGGTACGCGCAATATGCGTCCCCGTTCCCTGCCCCCGCACCTCTCCCCCGTTCTTGTGCGCCCGCGTGCGCCATTCAGTGTGTGTTCGCCCGCTCTCGCCCGCCCGTTCTGTATACTCTTACTGTATTCTGTGGTCTAGATGGGAGGCCTTTGCTCAACGATGGGACACCATGGGCTAATAAAAAAAATGTACAGTACCCAGAAAATACATTCCCCGTTCAAATTGAACAACTATCTAACATGCCGGCTACAATTAGGTACAGTAAATTATTGCACTTTTTATTACATTAGTGAAACATTGCCCAATGTTCTAGAGCAGGAAACGCGGCGTCTGCGTATTATGAAAATTTATGGAACAAGGGGAACTATCCAAAGCCGATTTGTTTCATAGTTAGTGAGAAATGGGATGGACTGTATGTATTACATTGTTGGCTTGTTTTGTTTACCTGCTATTAGGCATTTTTTGACATTTCAAATAACAATAATTAATAATATTTTTTCAAAACAATATACCGACTTCAATACCAGAAAAGCTAAATAATCAAACAATTGCATGCAACATATTTTTTCTACTTATTTATAACAATCCACTCAACCGATTTTAATAAATATGATTAATAGCCGCCTGCCTTTCTTTCAAGCCGGTTAAAAATTTCCACAAAGCCGAATATAGGTTATGCTATTTATCATGACCTTGGGCATACCATCATACCATTAGAAATAAAGTATTAAAAGTCCCCGCCGATTTCATGCCTGCAAAAAAAGTAAATCAATGTGAAAAGGAAAAAAATTGGTTTTTTGGATTTTTCTCGTAAACGGTAAGTTTAATAATATAAAAATACTTAGCTTAGACAAAAATTTAGATCAAAAGTTATCAACATTATAGTTAGCTGCATTGAACAACTACATAGGTAAATCTAGGATCAAATTTCCTCATTTTTAACCCACGACGAAAAAGAGGGATGTTATAAGTTTATCGTGTCTGTGTACAAATATACCGTCTTTTTAGGGTTCCGTACCCAAAGGGTGCAAACGGGACCCTATTACTGAGACTCCGCTGTCTGTCCGTCTGTCTGTCTGTCCATCTGTCCGTCTGTCACAGGGCTCTATCTCTTGAACCGTAATAGCTACACTTGAAATTTTCACAGGTTATGTATTACTATGGCCGCTATAATAACAAATACAAAAAATTAAAAAAAAGTTAAAAATTAAAGGGGGTCATCATACAAAGAACGTGTTTTTTGGCGTTCAAAAACATTGTACGGAGGTACGGAACCCTTCATGTACAAATCCGACTCCCACTTGCCCGTTTATTTTAAATAACACTGAGTGAGCTAGCCCCAAAGTATGTTTGTACTTGTATTATGGGGTACTAACTCAAAAATACTATGTAATATAATAAATGAATATACATATACATAAACACCCGATATCGTTGCGGTTTTGTTAATCGATCCTTGTCTGTCGAGATGTTTCTTAGCTATGTTTGATAAAAATCAGTTCAGCCGCTCAAAAGTTATTGGGGTGAACTTTTGAAAGTCGGGGATTTAAATTTTTTCATAGATTATAAATTTACGTTCAATTCAATGTGGTAACTCTACCATTGCTCTATTAAGGGTTTGTCTGGCAAATAAACTTGTATCTTCATCACATGAGGTCACAAAGCGCTGGCCTCGCTGAAATATGCACCATTCAACCTGCAACAAGGTGCATTTACATAATATAAGGTTACTCGAGCTTAAACGCAACTTTAGACGCTAAATGCGACGTAGGACTTCATTCTGTAACATTATGGTAAGCGACGCCTTCTACACGGAACGTGATGTCATGCTAAAGTATTATGGCATAATACTTTAGCATACAATTTTAAGAATATAATGCAAACAATTTTAAGAAATTTGTAGTTACTAACACTTTACAGGTTTTTCTTTTGTCAAATTTGCAAAATCTTAACTTATATGTCGTACGTAACGTAAGGTTACTCAGGTGCAAAAAAATATCCGTAACATAGCATATCATTCATCATGTCTTTTTAGGGTTCCGTACCCAAAGGGAGCAAACGTGACCCTATTACTGAGACTCCGCTGTCTGTCCGTCTGTCCGTATGTCACAGGGCTCTATCTCTTGAACCGTAATAGCTAGACACCTAAATTTTCACCGATTATTTATTGGTGTGGCCGCTATAACAACAAATACTGAAAATAAAAAAAAGTAAAAAATTAAAGGGGGTCGTCATACAAAAAACGTGTTTTTTTCAGTGTTTTTAACTCGATCTGTCACAGGGCTCTGTCTCTTGAACCGTAATAGCTATACACCTAAAATTTTCACCGATTATGTATTACTATGACCACTATAACAACAAATACTAAAAATAAGATAAAGTTAATAATTAAAGGGGGTCGTCATACAAGAAACGTGTTTCGTCAGCGTTTTAAAACATTTTACCGTGGTACGGAACCCTTGATGTAGCCAATATTATCCAGAGCAGTCAGAGTAGTCAGAGTCGGGTTGGGTTGAAGAGGTCTCATTGATGTTTATAAGCTTTGTTTAGCTTGTGTTTCCTCAGTCACCTACGAGATCCACGGGAAGACTTGGAGTGGTCCAATTCTACTCTATCGGAAACCACTCGGTTTGACGATTATTATACAATAATTAATACAAAACAAAAAGTTAGTTCACTTTCCTGGAATATTCAGTAGACAATGCGCCAGATTTCTTCAATTATTTATCAATATCAAAGTTTGGGCTTTGTATTTCTAAGCCAACTCTTGTATTGTTTAAAACTCGATCCGCGACAGTCAATGTCAACAGTAACTTAAACTTTTTGAATAGAGCCCTTATCATTATTGAATGATTCAGTTCGTTCTCGCTAAAATTTTGAATTAAATTGTTTTCTTATTGTGCCAGAGCGATATTTTAAAGCGCTATTGTGTCTTTGTTTTGCTAGTCTTTTATTGCATTATGATTTTACGAAATAAATTATTATATTAGATATTGTTTTACGAAACGCTTTACTAGCATATCAAAAATTGTTCTTTGCGTATGTACTGTAGCGTGCGTGTCTTCTACATTTTGGTTGTTTATACAACCTCTTCTTAATTTTCCTTAAATTGTCTATGTGATTATTTTTAAATTTGAATGTTGGGAGATTCTTATCATTGTCATGTCATTATTTCAAATTTCTGCACCAGTCTTTTGTGCATAAATAACTAGTAAACATATTTCATTACAAATAAAAACAGTTGAGTACTATTTGATTTACCGATGTTAAGGCCGTAGGTACCTGAATTTTCCGTGGTCCAGTGCTGACCCTATTTAAAATAAATAATTTCAAAAGAAACGGAGACATCATTTAAAACCTTGTTTTTACCCAACCCTAGAGTTTGAAGGGTTTTCAAACTATTTTATGAACTACTGTTTACAGTGTAAAGTGAGAAAGTTAAGCTTTACTACGCACATTTGCGAAAAACGGCCACTTTTGGCAAATGCGCGTAGTAAAGCTTAACGTTCTCACATTAAACTGTTAACAGTAGTTTATAACATAGTTTGAAGGGTTATCTAGGGCTTGGCTTAACAAAATTGTAAATGATGTCTCCGTTTCCTTTGAAATGATTTATTTTAAATGGGGGCAGCACTGGACCCCGGAAAATTCAGGTACGGCCTTAAAAAATGTTATTCATAATTAACACTTACAACTTTTTGGTTAGCTGAGCTAGGCTAGCTAGTTAGGCACGTTGCCTTGATGTGGCTTCTTATAAATAGTTCAAATTATATTATAGTAGTTCAAATTATAGTTTTATATATTTTTATTAAAGTTAAATTTTTTTAATATGAAGAATAATTTCAAGTAGATATACTCGTAGGTAGGTTATAGGTTCCTGCCGAATGGTTTGTTGGTTTTTATCATATATTTATTCTGAAGCAATTAAACTTTGGTTATCTAAATACTTACGTTATATCAGACCTGTGTCACTCACTCCTCATTTGGGTATCGAAAATGTACCTATTTATTACTACGCGCGCAGCGGCTCCACGGAGTGGTAAATTCAGTTATACTATCGACACGATCGAATATTACTAAAGTAGTTATACTAATCGTCTGGCCAGAGTAATAAGAATGAAATTGGCCTGCAACCTGCAATGGATGTCTAGGTATCTAAACGAAAAGGTGCTGAGTTCTGACGTAATGGTCCGAGAGCTGGCACGAATTTTTGGGTAGGTATTTGAGGCAAGTTGAAAACTTGTCACATACCTCTCCTATTATACCCCAACATGGAACTGCAGACCTGGCTGGTGAGTAGCGGGGCTAAAGCAACCTATAAATTTGTAAAAGTTTTTATTTTTATTTTCATAAAATGTATTTGACGCAATATGCATTTTTTATATGTTGTAGGTTAATATTTAAAGAATAAAAAAATCAATAAGCCAGACGATTTAGTCGGGGCACAGAATAAATACCAGTAGTAGTCGGGGCTTTGATATTGCCAGGCGCGTGCAAAAGTATTTTTCAAAAAAATATAAAAAAGGTATTTGAGGCAACTTGAAATTTTAATAGGGTATTACTTATAACTAAAAAATAAGATTCTCAAAAAGACAGGTCATTTTGATGGGACTTTCTACCTGCCAGGTCAATCTGAATAAATCAAAATGGTTTAGCCCCGCTACTCACCAGCCAGGTCTGGAGTTCCGTGTTGGGGTAAAATAGGAGAGGTATATGACAAGTTTTCAACTTGCCTCAAATACCTGCCCAAAAATTCGTGCCAGCTCTCGATCTATAAGCTTATACGAAGCTGGCACGAATTTTAACACCACCAATTTTGTGAATAGGCATTTTTTGAGTCTGCGTGTTACACCTTAGACCTCATCTTAGCTTCCCATCAGGCTAGATAGAGGTCAAACGCACTGAAATCTATTATAAAAAATATAAAAAATAACACCATATCGCTAACCCCATTAAAGCGAAGATATAGGCAAATGGCCTTGAAGTGTGAAATAAATTGTTAACTCGTAAATATGGTAATAATTTCCATATTGCTCTTCGTCATGCACTAGATAGCCCTTTAAATTATTTTATGAACTGCCGTTGAAACTATTATTGGTGATCCGTCTAGCTTTAAAACTTGCCGTGGCCACTTTTGGCGGAAGCAAGTTTTAAAGCTAGACGGACTAATGTAAATACTTTCAACGGTGGTTCATAAAATAATTTAAAGGGCTATCTAGTGCATGACGAAGAGCAATATGGAAATTATCTCCATATTTACGAGTTAATAATTTATTTCAAATGAGGGTGCCACTTCAAGATCATTTGCCTATACCTCCACCTTCTTTCAATTTCTTTGCTGAGTGAGACTCCTGTACGTGAGTACTGGTTCTTATTCTGTGGTTATATCAAAGAAACCTTTCATTGACTAAGCTATTACTGATAATATTTGCCTAGCTGTCTGACATTTTACTAACACTAGGAATATTACTTAAAAATAATACACGCCAGCCCAATCTCTCAATAAATATATCTTTCAGATCCAGAATTGATATCAGCACTATTATATGAACGTTAAAGGCTGTGATAACAGTGTTGTTCATGTAGCGAGTCTACCAATATATGGATAAAGTATGAAAAAACTTAAACTCCGGTTAAGAGTGAATCGGACTCGTACATGAAGGGTTCCGTGCCTCCGTCATCATCATTATCCGTGCGTATTCCCGGTTGCATTTTCAGCTGTAACGCTCCAAAGCCCGAGGTTCGCTACTACTAGATTTTGACGAGATTACTGGTTCCGTACATCCATAAAATGTTTTAAAACGCTGAAAAAATATTTTTTTTGTATGACGACCCCCTTTAATTTTTAACTTTATCTTACTTGATCTGTGTTTTATAGTATTTGTTGTTGTAGCGGCCACAGTAATAAATACATATTCGGTTCAAGAGACACACCCCTATGACAGGCAGACAGCGGAGTCTCAGTAATAGGGTCCCGTTGGCACCCTTTAGGTACGGAACCTTAAAAAGCAACCTAGCACTAAATTCATTTGGTTAGGTCTTAGTTCATCTAGACCAACCTAGCTTACCTGCTGTGCTGTTTTGAAGCCCAAGGTGCACAGTGCACTCTCCCACTTTTTCTGCTTCAAATATAATAGGTATGGATTCCAAAGACCGTGAAATATCGAGAAGAAATAGCCGGAATAGTTTAAGGCTTTACCTGAATTTTCCGTACGTAAACTGTAAACAGTAGTTCATAAAAGGACTTAGTAATAGCAAAATTTTAAATAATGTCTCGGTTTTCTTTGAAATGATTTATTTAAAATGGGGGCAGCACTGGACCCCGGAAAATTAAGGTATGGCCTTAAATGATTGAGGTATATATAATTTTATGACCAGCTACCAGTCTGACGTCAACCACCTTTCGGAATGCATTTATGCAAAAAAAATTACAACCAGTTGCAGAATGCAGTTGAAGCACGAGATGTTTGTGCTTAGTCCATTAGTCGCTTCTTACGACATTCACAGAAAGAGATGGAAAAGCACGTTTCAAGCTCAAAGTACCCAAACAATTATTGTGAAATAGAAATGTTAATGTGTAAAGTATATCGCTTCCGTTTTTCTAACATAACCATACACTAACCGTAGTATTATTTACATAAAGGCCAACAGAATCGAATGACATAAAAATGATGAATGCCTGGCCTTTCTTGCGACATCCCCAGTTATAGAAATAAACTAGGGCCTTACATAATATAAACTTTTATAAGAGCCATCAATGAAATGGGTGAAAATGGTGTATCTACTTATAACTATATACAAAACTGATGGTAAGCGATACATACAAATTGACCTATGAGCTATACCGAGTTTGTATGGAAAACACAAAAAAACATATTTTTTATATATGGTCTTTGGGGAAAGTTGTTCAGTATCATAGATCATTAGATTTTATGTAATCCAGTCTGTGGTTAAAATCCTTATGAATACAAACACGGTTTTAGAGGTACCTATACATACATATTTATCTGTAAAATATATGAAAAATTATGGTTATCCAAACGCCAGTAAATTTTTAAAATCTTTGGGATTTACTAATCTAATAATCACTCATCTAAATAGCAATATATAAGTAGGTATTTACTCTATTTCATTTCAGTTTAATCGAATATCAGCAAATGTCTAAAAGATGGTTTGAAAAATTTAAAACATACTAGGTACATCCGAATATTGCAGGTTAAACAAATGCTTGCAAAGTAAAAATGATAATTTAACTCTTTTTTGTGAAGATTGTTCTTTCAAAGTCAGATGAAAAATTTAAAAGTAGATTAGTTAAAATTAAATATTGAATCAATTGAAATACATTAACTAAAGCTTAAATCCCCAATATAATTAAATAAAACCACAGAAATAAAACTAAAGCTAAAAGTGTAATAAGAATACTATACTAAATTAAAACAACAACAATTTTATTTCCTAGGCAAATTAAAAACCCCGACTATCAAGAACGCCATCTATTGATGAGTAGTGGAACTACCGATAAGATTTGATACGGATATCAAGTCACACCACGGATAGCGCCATCTATTATTTGCTAGAGAAAGCCGTGACTTTCAATTGTTAACCCCCAATAACTTTTAAACGGCTGAACCGATTTTCATCAAACATAGCTAAGGACCACCGCAAGGGAACTTTCTTTAACGTGAAAAAACCGCATCGAAATCGGTCCGTCCGTTCGAGCGCTACGATGCCACAGACAAACAGACAGACATTAGCGTCAAACTTATAATATAACACCCCTCTTTTTATCGCGTGTTAAAGAAAAAGGAAAAACGGAAATCAAAAAGAAACAAAACATTAAATTAGTACTCATTTTGAAAAACAATTCTTGTGTTTGCATTAAAAAGGTTTCAATCAAATGAAACAGATTTTTAATTATGGCTCCTGTTGTTCTCAAACATCTCGTGTCTTGTCTAAATTAGTGAAAATATTAAATGCTAAACTCGGTAGGACCCAGGGACAGACAATACAGTGACGGGCATCGCCCCCAACGTACTAAGACGAGCTCATTACTTCAGATGCATGAAGCTGAATGAAATCTAAGTTTCTTATTAAGGCGATAAAAATATGATGCAAACTATAAGCCCTGCAGACTACACCAGTAATAGAACAAGAGTGTGAGGCGAGTTGGTGGACTAGCGTGTTGACCAATTACGCCACGGAGGTCGTCAATAATTGAAAGAAAATATACTCATATATTTATATATATATATATATATAAAATATACGTATGCCGTGTGGTTCCTGGCAGAGTAGAATAGGATTACTCTAAGTCTTCCCGTGTATGTCGTAGAAGGCTACTTAGGAAACACAAGCTAAACAAAGGTTATAAACATCAGTGAGACCTCTCCAACTGCTGGCCAGCGTGGAGAGTGTAGGCCAATTCTTTTACTGCTCTGGCTAATCTAAATATATATAACTCAAAGGTGACTGACTGACATAGTGATCTATCAACGCACACCACAGGACGGATCGGGCTAAAATTTGGCATGCAGGTAGATGTTATGACATAGGCATCCGCTAAGAAAGGATTTTGATCAATTCTACCCCCAAGGGGTTAAATGGGGCATAAAAGTTTGTATGAAACTTGTCAATTTTAAACCGATCGGGCTGAGACTTTCCATGCATAAAGCAATTAACTATACTTCTTAACGCGAGCGAAGCCGTGGGCAAAAGCTAGTACTTATATATAGCTCTGGTAGTACAGAGAGGGTTGTGCTCCTGCAGTGGAGACTAAGAAAGTCCTTTTGATGATGATGACGATACTAATAAAGGTGAAATTAAAAAAAAAATTGAAAACACATAGATACATATTACATACAAACTTACATAGTTACTTTCATAGTGTTCTAAAATCAATACCTTTCCTTTTGGCTTTGTCATAGTCGGGTAAAAAAGGGTTCGACTTTCTCACACAAATTGTCCTGTTCTTTGATCACTTTTGTGTGAAAAGACGAAATTTTGTCAAGATCAGAGCTTTGGTCCCATAATTTCTTATGCGTTCATGTAAGTGGTTCAGATTATCCGATTAAGTCGCCCCGAGTGTATACACGTGGTGTACTTTGCCTATTATATAGGTAATGTACTATCTGATTACGTAGGTATCTACATATGAAGTCATCTCGTTATTGAGATTAAAGCGGTGTAAAAGGAAACATTAATTAACACAGAGTAACTAATTAACGGAAAGTTAAGCCATGCCCGAGACTTCGTCCACGTGGACTTAGATTTAGGATATTTATTTAACGCAGAATCCTTATTCTTTTTTTCTAAATAAAAGTATGTTACAACATTAGCTATTTGCAAGTAAAAATCTTGTCACAAACAAATAGACAAAAAAATTATATTTGCGTTGTGATTTTATTCATGAATTTTATATTTATCAAATGTTTGATCGTCTGGGATAGATCCTGACGTGTTGATGAGCAACACGCCTCCTGCCCGCCCATGTCTGAGACATCCCTATTGCAGGCATCATCATAGAGTTGTTATTACCAACTTTTATAACAATAAATTTGCGCCACTAACGCTCCTCATAGGTTGATGCCCGAATATCTTCTCCCTTAAAAAGGAAATTTAAAATCTAACCGTAAACATCACAAGAACACCAACCCAATCAAAAAAAAATAGAGAAAAAAACCAGCCAAGTGCATTTCGGGCCACGCGTAGTTTAGGGTTCCGTAGTTGCGAATGAATTTATAGTTAACGCCTCACAGTTTAACGACTAAAACGTCTATTAAGTTGGTCGACTATAACTCTTTAATTTGTAGAGCCTACTTAGCTCTGATAGTTTTCCTTTAAACTTCGTAATCATAATATATATACAACGTGGAAGGGACATACCCGTAATAAATCAAACCACGGTCTATACTAGATCATTATAGTATAATGAAATTAAAATAACAGCCAAAGAACAAAAAAAAATTTCGGCATTTCCATACAAAAGTGTGCGGCCGGCCCGGGCGATTTGTATGGGAATGTCGAAATTTTTTTGGTTTGTAGACTGTTATTTTAATTTCATTATGCTTTAGTGATCTAGTATAGCCCGTTCAATTTATTACGGGCAACGAGATCTATGTACTTTACGGGTATGCCCCCTTCCACTTTGTATACTACTGCCGTGAATTTTTCACGTGTCCATAAACAACCGTTTAGCTGACAGAGGAGGGTCCCTAAAAGGAAGAATGACGTTCACAAACTAACAATATTTTTGAAAGACCTATTCAACGACACCACACTATGGGTTGTCGAAAAAAACAATGATTCCCACTTTACATTAATAGGACCCGTCCAAAAAAAAATTTTTTTTTGCTTTTTCTGCCTGATGTGTTTAACACATTCCCATGCCAAATTACAGCATTCTAGCAGTCTTTGAGTAAAATCGCGGCAGACAGACCGAGAGACAGAAAACATGGCGAAACTAGGATTCCTTGTTAACCACGGAACCCTAAAAACAAAAATACCATACAAATTTTCCATTGCAGTTTTAATTAATTCATAAAACAAAGACATTAACCTGTTTAGGACGAAATTCCAGCACAGACACGGCTCCTGTGTGGTATTTTAACAAGCAATTTGAAAGGCGTTCTACTTTGAGAGAGCCTGGCCATTCTAAGAGGTAGTGTACAATATAGAGTTACCTGAAATACTTTGAAACTATCGCGTTGCATCATTATTAAATTAATGCATACAATACGGGAATTAGAAAGAAACATCGGCAAAAAAAAACACCGGGCCGGAGGAGGCGTAGGCAACATCGCTGTTTCAGTTAGGTTGGCACCACATTCGGTGAAACCCGGGCGAAACGTCAGCAAAATAAATAAACGGGCAAGTGCGAGTTGGACTCGTACATGAAGGGTTCCGTACCACCGTACAATGTTTTAAAACGCTGAATAAACACGTTTCTTGTATGACGACCCCCTTTAATTATTAACTTTTATCTTATTTTTAGTATTTTCTTGTTAAGTAGTCATAGTAATACATAATCGGCGAAATTTTCAGGTGTTAGCTATTAATGTTCAAGAGATAGAGCCCTGTGACAAATCGAGTTAAAAACGCTGAAAAAAACACGTTTTTTGTATGACGACCCCCTTTAATTTTCAACTTTTTTAGTTTTAGTATTTTTTGTTATAGTGGCCACAGTAATTCATAATCGGTGAAAATTACAGGTGTCTAGCTATTACGAATCAAGAGATAGAGCCCTGTGACAGACGGACAGACAGACAGACAGCGGAGTCTCAGTAATAGGGTCCCGTTCGCACCCTTCGGGTACGGAACCCTAATAAAAAGGTACGTTTCTCGTTGATTCCCGTATGCATTAATTTAATAGAGTTACCTTCACCTATTTAAAATGTAAGGTTTACTTATTAAACTTCAAAGAGGCAACACGGCTGTACGCGACACACCTATTGTCCGACAAATAAAGACATTAAACTCATTTCGGACGTTATCAGCAGAAACTAGAGACATTTGTTACCTAATTAATGTGAGTTACTTTAACTCTGCAATCTACAAATTCTAGAGATAATTATTGCGGCGCTAAAGTTGGACTGCTGTACTCGTAGCAGCTGAAATATGGTGCCAGCACAGATTACAAGGAAGGTTACATCAGGCCTGTGTCGCTCCCCGATTAGGTATCGAAAATGTACCTACAATATTAATATGCACGCAGGCGGCCCCTCCGGTGGTAAATTCAGTTATACGAATCGTTTGTCCAGAGTAATAAGAAGGAAATTGGCTTGCAAAGGATGTCTAGGTATCTTTACGAATAGGTGCCGAGTTCTGACGTGAGCTAAATTAAACCATATCGCTAGCCACATTGAGTAGATATTTCTTTGAATTTCTTTTCTGAGTTAGACTTCTGTACGTTAGTATTATTTATTCTGTGGTAACATCAATTGTAGCCGCTAGAAGTCAGTACAGTCACAGCACAGAAGACAGTAACTGTATTACATACAGAACGGAATCTCCTAAGGTACGCGCAATATGCGTCCCCGTTCCCCGTCCCCGCACCTTTTCCCCGTTCTTGTGCCACCGTGTGCCGCCGTGCACACGTCAATTGATGTGTGTTCGCCTGCTCTCACCCCTCGATAAGGCGAGAACGGGGAAGAGGTGCGGGGACGAGGAACAGGGACACATATCACGCGGGACCTTAGGAGATTACGTTATGTATGTAATACTCTTACTGACTTCTGTGCTACAGTATCAGCGAAACTTTTGTCTGGGAGCGTTTATAAGGAGTATCTTCTTCTTCTTCCTCACCTTATCCCACTTTACGTGGGGTCGGGAGAGCATGTGAGTCTTTTCCATTTTCCTCTAACTTTGTCAAGGCACTTGCTACATTCTTTTTATCCATATCGTCCTTAACGCACTCCATCCACCTTTTCTTAGGCCTTTCTCTGTTCCTATTTCCTGTAACCTTCAAATTCAGCACCTCTCTGGTAACGTGTCTCTCCCCCCTCCTCATTACATGTCCATACCATCTTAGTCTATTGCTTCTCAACTTTTCCGTTATTGGGGCTACCTTTGTACTTCCTCTTACATACTCGTTTTTAATTCTATCCTTTCTTGTCACTCCACTATGTATGTATGTGTATGTATGTATGAAAATGTATGTATGTGTATGTATGTATTGTATATGTAGATATGTGTATAGTGTGTGTAGAAATACATACTTATCTTTAAGCGCCTATCGCTAATTTAAATTTTTCTGTTTTTCCTAAAGGCTGACTGGTAGAGAATGCATTAGCATTAAGCCCACCTTTTGTACCATTGTGGTCAATAAAAATTAAATAAATAAAAATGAGTAGGTAATCTGTTTCGCAGTAACTGAACCGGGTTGATTGAACAGCTGAGTTTCGCCGGTAAGGTTTCGCAATGCAAAAAAGAGTGCGTATAACTACAGATTACATATTATATGAGTAATTCAACTCTATGTAAATCCCGACACACCTATACAGACTACGAGTATTTCCTCTAACCGAGAGCCCCCTAATATGCGGTTAGAAATTTAATAAATTCTCCTAGCAGCGGCAAATGTAATCAGACGCATCTCCAGACTGGGAGGGGCTGCGACTGCCTACGAATATCTGACTAGATCTAATATTCTACCACTCCATCTTAGCGCGGTTGCATCCTCAGATGTACTACTTCGGAGCCGGGTGCACAGATTAATAAATAGTTTGCCGGGAGTAAGTACGCTTTCCAGCTTTTTTATTCACCAAATATATTTGGTGAATAAAAAAGCTGAAAAAAAACCACGCGAAATCAAGAAGAAATAGCCAGAAAAGGTCTTAACGATTTGGCTATAGTTTTATGACCCACCTGCCTGACGTCAACCCTTTTTAACCGACTTTAAAAAAGGAGGAGGTTATCAATTCAACTGTATGTATTTTTAATGTATGTTTGTTACGCGATATCTTCGCCAATTGTAAACCGATTTTGATGATTCTTTTTTTATTTGAAAGCTGTAACGATAGTTACGGCTTTCAAATGTAAAAATAAAAAAAATTGCCTGACGTCAACCTTCTTTGGGATTGTATTTGTGCGAAAAGTTTTACAATCGTCCGCCGCCCGACATTATCCCTCCTTGGGAATGCAATTGTAGCACGAGATGTTTGTGCTTAATCCTTTAGACCAGACCAGCATTGATTATCATAAGTAAATAACACAGGCCATAAAGTTTATCTGGACGTAAAAACAGAGCTTTTAACATCAAAAGTTTTCTTATCATAAAACATTGTAAGTCTACTGCAAGAAAAATGTCGCAAAGGATTTATTCTTCATAAAAGTCTTTGCAAAGTTATTTAGGAAAGTAACGAGTTAGGGTGCATTCTTATTTTGGGTTATTTTATCCGACTGCCGAGGGGGAGTGTTATTTATAAAGCGTTAATTCACAGTTAATATATTTTTTAATCAAAAAATTGTACAGTCACAAGAAAAGTTAAATACGCTATTTTCAGTTTTATATTTGAAAACCAAACTACGTCTGCTAACATATATTCTCCATTCATCGGTTGTCTGGAAGAAATCGCTTTTAGCGATAAGACCACCCATTGTATATTTTAGGCGGTAATCCCACTGCACCGCGCACCGTCGCGGAGCGCGGTGCGGCAGATTTTAACATTGTATGCAAGTATCTCAATTTGTATAGAAAACACGCCTGGTTCAACCCACCAGGGCTTGTTAACGATACCAAATTCACACTAAAAGTAACGTTAAATAACGTTATTATGGTAGTAACGTTATAAGGGGTATCGATAATACAGTTTATAACGTTATCAATTAACGATATAAGTAACAATATTTTTTTTCAATACTTGTGAAATATTATATAAATAGCTCTAGCCTATTAGACAAACTCTCATTAATTTATTCTGTCAAATATCGAAAAGAAATACAGCGTTAACAATACCGTTAATATCATTGGTAACGTTATCTGATTATCGGTAGATAGTGGGAAAAATACCGTTACCCAGCATAACGTTGTCTTTGCTGATAACGTTAACGCCGTTTGACAGAATTAACGTTACCAGATTTTTAACGGCATTCCAAGCCCTGCAAGTCCTGCAACCCGCTGATTCCGCCAGTCCTAGCGGGGGCGCGGTGCTAAACTCATTGCTCCGCCCGCAGTACCGCGCGTGTTTTTGTGTATAAAGGACAAAAAAATAAGAACTCTACGGCACTCATTTAAGATGCTTTTTTGAATGAGTTCGGTATCCATTCTCCACGACGATCGACTGAAGTGAATATTTGGCGCGGGGCCGTCGAGGCAGATCTGCGCCTCCGTCGCCGCGCGCAGAATCTGCCGCCGGTCCGCGCACCACGGCGGGGCGCGTTGCCAGTGAGTGAATTGCCTTAATGTCTTTTTTTTATCTGTGTATATATTTAATTCTTGGTGTACAATAAAGTATTACTAACTTACTACATTTTTTTGAGTTTGATAAAATTTCAATAAAAAAATATGGTAGTAGATATATGATCGAAGGGTAGTAGGTATATTTTTAAAGAATATTTGAAATCCATTTTTAAAAGTCGGAGTTCTGAGGTAAGCAGCATAAAAAACACAGCTGAATTGATAACCTCCTTTTTTAAGTCGGTTAAAAAAGGGAAAGCATGATTATAAACTTCATAATTTTGTTATACAGAACACAGTAATTTAGGTTTTTTTTTACTAGCCATATATGTCTCACTGCTGGGCAAAGACCTCTTTTCTTCAAATTTACCTTAATTTTTACCTTAATTAAATTAGAGGCATCTATAATATAATATTAGGTCCTTACATATGAAATTTCCGTTCAGTATCAAAAAAGTGAAACAAGTTTTTTTTAATGAAATTATTATTTAATCAATCGAAGTATGCGCCGTTGTTATCGATACACTTCCGCCATTTTATAGGCAGATCATTGATACCTTTGGAAAAAAATATTCTGGGAGCGAGAGTTTATGAACTGTTTGAAGGCGGTTTTGCCTCATCAAATTTGAATTTTTTTCCTTGTAAAAAGTTATCCAAATTTTGAAAAAAGTGATAATCGGTTGGGGCAAGATCTGGAGAGTATGGTGGGTGACGCAGAGGTTCCAGTCGCAGCTCCTCTAACTTGGCGATCGTTTGATGTGCAGTGTGTGGTCTAGCGTTATCCTGAAGGAGCAGTGGGCTAGAGCAATTCATCAGTCTCGGTTGTTTAATGGCGAGCTTTTCCATCATTGTTTGCAATTGTTGGCAATACAAGTCTGCAGTAATCGTCTAGCCTGATCTCAAGAAGCTGTAGTGGATAACACCAGCACTGGTCCACCAAACACTAACCAGAATCTTCGTTTTGGTCAGTTTTCGCTTAGGGCAAGGTTTTGCCGATTCTCCAGGGTCAAGCCATTGGGATGATCGCTTCCGATTGTCGTACAGGATCCATTTCTCATCACAAGTCACGATACGGTTTAAAATCCCCTCATTATTGAGGCGATTAAGCAAAGAAACGCAGCAAGCAACGCGTGTTTGTTGGTTTGCTTCAGTCAATTCGTGCGGTACCCACTTTTCGAGTTTTTTAATTTTTCCGATTTGGCGCAAGTGGATAAGTATCGTTTTGTCGCTTACGCCGAAGGCTGCTGCTAATTCAGAAGTGGTTTGAGATGGATCCGCTTCCACTATCGCCTTTAATTCTTCGTTATTCACTTGAGTATCAGGTCGTCCACGAGGCTCATTGTGTAAATCGAAATTTCTAGAACGGAAACGTTGAAACCAAAAACGCACCGTTCGTTCGTTAGCGGTGCCTGGTCCATACACGTCGTTAATTCTTCGAGTCGTTTCTGCAGCACTGGTGCCACGGTGGAACTCGTATTCGTAAATACCGCGAATTTTCAATTTGTCCATAGTTGTTGTTATAGCAATGTTGAAACTCAAACAAATGATGTTAAAACAAATGAAATACGAATTTTAAAACAATATTTTTCTGGCTTTATTTCGAAATAAATTTGAATTTGGAATTCCTAATGAAACGCAAGATATTTGATTTTAAAGTTGCCAGTATTGAAAATCGGCAATTTCATATGTAAGGACCTAATATTTACTGGTCAAAACCCATAAAAATTACGACTTGATACTCGTACGGTTAAAAATATTAAAATCTACAATTTTAAAATTATTTTGAATTGGGTATTTTAGTGGGTCAAAAATAAATTATTTTAATAGAATAAAACGTCATAAAAAATGCCACTTGTCATCGATCACATCCACTTTGAACATGCTTTAGATTTATTAATGCAGAAAAATGGACATTAGAGCGCTATTTGACTCCAAGGAACTATGACGTCATAAATCGATATTTCATACAAATCACATAGAAAATGTTTGTTTTTGATGTTAAGAAAAAAATATTGACTTGTTTTATATATATATATATATTGGCTTGACGCAATTGCGTATTTAGCCAGTATCCACTTGTTGCATACTAGTATACTGTTTTACTGAGTGCAATAAAGAATTTTATCTTTTTTTTATATTAAGACATGGATTCCCACAGATGATATAATATATCATTTTATTAATATCCTTTCAAAATACATGTGACATAACCTACATAATTTGCACCTCCTTCTAAAGTTTTCTTTTTCTCGGCGGGTTGACTGGAAGACAAAGCCTGCAGCTTTAAGTCCGCCTATTGAATTTGAGATAAATAAAAATAGGAAAGCGATGAGAGGAAAAAATAGAGACCGAATAATTTTCTGCTTTTGATAAAGGATGGAAGGACTTAGGTAGAGTACATAACAAAGGTAATACACGTATGAATCAGTAAGGGCCTTCGCTTACTATCTTATCCCAATCCCATCCCAACTAATCCCAATCCCAATCCCAACTTCCCAACTATCCTAATCCTAACTAATATTATAAATGCGAAAGTGAGTTTGTATATTTGTTTGTTTGTTACCTCTTCACGCTTTATCTACTGAACCAATCTTCTTTCTTTCTTCTTTGCTGGTCTGGGAGAAAAGAAAAAACATAGAATGTACCAGCTGCTTCTCTTCCCGTGCAGATCGTAAAAGCCGATCGAGGGAATGGGCGAGAATCTGAATCATATGAATAGGCGATGCGGTTAGCAACCCATCACTATTATGATTTCCCTTTTCCACCTTCATGCCCACCATTACGCTAAAAGTGGCCTGGGATTTACCGCCTTTGGCTCTGTCTACCCCGTTAGGGATAAAGACGTGATAGTGTATCTGTATCAATCTTCTTGAAAATTTACATACACATAGGAGTACTACGCTACGCGAGCGAAGCCGCGGGCAAAAGCTAGTAAATAATAAATGTCTTACAAAGAAACCTCTCGGACAAGAATGTCTCTCCAATATTAACAACATTTTACACCCAACTACAAACTATATCGAAGCGTATTAGTACAAATAACTTGTTAATCTATTTCAAAGTTTCATAACGTCCATTCCCCAATGTTCAGAAAACATGGATACAACATCGAACTAGATATGATTACATTTGGATACATATAGCATAACCTCCGTGGTCCAGTGGTCAAGGCGTTTGCCTTGTTATTCGGAGGTCGTGGTTTCAAATCCCACTGAGAAATCGCAAAAGCATAGTAGTAAAAAGTTGTTTCTAGTCTGGTTAGGATATCAAAATCACGTGATTAATCTGGAAAGAAAAATGTTCTCGTGCTTCGGAAGGCACGGAACTGTGGGTCCTGAATAGCGTTGAAAATTACATGCACAATGTATTTTACATGTCTTGCCTTCTTCATATTTGTAAAATACATGTAAAATGCTGTACAATACATGTATTTTACATTTTTCAACGCTATTCCCAAACGACATTTCGCATTTGTTTAAACCTATCCTAGGATTGGTTTTAGTCTACCCTTTGGGTTGCGGAGGTCAGACGACAGTCGCTCTGTGTAAAAACCTGTAACCTCGTCAAATCACCTTGATTAGGTACACAAAATTGATATGATTAGGTAGCGGACCCCGGCTCTGAAGCGTTACCGCTGAGGATGCAACTGGGAATACGCTCGGATGATGATGAGCTAAGAGGTTCAAAATCTAACATTCTTATGACATATCTAGGTAGACCAATCTAATTCTGCAGTAAACATACAAACTTGTGATGTAAATCCCGCGAGCGGACGGCAGCTATTAGCCATAATTCAGCAAAACAGACAGTCATACAGCAATTTCACACGTCGAGCTACAATTTCAACAAAGCTATCTACTATGTTGCATAATCACAACCAGCTAAACTTGAGCTGTATGAGATTTTTTTTACATTTTAGTAAAGTTTTAGAGCGTGGACTACGTATAGACGTGGACGAAGTGGCAGCAGCGAGGCCCGTTTTCTTACGTTCCCTCTTCCCCAGTTATTTTTGGGGGGGAGGGTACAATGCACATCAGTTAGGCGGTGATCCCACTGCATCGCGCACCGTCGCGGAGCGCGGCGCGGCAGATTTTTAACATTGTATGCAAGTAGCTCAGTTTGTATAGAAAACACGCTTACTCCTCCACCCACTGAATCACCGCGCGGGAGCAACAGTAAGTAAAAACCGCGCTCCGTGACAGTGCGCGGTGCAGTGGGATAACCGCCTTAGACCACGAAACCGTGGACTGGGGCCCACATCGCCAACGCACAGCTATGCCACTGAGGTAATTTATTTATATTCGTCAAGCAGTGTCAAAGTTTTTGTCCTCACTTGTATTTATTTACTTTTTTCCTTTAAAAAAAATTACAATTGTAATCTATGATCTCTTAAGGCCGAAGATGCGGAATCTGGAAAGATTTCTGTCAAACCCAAGCACTGCCGTACAAAAGGTAAATGGGGAACCACTGTACTAGATTCCTTAAAAAAGGAGTTAAAAATGGAGAAAGAAGAAAGGAGTGGAGGCATGCTTTTAAATTACAAGAAGAAAAATCTTGTCTTATAGAGCCTTCCTATAGTTGCAACCTTAGCTGTGCTAATTAGGAGCCTGGGGTGGCTAGACTTATTCTTCTCTGCACCGCTCAGTGAAAAAGGAAAAAGCCGGAAAATTCACAGAATATAACCAACATAAAAACTCCTTTTAAGGCCGTACCTGAATTTTCCGGGGTCCAGTGCTGCCCCCATTTAAAATAAATCATTTCAAAGAAAACGGAGACATTTTTTAATACTTTGCTACTATTAAGTGCTAGATAACCCTTCAAAGTATTTTATGAACTACTGTTTACAGTTTATAATGAGAACGTTAAGCTTTACTACGCACATTTGCCAAAAGTGGCCGTTTTTCGCAAATGTGCGTAGTAAAGCTTAACGTTCTCACTTTAAACTGTAAACAGTAGTTCATAAAATACTTTGAAGGGTTATCTAGCACTTGGTAATAGCAAAATTTTAAATAATGTCTCCGTTTTCTTCGAAATGATTTATTTTAAATGGGGGCAGCACTGGACCCCGGAAAATTCAGTTTTGCCTGACCACACCCGTGCTTAGTAAGGAGTTCGGTGGCCCGGTGGGAGTACGCTTTACTAGCGCTTTGGCAAGTTAAGTGACACTAAGTGTAGTCCGCACTTGAATGGGTGACCATCAATGGCATAAAAAAATCTCGAGTTTCTCCGTGCTTCGGAAGACATGTTAAGCCATTGGTCACAGTGTCATCGATAAATAGCTAGAAACATATAACTCCAGTGTTGGCCACTAACACACATGTTGCACGTAGCGTAGCACCACCTAGTCTAAAGGCTTAGTATACAAAACAATCGTTCATATACGCGTGGCAATTACGGGCAACATTCACTGAGCGTTTTTAGTAATTATTGATAGATGGCGTTATGTTTGTATAAACGTCACTCTGACAGCTCGCCACTACAATTTCATCTCAGGAAAGCCGTACCTAAATTTTCCGGGGTCCGGTGCTGCCCCCATTTAAAATACATCATTTTAAAGAAAAAGGAGACATCATTTAAAATTTTGCTACTACCATGTCCTATATAACCCTTTAATTAAAGTATTTTATGAACTACTGTTTACAGTTTATAATGAGAACGTTAAGCTTTACTACGCACATTTTCCCAAAGTGGCCGTTTTTCGCAAATGTGCGTAGTAAAGCTTAACGTTCTCACTTCAAACTGTAAACAGTAGTTCATAATGAAGGGTTATCTAGGACTTGGTAGTTGCAAAACATTAAATGATGTCTACGCATTACATATTAATTTTTCCATCTTCCCGCCCATCATCATGGTAAAAGTAGTGTGCTAAATGTGCTAATTCTTGCAGCCCTGGGCTCTGTCTGCTTAGAGCCGCAAGACCCAACATGCTCTGTCTGTCCCATTAGGGATAGAGACGTGATAGTGTGTGTGTGTTTTTTTTTATCAGAATATATATATTTAATAAAAACAGGCAATGTGTATGTAATCATCAGAACTTCAGATCGGTGTGTGTCTGGCCTAAGGGACTGTTGTCCGCAGAGAAAGGTCACGCTACACTAGCTCTCTCCGACTGGTGGGCACGCAATTAAACAAACTGGTGAAGTTGTAATGAGTCTGCAAGATGCGAGTCCAGGAAACTAAGACGATTGGATATTCGTGTTATATTAGTTCTAATGTTATCTAACTGGTTAGCGAGCCTCACAGACTACTCAACCTGTGGTCTGTGGCGAGCCTATACATTTTTTGGGTGCATTTCTGAACGGTATAGCTTAAAGAAAAAAAAATTTCTAACTTTTTAATTTTATTCAAAACGTTGCTATGTTGTGTCTTCCTCTACCGCATTTGATACTTCGTATAGGCTACCTCTCTCACTCAATTTCAAGCACTTTAATGTTTAAATTTCAACGCCTTATAACCACAGATCTGTATATATACAGATAAATAAAATCTTTTATTTGCATGGGAACCTGCAGTGCCAATTTTGAACTGTCAAATTTAATGTCAGTGGTGACATTTAGTGATGAGAACATTCTGATCGCGCTAAATCGATTCAAAGGCACCGACCAAGTTAATGAAAATGAATTAAAATTCGATTTTCAGTCGATTAAACAATCACGATTATTAGAACCTTCTCGCCATTTGCCCTACTGTATGTATGTGCACTTAGAACTACGCAATGGATTTTAATGCGATTTAGAGATAGACCGAGCGCACGAATACCAAATTAAAATAGTTCAGGGGCAGTTACATATTTTGTCGCTGTGCTGTGCCTTATACCGGCTGACTGGTAAATTACGTATCACGTATCATACTTATTGACATCATAAATCATGATAACTATGTAACGTAAAAATATAAGACCAACAAAATATAACAGGTGCGCGGGCTTTTCGCTTTTCGGCACGCGCCAAAGGGTACCAAAGGTACCGCCGCCTTATTGGCTCGTTATTTGTAACCGCTTAAGGTGAAGATATAGGCAAATGGCCTTGAAGTAGCGCCCTCATTTGAAATAAATTGTTAACTCGTAAATATGGAGATCATTTCCATATTGCTCTTCGTCATGCACTAGATAGCCCTTTAAATTATTCTATAAACCACTGTTGAAAGTATTTACATTAGTCCGTCTAGCTTTAAAACTTGCCTCCGCCAAAAATGGCCACGGCAAGTTTTAATTAAAGCTAGACGGATCACCAATAATAGTTTCAACGGCAGTTCATAAAATAATTTAAAGGGCTATCTAGTGCATGACGAAGAGCAATATGGAAATCATCACCATATTTACGAGTTAACAATTTATTTCACACTTCAAGGCCATTTGCCTATATCTTCACCTTAAAATCGCGCCCAGCGCGAGTGTCCACACTTCTTGTTTTTAGGGTTCCGTACCCGAAGGGTGCAAACGGGACCCTATTACTGAGACTCCACTGTCTGTCTGTCTGTCCATCTGTCTGTCCGTCTGCCACAGGGCTCTATCTCTTGAACCGTAATAGCTAGACACCTGAAATTTTCACCGATAATTTTCACTGTGGCCGCTATAACAACAAATACTAAAAATAAAAAAAATAAAAAAATAAGGGGGTCAGGGTCCATTTGTGCTTAAAACCCTGATTTTTGACAGGGTTTTCATAGGCAACCATCGTGTTCGCAAAAAATAATCTCTATTTTGATATATAAATTTATTCGGTTACTCAATGAAGGTACCATTTTCAATTCACCTATTTAAACTAAGAAGCCTTGACAAGAAATACTCGTAGGTAGGCAACTCTATATTTGCATATTCTATAGACCTTATACTTTTAACTGGTATTTTTTTATTTTTTTTGGTTTCTACATCGGTGAAGTTATCGAAAAATACATTAGGTACCTACATTATTAATAAAAAATATCGTTGACAGGATTTCATTAGGCAACCCGTCACCGTAACTTACGTTAACATATTTTATTCAGTAAAAAGAACACATTTGGTTCCGTTACTCGATCGGTGAAGGTCGTTCTTTAACGGATCTTAGACTACCCCTGTAACTGGAGTAATTCAAACTAGATACGAAAGAGACAACATAATACGCATGCATGCTGCAGTTCTCTTTTGCACGTAGAGTTTGTGACCCGCTCACCTGATCGCCGAGGCCTACTCTGTCCCGCTCTTTCATTCACCTTATAAATGGATTTTCATAAAATATTATCCCCACGGACCAAAAGTTTGTACCCACCCCAAAGATAAAAAGAAGATAATATATTATTATCTTATTAAAATATTTTATCATTTTCTCAAATAAGTAATTGACGGTCATTCATTCACGTTTCAATCTCGATTCTTCAAAAATCTTATAAGGTATAAGGGAAGCCGGGGGGCATAAGATACCGAAATTAGACCTTTAAATAATGGATAAGGGTTTTCAAAGTTTCCCAACTTTTACTAATACGGCTCGTAAAATAGAAAATATTGGGGGAGAGATTCAAGCGGCTGGGGGGCAAAAAGCGTAGTCTCTCCTTTGAAGGGTTCCGGTAAGTCTTATAATAAATTCAACTTTGTATGGGCGTATGCAAGTGTAGGGTTTTGCAAGTTCTCCCTTTCAAAAATGTGTAGGATCTAAATTAAAAATGTGATGAAAAATTTTGCCACGAGTAAGATTCGAACTCACGACCTTCACATTTGTACTATGAGTGCACTTCCAATTGGGTAGATAACTGGGTCAAAAATAAATTATTTCGTATTGTTAAGAGAATAAAAAGTCACCAAATAGTGTCACTTGTCATTGATCGTATCCATTTTCCACATGATTTAAAATTTATTAATCCAGAAAAACTGATATTAATAGCGCTATTTGACTCCACAAAACTATGACGTCACGGTTCTCATTTTCATACAAATCTCATAGAACATTTTTGTTTTTGGCGTTTAGAAATACGCGTCTGATTTGACTGGAGTTTTCGGCGGGAAGTCAAGGGGTTCCGTTGGCGTTTGCTTAAAATTATTTTGCAAATAGATTTTAGTGGACTTTTTAATATGAAATTGGTGTTTTTTGGTGTTATAAATGCTCATGCTCATAAACAATGTGTAAAATAGTTGAAGTGGACAGTCATAATACGCCTGTAGTGATATTGTTTTGCGGATTGTGCGAGCGTCTTCGGGCGTCGTCCGCCACTCAGTCGTCTATGAAAACCAGAAGCTCCCTTGAAGCAGTCAAAGGCCTACACCACCCTTTGATTGTAACTTGTTAGGATTAGGTTAGGATTAGGAATAAAGAACAACATTAAAGATAGGCTCTAAAGGACTTGTATCCAGAGCCGTAAAATTATTTAAAGAAAAAAAATCTGATTTGACTTGTTGTCATCTAACGGATTGTACTACCGTTAGATAGATACTTCGAATCACTCTGAATTTCCTTATCACATATTACTTAGACAATTTAAAGTATGCGTATTTCTTCATTCCTAACCACTATTTAGAAGTGTGATATTCAACTTATTTCACATAAGATGAACTTAAAGTTGATTAAAGAAAGCTTTATTTTAATTATTGATTTATACAACATTACTTTGCTTGAAACAATATCTAAACAAAATTAAAATTAAATATAATGCATTGTAATGCTACATAAATCAATAATGTGTATGAAGGATCCATTAAAAGTTACAGAATATCAAGCGAACTTTTTGTTTATCACCAGTAATCTAAATAGACATTTTTGGTTATTGACGCGGCAGCATTCTCCAGGTCTGCTTATTTTTGGCTAACTGTTGAACTAGCACTTTTTCCTTAACTTCATCTGTTCTTTCCTAGCCTTTTAAATGAAATTGATGAATTTATTCACAAGTTCTAGCTCTAGTAACAATTATTTGTCCGTCCGATTACCCTTTCCATTTGCCTCCAGCACCACATTTCAAAATCTTTCAAACGCGCCGTCGTCTAAATCCGACTAATATTTTATAAGTACTGATTTTCATGTTCAAATCTATTCTTCTTTATTTTAGCACGTTGCATCCTCAGCTGTGCTGCTTCGGAGCCTTTCCAGCTTTCCGCCGCCCGACGTTAAGGCCGTACCTGAATTTTCCGAGGTCCAGTGCAGTTTAAGGCCGTACTTGAATTTTCCGGGGTCCAGTGCTGCCCCCATTTAAAATAAATCATTTCAAAGAAAACGGAGACATTATTTAAAATTTTGCAACTACCAAGTCCTAGATTACCCTTTAAAGTATTTTATGAACTACTGTTTACAGTTTATAATGAGAACGTTAAGCTTTACTACGCACATTAGCCAAAAGTGGCCGTTTTTCGCAATTGTGCGTAGTAAAGCTTAACGTTCTCACTTTAAACTGTAAACAGTAGTTCATTAAATACCTTGAACGGTTATCTAGGACTTGATAGTTGCAAAATTTTAAATAATGTCTCCGTTTTCTTTGATATGATTTATTTTAAATGGGGGCAGCACTGGACCCCGGAAAATTTAGGTACGGCCTTAAGCCTCCTTGGGATTGCAGTAGCACGAGATGTTTGTGCTTGAATAAGCACTAATATATATAATAATGTCGTAAGAAATGGAGCGAAATTTCATGTTTAAATCTATTACAATATATTGATTATGTCCAGGATATACGCACCCCATGAAAAAGTTGTATCTACGTCCGTGCTACTTTGGTAAGATATTTTGCAGATTCAGCATTTTTTATTTAGAAAAGATTATATCGATTAAAGCTTTGTTATATTGGAACATTTCACAAATATTGTTGATGGATTGAGGTTGATGGGTTTTTACTGGTAAATAAAAAGCAGGCAAGTGCGAGATGGACTTGCCCATGAAGGGTTCGGTAGCAGCAAGTCATATAATATAAATTTCTAAATTGCAATTTACGATTTATGACGTATTAAAAAAACTACGTACTTGATCTCGTTCAAACCAATTTTCGGTGGAAGTTTGCATGGTAATGTACAGTTTAGAAAAATTATATATTAGAAACCTCAATATCATTTTTAAAGACCTATCCATCAAAACCCCACACGTATGGGTTTGATGGAAAAAAAATTTCGAGTTTCACTAAGTATGGGGAACCCCCAAAATTTATTGGTTTTTTTTTCTATTTTTGTAAAAATCTTAATGCAGTTCACAGAATACATCTACTTACCAAGTTTCAACAGTATAGTTCTTATAGTGGCTGTGACATACGGACGGACAGACAAACAGACATGACGAATCTGTTAGGGTTCCGTTTTTTGCCATTTGGCTACGGAAACCTAAAAATATACGATTGAAAGTAGGTGAGGTACAAACGCTAGATAGCGTTCGGGACCAACAGCTTTACGTGCCTTCCGAAGAACGGAATCATCTTTCTTTTCGGATAATCAGGTGATTCAAGCCTGCAATATCCTAACCAGACTGTTAATAAACAAAATTTCGCAAAGTATGCTTCCCAGTGGGATTTGAACCCATGACCTCCGGATCACAAGGCAAACGCCTCAACCACTGGACCGCGGAGGCAGTCAAAGGAAAGAAACACATCTTCATTTGAATGAAATGGCAAATAAAAACTAAGCAAATGATCTTGAAGTGTGAAATAAATTGTTAACTCGTAAATATTTATTGCTAATCGTCAGGCACTAGATAGCCCTTTAAATTATTTTATGCACTGCCGTTGAATCTATTGTTGGTAATCCGTCTAGCTTTACTACTAACTAACTTGCCGTGGACACTTTTGACAGAGGCAAGTTGTAAAGCTAGACGGACTAATGTACATACTTTCAACGGTGGTTCATAAAATAATTTAAAGGGCTATCTAGTGCCTGACTATTAGCAATATGGAAATTATCTCCACATTTACGAGTTAACAATTTATTTCGAATGAGGGCGCCACTTCAAGGCCATTTGCTTCTATATTCACCTACTACATAAATACTACCACGTCTTTATCCCTAATGGGGCAGACAGAGCATTTTGGGTCTTGCAACTCTAAGGAAACAGAGCCCAGGGCCGCAAGACTCAAATGCCGCTTTTAGCGTGATGGTGGGCGAGAAGGTGGAAAAAGTAAGTGCATGAAGTATTTTTAAAGAATAAAGGAATCAAAATAATGATGGGTTGCTAGCTGCATCGCCTATTAACATGATTTGCATTTTTGCCCATTCCCTTGATCGGCTTCTACAATCTACCTGGAAGGAGAAACAGCTGGTACATTCTAAGTATTTTTCTTCACCGCAGACCAGCATAGAAGAAATTCAATTTAATAAAATTATAAATAATCACAATCAACGTAAAGTAATGTACTCTGTCAGCAAATACACTTACATGTACAGACTGACTTTTTAACCACCAGCTAAATTTTTGGAGCAAGTTCAGTCCATGATACTGAACTTCATTTCCATAAAAGCAATTAACGAAAAACTAAAATAAAAATTTGCCTTCCCATACAAATCAGCGCTCAGCCAAACTGATTTTATATGGAAGTAGAAAATTTTTTATCGAAATTTAATTACTTTTTTTATAGAAAGTAGTTCAGTATCATGGACTGATCTTGCTAATTTGGCTGGTGTTTAAAAAGTCACCGTGTATAGGTAAATTAATAACAATTAACCTAAAGTAATGTACTCTGTCAGCAAATCAACTTAGATGTATAAATAAGTTAGTTTCTCCAATAAGGTAAATAAACCTCCTGATATTGAGGCATATTTTGTTTATTTCGTCCACTGGAAACCCCACGGGACTAGTGTATGATGGATGTTGGAATCGCTCGCAAATCTTTTTAACATGATCGATGCTTTTCTATAAAAATACAAAGAAATGTACCTACTTACCAATAAATAAATATATATGTCGACACAAGAAAATTACGAGCGCCCACAAACGTCAGTTAAATAATAAATTTAAGTTAATTAAGCAAAATAATTAATCAAAACAATAATTACTAACGATTTTGTAAACTCTTACAGCCAATAATTGCAATTTATTAATTTTACTCGAGGTTTTTGATTTTTATTGTTGCAACACTTTAGACTGTAAAAATGTAACTTATAATTTCAGTAACAGAGGTTGAATTACTGTTTATAATATTTAAAATTACTATTACGATTTATAAACATCGGACAGTGTGATTTCATCAAACTAGTAAGTGACTATCTTTTTAAATTAACATTCAAATGGCAACGGTCGGCCATATTGGTTTGTTTGATGAAAGCACATCCGATTTAATTAATAAATCTTGCATCTAAGCAAGATAATAAGTGTTTTTAAATTTCTGAAATTAATAATTCATTAATTTAGAATTTTTTGGACAACAGTTACGTTATCACACATTGTTTTAGTTTATCAATTACATTTGACGCGAGTTTTCAAGTAGTGTGAAGTTGCATCATTCGCCATGTTCTTTTTCGTTTACCCAAGTCGGTGTGAGGCCATTTTGATTGAACACATTTCGTTGGAGATGTTTATTTCTCGTGATTATCTTAAGTAGTTATAATTGTGAATTATTGTGAAGAATTATAAGTGTTAGTTTGTTGTTCGGCGTTTCATTATCTTGCAATGTCTGAAAATAAAACGCTCTCTAAAAATTAAAATAGGACCGTCCCGCCGTTATATATATATTCGGACAAATCACACAGATTTGTCCGTAATCCGTATACAGGGTCAAACAAAATATACTGAAACTATCTCTTGAAAGTAATACTTAGTCCACGATACTGAACAACTTTCCCCAAGGAACATCTATACTTCTATACTATCTATACTAATATTATAAAGAGGAAAGATTTGTACCTATTTTTGTATGTTTGTATGTTTGTAATGAATAGGCTCAAAAAGTACTTGGCCGATTTAAAAAATTCTTTCACCGTTGGAAAGCTACACTATTCCCGAGTGACATAGGCTATGTGTGTATCACGGGCGAAGCCGGGGTGGACTGCCAGTAATATCTAAATACAAAATAGTAGATTGTGCTACAAGGCGTAAAGGTAATAGTTTTAACGCGAGGGCGCTACTTTGAATCCAGAGCGAAACGAAGGATGCCACAATAGAATCACGAGCGTAGCGAGGGATTCTACGGTGGAATCCTGAGTGAAGCGAGGGATTCAAGTATATCGCCCGAGATAAAACTATTACCGTACACCGTGTAGCACATTCTTCTTTTCATCTCCAGCTATGAGAAAAAGCAAATATATACCTATAACGAAACTAGAATACCTACGTATACCTAATCAGAGTTTAACAGTCCGTTACTAACCTTTATTTGGTGGCGTTTTCACTGAAGAAGTACTATGAAAATATTTTTCTAGGACCACCACATCTTATACATTTTCCAGTCATTAGAATAGTTTCATTACTTTTTCCTTGTGTATTAATTCTTTTTATATTTAAATATGTATATTATAGGTACGTTAACTTCATATTTATTTACTATCGGCCTCATCAAGAAATTTGTCACATTTAAAATAGTTGTAAAAATAACCTAATAGCACGCACGTTTTTATTGGTTTTTAATAAATTATGATTTTGAAACAAGAGAACCAAAACATTTTGACCTACAGTCATCCACGTTAAACGTGTTGTGTTCCAATTTTAAAAAATTACGACGCCCTTGCCTATATTTTATAATTTTAAAACTAAATTCTTCTTTTTTTTCGGGGACTGCCAATATTATTTTTCGTGTTCGGTTTTCAAATGTGTTTTAACGCCTAGGGAATTTACTTTTTACTTTTCAGTGTCTAGAGAATTACCAGTGACTAGCCCTAAATATTTGGGATAAAATCATCGTTTTTCGAATAGATGAGATGAAAAATAATTTTTGACCCCCTATGCTAGTTTACCGATTAGATCCGAGTTTGTATTGAATGCCAAAAATTATATTTTATATTTTGATATATGCTGCTTGGGGAAAGGTTTTTAGTATCACAGACAGAATTTTCTGATAAGATAACATAGTTTCAGTATATTTAGTTAGACCTTGTATATTCATTATACTTACTACTAAATAAACTGGAATTTAAAAATATTTAGACATTTCCATAATTACAAGCTGTCCAATAAATTTGGTATTTGTATGTTCAAGTTTGCTGTTTTCCCCGTAGAGTAGAATAGGACCACTCCAAGTCTTCCCGTGAAAGTCGTAGAAGGCGACAGGAAACACAAGCTAAACAAAGTTTATAAACATCAATGAGACCTCTCCAACCCGTCTGGCCAGCGTGGAGAGTCTAGGCCAAATGTTCTGTAGCACAGATAGGGTCGTTATCCTGCAGTGGAGGCTAAAAAAGACCTGATGATGATGATGTTCAATAATGTCGATATTTATAATTGATTACACTCGCCCTGAAAATGATCGTCTAAATCGATCGAAACCTGGTTGGCCTTTACCGACTATATCACGTAAGTCAATCAATTATGGATTTATCTCACGTTAGTTTTAATAAAATGTCAATATTTATTTGGATCATTGGTCCGATAGGGAAATTTATTTATATTGACAGACTAAATAGGTACCTAGAGGCCCTAGTCTAGGTATTATTTGTATTTCTAAAAGAAGATAGGTGAAGGTAGGTAGGTGAAGAAAATAGGTTGTTGTTTTTTGTGAAGAAAGGTAGGTGAGATTTCGGGTAAAATCTCACCTAAACAAATAACCTAAAAATCCGTGACATTCGTAGCTAATGAAAATGTTATGTTAAAGAATTGTGCCACAAACGACACTCTTCAACTTTAGCTTCACAAAAATTTTAAGGGTCCACCTTTAATTTAGAGAACAAAACAAAGGTGTGCTCGACATTTCGCCGAATATTCCTTTCCCTCCCATTAAACGAAATGAAAATTCGCTTTAAAATCTTAATTGAGCGCTCAGCTGAAAACCTTTTTGTTATCGCTTGAACTTCATTTCACGCCCATTGTCTATCAAAAAATAATAAACAAAGGAATAACAAATCACTTTATTACTTCCTCTTAAATAATATCACAATACAAGTATTACTTAATTTTAATGGCACTCTTCGAAATTGTTTTCGCTTAATAATGTTGAATACGAAGGTATATATTCTGAAATGAGATTTCGCGATTGATCATTAGGTATCACAAATATATTTTCTACTAGAGGAACCATGTCATCAACCCCTCTGCGAGTCCTCCATAGCCTTCCAGCAACAACTGATGCTGTAAAAATCAACAAAGCAAATACAAAGGCCACCCAGGCCCAGTTCCATAGATACTCCGTAGATACCACTACAGAAGTATACTCTCCACAAGCTCTTTGAGAAGCCAGAGTTGTAGAGCACACTCTTATTATATACTTTTTGGCTACAATATATTGGACAACAATACTTAATTCGTTAGACGATACACACCAAGAACGCGGAACTAATTGAGCTATATCATTAACTTTTATTTTTGGCACAACTTCAACAATATAAGCTAGAACTGGTCCATTAGTTACATCTGGTGGTCTCCAAGAAACGGAGATGTAACCAAACTCATTTGCAATGACGTAAGATATAGTTGGAATGTCCGCATACTCGGAACGTTCAGTCTTCACAACCCCTCTAGCAGACCTACTGCATGATTCATGTGTACAAGCTCTAAGTCTAAATCTATAATCTCTAAATGGCGCCAGTTCTCCGATCTGAAAATCTGATTTCGATGCACTGATATTTAAAAACAATGTTCGAACATATTTGCCAAAAGAGGTGTTGGCAGGAGGTGGAGTTTCATCTATGTTACAACCATTATCCGAAAGGTCACTGCAAACATCAAAATAATCTTCTACTAGAGCTCCTTTTGTAGACGCTGACAGCACTCCACACATAGATTCACAACCTTTATCGTAGTCAGCTGGTGGTCGAAAAACTACAGCGTGTCTAAACTCATCAATTTCTTCAAAGTTTTCGTTACAATGATCTCTTGTTGTGACGTCTTTTGTTTGAATATCTAAAAGAGACACATCCAATTCATAGCGAACTATATATGGATGATACACCAAATGATCAACCCAACGTATAACTACAGTTTCTTCGTTCTTAGCAACTAATTCTGAAATAAAAGATGGTTCTGGTTTTCCAACGGGCGTCGTGAAATTGAATATAGGGCTTCGCGCAATATATTTACGTTTTGGTTGGTACGTTTCAATACAAAGAGCGTATTTAGAAGCAGGACGTAGTGATGTAAGATTTATTACTCCATATTCGCCAGATGCTACATGCACATTCACAGCATGCCATTCAGATTCGCTACAAGTTTCAGGAACAAATAATTTTTGGGAGTATAATGGTAACCTTATGTATAATAATGAGTAGTGTACGTCAGGTTCATCTAAAGGTGGAAAAGTCACAGAAACCGATGTTTCGTTTAAAATTTTAACATTAAGATGAACTGATGCATAATCACATCCTCCACTGTAGCCATTCGTATCTTTGAGTACATCAAAAACATTAGGTTTCTCACGGAACCTCGGTATCAATTTATCAATTTCATTGATACATAGCATAGGATTTCTATAAAACGACATAGTTCCATTTCCTACAATGAGATTGCTAGTAACATTGGGAGGAAAAAGCGTTTGTAAATTAACCATGTCGTGTACAACAAGACTGTATTTATGATCATATAATTTGTGGCCTCCTATGTACTTTAACGATGATAAAAAATCCAGGGATGAGATAATAACCGACCCTCGTATTTCTATGAACTCCGTGACATTTTGAATCCTGCCCAGAAAAGTCCTTAATTCCTGCATAACGTCGGGTACAGACCGAATGTGTATTTTCAAGTAACCGTTGATGTACACACACCGCTTTGCTGCTTCAATAGAACTTGTTGATTGAATGAGAAGACTGCGACAGGTCTGTAATAAAGAATTATTTTAATAGTTAATGTGCTCTAAGAGTACAAACATACATACATACTATCATGCCTGTTTCCCACAGGGGTAGGCAGAGACTATGGACCTCCACTTGCTACGATCCTGACAGACCTCTTTCGCTTCACCTACACTCATCAACCTCTTCATACATGCCCTTCGATTACGGGTACTTCTTACCTCTCTCTATAAAGTCTATAAAGTCCCATCTACGAGTATCTATCTAGCTGAATCTTGATACTCCGAAATTTATTTAGCATAACATTCTAATAATCTGTATCACTATGTTTTGGTGCAATAAAGATTTTAACTAACTTGTATATTTTTTTTTTAAACGAATAGCGAGCGTCGAATCGACGAAAGCTTGCTTGATAATAATACGAAATGTGATTGCTTTTTAGGAAATGTATTTATTTCCTGGAAAAAACGTGTATTTAAAACATATATCATTCATTTCCTATCGATTTTAGGATTCAATTTTATTAAAGACTATATACTATAGAGACTTTTAATGACTATAGATCTAAGCTATAGATATATGCCAAAAGACGATTCTGACTGTGACTTTCTGCGTTTAATAATGATTCTACTTTTTTATTACTATGGAAATGAAATTTGTGCCTAAAGATGACTCTAACTTACAAAAGTTTCGGGAGTATGATATTAAGCCAAATAATTTACTGCGAAATGAAGATTATACCATCAGCTATTATGAGTAATAATATTATGACATAAGAAGTTCTGCTAAAGAGAAGACTCCAGATTGCCTTTGTACCCTCGAGCTGTATGAAAACCACAATCACTAATATAACACAAAACCATAAGAAAAAAAAAATTACTGAATTCCTAAATGTATATTATATGGCTAACATCGTCGGCTGATATTTTTGATTTTTATTATGAAACCAGGTTCTAAATATATGTATTTTTTAAGGAGGTTCCAACATCACCCTTTATAACTTGTATGACAACCTCAAATTTTCACCCAGTATTTTAATTTGTTAAATGATTAGGTTATTGGACATCTTAGTCGTGTGGTTCCCGGCAGAGTAGAATAGGACCACTTCAAGTCTTCCCGTGGATGTCATAGAAGGAGAAGAAGCGACTTAGGAAACACAAGTTAAATAAAGCTTTTAAACATCAATGAGATTTATCCAACCCGTCTGGCCCGCGTGGAGAGTGTAGGCCAAAGCCTCTGGTTACTTTTGCTAAGTATGGCTCTGTTACAGAGAGGGTCGTGCTCCTGCAATCGACTGCGATGCGAGTCGCACAATGTTTTAAAACGCTGAAGAAACACGTTTCTTGTATGACGACCCCCTTTAATTTTTAACTTTTTTTTATTTTTTGTATTTGTTGTTATAGTGGTTATAGTAATACATACGAGTAATCGGGAAAAATTTCATGTGTCTAGCTATTACGGTTCAAGAGATAGAGCCCTGTGACAGACGGACAGACAGACAGACGGACAGACAGCGGAGTCTCAGTAATAGGGTCCCGTTTGCACCCTTCGGGTACGGAACCCTAAAAAGACCTAAACGATGATAAGAAATCTTAGTACAAACCATTTCACAATGTTTGCAAGGTAAGCAAGTAGTAGTTCCGTTAGGTAGACTGTTCTTTATATAGTCAATAGGACACTCGAATATGCACGTATTCTTCCAATTCCACCCTCCAAGGTCTTCACACTCTTGTACGGTTAAGCAGTACTTATTTACAGGCAGTATTATTCTGAAAACATATGGTTAGGTACTTAAAATGCAAAACTTCGAGATATTATACCAAAATCACAAACGAAATATGCTAACAGCTACTGAGCACAAAGGATTTCTATCGCGGTGCAGAGGGGTAATGTTGCCAGCCTTTTGGGTACCCTGCCTCGCGGCGAGGCTGTTGGAGTCTCTTTTTTATTTGTAATTTTTATTTTATTAATTCGTAATGTTGAAAAAAATAATAATACCGGAAATGTGCACAATGTTTTTGAAAGACCTATTCAACAAAACCTCACCATGGGTGAGTCGAAAAAAAAATTGTTCCCACTTTACTTGTATTTAAATCAAATCAAATCATTTATTGCTTATCTATACTAATAAAGAGGAAAGATTTGATTGTTTGTTTGTTTGTTTGCATTGAATAGGCTACGAAACTACTGGACAGATTAAAAAAAATCATTCACCATTGGAAAGCTACACTATCCCAAATGACATAGGCTATGTGTGTACCACAGGCGAAGCTGGGGTGGACTGCTAGTAATTATATAAAATGTATTATTATTACTATAAATTATTTCAAAATTTTATTTTACTATTTTCGTCCTTAACTTAAGAGCTTGCTCATGTCGGTGGCGTTAAGTGGAGATGCCCCCATTCAAAAAAAAATTTACTACCGCCATGCCAAATTACAGCTTTCTAGTACAAATAGTCTCTGAGTAAAACCGCGGACAGACAGACTTGGCGAAACTATAAGGGTTCCTTGTTTACTACCGAACCGTAAAAACAACTGTTCATCAAACAAGCACGCTCAATAAAAATCAATTTGATTATATCCAATAGAACTCTTCAAGACTGTCCTCAAATTGCCGTTAATTGATTGATTATTTGACCTTTTACCACCAATCGGCCGGCTATTAATGTAAATTGAATCGATGATACTTGGAAGTAAGTACTCGGGTAAAATCTTAATCATCTTTAGGGTTACCCAAGAGGTATAAATAATACGTCTCTATCCCTAACGTGGCAGACAGATCCTAGGGCGATAAGGCCCAGGACACTTTTAGCGTGATGGGCGGGAAAATGAAAAAATGAATCAAAATAGTGATGGGTTGATAGCCGCATCGCCTATTGATATGATTTTGAATTTTCGCCCATTCACTTGATCGACTTCTACGATCTGCGCGGGAATAGAAGCAGCTGGTACATTCTAAGTTTTTTTTTCTTTTCTCCCAGACCAGCATGGAAGAGCTATAAATTTGATGAAAATCGGTTCAGTCGTTCAAAAGTTATTGGGGGTCAACGCTTAAAAATCGGAGGTAATTTTTAAAAAAAAAAACAATAAATTTTGGTTTTCCCCATACTTAGAACTAAAACTTAAATTTTGTTATTTCATCAAACGTGGATAGGTCTTCAAAAATGATATTGAGGTTTCTCATATCATTTTTTTCTAAACTTAATAGTTTGCGCGAGAGACACTTCCAAAGTGGTAAAATGTGTGTGCCCCCCCCCCCCCCTGTAACTTCTAAAATAAGAGAATGATAAAACTAAAAAAAATATATGATGTACATTACCATGCAAACTTCCACCGAAAATTGGTTTGAACAAAATCTAGTAAGTAGTTTTTTTTAATACGTCATATACCGCAATTTACCTTTAGAACTTATATATTACTAGCTTTTGCCCGCAGCTTCGCCTCCGTAGATTAGGGGTATGAAAAATAGATGTTGGCCGATTCTCAGACCTACTCAATATGCTTACAAAATTTCATGAGAATCGGTCAAGCCGTTTCGGAGGAGTACGGGAACGAACATTGTGACACGAGAATTTTATATATAAGATGTTACTTGCTGCTACGGAACCCTTCATGGGCGAGTCCAAATCGCACTTGGCCGCTTTTGGTTAATTTGTCTAGTAAATAGGTTTAAAGAGCAGTTTTAGACTTTTTTCTTAGGGGGTATAGAAGACTGATCAATCTGTGTAGACTTTGTTCTTAGGAGGTAGAAGTCTGATCAATCTGTGTAGACTTTGTTCTTAGGGGGTATAGAAGACTGATCAATCTGTGTAGAAAAGTGGGCAGGTCTAGAAGACCATCGGCACGCAAAGAAGAAGTGGGAAGGTACTTACGTATCTTCAGGACATTTCGTGATACACTTATGCTTGTAAGTGTAATGGCGGCAGAGCAGACATTGGTTTGGGGATGCCAGTCGGCATCCGAAGCACTGGTCATGACAATGCTCCGCTTCTGGTCCTTCGTAGTATCGCTGACACTTTCTAGAATGTAAAAGATTTGTTGGTTAGCTAAAACTAACGTTTTTATACCGTGTGGTTACCGGCAGAGTAGAATACGGTCACTCCAAGTCTTCCCGTGGATGGCGTAGAAGGCGACTAAGGAAAATATACTTTTCCGATACTCCTATCAGCCAACGCAGGGAATGTTAAAATGCATATTAGGTATATTCAGAGAAGAACAAGCAGGGAAAACGCACCCCGGGAGCCGCAACAGTCTCAACTGCTCCCAGTTGCATCCTCAGGTACAACCGGGAACAAGCTGAGATGAGGAAGGCACTTACATTATTTATCAGTATGACATACGAAATAGTACTGTGGTCTAAAATAACGAAATTGTCGTAGTTTTTAATTAGCTTATTTCCTGTTTTGATAACATTTACATATCAGACAAAAGGTCATTGCTTTATGTTTGAACCCTAAGTACAGAATAAGGAAAACATATAATTTTTAATAAATTTCCGTTATTTGCGACTGAAATATAATTGCAAATAACACTGCAAATGTGTAACAAGGTAGGCATAAGGTAAACTATAAGGTTAACGTTATCAGACCATCCAGACTTCAGACCATAAACCCGTTGTTATAGATAGGCAAAAAGATCCTTGAGTGGCATACCACAATCCGTGTTTAAATATTAAATGTTGCAACTTCTTTTGAGCCTTTATGTCTACTGCCGAACCAAAGGGCAGAGGACTCAACCAAACAAGTTAATTTTCCAGACACAATAAACTATAGTTTACCAGAGCAGCTAGAGGATTTAGTCTACACTTTCCACGTTTGCCAGACGGGTGGGAAAGGTTTCATTGATGTTTTTAAGCTAATTTTAGCTTAAATGTTCTAAGAGACTTGGTCTTATTCTACTCTGCTGGAAACCACAAGGCTATCAGAAATACATATAATACGCTTTGTAATGATGCTGCATGCTGCATCATGTTCCAAACCTCATTTCTTCATCTCATCCTGTCCGCTTTTCATTCTCCATTTCATTTAAAATTTCGTATCATTCCATTTTCAAATCATTTACACACCTCCCTACATTTTTGACTCATTTCATCATCATTGCTTACACTGGAAACGTATCCAGAACTACTTGTTATCTTCTGTATATAAATAAATATTATTTTAAGTCTTTATTATAACGACATTGTGCCAGAACAATAAATTTGAATAAATCTCTGTTGGGTCTCTATTATTCTCTACTTCACCTATCTTCCATCTCTATCTTCATCTTCTATATGGGAACTCACCTATAGTGCCGGGACAGGTCGAGGTATCACAGCCTGAAGAAAAATACTTACTTTATATTCCAACAATTATTAGTCTCCACTTCGGTAGTGCATCTACAATTGGAAGTACAGTGCATAGTGCCATCAGCAGGGCCTAGGACTCTTCGGGCTCTAGGGGCTATGGCTTTCCAGTTCACAGTGTTGACGAAGCAAGCCTGGGGTACCAACCATATGATGACTCCGCCTCTGTCGATGTTTAGGAGATTGTATAGCCCAACCTGAAATACATTTACGGGACTCAGATCAACTGCCCTTAATTATATATAGTTTGACTACACTAAAAATAAACTTGCTCTGTCGCTCGTTCTTGTCATTTAATGCACTAGTTGGTCAACAGATCTGGCTCTTCGGCATTTTGATAAGCAGTCATAAATAAATAATTAAGTTAAGTTTAGAAGAAGGTCTATTCAGCTTGCAAGATTTGATTACGGACACACAGACAACGGGACAGGTGGTACTAAATAAAAGCTTGTAATATGCGTCCAGCCGATTCCGTGATTCTTTGTAAATCTAAATAAATTAAGAATTGAACTTTAAGAATGAATTGAATTCATGTTTGGTTGGCGAGTACCACAGTATTATATCGAAAGTACATAGCGGTTTTTTTTTAAACATGAACCAAATTGTTCAAGGAGTGGCCGAGATTATGGAGTTTTGTTCTTGAATCAGTACGAACGTCGTAATTTCGCAGTGTGGCGCAAGCTGCTAGATAAATAATATTTACATTCGTGTCCACGTGTGTAGTACAAAATATTTACAAGTCCAAGCTTAACTGACAATGGGCGACCTCGAGACAAACCAATGACATAACAACAATATTTGTACTGACATTCCGATTATTTACTTTCTAAGTAGAATATTCAGAATTATGGGCTGGTCTTATTATTTTCATTACCAATTGCAATGGTACTCATGGTATAGCTACCACTGTATGTGATTTAATTACCTGAGTAAAATGCTTATGAACTAATTATTCTATAAGTATACATTGTGTTAATGCAAGAACGCAAAACCTCTCAGATGGTACCTCAGCCCATGTAACTGAACAACTTTTGTTCAACAACTTTCACGAAATCTAAAAAAAAATTGGATTTTTATACAAACTGATCGAGTCAATTTGTATAAAAATCCGAATTTTTTTTTAGATTTCGCGAAAGTTGTTGAGCAAAAGTTGTTCAGTTACATGGGCTGAGGTACCATCTGAGAAGTTTTGCTTGTATAAATTTATTAAAAATTAAACAGATGAATCACACGATATGCAAAATTAAGAAATACTAATTGAGAATGTACTGAAAAGAACATCCGTGGTAACTAATGAACTTATCTTGTTTTTATATTATAGGACGGCGAGCGAGCAAGCGGGTCACCTGATGGTACGTGATCACCGCTGCCCATGGACAATTGCAGAGATTGAGCCCTCCCCAGAGGGGGAGGTGGGGAGACGAGGCTCCGGCTCTCTCACTCACCGAACGAAGCATAGTAGCGGTGAAGCTACTACTCAGACGTCGATTTTCTGTGAGAGTGTGGTACTTCCCCGGACGAGCCGGGGATCATCACAACCTTTGTGACGCACTTAGGCCATCTTAGGAAGAGAATATATTGTTTCATTATACCATGGTAATACTGAGACTGCACACTTTTTTTCACGACTGGTGAACAAATATTATCTACTGTCAGTTAATCCGACAAACTGCATCGCCTTTCTCATAATTCACTTATCTCTCTACCCAAAGGTTGACTGGAAGAGATTGCTACTTAAGCGATAAGTCCGCCTTTGTATTATTTTTGTTTTCTTTCTCTGTATTGTTGTATTTCCTTTCTTCATGGTGCCATAAAGAGTAATTGTATGGTATTGTATTGTATTATGTAATTAAACCTTTCAATACTAATCACAATGGCAAACCAAAATTCTTTAAATTTTCGTAATGGTATTTCAATTAAAATTTTACGAAGCAATTTGTAATGAAAATACATTTTCATACTGATTGTCTTTAACTAAAGACAGAGCCCTGAGTCATAAGTAGAGAAAATTAAAGAGTTGAACTAACATTTTCTTCAAAATCATAATCATAGTTATGAGAACACTAATAACGCTTCAAATAATAAAAAGTATTATACGAGTATGTACTAGTGAAAAAAAAAATCAATGATCATTCTGCTCAAGGACCCAAGTTGTTTGCTGTAAAGATAACCTAGTTAGGTGGGAACATGGTAAATGACAGAATTGTCTTTAATTGTGGTAAGTAAAATAAATACTTATGCTCCGAGACTTGCAAGCTGGAAGACTTAAATCTTAGCACAGACAATGCAGTAAGAGACACAATATTGGCCAAATGGTAGTGGCGTCGTAGATCGGGTCGTTAGATTCCCTCTAATATGGTTAAGTTCAGCGATGGCTGATGCGTCAACTCTTGAACGGAGGCTGCCAGTAGAAACTGGTCAGCTCGGCTCCGTTTTTAAGAATACTCAGTACCTATATCTTAATTGGATTTTGCACTCGTTCGCAAGCTTTACATTATCTTTGTAAACGGACAAAGCCCTTCTGGCGCATAAGAAGTGATCGTTGCGAAACGCTAAGTAGTATCGGTAGCTATTTTGGAAAATAATTAATAATGTAAGTATTAATAATAAGTAGGTAACTACTAAATTTATTGACGTGTAAAAGTGCCTGCAAATGCCTAATTAATTACTGAATAAATATTTGATTCTTGATTCATGATGCTTATTTCAAAAAGACTTATAATAAAGATTGTTTTATTACCTCTTTGAGATGCTCAACATCATAAACGATCAAGCTGAAGTCATTGAAGACCTGATCTCCACGGATCCTCGCCAGGTTTGGGAACAGCTGTCCCAAGGACTCTAGCCCCTTCACACGGTAAACCACCACAAATCCTGTCACCTAAAAATGTTAAGAAAATATCTCACATTGATGCGTAAAACTTAAAGAGGGTCATTCTCGTCATCATTATCAGGTTTTTTTAGTCTCTCTGTGCTACCAGAGCCATATAAAAAAGCGTAAAGCAATAGAATACACACAATAGGTATAGTAAGTACATGTAGGTACATTGCAAAACTATTTGGATAAGTGGCTTCATTATCATCATTTCATCTGCAGAAAGTCCACTGTTGGACATAGGGCTCCCCCAAGGATTTTCTAAATGCTAATAGAATGTTATTTGTGTTTGACTCCATAAGAAACTATTTGACCAAGAACCATTTTCTTTGGGATTTGCATGAAATCTCATACAAATCACAAATAATTTTTTGGTCGTGATGTTCAGAAAAAAATAATGGCCGCCTTTTCTACTAGGCCACCGGTGGCAAATGCATTCCTAAAGAGGGTTGACGTCAGGCAGGCAGACGGTCGTAAAACTATATGCAAATCATTGAAACTATTTTGGGTATTTCTTCTCCACTTTGCAAGGTCTTTGGCATCCTTGGGTGACCATGACATGAATATTAAATTTAGAAAAGAAAAAGCGGGAAAAGCACACAACAGGCTCATAACCAGCACAGCTGAGGATACCGGGAATGCGCTAATATGAAGAAGAACAACCGGTGGCCCTTACCTCTCTAAGTTTCTTAAACGTCAAATTCGCGAAGTCCTTCTTCTCGGTCTTTTCCATCAATATGATCCGAAGGTCTCCTAATATCACCACGCAGTCCTCCAACTCTTTCAGTTTTTCAATGGTATTGCATACCATCCTCTTGCATATCCCATTACTTTTGTATGGCTCCTCAGTTTGGTTGAATAATGTCTGAGCTTCTATGTTAGTGGCTTGAAGTATTATTATCCTAAACAATAAATAAAATTATATTTATTAGGGTCATAGTAGTATAAGCTCAAGAAAATTGTATGCTACTTGTGGTCACTCATCCAAGTGTGGACCACGCCCAGTGTCACTTGTGAATTAAAGCACTAAAAACGCGTACGGGCGGGTCACTGATCTCCTTACGTACATACGTACTTAGATCCGTTAGACAAAGACTGGAGAATGGAACCTACTAGCACTTATCGAACCAGTTGTCGCCGAGCGTTGTAAACAAAACGCCACAGAATAACATAAATAGAAAAACAAAGGACAAGTACCTATACGTTCCTTTCAACACAACTGAATTGTCTAAATTGGAATAAATAAATTCAATTTAACTTAATGCCAGCTGCCAAACACTGGCTTCTAAGGAAAGAGAACACTTACCAGAATATCACTTTTGGAATCGCCGCCATGACACTTTCAATTTCTTCGTTTTCCCGCCAAATTTTCTGTATTTCTTCACAGATTTCGTTTTAAACAGAAGCCGGCTGAGTAATCTTAGGTACGCATATCTGCCTCCGATGGGAAAACACATTGTGCGCTGTCTACTGGTATCGTTCCCATTTCCACGCGAACTAGTTATGCGTTATTGTTCATTGTCGACCTCCGTGGCATAATGGTTAACACGCTAGTACGCCACTCTGGTAGGTTCTGGGTTCGATCCCTAGCCAGGGCGAGATGAAACGTAGTCTTTTTCAAATTGTCCTTGTGTTTATCTATACTAATATTATAAAGCGGAAGAGTTTATTTGTTTGTTTGTTTGTTTGTTTAAACGGGCTAATCTCAGGAACTAATGGTCCGATTTGAAAAATTATTTTTTTGTTGGGTAGTCCATTTATAGAGGAAGGCTTTAGGCTATATAACATTACGTTCCGACAACCACGCGAACGAAGTCGCGGGCACAGCTAGTTTATTATAAAATATAGTATCGTCGAGTTTATAGTAGTATCCCATAATACGAAAAACCGGCCAAGTGCAAGTCGGACTCGCGCACCGAGTGTTCCGTACAAACCTGTAGGTATATAAGTAAGTTTAAAACTATTAAAATATTTTTATTTTTTTATATGATGTAACTAAAAATTTATGCTTTTCGCAATTTTTCCTTTATCTGTGCTATAAGACGTTGCTTCGTACCAAATTTCAAGATTCTGAGTTCACGGGAAGTACCCTGTAGGTTTTGATTCCCTTGCGAGTGTCGAAAAGCGGCATAAACGGCTGTATCTTTTGATTGTGTTGACTTAGAAGTTTGATTTTTCACAGCTCCCAAGGGACAGTAGAGTGATACTTCCACGCCTTCCTGAGAAAAAGGGTCTTGATATACAGACGGAATACAAAGTGATCCTATAAGGGTTCCATTTTTCCTTTTGAGGTATGGAACCCTAAAAACTTACTTTGGTTAACTCAACCAGTTCGATTTGTCCTGATATAAGTATTTTTACATTGTTTACTTTACCCTTACTTGCCAATGTATAAATATATAATAAATAAGTACAAATCATACTGATTGAGTACTGTAATTTTTAATTTCCTCCCATACAAAATCCGTTTGGCTGAGCGCTGATTTGTATGGGAGGAAGAAAAATTTTGTATCGATTTTTAATAACTTTTTTTATAGAAAGTAGTTCAGTATCATGGACTGAACTTGCTACAAAAATTTAGCAGGTGGATAAAAAGTCAGCACAAATTACAATCTCAATCAGTGTGATTGGCAAGTAAGGGCAGGCCTGTGTCACTCCTCGTTTAGGTATCGAAAATGTACCCACATTATTACTATGCGCGCAGGCGGGCCCTGCGGGTGGTAAATTCAGTTATACGAATCGTTTGTCCAGAGTAATATGAATGAAATTGGCTTGCAATGGATGTCTAGGTATCTATGCGAAAAGGTGCTGAGTTGTGACGTGAGCTAAATTAAACCATATCGCTAGCCACGTTGAGTAGATATTTCTTTGAATTTCTTTGCTGAGTGAGACTTCTGTACGTTAATATTATTTATTCTGTGGTAAGGGTAAAGTTAACAATGTATAAATACTTATACATCGTGTTAATGAAAAAACGCAATACCTCCATGCCCATGTAACTGAACAACTTTTGTTCAACAACTTTCACGAAACTAAAAAAAATAATTTGAATTTTCATACAAACTGATCAGCTGATCGAGTCAATTTGTATGAAAATCCGATATATTTTTTTTGATTTCGTTAAAGTTGTTGAACAAAAGTGGTTCAGTTACATGGGCTGAGGTAGCCCATCTGAGAGGTTTTGCGTTTTCATTAACACGATGTATAAGGACAAATCGCACTGATGGAGTTACACAAAGTAAGTTTTTAGGGTTCCTTACCTCAAAAGGACAATTGACAGATAATGCGGTATACCATACGATGATTCATTTTTATTTACGCACTGTGATTACAATGATGACCGAGAATGATAAAAAAACTATAAACCTAGTTACAATACAACAACAATAAAGTTATAACAACAAAACTTCTAAAATAAATGTACTTAATGCGGATGTAGGTAGGTAGTTACCTACCCACTAAGACGATTCACTCATATTTACGCTGTTACATCGAAAAAATTTGTCACTTTTGCTTTTTGACAATTGATATGCTCTTACTATCTTCTGTGCTATTGGGCAATATGATCAGAAAGTATTATTTATACATAAATGTTAAAATGGGAGCTAAGTTCAATATCTGACAAAAGATTTGAGATATAACTAAACTAGCTTTTACCCGCAGCTTCGCGTATCCCAAATCCTACGGGAACAGTACATTTTTCCGGGATGAAAGGTACCCTATGTCCTTCTCAGGACTCCTAACTATGTGTATGCGAAATTTCAAGAACAATGTTCAGTAGATAAAGCTTGAAGAGTATCAAACAAACAAATATACAAACTCAAATGGCTGCCAAGTTCTGTAGCGAATCCCAGATCTTTGAAAGCGCTAATAAAGCCCTTCCTCTGAGCCACCAAGCTCCTCATTCATACATATAGGTACAATGTCAGCAATAATTTAAAAATAAGTTTGGAAAATCCATAAGTGCACACCTCATAGCGGTCACTCAATTTTCACAAAAAAAAAACAGAACTTGAATATTGCATATTTATCGGTGTATTATAAACAAAATAAAAAATTTACTTTTAAATCTTCGCGCCATTGCCCACAAAGAAAAGAAAGGTACTGCGCATGTATTGTCAATGTCAAGAAGAAAAGAAAAATGAAAAGATTAATATTGTATCCAGAAAAAGAATGGAAATTAAGAATGGCTAAAAGGCAGATGCTAAACGCCGTAAAAAAAATTAAAAAAAAATTGACAATGTAAACAAACCTTATTTACATAGATTTAGATATACCAACGATAGGTGGATTTCAGTTTTTTGCTAATTATAATTAAACCACTTTTAATAAGACCGTGATTTTCAAAAGGACTTAGTTTTAGATAATACTTAAGCGTATGAAAAAAAGAAGGGTTCGATTTGTTAAGTTTTTCGGGCGTTATCGTGACCACGCCAGTTTCCATACATACCGACACACGGACGTCCACGAAATAATTTTCTTAAACACTTGTTTTTTATTATTTTAAAGAACAAAATGTCCTTTAAAAATATCATGACTGTTGAAACTAGTGTTTTTTCTTGACATTTGTGTGTAAATATTATTCTACAAGTACGATAAGAAATAAATACCGACATTTTTAGTTCGAAAAATCACTTGATTTTTGTAAGGCGAGAGTAGAGCACTGCCTCAACGCTCCGCTTATGAGGCGTGCAAAATATTATTTTAATATTCAGTTAGTTGGGAGGAAAATCATTTTCGAGGTATACCTGCTGGAGCTGGACATAAATAAGTGCCTCTTTTCGTTTACGATTTTTAACCGACTTCAAAAAAAGGAGGCTATCAATTCGATTTTTTTTGTTTGTTACGCGATATCTTCGCCAATTGTGAACCGATTTTGATGTTTTTTTTATTTATTTGAAAGCCTTTACTGCCAAGTTGGTCAGAACTATGGACATATGGAAGAAACTCCTCAAAAACACCAAACCTACAATGAAGTCGGTTGTTTTTATTTTGTTGAAAAATTTTCCCTTCCAGCCATCATCGCAAACAAGTTTCATAACTAGTTGCGATGCGATGGAAGAATTATTTTCATATTTGAGCATAAAATTTGTGTATCAAAATAAAGCGGTAATCGCTATTTTTCGATATGACGTCATACCGCAATTGATAGATATCGTATTTTTTGGGTTATTCAGTCCCTGAATTGAACCACGGGCTATTACTATATCACTGTATAATGCTGTATAATATAATAGTCAAAAAACAAAAAAAAATCGGCATTTCTTTACAAAAGTGTGCAGCCACCCGGGCTATATTTACCCGTACCTGAATTTTCCGGGGTCCAATGCTGCCCCCATTTAAAATAAATCATTTCTAAGAAAACGGAGACATTATTTGAAATTTTGCTACTACCAAGCCCTAGATAACCTTTCAAAGTATTTTATGAACTACTGTTTACAGTTTATAATGAGAACGTTAAGCTTTACTACGCATATTAGCCAAAAGTGGCCGTTTTTCGCAAATGTGCGTAGTAAAGCTTAACGTTCTAATTATAAACTGTAAACAGTAGTTCATAAAATACTTTGAAGGGTTACCTAGAACTTGGTAGTAGCAAAATTTTAAATGATGTCTCCGTTTTCTTTGAAATGATTTATTTAAAATGGGGGCAGCACTGGACCCCGGAAAATTTAGGTACGGCCTTAAGCTTTACTACGCACATTTGCGAAAAACGGAAAATTTTAAATGATGTCTCCGTTTTCTTTAAACTGATTTATATTAAATGGGGGCAGCACTGGACCCGGAAAATTCGGCCTTAAAATAGTTTAAATATATAAAATAATATATAAGGACAAATCACACTAATTGAGCTAGCCCCAAACTTAGAATATTTATATTCTAAGGCCCCAAAGTAAGATTTTTTATAATAAATACATATCTTAATTTATAGATAAACACCCAAGACCCAAGAAAATTTCAAAAAGGCCTTTTTCTAACTTGCCCTGGCTGGGGATCGAACCCAGAACCTCCGTAGTGGCGGACTAGCGCGTTGACCATTACACCACGACGAACGCAAAACCTCTCAGATGGTACCTCAGCGGCCCATGAAACTGAACAACTTTTGTTCTACAGCTTTCACGAAACCCAAAAAAAATTATTTAAATTTTCATACAAACTGATCAGCTGATCGAGTCAATTTGTATGAAAATCCGAATTTTGGTTTTGGCATTTTGGGAATGTTGTAGAACCAAAGTTGTTCAGTTTCATGGGCTGAGGTACCATCTGAGAGGTTAATTTTGCGTTAGTTTACCAACACGTATTTATGCTAAATATTTTGTTATACACTGAATATTATTAAAAACGCACACAATTTTAAAACCTTTGTTTAAAAAAACGTAAATATGTCTACAGACTTCACACTACACTTAACATAGTACTTAGTTATCAAAATCGTTATTATTAGCTACCTAGGCACCAATTAACACCAGGAAACACTTTTATAATACTAAAATAAAATGTAATATTAATATTGAAATGTGCAGCCGTCTGACTCCCGTCAAGTACTGAAGGTTTGAAAACTAATTCAAATGATTTAATTCCCTAACGTAATAATTGTAGTTCATGACCTTATAAGCATGATGTTGTTACAGGATGATTCATCTCGTAGCGGAGTCAAAAGGATTTTAGATAACACAAATAGGTAGGTACCTATGAATGTTGTATTCTTATGTAAATTAAATATACATTTTATATTTAGCACAGTCGATCACGCGGCTGGGTTCCGTCCACATCAGGTTCTTTTTTAGCTAATTATAGGTATTATATGTACATATTTTATACATTTTTTTAATTTCGTTGACTGCCTCCATGGTCCAGTGTTGTTTGTTTTGTGATTCCGTGGTCTTGGGTTCAAATCCCACTGGGAAGCATACTTTGTGAAAATTTGTTTTCAGTCTGGTTAGGATATTGCAGGCTTGAATCACCTGATTATCCGAAAAGAAAGATGATTATGTGATTCGGAAGGCACTTGAAGCTGTAGGTCCCGAACGCCATCAAGCTTTGTTTAAACCTTTCCTAGGATTAGTTCTGGTCTATCCTTTGGTTTGCAAAGGTCAGAGAGCAGACACTCTGTGTAAAAATAAACCGGCCAAGTGCGAGTTAAACTCGCGTGAAGAGGGTTCCATACAATTAATTGAATTCTTATAGGTTTTCCTTTAATCTACAAGCAATGAACTATAATTTGCATTTTTTTTCAAAATTTTAGGCTCAGTACTTTCAGAGATCAGGGGGGGGGGGAATAGTCAATTTTCATCTTCATTTTTGAATAGCCTGCGACTTTGTTCGCGTGAAATTGAGTTTATTACGAAATTCTGTTTGTCAAAGTAAGTAGATGAGTCGATTCCTATTTTCGGTTTAGGAAATAGACCAAGATAAAGTTACCAGGTAATATAACGGGCGCTACATAAGTTTTTCTAATTCTATATGGCGTATATTGGGATACATTATAAATACCTACATGAACGTCATTTCACTGTCAAATCTGGAAGTACATTTGGGAAATCGGCGAGGTATAGTAGGCATACTTATATTTGTCTCTTAAATGAAAAAAAGAAAGATCCTGTCGTAACTCCACGAAAAAAAACGATAATTATAACCTTTTTCAAAACAGTTGAGGCGGCCTGTATCAGCTTAATCATTTGAGCCATTCGTTTTGAGTGATGTTGGGATTCTGTAGTACTATTCCAGATCCTTTGCCGTAAAGGAAAAAATGTAAGAAAATCTACTTATCTGAAGATATTTTACGCTTTTGCGACTCTGAGCAAGAAATTGATGTAACTATCGAAAGGGTTACCAATAGTCCTCTCAATTCTATGCAAGATATAGTCTTTTTAATTGGGGATTACTTATTAAATAGCCGTAGGGCATAACTATTTCCCTTATATTATTTGATGTCGTGTGAATAAGAAAACAAGTTAAACTGAATTTATGTATTTATGACAACTTATCAAATTTTACTTCAAAATAAAATTTGCGTACTGCGAGGTGTGCATAATATATATAATGATTGAAAACTGATCACCCTGGATGTTCCACACGGCATTTGGAAAGACATCAAAACGATTTTCGCCAAAACCCTAGAACAGCAATTAAACCTAATGTGTAACATGAAACCAGTACAAAAAAAAGTTTTTGAGGATTTGCTGTCTAATAGTTTGGGATGTATGCACAATGGCAAACAAAAAAGCCGTTAAGATCGTAGATCGAACACTACACTACGGGACATTAATCGTGAGGAACGTTAAATTACTTTTCTCAGGAATTCACAATTTAGAAAATCAGGAAATGCCTTCATGGTGACCTGAACATGGGGATCAGCTGACGAGATCAATGAAAATAATCTTTTCTTCATGTGGTACACTCGAAACATTCATGAGGAGGAAAGAAGCTTGACAACTGTGAACTTTTGACATTCAGATCCCAACAATTTTCTAATGTTTTAGCAAAATTAGAGAAGAATACGGTCAGCGTTCAAGTGACTCTTCTGGAAACACTTTCCAAAGTAAATTCAGGAAATTTACTCCAAAAGTGGCAGGACATGCGTACGTAGCTACGTGTCTTAAGCGCTGGTAAAGTCTAATTTGGTTCGACACCGAAATAAGACTATCAGATGTTTGTCGTGTTATTTTATGAAGTAAAGGTCCTCATGGATGTTTCGAGTGTACCACATGAAGAAAATTGATCGTTATGTGTACGCGCTTTACCTCAGAAACGACCAAGCCGCTGCAATAAATAGAAATATTGACACAAATTGTTTTTTTTTATTAAATAATTTTACGGCTCTGGATACAAGTCCTTTATAGCCTATATTTAATTTTGTTCTTTATTCCTAATCCTAACCTAATCCTAACAAGTTACAATCAAAGAGTGGTGTAGGCCTTTGACTGCTTCAAGGGAGCTTCTAGCGACAAATCTGTACGAGTCCACTGGTTTTCATAGACGTCTGAGTGGCGGACGACGACGCCCGAAGACGCCCACACAGTCCGCAAAACAAATATCACTACAGTCGTAATATGACTGTCCACTTCAACTATTTTACACATTGTTCATGAGCATGAGCATTTATAACACCAAACAACGCCAATTTCATATTATAAAGTCCACTAAAATTAATTTGCAAAATGATTTAAAGCAAACCCCAACCGAACCCCTTGACTTCCCGCCAAAAACTCCTGACACAAATTGTTAGGAATTATTATAAGTTAATTGTTGTCGTGTATATATAAAGTTATAACATACGAGTAATGTACGATGTCGTGCAGTTCCCGGCAGAGTAGAATAGAACCACTCCAAGTCTTCGTGGATGTCGTAGAAGGCGACTTACAAAACACAAGCAAAACAAAGCATATAAACATTATGAGACCTCTCCAACCCATCTGGCCAGCGTGGAGAGTGTAGGCCAAATCCTTAGCCTGCTTTGGCCAAGTATGGCTCTGGCAGTACAGAGAGGGTCGTGCTCCTGCAGTGGAGACTAAAAAAGACCCGATTATGAATGTATGTGCTGAATTACAATAAAAAAACTTGGACTGTAAATTACACAATAAGTAACAAAAATTTTTAATTTGCACAATAAAACTGAATTTCACGCGGACGAAGTCGCGGGCACCAGCTAGTATCTTAATATGTTTCGAAAACACGATTGCTTAAAATTTTCTCTATAGAAAAAAAATCGGCGCATACTCCACCGACAAGAGCCACTAAGCTCTTAAATAAGAAGAAGAAGAAGAAAAAAAAATTGCGATGTTGCCTCTAAATCACCTTAGAATTATACTAAAACGGAAAGTAAGTATTCAAGAAATACAATAAATTAGCACTTGTTACTTTGCCTTTGTACTTGCCTCAAAACCAAAACCAGCCTCATTGACCTACCATGATCTTTTCACCCCGCTTGGTCTCGCTGGCTGTCTCGCCTCGGCTAGAGTAAATTTGTGGCCATAAAAAAAATATTTATAAGGTACATTATTCGTCCATGATTGGTTTGTCAATTTAAAAAATGCACGTTGCTCTTGTAATTCAATTACATACAGTGGCAACCCGTGGTGGCAACACTCCAAACTAATGACGTATTCTTGTTTGAATCACGTGACCAGCTGTCACGGGAAAAGAGTACCATATTAGTAAACCATGGGTCCAGCAATGTCAAAAGAAATTTTTTTTTCAGAATAATTTTACGGCTCTGGATACAAGTCCTTTACAGTCTTACATACATACATCTTAAGTTTTGTTGCTTCTTTATTCCTAACAAGTTACTATCAAAGGGTGTGTAGGCCTTTAATTGCTTCAAGGGAGCTTCTGGCGACAAATCTATACGAGTCCACTGGTTTTCATAGCTGATTGAGTAGCGGACGACGCCTGAAGACTACACAGTCCGCCAAACAAATACCACTACAGCCATACTATGACTGTCCACTTTAACTATTTCACATATTGTTCATGAGCATGAGCATTTATAACACCAAACAACACCAATTTATATTATAAAGTCCACTAAAATCAAATTGTAAAATAATTTAAAGCAAACCCCAACCGAACCCCTTGACTGCCCAAAAACTCTGTCAGAGGCAAAAAAAATTATTGGTGTCAGATTTATTTTGTATATAACGACGTCTTACAAAATATGCTAAAACTATTTTAAGGGTGAATTCAGTCCATGATTCTGAACAACTTTTCCCAAGGAACATAATGTATATCGAAATATGAAATATTTTTTTTGCCTCCCATACAAACTTGGATCAGCTGATCGTTCAACTTGTATGGAAGGCCAAAAATTTATTTTCATATTTCGATATATTTTCCTTGGGGAAAGTTGTTCAGTATCATGGACCGAATTCACCCCTAAAATAGTTTTACACACAATATTAACAGAAGCAGTATTCTACAGATCTTTGCATATTTTAAGTAAAATAGGTACCCACTAGCATCGCAATAACAAATCTTTAATAACTGTCCTTCAAGCCGTAGCCGTGATGCAAAAACCGAGGCAAGTAACGTCGCCAAATGAAACACCCTGTGAACGGGTCAAGTGGAGATAACGAGCGATATTGCATTTTATACGGAACGCCGCTCCGTTCAGCACATAGACCTAACTTTTTTTACCTTGTAAAAAGACCATTATGGCCGAGTGCGACAAATAATACGATTTACTGTCACCCTTACAAGAGCAAAAGAGATAGTGACAACTTTTGGAACAAAACGTTAAAAGCTATTTCCGAGCCCTCCAATCTTGATCCTAGGTCAGGTCTGTGGCTCCAATAGTTTTTATGACGTTCGTATCTGTTACGTTAACTAGTAGTTCGCCGCGAACTTAGACCTTGCGATTATTGTTTGCGTTTTTATTGATATTTCAAAGACTAAACTGAACCGATTTTGATGCCCAACGAACTTGAAAATTCTACTGATATTTCCTAAATGTCTACCAAATTTCATCAAAATCTGACCATCGGTTCGGCAGTTATTGCAGTACAAACATACATACATACACTGTGTTTTTTGCCCCCAACTTGATTGAGAAACTATACTCGTATATAACTAGTAGTTCGCCGCGAACTTAGACCTCGCGATTTTTTATAAATATTTCAAAAACTACTGAACCGATTTTGATGCCCAACGAACTTGAAAATTCTATTGATATTTCCTACATGCCTACCAAATTTCATCAAAATCGGACCATCGGTTCGGCAGTTATCGCGGAACAAACAAACAAACATACATACATACATACATACATACATACAAACAAACATACATACAAACAATGTGTTTTCGCCCCAACTTGAATTCCAATACTGGTCTGGGAAAAAAGAAAAAACCAAGAATGTACCAGCTACTATTCTTCCCGCGTAGATCGTAAAGCCGATCGCGGGAATGACTGTGAATCTGAAACCTGTCAATAGAGAGTATGCATGCATTTTTTTATATTTTTAATCGATAGTCCTCGTCGAGAAATAGCCATGAAAAAACATGTATTTGGTGGAAAAAAAAAATATTAAAAATAGCAAGTACATTATAACAACTAAAACACGCCATTTTAAAACATGACGTCAAAGTCTGCAATATCCGCTAGAGACAGAAGCTGTCAACGCATGTTTTTTTTTTGGGTACTTTCGATATTATCAGCCAGTGATTTTTGTTAAATCTCTATATAAAAGTACATATATTTTGAATGTCATCGATAATCAAACTACATGGACAGACAGTCCTACCGAACACACCTGAACTTGTCATTTCCCTTTTGTGAACTTTGTCGTAATTTCCCTTTTGTTTGTCAAAAGTTCCCGCGCAATATTTGCATATTTTCAATAATTTATTTCTAATCCAAATAGGAGTCAATAAGAAAAATAATTAACTAGGCGTGGTAACGTATTAATAGAAATTGTAAAATAAATATATGAGCCGGTTTGGTATTACATGCATATTCCTTATAGGCGATGTGGCTAGCAACCCATCACTGCTTTGATTCCCTTTTTCCACCATAACGCTATATTTACTGACGAAGTTTTTCACTATTAAAAGACTGTAAATTAAATCAATCTATTGATCTTTTTATACGAGTACATAAAGATTCAAGTAAAAAAATTAAACATCCTGTAATTCGCGGGTCAAGTGGGCTTAACGAGCAATATTGTAGGTATTATCTCATTGGCGGCTTGTCTACGCTAACTGGGAAGTTAGTGTGAGCCCTTCAACTAAACTGGGGATAGTTTTCAAAGTACAGGGATAGTTGCATCAACAAGAGAGGAGTACCTGGGATCTCCAAGTACGCTGACGGACGCGTGCAGCTCACCCACTGCATTGCTCCGCTTCCTCGACGAGTTGGGCTGGCTCGAGTGACAACGAAAAACAGCCCGCAAAAGGGGAGACAGAAAAATGTCGATGCCTCCCTCACGTACAAGGGGCCTAAAAGAAGAGCCTAGGCGCGGAAAATTGCCCATGGAACCAGGTGAACCAGGTGAACCTACTAACGAATTCGACATATTTACGATTATATCTTTCTATACCGGATGATTTGCGAACACTATGACTTACGTCAAAATATTCTGTTTTATATGTATTAAATGTTACAGAAAAGTCTGAAACAGCTACATAATAATGTAGCTGTTATATTTCGCTGTGATATTTCACTTCACAAATATTATACTCTCTTGTGTATTCTCCCGCCAATGCGAAAGAGCGAGCAGGGTATATATCAATCGGTGTTCAAGATGGTTGCTGGCTGGGTTATAACGTGAAATTATATTGTTGATTTGCTTACCTGTTTTCATCACTCGGAAATGTATGAAATATACGTTCTTTGTTGTGTTCGTTGGTCGTTCTGTTTGTACTCTTATGTATTCTGTGGTAAAGCGCCAGTGTGCGCCGAATTTGTATGCGGCGCGTGCGTCCTTCTTATTTTGATTATTTTGAAACTGAGGATAGTAACTGTGTAGGTTAGGTTAGCTATAGATACCTAATAGTATTCTTTGACTGAGGTCAGACTATCTCTCACCTATATACATATACATACATCTAATATCTAATCTATCATGATACAAAAGTCTTTATTTTATGTAAAAACTTAAACTATACATTTATATTATTCCACTATCTGCATGTATTTACGCTTACACACATCATACAACCGCAACATTCATGAATTCACTAACAACTCATACATGAGAATTAGGTATTCTACATTGAAATGATATCATCATGATTGATATCATGATGTAAAAGAGCGGGACTCTCCAGATACAGGTTTATAAAAACTTAATTGGCGAGCCCCTGCTACCTGTGTTAATTACTTATGCAAAAAAAAAATTGTGTATAAAAATATTTTTTTTTAAGATCTAATCCCCGTTACGCGGTGCGCTCCAAGGGCTCTACCGAGTGCACCAATAAACGGGGAAAGAAGGGTGCAGCGAAGGTGGCACCACTGCCTAGGCACAAATCGAAACAAATGTGCACACCATTGTAAATTATAAATTCAATAGCGCACGCACACAATTTTTTTCATCTCAAGCACTTTACTAATATATATATATTTAAAAAATAATAATACCTATTTTGTTATTAATTAAAATCAATAACAAATAGGTATTATTTTTTTTTACATTTTCAAAATAGCACTAGGAACTTTGCAGCTAAGAAACAATGAAATTACTCGGCACGGCTGAACACTGGGTGATGTACCCAGTATACCTGTTCAGCCGCTGCTCGCGCAGCCATAGCCAATGAATCTAGTAAAACGGCCGACTACTGGTTTTTTGATGAAATATAAATAGCATGGTTATTTCTATCAGCTTAGATGGTATACTTTGAACTTTAAAATGATACCAATATGATTGGAAAATAAAAAGAAAGCATTAAACCCAGTAATCGGCCAGGGGTGGCTGTGTACCTGTAACGGTGTACTGGATAATGTTTGTGTTGCACGTAGCGCCACCTAGTCTAAAGGCTTAGTACCTACTACAAAATATTCATAATATACGCGTGGCGACTACGGGCAACATCTTTCACTGAGCGTTTTTAGTAATTATTCATAGATGGCGTTATGTTTGTATAAATGTCACTGACAGCACGCCACTACAATTTCTGAATACACAACTTGTCTCGGCAGCACGATTTTTATTTTTCTTTCCCAAAATATCGAAGAACAAGTAGAAGCGTAGACAGCTTGTAACAATTAAACGCAGTAGTCGGCTTGGTCCCCTTATTATTAAATACCTAAGTCTGAAAAAAAAACTGCTATTTAATTACTTGGATTTATTATAGAAACTCCTAATAATAATGGCCCGGGGCTTCAGTTTTTTGCGAGGCCCTTGTCCTTCGTATGTCATTCGAAAGTCTTCATAACAGGCCCTGACTAACACATTTAGCGTCAGTAGGCAAATCATATTTCGCCGCCCCTGAATGTACCGCACCATCATGTTTAGTAATTTCTAGCGACGGGTAGGGGGGGGGGGGGGGGGGGTTGGTGCAAATAGGAGTCTTCAAATTGGCCGCATTGTGAAGATTTTAGAGGCGTGCACGATAGTAATGAAATTCTCAGTTATGTTTTGCAATAAATTTTGTAAGGAACTTCATTTTATTTATTGTAATTTGTTTTATTATAATTAACAGCGAATCACAAATACAAAATTAATAAAAATAAATTAGCTCGGGTTGATGCGCGAGGCCTGGGCGATTGCCCTGCTCGCTGCCACGGCCGCCACTGCTTCTTATTTATTTTAGCTTTATTTCGTCTATTTATTGTTTGAGGGTGGAAAAGCACCTCTACTTGGTGGCGTTGAGTGCACGCTGTGTAAGATTTAGGACTCCCCTGTGAGCGCGACATACTTCCGTAACTTCCATTAGCTTGGGTTTATTATCGCGTCGCGCGCGGCTAAGTACCTATCTACCTACATGCGTTAAACACGTACACATTTGAGGAGAGAAAAAATGAGAAAATCAAGTAGAAGAGATTTTGTGGGCTATTCCCAGTAGTCCTACCAAGTTTGTCCTACCAGTAGGACAACTGGGAATTTTAGTCCCAATAGATCTACCGGTTGGCTGTGACGTAACAGTAGTTCAAATGGGAATATTATTAATCCTAATAGACCTAAGTACTACTTAAATTTTTTTAGGATAGGATATTGTTTTAGGGTGTGTTAGGTGTGATTTTGGAATGTGTTAGGAGTCTGTCAGGACTGGTTTCGGGATGTGTTAGGAATGTGTTAGGAGTGTGTCAGGATTGGTTTCGGGGTGTGTTAGGATGTGTTAGAAGTGTGTCAGGACTGGATTCGGGGTGTGTTAGGAGTTATTTTGGAATGTTTAAGTAGTGTGTCAGAACTATTTTCGGGGTGTGTTAGGATTGTGTTACGAGTTATTGCACGCCTCATAAGCGAAGCGCATGAGGTAGTGCTCTACTCTCGCCTTACAAAAATCAAGTGATTTTTTAAACTAAATGTGTCTATTTATTTTCTATCGCACTTGTACAATAATATTTACACATAAATGTCAAGGAAAAACACTAGTTTCAACACTTATGACATTTTTAAAAGACATTTTGCCTTTTAAATAAATAAAAACAATGTTTAATAAAATCATTTTGTGGACGTCCGTGTGTCTGTATGTATGGAAACTGGCGTGGTCACGATAACTCCCGAAAAACTTATCTGATCAAGTCCATTTTTTTTTATACGCTTCAGTATTATCCAAAACTAAGTCCTTTCAAAGATCACGGTCTAATTCAATGCAGTTTAATCGTAATTATTATTATAAAAATACAGGTGACATATTAAAAATAATTTTGGATGTGAGGTTTGTTGAAAGAGTTAATACCTATGTATGATGAGTACGAATGTGTAACTGGCAAGTAAGAAAAGAAGTAAAAAGAAATTTGAATAAAGAATGTTGTGATTTTGTTTGTTTTATTAAATATGAAAGACGAATAAATGTAAAAGAAGCGATAAGTTATTTAATATTTTATTTAATTTGCATTAACTAATTGAGAATGAAAAGAACAATCAGTGGTAACACTTTTCTTGACATTCGTGACGTAGTCTTGTGTCTTTTTCTTGTTTTTGCTTAGTTTTTTTGAGATTTCTCAAAATCTACCGGTCCGAATCGGTTTAAATTCACAGGAAATCTGAGTTGTATAGAACTCTTTGGACAGCTACTTGTTTGGTTCCGATCGTTTTAGTTGTTCAAGAGTTATAAGCGGGTCACATACACACCCACACACACATACGGATAGGGTGCATGACACTTGCTCGTGAGTGGTCAGGGAAGATTCCTGAGACCTTTAAACGTCGAGATCTGATGAAAACTCGACTTTTCAAAAACGGGGTGAAACTAATAACGTCCCGAATTTTGAAAATTTTCAATTTTCTCAGCGGGAAGTTAAAAATAAAAGTTAAAAATAATCTCCAGTCGTGCGTTAAGGCCGTACCTGAATTTTCCGGGGGTCCAGTGCTGCCCCCATTTAAAATAAATCATTTCAAAGAAAACGTAGACATCATTTAAAATTTTGCAACTTCCAAGTCCTAGATAACCCTTTAAAGTATTTTACGAACTAATGTTTACAGTTTATAATGAGAACGTTAAGCTTTACTACGCACATTAGCCAAAAGTGGCCGTTTTTCGCAAATGTGCGTAGTAAAGCTTAACGTTCTCACTTTAAACTGTAAACAGTGGTTCATAAAATACTTTGAAGGGTTATCTAGGATTTGGTAGTAGCAAAATTTTAAATAATGTCTCCGTTTTCTTTTAAATGATTTATTTAAAATAGGGGCAGCACTGGACCCCGGAAAATTTAGGTACGACCTTAAAGCCGACACATACTTTTCTTCGTTTTAAGTTAGCAATAAAACAGTCAAAATCAATTTAATTGTGAAAAATGAGATTATGAGGCGTGCACTTTTGGATTTTCCAAACTATTTTGGAATTAGGAGTGTGCAGGACTGGTTTCGGAGTATGTTAGGAATGTGTAAGGGGTTATTTTGGAATGTGTTAGGAGTATGTCAGGACTGTTTTTGGGGTGTGTTAGGGATGTGTCAGGACTGGTTTTGGGTTATGTTTGGGGTCTGTCAGGACTAGTTTTCGGGTGTGTGAGGACTGGTTTTGGGGTATGTAAGGTGTGATCTTAGACATGTTACGGATGAGATAAAAAGTTGTTTACTAGCTGGGATTATTATAAAAAGGACTGTATTATAACACAACCTTTATTCCACCAAAACAAATAAAAATAAGGTATGGGTGTCGTGGTACACCCGGTGAAAACTAATTTCCTTACTGTAAAATCGAGAGCTTTATGAACAATTAACTTTGTAAAAAAAAAAAAAAATTTAGGATTCCAAAAAGGTTTAGATTCAGACTCTGTGACCTATAAAATCTTTGGATACTGATGCAGCTAGCAACCCAACACTATTTTGTATTCCTTTTTCCAGCTACTTTTCTTCCTGTGCAAATCTTAAGAGCTGATCGAGGGAATGAGTGAAAATGCAAATCATGTTACTAGGCGATGCGGCTAGCAACCCATCACTATTTCAAGATGAACTATTGCTATTTTGTTTATATTTTCGTTAATCCAAGATGCCGATTCTCAACTGCATGTGATTTGACTGAAAGTCTGTCTTTTTCATCTAAGCGCATTCCCAGTTGCATCCTCAGCTGTGCTGTTTCGAAGCCCAGGGTGCGCTTTCCCGCTTTTTCTTCTTAAAATATAACATGCATGTCAATGGTCACCAAGGATTCCAAATGCTTGCGTAGTGGAGAAGGAATAGCTGGAACAGTTTAAATGATTTGGCTATAGTTTTACAAATGGTCGCCTGCCTAACGGCAACCCTCTTTGGGAAGGTATTTGTGTAAAAAGTTGACTGAAACTCAGTATCCAGGGTTTGTTTGGGTCGCGGAATCCAAATCTAAACTTTTTTGGAATCCAACATGGCGTCTGGATAATTAATTAATTTTCAAATTCTTTTTTTTACTAACATCGTTACTAAGTAAATAAAATTTTAAGTTAAGGAACTTCGTTCTCACCGGGTGTACCACGACACCCATCCCCTTGTTTTATATTTTAGGATATTAATAGGTTTTAAACCTATTTAACCCTTTCACCGCGAGACTTTATATCAGTTGTCGTGCTCCCAGCGCGAGGAATTGTAAATATTCTTAGATTTTGGTCGAATAAATCCGACGCTCGCGAAATGGGCACGAAAATGTTTGTCGGATTAATCCGACGTTCGCGGTTAAAGGGTTAAGAAAATATGTGAAAATTTCCCCTCCCCTTAATCTCCGATACTACGGAGTACTTTAAAATACGGCACCATACATACATTTTTTTTTTTTGTTACCAGAATCTAATTTGGGGCAGATTTAAAACTTGGAACTTAAATAAGTACTTAAGTACGGAACCTTCTCCGCGCGAGATTAACTCTCACTTTTGTTAGTTAAAAAAACCGTTGTCTGGTTTTTTACATAAATACATAAATACAAACAAACAAAACATAACTTTTAAATAAGCCTGAGGACATAAAAGAAGTTGGTAGGACTACTAGGAAAAGAAATACAGTGTTAACAATAATTGTTAACAGAATAAATTGATGAGAGTTTGTCTAGTAGGCTAGATACTCGAGCTACACGGATGTCGTGATAGTCTGTGCTACCTTGGGTTCGATTCCCAGCGTAATGCAATACATACACTTGTATAATATTTATATAATATTTAACAAGTATTGAAAAAACTATCGTTACTTATATCGTTAATTGATAACGTTATTATAACGTTGTATAACTGTATTATCGATACCCCTTATAACGTTACCACTAATACCTGTATGAAAATAACGTTATTTAACGTTACTTTTAGTGTGAATTTGGTATCGTTAACAAGCCCTGCCTTCGACACAAAGAAAATCTATAAAAATGACATCTTTGCCTAGCTGTCATCTGTCAAACAACAAATTAAAATAATATATTAAATGTCAAAGTCAATCAAACAGCAAAGCACCAAAACAAGGAATCTAGACAACCAAATAGCGAGATAAATATTTTTATTCAGTTGAAATAAACCAATAATTAACATTTTCGGCCATGTCTGGGCCTCAACCTAACACACGGTAAATATCAAATCTTTTGTGTCTCAGTAACCCCATTGAATTAACTTCTATATTTAACCTTAGTTGTATTTCATTGGTATCAATTGTATTTTCTTGTTAAAGTGTACCTATTTTCATATTAAAATAGATTTGTGATGTAATATAATAAAATAAGTATTTACAGAGCGGTGGTCTAGCTTTAAAAGCAACAGATAAATGCAAACCTACCTAGGTTTTCAGACGTCAAGACCAAACATGGCCTTCCGAAACAGATTCACTTCTTTACACATACCTATGAGCTTGATAGTCAGGAGGTATGACTTGAAGGACGTCCGGAGAGTATGTATGAATAAGTAATGAGTATAAAAGATGAGGTAAAATAAGTCTGTTAGATTGTGGCAACAGTTTTTAATCCTCTTAAGAATATACCAGTTCTCTTTTGACTAAATTTCTCTCCCAAACCAATTAAGAGAGGTTTTTCTCACAATCACACTATGCAGGTGGTTTGTTGATAGCAAAAGACGGACTAAAGTCTGCACAGAGGATGCTGCCACCCCTTTAGTTATCTATAACTCCCTTCGTTGCTTCTTACGACACCCTTGGAAGAGGAGTGGCGACAAATCATATTCTACTCTGCCATCATCACACAGGCAGCGGATCCATACATTGACAATAGACAGACTAATCAACCACCCAACTCACAATCTATTAATCTCTCAAGCTTTGCGAGGTTATTAAAAAAAATATGTCTCAACAGGTTAAAACAATGTAAATAAACAAATATATAAGGACAAATCACACTGATTAAGCCAGCCCCAAAGTAAGTTTTTTTAAAACTTGTGTTATGGGATACTAACTAACTTAACAATACTATATTTTATGATAAATACATATTTAGATAATCACCCAAGACCCAGGACAATTTGAAAAAGGCCATTTTCCAACTTGCCCTAGCTGGGAATCAAACCCAGAACTTCCGGATTAGCGGTCTAGCGTGTTAACCATTACGCCACGGAGGTCGTCAAAATATGTGTTGGTCAAGTTGGTTATTATCTTTAAACAGTACTTAGAATTATTTCAGGAAAACCAAGAAGAAAGATATGCCTACAGACAATCCATTTTGGGCGAATATCAACCAAGAAGGTGGAGGACCTATGTAAGATATCCAATTTTTTTTCTGGTAAATTTACTATAGAATAATTGAAGCTCTATTAGAGCTTCAATTATCCGAATGTCAATCAACAGAACAACCGCACAAACTACTATGCTCACCTGACGCACGCGTGCCTACCCTCTCCCACGGTACAGTGCTTGCGCACTTGTCTCGACTTGTTAGTTAGAAAAAAAAACAGTTTTCTGAATACCCATGTAGTGACAACTATAACTAACTAACGACAAACTAATTGCGGTAAATTAGACAATCAACATACTTTTGCATGTGCATATTCCCTTTGTCTTACTTTTCTTTATCTTTTTTTTTTTTTACTACTTATATAAACAAGTAAGGGTTTTACATTTTTTTTTCTACTGGTCTTCCAGAACTAGAAAACGAAAAAAAGAGGATATAAGATGCTTTACCTGCCGTAAACCAGGTCACTACACAAAGATTTGTCCTAACAAAGATGCTGTGTTAGCCAAAAAGCAGAAACTTGAAGAGAATACTTCAATACCACCAAGGTAAGTTTATGTATTATTAGATAAGCATATTGCTTATTCATATTTTATTATTAACATATTGTCCTTTTCATCAAAATGAAGCAGCAGACGTAATTTTTTCATGCAGATATTTGTGATATGTCTTGCATTATAATTTATAATGTATTAATATTTTAAGAAGGTTATACATACATACTAGCTTTTTCCCGCGGCTTCGCCTTCGCGTAGATTAGGGGTATGAAAAATAGATGTTGGCCGATTCTCAGACCTACTGAATATGCTCACAAAATTTCATGAGAATCGGTCAAGCTGTTTCAGAGGAGTACAGGAACGAACATTGTGATACGAGAATTTTATATATAAGATATTGATAGTAATGGATATCCCAAAAGTAGGCCTTTTTCAAATTGTCCTGGGTCTTGGGCACCTGTCTTGGGTGTATATCTATATTTATATTATTTAAATTAAGTATTTATCATAATAAGTATATAGTATCGTTGCATAAGTATAGGTATCCCATAATTCTTCTTTGCTGGTCTGGGAGAAAAGAAAAAACATAGAATGTACCAGCTGCTTCTCTTCCCGTGCAGATCGTAAAAGCCGATTGAGGGAATGGGCGAGAATCGGCGGTTAGCAACCCATCACTATTATGATTTCCCTTTTCCACCTTCATGCCCACCATTACGCTAAAAGTGGCCTGGGCTTTACCGCCCTTGGCTCTGTCTACCCCGTTAGGGATAAAGACGTGATAGTGTATCTGTATCAGAAAAAAATAAAATATATGTGCTATACAATATTTTTTAATAATTCATATAACAGGCCAATTAGGCTTAGCTTAGGTTGGGACAAATCTGTCAGCACGAAATAGGATTTTCTTATGCTGCTATCCTTGTCTGTCGCTTAGAATCGTCATTTGCTAGAGCGACGGAATGCGGCGTTCCGTCGCTCTCTCTTAAGCCCGCTCCACATTCGCGCCGCGAACACCCGCGAACGCCGCGAACCGCGAATGTGGATGGCTTTCGCGCCCGTTCACGGGCTTCGCGCCCGTTCGCGCCTTGTTCCCCGTTCAGTGTCGGTATTTGCGCCCGCGTCAAAGGGTTCGCGGGGCGCGAAATTCCCGTGAACGCGAACGCATCCACACTCGCGTGTGAAAACAGTAACGCGTTAGCCAAAGCGCACAGCGTCACGGCGATAGCAGTGCATTCAGCGTCAATAGACTGGACAAAAACAAAATCTCCAAACATTAAGACGCACACGCATCAGCATAATAAGCTGCTAGTGTGTTTAATAATAAATAATAATAATAATTCTCGACAAGCGTGCGAACTAAACTGTGAACGATAGCGAGTGTGGAGGGCCATGTTTTTCGCGCTGACTTCGCGGTAAAATTACGAAGTGAATTCACGCCGCGAATCACACAGGAGTCTGGAGCCCGCATTAGAAATTTTCAGTTATCTATCATGCCTATTAAGCTACAAAAATGAAAATTGAAAAATCTGACGCGAATGTTGGCCACTTACACGACAAACAAACAAACATTAAGCTACAAACTATATGATGTCCATTCAGCATGATGTCAAGAACAAGCTACCTTTCTACTCCAAATGCGATTCTTTGGCTGAGATTTTTTTACCTATGATCGGTGATTACAGCGATGATTTGGAGGACTTTGAAGAGGACCAAGCAGAAACTACCGAACATGAAGAGTCAGATGGAACTAAACAGGGTGAGAAGTCTGCAGATGACTTACAAAAGTAAGTGCAGTTCTTTTACTTTAATTCACTATCATAAATGCAATAGGTTGTTTGGGTGTGTGTTTTACTTTCACGCCAAAACGGTTAAATATCAGCCGACAAATGTATACCACAAATATCCCATTTGAATGTCACCACCCGCTACTAAGCTCTAGATGGGCAGTGGACGGCGAGCGGGCAGGGCAATGGCCGTGCGTATTGTATAGTTAGTAGGTTAGCCATTTATTAGAAATTTGGGAGAAAAAAGTACAATAAAGAAGGCTTTTTTGTACTTTTTTCTCCCAAATTGTACAAGATTTGAATATATCTTGGGAGTTGCAAAATCAACCCGTATATAACGTATGCTGTCAAAGAGGTAAAATAAAATTGTTCAAAATTTTTTTTCGTGTGTTTGAAAAAGTTGATATGTATCCTTAGACAGGTGTTTCAAAACAATTGCCCGCTTACGAAATATTAAACAAATTCTTGTCCGAGTATAGCATTCTCCCCCCCCCCCCCCCTATAATTGCTAAAAAAATCGTGACAGTATTGTACATCTATGCCGGCTAAGTTACTCGTTAATTTAAAAGTTACAGCCGCATAACTTGTAGGGGTGTAGGTCGGTATAAAGTAAAAGTTAATATCCGTGAAATTTGATGACGAATACACTTTTCATTCCTTTGTTGCTTTTCCGACTGAAAAGTGAAACTATGTCGTCTTTTTAATTTATGGTTACAGTCAGAAGGACGGAGATAAAACCGCAACGGACCAATTTTCACTAGCAAAATCTGAAGGGATAAAAAATGAGGATAAACATAAGTGAGAAACTTTATCTATTAAATTATTTTTATTTTATCTCTGTTTTTGGGCGATATCCTTCTGGTTTTATGGCAAGAGACGCATACAATGACAATTTTTGGCAGAGATAATGAAGTGGTTTGTTATTGCCTTCACCATTTCACCCACTAGTAAACTTTAAAGTCACTTGTATGCAGGTTTGGTCGATGTTTTTTTTTTTTCATTTTAATCATTCAGTGTACTGATGTTATAGATAGAATGTTAAGAAAGAGATAGGTATCTATCTTTTTTTTGTTACAGGTCTGGTGAAACAATAAAAAAAATAAAAAAGTGTTACATGTGCGGTGCAGACGATCATACTAAGAAGTTTTGTCCTAATCGGGACGCTGTGCTGGCTAAAAAGTATGTAAAAAATCCTGTCAATAAAACAACTACGAGGTATGTTTTCAAGCTCATTTACTCAGAATGTGTACAAAAGAAAGCGTTTTTGCCCGATTGCGATTAAATAAGAAAATATTTCACAGCGTCGGGGTTTTTTTTTAATAATTAAGTACTTGTTAGCGAGACAACATCGATTGTTTCATTAGGGAATGGCAGAAGTTTGCACCGGACAGGGATCAGTGGGAAAATAAAGAAAAGTCCTTTGCCCAACAGTGGGACACAAAACAGGCTGTTAAAAAAGTACATAGCAAATCTGGTGTGGTGCTTAAGGATGCCTCGTATAGGTGAAACTCGTTTACGACAGCCGCTAACTAGTTGGGAGAGCACACAAAGTAATCTAAATCAAATACCACGTAATAGAGAGTATGCATGCATTTTTTTTATATTTTTAATGATAGTCGTCGTCGAGAAATAGCCGCAAAAAATAAATCAGTGCCGAAAAACATGTATATGGTGTAGAAAATAAATATTAAAAACAGCAAGTAGATTTTAACAACTAAAACACGCCATTTTAAAATATGACATCAAAGTCTGCAATATCCGCTAGAGACAGAAGCTGTCAACGCATGTCTTTCTTTTTTGGGTACTTTCGATATTATCAGCCAGTGATGTTTGTTAAACCTCTATATAAAAGTACATACATTTCGAATGTCATCGATAGTCAAACTACATGGACGGACAGTCCTACCGAACGCACCCGAACTTGTCATTTCCTTTTTGTGAACTTTGTCGTCATTTCCCTTTTGTTTGTCAAAAGTTCCCGCGCAATATTTGCATATTTTCAATAATTTATTTCTAATCCAAATAAGAGTCAATAAGAAAACTAATTAACTAGGCGTGGTAACGTATTAATAGAAATTGTAAAATAAAAATATGAGCCGGATTGGTATTACATGCATATTCCTTATTGACTTTCGCAAAGTAACACCTGAATCTATTAACTAAAAAAAGTACTTGTTATAGTACTTTTTAGTCAAAGTTTATACAATGTTATTCGTCTTTCACTGGCCAATAAATGTTGTTTTGCTCTGGCTCACCTGAAACACACGTGTGTATAATATGTGAGCAGCAAATATTGGTACTTAAATAAGAAGTAAGAAATAAAAATAAGCATGACTTACAGAGTTATTCATTATTTTATTATTTATGTTACAGTGGGAATGATAGTGATACAACCACGGAAACTTCAGAGTCTAACAAGAAAAATCAGGAGAGCAAAAAGTGAGACCCTTTCATATGTACAAATAAAACTCCTTTGGTCGTTACTCTATTGCAGCTGAGCCAGGATGTGCTTTATTTTGACTACCAATGATATTCGTTATTACATACATACATACAGTAACATGTCTTTATCCCTAATGAAGCAGACAAGCATTTTTAGTCTTGCGGTTCAAACAAACAAAGTCCAGGACCGCAAGACCCAAAGGCCACTTTTAGCTTGATGGTGGGCAAAAAGGTATCAAAATAGTGAAATACAAAGTGGAAATCAAAATTCGCCTATTAACATGTTTTTTTTTTATAATTTTTATTGTTCTAAAGTAAAACATACTTTTAACAAATGGCGGACTTAATGCTAAGAGCATTTTCTCCCAGTCAACCATAAGGATAAACAGAAAAGTCATTTGTTCGGCGCAAAAAGCAAAATTAATCAATTATGACTACCGATTCAATAAATACTTCATATAACATATTAAGAACATATACATAAAACATTACATTACTACATACTATATATCAGAATAAATATCTACTTATACAATACGTACCATTATATTATTATACCTACATATATAATTACATGTATAATCAATTTTGAGAACTGAATGATGATGACTTTACGGAGGATTTTCGCCTATTCTCTCGATTAGCTTACGATATGTGCGGTACGAGGACTTAATTTTCTATTTTATGACGCCTATAATATTGCTACGACATGACGACTTCATAAAGACTATCATGGCAGGAAAGATAGAAGGGAAAAGAGGACCAGGAAGACCGAGGCATGAAACAGATAAAGGAAAAGGTGAACGTCGTGTCGTACAGCGAACAGCGTACAAAACAGCTGGCAGATGAGAGACAAATGGAAAAGAATTCATACTCCACCGACAAGAGCATAGCTCTCAAATATAGATAGATAGATAATATTGTCACGAGATGCTACGTGTAGATACCTACAACAATCGCAAAGAATATTCCAGAACAATTTTAAATAGTTTTAGAATAAACCTTTTCGTTTCATCGTTAGATAACCTTGTTTTGCCTGTGTTTTTCATCAAAAAAAGCTCGTTCGGCAAGACGTTCAGGTCCATTATGTCCCTTTCCCAAAATGTCACTTCCCAAAAGGGCCAGGACTGTGTACGATTAAATAATACATTATCATTATATTTTTTCCAAGTCTTCCTGTGGATGTCGGAGAAGGCGACTTAGGAAATATAAGTTAAACAAAGCTTATAAACATAATGAGACTCTGGCTAATATATGGCTCTGGTAGTACAGAGAGGGACGTGCTCCTACAGTAGAGACTAAAAAGGACCTGATGATGAAAATATTTTTTTGCTGCAGGTTAAAACCCAAAAAATGTTATCTTTGCAACTCATTTGATCACATTAGGAAGAATTGCCCTATTCAAAATGTAACAAGTGATAAGGAATCTACAACTTCGAGGTAAGACCTCTGAAAGACTAGCGACAGTTCGCTACTCTAGTCGGTGACGTTTGCGATGGTTGGCGATCAGTGTCGCGAAGTTCGCCGATCAGTGTCGCGACCGCCGACGATCAGTCTCGTGACGACTGGCGATCAAAGTTGCGATGGTCGGCGATCAGATCCGCGACGGTCGGCGATAAGTGTCAACGGTCGCGACAGTCGCTGATCGTATGCGACTAGTGTCGCAAAATGTTGCTCGTCCTTAAGAGATCTAGGTAATGTTATGAAACAAAATTTCACTGGGTTGGCTGTTTGTTTATTAGCGCATATCTTCCCAATGCTTACCTTAAGTTGGGGTATAACTTGGTACAAAACAAAGACGTATACCTTCTGTCACCTTTGGAAAATATTTCAGAACGATACAGTGCACTTTGGTGGTCAGGCGACCACTAGCGTATAGACGCTGCTCCGCATTTTGACAACTCTGTCGTTTGGACGTACGTTATTTATATTTTATTTTATTGATTACAGTGAAAATGTTGACGATAAAACGGAGCAAGGTGTAAAACAAGGAAAATCCGTAAATGAAACTGCAACGAAACAGAGCCAAAAGTAAGTTAATTTATGTCATTTATATTTGTACTGATTGGTATACAACGTGTCTCGTAATCAGTGTCGATGTCTTTAGTAGTATGATGTACGGCATTATATATTAACAAATAGATTTAGGTAGGTATAGTTATCTAAAAATATTAGCAAATTTTTAATTTGGTCTTACTCAAATTGTAAAAGTTCAGAACTATCTCATCATATCGTGTATAGCATAAGACTGGCAATAACTGTAGGAAGCAATATGTTCTATAATTTTTTTCCATCTAGTTTTTTTTACAAAATGCGAATAATCTATAAAAATACGTACTTTTAAGAAGTCAAAAAGCGTTCCAAGGATTCCATTAAATCACCGTTACTAGCCAAGAATGCGAGTAGATGAGATTGATTGCTACTAACATCTGATCATAACATACGAGTATCATACAAATTTAGAGGTAGAATCCAGTGATTCAGATTGAGTAAAATATTCATACATACATAAATTTAGAGGTAGAATCCAGTGATTCAGATTGAGTAAAATATTCATACATACATAAATTTAGAGGTAGAATCCAGTGATTCAGATTGAGTAAAATATTCATACATACATAAATTTAGAGGTAGAATCCAGTGATTCAGATTGAGTAAAATATTCATACATACATAAATTTAGAGGTAGAATCCAGTGATTCAGATTGAGTAAAATATTCATACATACATAAATTTAGAGGTAGAATCCAGTGATTCAGATTGAGTAAAATATTCATACATACATAAATTTAGAGGTAGAATCCAGTGATTCAGATTGAGTAAAATATTCATACATACATAAATTTAGAGGTAGAATCCAGTGATTCAGATTGAGTAAAATATTCATACATACATAAATTTAGAGGTAGAATCCAGTGATTCAGATTGAGTAAAATATTCATACATACATAAATTTAGAGGTAGAATCCAGTGATTCAGATTGAGTAAAATATTCATACATACATAAATTTAGAGGTAGAATCCAGTGATTCAGATTGAGTAAAATATTCATACATACATAAATTTAGAGGTAGAATCCAGTGATTCAGATTGAGTAAAATATTCATACATACATAAATTTAGAGGTAGAATCCAGTGATTCAGATTGAGTAAAATATTCATACATACATAAATTTAGAGGTAGAATCCAGTGATTCAGATTGAGAAAAAAATTCATACATACATAAATTTAGAGGTAGAATCCAGTGATTCAGATTGAGTAAAATATTCATACATACATAAATTTAGAGGTAGAATCCAGTGATTCAGATTGAGTAAAATATTCATACATACATATTATCACGCCTTCCCAACAGCGGTAGGCAAAGACTATGGACCTCCACTTGCTACGATCCTGATAGACCTCTTTCGCTTCATCTACACTCATCGATCTCTTCATGCCCTTTGGTTACGGTCACTTCTTACTTCTCTTTTTAGGGTTCCGTACCCAATGGGTGCAAACGGGACCCTATTACTGAGACTCCGCTATCTGTCCATTTGTCACAGGGCTCTATCTCTTGAACCGTAATAGCTAGACACTTGAAATTTTAACCGATTATGTATTACTGTGGCCGCTATAACAACAAATACTGAAAATTAAAAAAAGTTAACAATTAAAGGGAGTCGCCATACAAAAAACGTGTTTTTTCAGCGTTTTTAATTAGATCTTTATAATGGCATTTACTAGATACTTGAAATTTTTACAGATTATGTATTACTATGGCCGCCATAACAACAAATACTAAAAATAAAAAAAGTTAAAAATTAAAGGGGTCGTCATACAAAAAACGTGTTTTTTTAGCGTTTATTTTAGAACATCTGCAATCTGGTCGCAGAATGTTAGCCGAGGCCGACCCTGTCCTGCTCTTCTATTCACACTTGCCTTATAAATATTGTTTGTTAATCTCTTGTCATCCATCCTTTCTACATGTCCAAACCATCTTAACATCCCTTTCTCTATTTTTGTCACTACGTTCTCTTTCACTGCACATGTGACATCATTTCTTATTCGATCTTTTAAGGTACGACATACTCCCCAGCGCTCGCATTTCAACTGCATTTATTCTACTTTCATGCTTTCTCTGCCATACACAACTCTCACTACCGTGTATTAAAGTAGTTATTAGTAAAATAAAAACATCTAAAAGGCATCTTCTTGATTACAGTACTGCTAAATCGAACCTCACCATTAAATGTTGGAACTGCAAAACGCTAGGGCAGCATACTACCAAGGCTTGTCCATCAAACCAGAGGATTCTAAACAATATTGTCATTGTGCCTACTACTTCATTTATCGCCAAGAAAGGAACGGATTCTAAAACTACAAGTAGTAACATTCCAACGTAAGTTGCCAGTTACATACATAAATACTATTAATCTTGATCCGGTACGTTTCAGACCAACCGGCTCGCACCGGTCCAGGCCAGCCGGCATTTTATACTGCGGTAAAGGAAATTGAAACTTGTTAACTGAAATTAAAGGTTTTGCGTTAGTTTATTAACACTTGTATAGAACGTAGTTCTTAAATTATAGATAGATAGATAAACAGCCAAGACCTAGGACAATTTAAAAAAAGGCTATTTTCCAACTTGCCCTGTCTGGGGATCGAACCCACATCCGGATTGGCGGACTAGCGTGTTGACCATTACACCACGGAGGTCGTCAATGACAATGGGATAGCGGAAGGAGGTAAGAGGAGGCAAACATAAACAAGACTCCTATTTGCTCTTTATAATAATAATTGTTTATTTCAGATAACGAGGTCCATACATTTACGTTAGTACTTAATTAAGAACATTAAAACAAAATCGAATCAAATCAAAATAAAATCAAAATAAATATGAAATCACAATAAAATCAAAACAAAATCAAATAGAAGCAAATAAAATCAAACTTTAAAACATATTGGCACCCCGTCTATATAACTGGTCAATGGGGCAGATTTTGCCCCTCCTAAACAAAACTCCTAGATCCAGCACTGTCTCTTCAGGCGAGTCATCGCGGATATACGAGTATAATCCTTGTGTGCTACAAAAGACAGAGTATTACATACAAGACGGAATCTCCTAAGGTCCCGCGCGGTAAGCGTCCCCGTTCCCCGTCCCCGTACCTCTTCCCCGCTCTCGCCTTGTCTCAGGGAGAGAGCGGGCGGACGTGTGCACGGCGGCACAAGAACGCGCGGGAGACGGGGAGCGGGTATGCATATTGCGCGAGCCTTGGGAGATTCCGTTCTGTATGTAATACTCTTACTGTCTTCTGTGGTGTCGCCTACAGCGAACGATAATACTACTTAAAGAACATTAACTTCAAACATTCTTGTGTGGAATAAAAAACATAGAATGTACCAGCTACTTCTGTTTCTGCGCCGATCGAGAGAATGGGCGAAAAAAAGAATGGGCAAAATTATTTTGATTCCTTTTTCATCTTCACGCCCACCATCACGCTAAAAGTGGCCTTTGAGTCTTGCGACCCTGGGCTCTGTCTGCTTAGAGCCGCAAGACCCAAAATGCTCTGTCTGCCCCATTAGAGGCGTGATATGTATATATGTATTGTTGTGTGACTTTCGACCTAGAATAGGACCACTCCGTCTCTTCTTCATCTAAGCACGTTCCCGGGTGCATCCTCAGCTGTGCTGCTTCGGAGCGCCGGGGATGCAATTGTAACACGAGATGTTTGTGCTTAAGTCCTTTAGTCGCCTCTTACGACATCCACAGGAAGAGATGGAGTGGTCCTATTGGTCTCTTCCTGTGGATGTCGTAAGAGCCGACTAAAAAACTAAGCTCAAACATCTCTTCCTGGCAACGTTCTATAAATATATGCACATACTACATCCGAATCTACTGGACCGAATCAGGTGAAATTTGGTAGAATGTTGTAATCCTATGACCCAAACACATATGTGCAAAGTATATAAATATACGTATATACGTGTTTCTTGTACCTTTTTTATTACAGAGATGATGATTTGAGAAAGTATGTGAAATGTCATATTTGTAACACACAAGGGGAACACAGTACTGCGGCGTGTCCTAAACATCCTTTGAATAAAAATCAGAACACCGAAGCTAAACCAGTCGTGGATAAACCGTAAGCTTTGTATTAATTTTATGAGCGTCTATATTTTATTAACAACTACCTTTTACTCGCGACTTAGTCTGCATAAAGAGTCTGTTCTCATTTGGGCCCTGTTTGCTGCAGTGTCATGTCGCAAAATGTGTACAGCGGCCTAAAATTAATTTAAAAATTAAGCATAGCACTATAATTGTTAATAACATTTTATACAATGAAAAAACTATAAATCACTTTGTTTAAATGCATCCAGTTTTTCGGTTTATAAGATGTGAAGTTGTTGATTTGTTTTTGTTAAATTGTTTTAGTGAGATTTTATACCATACTTTTTCTATAGTTTTTTTAAAAAATATTTTTGAGTGAACAAAACGCTCCGACAAAGATGCATTACCCATCGTGTTGCCACTGTTGCCAGATAGCGTCAGTGCTATTTCCCAATGTAGAAAACGTAAAATTATTTTTTTATGTAGTGTACAAACGTCCATAATATCCATAAAATATATTTTTGTAATCTAAAAATTATTTCCTACAAAATGACGTAAAAATACTTTCTGCGTATTTGTACACGTAGTGCAACAAGGAGGGCCCAAAATGTATGAAGCGATCTAACACCTCCTTTAGTACTTTGTATAATTCTCCTTTTATATGACAAAATAGGATTCCCCATTCAAAGTTCCACTCCCCTTTTTAATCCCTTAAGTGTCCCCTTACCACAGACAGAATCAGAGGTTCTCATACATACGAAGTCTAGCTTTAATTTTGTAACGACATGTCAGATTTCGGCATTTTTTTTTAATTATCTGGTTTTCACAGTCAAAATATGAACTTGAAAGAGAATACATACATACATACTATCACGCCTATTATATTGCATATTACATTTTGCAGCAACTTTCAATTTAGGATTGATCATCAAAACTTTTCACTCCTATTCGACCTCTTTAGGATTTTTTTAAATAGGTAGTGCAAAACTTCACGACTTTTCACTCCTATTCGACCTCTTTAGGATTTTTTTAAACAGGTAGTGCAAAACCAACTTCACGTTCTTTGATAGTTTTGGCCTGGTTTTGGCTATGCGTTGCTTATCTGTCAGTCTTTTATCAGTCAGTCCTGAGAGTCAGTTAATGTCGTCAATGTTCAGTCAGTCATGCAAAACTAAAAGAACGTTATTCGTATTCACTATCATCATCATCAGGTCTTTTTTAGTCAGCCAGAGCAGCCAGAGGATTTGGCCTACACTCTCCACGCTGGCCAGACGGGTTGGAGAGGTCTCACTGATGGTTATACGAGTAAGCTTTGTTTAGCTTGTGTTTCCTAAGTCGCCTTCTACGACAAGCACGGAAAGACTTGGAGTGGTCCTATTGTACTCTGCCGGGCACCACACAGCAATATTATTCCTTTTTGATGTGTAACAACTTTCCTTTACAAATACTGGTCTAATTTGATTTAATTAAATTAATAAATAGCCTTTCGATTAGAGAAGAAGAAGAACAACTTTCCTCTCGCTTTCTTGCAATCTGTTGAAGTGATTTCTTGAAATGTATCTGAAGCAAAGAACAATATCCCATATCTCTGATCTCATTTGCACGGATGTTAAGTTTTATTTGTAGTTGTACACAAAAAGGCATAAATGTTACTCTGCTATTAGTTATTAGCCGTGTGGTTCTCGGTAGAGTAGAATAGGATCACTCCAAGTCTTCCCGTGGATGTCGTAGAAGGCGACTTAGGAAACACAAGCTAAACCAAGCTTGTAAACGTCAATGAGTCCTCTCCGACCCGTCTGGTCAGTGTGGAGAGTGTAGGCCAAATCATCATGACTGCTCTGGCTAATATATGGCTCTGGCAGTACAGAGAGGGTCGAGCTCCTGCTGTGGAGACTAAAAAAGACCTGATGATGATGATGATTACTCCGCTCGTATGAAGCGCCATGCATGTGATTAAGTCATGTTTATTTTTCATTGACAGAATTGAGAAAATTAAACAAGAAAATAAATGTGCGTACTGCGATGTCGAAGGACACCTCATTCAAAACTGTCCGGTCAAAAACTGGGGTAAAGGACCTGGCGCGGAAAGGTAAGATTTTTATCTATAAAGGTTCTTTTTAGGGTTCTGTACCCAAAGGGTGCAAACGGGACCCTATTACTGAGACTCCGCTGTCTGTCCGTCTGTCCGTCTGTCTGTCCGTCTGTCACAGGGCTCTATCTCTTGAACCGTAATAGCGAGACACTTAAAATTTTCACCGATTATGTATTACTATGGCCGCTATAACAACAAATACTAAAAATAAAAAAAAGTTAAATATTAAAGGGCGACCCCCTTTAATATTTAACTTTTTTTTATTTTTAGTATTTGTTGTTACAGCGGCCATAGTAATACATAATCGGTGAAAATACAAGAAACGTGTTTTTTTTTTCACCGTTTTTAACTCGATCTTTATAATGGCATTAACTAGATACTTGAAATTTTCACTAATTATGTATTACTATGACCACTATAACAACAAATACTAAAAATAAGATAAAGTTAAAAATTAAAGGGGGTCGTCATACAAGAAACGTTTTAAAACATTGACCGGTAGTACGGAACACTTCATGTACGAGTCCGACTCGCACTTGCCCGTTTATTAATTAAATACAAGCGCCCCTAGCATGTTACCGGTGACAGCGTTTATCGAGCGTTATCGCCTATCACTACCTCTCTACGTAATAATAACGACCGGGACGGCACTAGCCGTCGCGTCGTGCGATATACACTTTATCTGCGTTTATCAATGATGCCATGCTACAGGGCAGTTCAGTCCAGTTTTCTGAATAATTTTCCCTAATGGATGTATAAATAATGGGATCTTACTTATTTCGTATAAAATACTTATTGTGATATTTTTGATCCTAAAGGCCCGTCTTGGTTTAACAGAAAGACCAAGATGCGACATAGTAGTCGTAATTATAGTATCGTCACAGGCCGGAATCTCCTTAGGTACGCGCAATATGCGTCCCCGCTCCCCCTCCCCGCACCTCTCCCCCGTTTTCGCCTCGATGACTCACGTTGGCCGTCAAGAACCGGGGGAGAGGTACGGGTGCGGGGAACGGGGACGCATATTGCGCGTACCTTAGGAGATTCCGTTCTGTTTACTCTTACTGTATTCCGTGGTATCGTTGCCAAAAATATGTAAAAGTATCAAGATGCACCATTATTAATTACGCTAATTTTATATATTTTTTCAGTGCCTCTGAAGACAAAGGAAAATCTAACAAAGGTAAATATATATTTTTTGGATACGTTTTCCTTAGATAATAATATATAGGCTAAAATATGTGTGATCAACTAAGATTGGAATAAAAGACGTAAGTAACATATGTACAGATTTTAATTTCTGGGCCGTAGCTGGATGCGGTCCATAAACCATCGTGTTAATGAAAGAAAAAGTATAGAAACTTAAAAATATTGGTAGGTACCTTACAAGTTGCTGTAGTTAAAGGTATATGCAAAGGCTCGTTTTTAGGGTTCCGTTATGTCCGTCCGTCCGTCCGTCTGTCTGTCCGTCCGGGCTCGTACTTCGCCGCTACTGCACTGAAGTTCCAAAAGTTGGTTTTTAAAATTATGAAATAATGTTTTTTTTTTTCATGGGAACGAATGAACCCAAACAACGAAAAGTGAATTTAAAAAATTAAATTGGACTAACCCCAACGTGTGGGGTATCGTTGAAAAGGTCTTTAAAAATGCAACATAAACTGCTTTGATACTATGTAGATCAAACCCCTCAGTCTTGAGATAATCTAATACAAAGTTAAAATTTGAGGTATCCCCCCACCGTAACTTTTAAATATTACTAAAATAATTCTGAAAAAATTTTGGTATATACGTCAAAGTATGTTCTTTTAATTAAATCTATAGCGGTCTTGGTATCATAGATAGTTATTTTTTAATACGTCATAAATCGTAAACCGCAATTTACCTTTAGAACTTTTATATTATGTTACTTGCTGCTACAGAACCCTTCATGGGCGAGTCCGACTCGCACTTGGCCGCTTTTTTGAATAAATTTATTTTTATTAGAATTATAGGCTAAGGTATATAGTAAAAGACGCTTGGACGGATTTGGAAAATTCTTTTTTTGTTTGAAAGGGTATACTTTCCAGGTTGTCCCATTTACAACGTGAAAGGGACATATCCGTAATAAATCGAACCACGGGCTATACTAGATCACAAAGGTATAATGAAATTAAAATAGCAGTCACGAAACCAAAAAAAATTCGACGTTCCTATACAAATCGCTCTCTCGGCCGCAAATGTTTGTATGGCAATTCCGAATTTTTGTTTTGTTTTTCGACTGTTATTTTAATTCTATAATACTATATTGATCTAGTATAGACCGTAGTTCGATTTATTACGGGTATTTCCCTTCCACGTTGTATATAATTTTATTAAAATCGGTTGTGTGGCTTGTTTTTTAAACGAAAATAACTAGAAAAATATGTCGTCTAAGTATACAAAACAAAGTCGGTTTTTTGTTTTGAAAAAATATCTATAATTATTCTAAAAGTTTAAAGAAACATTTTTAGCTCATAAACGTCGCAGTTTTTCGGAGACAAATAGCGTTTTTAACATTACTTTTTTGTCATAAAAATTTTAAAACCTCGAAAAAGTTACAGTTAAGTATTTTTTCACATGTAATAATATATTCATTTTAATAAAATAATAAGTGTACTAATACACTTATTATTTTTATAGTATGTAATAGTATATAATAGTTTGCTCACCTGCGGTCGGCGGGCTGTGTTTTACCCTCATCGATAGCGGGTTTTCATTCAAACTAAATCTATAATTTAAATAGTATATTTGTGTTCAATATTAGTGGCCAAACAAGGTCGTCAAAAACAAAAATCCTTTATTGATTTAAATAGAGTTCAATTATATGCTCAGGAAAATATATCCATTTAGAATTGGTTTTCAACCGACTTCAAAAAAAGGAGGAGGTTATGTAGTAAGTATTTTTTTTTTGTACCTCTTACCTCCGTCAAATATGAACCGATTTAAAAATATATGTTTTGTTTTAAAGAATGCATTGCAAGGTTGGTCCCATGTATTTTTTTTTAAGATCGGAGAAAAGATTTTGGAGCTGGAGACCAAAATTCCTCAACAGACAACTGAGTACCTATTTTACATTGAAATCATTTATGAAGTACTTTAGAATACGCCACGGGAATCGAAATAATGTGAAAACCACATTTTATCTGCAAATAATATTTCATTAGTAATTATTAATTTAAAATTGCCTAAGCCTCAACAACTCGAAAAAGAGCTGTAAGTTACAGCTCTTTTTCGACTGAACAGATCATCTGATCATCTCTCGATTGAATTACTTTTGTAACAAGAAAAAAACAAAATCGATTCATCGATTTGGCAGCTACGACGTGGTATTACTCGTACATGTTAAACTTTGCAACTGGATTCTGAGGCGAGAGATTGGCACCGACTCCAAATAAATAATGAGTATTATAGAGATTTTTTACCCAGAACTTCAGGGACATCTGATTTAAAATAATAACTAATAATTTTTTGCTTTTTAGTGCATTTCGATTTGAATTCGGTTATTATTATTTTTTTTAAGTTTTTTCATTCAATTAATAATATGTAATATTTTTTTTTATTCGAACTCTTGCCTTTCAAGTATAAACCATGAGTCAGCGCGTGATTGCAAATGTCACTAGATGCGACAAAAAATACTTCACATATTATTAATTTAAAAACAAAAATCCTTTTTGGAATCATATCAAATCCAATGAAGTTGTATTAATACTATTATTTCAACTCTATTGGATTCGACTTCCTTTTCAATAAGTCAAGTTTATAAGAAGTCAAGTTCGCGTCAAAGAAGACCAATCGATACCGGCACCGTATCTGCTTCCAGCGTCACTATCGCCGGCGTCCACTCTCACACAGCTACCGCCTGCGACTTCCCTGGAGGACGCTACATCTGCTGAAAGTTCGTTGGCTGGCACTACACCTGCTGGAAGTTTGCTGGCTGGCACTAAACCTGTTGATAGTTCGCTGGCAGGTGCTACACCTGCTAAAAGCTCAATAGCAGGATTGCCACCTATAAAGACCTCGCCTCTCTGCTCTGTGCATATAAAGATTTCGCCTCCGAACTCTTCTTCTGTAGAGACCTCGCCTCTTGGCTTTCCATCTCTAGAGAACTCTCTTACGGGCTCTTTACATATAAAGACCTCACCTCCGGCCTCTCCATCTGTAGAGACCTCTCCTCTTGGGTCTCCATCTCTAGTGACCTCTCCTACGGGCTTTTTACATATAAAGACCTCACCTCCAGGCTTTCCATCTGTAGCGACCTCGCCTCTTGGCTCTCCATCTTCAGAAAACTCGCCTACAGGCTCTCTACATATAAAGACTTCACCTCCGACCTGTCCATCTGTAGAGACCTCTCCTCTTGGCTCTCCATCTCTAGAGAACTCTCCTACGGGCTCTCTACATATAAAGACCTCACCTCCGGCCTCTCCATCTGTAAAGACCTCTCCTCTTGGCTCTCCATCTCTAGAGAACTCTCCTACCGGCTCTTTACACATAAAGACTTCGGCTCCGAGCTCTCCATCTGTAGGGACCTCGCCTCTTGGCTCTCCATCTCTGGTGACCTCTCCTACGGGCTTTTTACATATAAAGACCTCACCTCCAGGCTCTCCATCTGTAGCGACCTCGCCTCTTGGCTCTCCATCTTCAGAAAACTCGCCTACAGGCTCTCTACATATGAAGACCTCACCTCCGGCCTCTCTATCTGTAGAGACCTCTCCTCTTGGCTCTCTATATCTAGAGAACTCTCCTACGGGCTCTCTACATATAAAGACCTCACCTCCGGCCTCTCCATCTTTAGATTCTTCGCCTCTTTTCTCTTTATCTGCAGAGACCTCTGCTACATGCTCTTTACACATAAAGACTTCGCCTCCGAGCTCACCATCTGTAGAGACCTCGCCTCTTGGCTCTCGATCTCTAGATACCTCTCCTACGGGCTCTCTTCATATAAAGGCCTCACCTCTGGCCTCTCAATTTGTAGAGATCTCGCCTCTTGGCTCTCCGTCTCTAGAGATCTCTCCTACGGGCTCTCTACATATAAAGGCCTCACCTCCGGGCTCTCCATATGTAGAGACCTCGCCTCCGGGCTCTCCATTCGGAGAAACCTCTCCTCAAACCTTTCTGCCTATAAAGATTTCGCTTCCCGGCTCTCCACTTGTAAAGAAATCTCTAGCTGATCCTCCACATATAGACAGCGCTCATGCAAACACTCCGCCCGTAAATACCTCACAGACAAATAATCTACTTGGTGTGAAATCTCTTTCCAGCACTCAGCCTGCATCTATCTTGCTTGCTAGTAATCCACCTGCATTGACGTTACTTACTCCTCAACAACCCATCTCACAATCACCCGCACCGTCAACGACGTCTGTAAAACCAAAGCGCAAACGAAAGAGGCGTGGAGTAAAAGTTAACCGAGGGGGCAAGCTCCCCGATGGCACTAGAAAGCCGCGCTACAAGATGCGCCCTCGGGTGGACATTCCACCTGTAAAGACTCCACAGGCCAGCAATCCACCTACTTTACGATCTCTGATAGACATTCCACCTGTAAAAACTTCGCTGGCCAGCAAGCCACCTACTTTACCGTCTCAAATGGACATTCCACCTGAAAAGTCTTCGCTGACAAGCAATCCACCTACTTCAGGCTCTCTAATAGACATTTTACCTGCAAATATTTCGCCGGCCAGCAATCGCCCCGCTGTGCACTCTCAGGCAGACATTCCACCTGTAAAGACTTCGCTGGCCAGCAAACCACCTACTTTACAATCTCTGATGGACATTTCGCCTATTTTTTATCTGCCATATTTTGTTTCGCTCGCGAACAATTCACCTGCATTAACCTTACTTGCCAAAAATCCACTTGTAAAAAGCTTGACGTCTCCTGTTGGCTCTCTATCTGTAAAGAACTCGTCTCTAGGCTCTCCACCTGTAAAGACCTCGCTTACGTTTCCTCCAGCGACCTCTATGTCTCTACAACCTATATCACAATCACCCGCACCGTCGACGTCGTCTGTAAAACCAAAGCGCAAACGAAAGAGGCGCGGAGTAAAAGTTAACCGAGGGGGCAAGCTCCCCGATGGCACTAGAAAGCCGCGCTACAAGGTGCGCCCTCGGGTGGACATTCCACCTGTAAAGACTTCACAGGCCAGCAATCCACCTACTTTACGATCTCTGATGGACATTCCACCTGTAAAAACTTCGCTGGCCAGCAAGCCACCTACTTTACCGTCTCAAATGTACATTCCACCTGTGAAGTCTTCGCTGACAAGCATTCCATTTACTTCAGGCTCTCTAATAGACATTTCACCTACAAATATTTCGCCGGCCAGTAATCGGCCCGTTGTGCGCTTTAAGACGGACATTCCACCTGTAAAAACTTCGTTGGCCAGCAATCCACCTACTTTACGCTCTTTGATGGATATATCACCTAAAAAGATTTCGCTGGACAACAAACCATCTACTTTACGGTCTCTGATAGACAATCCACCTGTTAACACTTGGCTGGCCAAAAAACCACCTAATTTACCATCTCAGATGGACATTCCACCTGTAAAGACTTCGCTGGCCAGCAAGCCTCCTACTTTACGATGTCTGATGGATATATCACCTAAAAATATTTCGCTGGCCAGCAATTCACCTACTTTACGCTCTCTGATAGATATTTCACCTAAAAAGATTTTGCCTGGCAGCAAATCACCCGCTGTGCACTCTCAGGCAAACAATCTACCTTTGTACACATCACCAGTTAACATTTTGTTGACAGAGACAACACCGACATCTGTGTCGCTTTCGAACCGTCCAACTGCATTAATCTCGCATAATGAAACTTCAACTGCATTAGTTTCGCTCGCGGACAATCCACCTCCATCGAGTAGGCTTGCAAACAGTCCACCTGTAAAAAGCCCGTTGGTGTACTACATTCCTCCTGTAACGACTTCGTTGCCGGATACTCCAGCTGTAAAATATTCGCTGATATCCATTCCACCTAAAAAACCTTCGCCTGTAAAAAATTCAATGGCGGGGAAAACACCTGTATCAGTCTCATTGGCTCCTCCTGTAATGGACTCTGATGAGTGCACTCCACCTGGCTCTCCATCGGTTTCGTCTGAATCCCTCTCAAAACCCCACGCAAAGTCGGAACGAAAACGCAGACGTAGAAAGAGGCACGGTTTTAAAAAGAATCGGGGCAGCCGCCTTCCTGACGGCACGAGAAAGAAGCAATACATACCCGCATCCCAAATTCAGCAACGACTCGAAAGTCAAGAGAAAATAATAAAAGAACTCGAGAAGGAACAAGGGCAGTATCATTTTTTTTACACACATTTCTGTTATAATCTCGTGGTGGGCTTTACAGGTCCATTCTTTACAAAAAAGTCCTAATTACTTTTGTAAAGAATAGAATAGAGGAGCTGTGCTATGTTTTAACATCAAATAAGATTTCGTTATTGACACATCGAAAGAGATAGAAATAGTATATTTGTCTAGGAATAAAGAAATCCTATTGGTTGTTAAAGACAGCACAGCTACGATGTTCATAAGTTTTTGTAAAACCGACGCGAACCATTTTCCGCCCAATTTCTTTAGAAAATGTTTCTTATGTTTTTAAGAGACTTTTTCTTCTTTATTTAATTTTACTAATCCTTTAAATTTACCTAGTCTTTTTTGTTGTTGGAAACAAAGACGAAATATGTATTTTTTGTTTTGTTTAATTAGTCATATATTATACATAAACTGATAATATTGTTATAAGATTATAATCACATTTGATCCAAATAAGACGTGAAGTGTTATTGGTTTTTTTTAAGCTCAATCGGGTCTGACTCAACACGATCAACCCAGATTTCACTGCTGTCGGCGATCTGGGCTTTATCCGCGCAGATAGCAGGATGCCATCATCCTTAAACCACAACAAAAAATACCTGGGCTGGTGTTGGAAGCAAGAACCAAATTTTGTAATTTTAAAGAAAATGCATATATATCTAGGATTTCAACTGGTTTTGAGGAACTCGTTGGCCTGGTGGAAGTACGCATTGCTAGCGCTTTCGCAAGTTAAGCAACCCCTGGTGTGGCCCGCACTTGGATGGGTGACCACAAATGGCAAACATTTTTCGACCTCCTCCGTGCTTCGGAAGGCACGTAAAGCGGTTGGTCCCGGCTGTCATCATTGTATGGCAGTCGTCAAGCTATGTCAGATTCCAGAGACAGCTTGAAAAATCTGACACCAGTGTTAGCCACTTACACGCACGAAAAACAAAAAACAAACTGATTTTCCGCAACAAAATATGTGTATTTTCATTATAATTACAAAATTTTGACAATATTTGAAATGTTGTTTCAAAATAGTAGCTAGAATACGTTTGTATGGGAAAGTCTAGGGTAAGGGGTGTTCTATAGGGTTGGGGTACATCTGACCTCACGGAACAGGGGGGTTACTCCATAAAATAATACGATAGTCGTACGATAGTGACGTTCTATTTCTGTGTCAAACCAAATTAGACTATCTTTATGTATTAACGCTCAATGTTGCTTGACACTAAAACGCAGATCCGCAGTAACGTACGTCTTGCGTACCGCTTTTGGAGTAACCCTACAGCACTTCCTATACTGCTATCGTAGCGAGAAACAGAGCGGCTGCATCGCCGATTCCGCGGCATACCTGCTCTCTTTCTCGTTTTAGCAAATGACACTTCTGAGCGACAGGAAAGGATAGCATCATAGGAAAGTGATGTTCCGTGCGGCCAGATGTGGCCCAACCCTAAGTCTGTCTTGAAAATGGTTTGGCCGATTATCACTTGCCAACCAACGTTTCACCTATTTTCACTTTGACAACAAACGATGATCAAATTTTTGTATGACAACGTTTCATTTGGTAGGATTATTGTTAAGCTGATTATTATAATGACACAAAAGGTTTGGCATTTATTATTTGTCAAGTCTTTTACTAGGCCAAACAACTATTAGATGAATAACGTTTCGTTAGTCGTGTAGCAGTTACCTTTTCGTACACTGACTGATATAATTATTTAAAAAAATAACAAATTTTACAGACATTTTTTATTAAGAATCTCAAATATAACCTTAAGCCTTTTTGACCAAAACCGTTAGGGCAAACCTATAGGTTAGGTTATGCTTGAACTGCGAACAACACACGCACGAGCCGAGCGAGCGAAGCGAGCGTGCCGCAGCAGCGGCCGGCGAGCGATCCATTTTACTAGGTTACCTTAACCTTGGGGTTAACCTATAGGTAGTTCAACATATGGTAAACAATAAACGCTAACTAAAACATTCGCCAAGTTGGCATTTTGAAAGGTGTCATTATAAAAAGCAGACCAAACATACAGTTGGCAACTGTGAGGTTGGGAAATAAAACAAAATTATAAGAAAAGTTGGTCGGCCAAACCATTTTCTACGAAAAGGCAGAGAACCACACTATAATCTGCACTCAGCCTCACTAGAGGTACCTATATCCGTGGTCGGCAGTCTGGGGTTTAACCTGGAGCGCTATTTTTCATTAGAGTCACATTACGAATGATTTGCGCGAGTGTTTCCAAACAGGCGCATTATTGAATTGATCGTATGCGAAGGATTTGCAACGAGTGGTCTATACCTATAGGTATTAGAGGAAGGTACATTATTGCTTTTTGTCTTGACCACTCGTAATTTTGACATTTGTAGCGTACAATGTCAAAGAAACGTTCCATGGAGAATCAGTTCCGTTTCACGCTGCTTTTTATATTTTTGTTGAAATGTTTAAAAAACCATTGACAAATTTATGATATTTTCTGCGTAACACAATATTATTTATCGCTCACACGACGGTTTCAAAAATACGATGCAATGCGTCGGAACGCGAGTGGTGAGTTGGAAAACTTCACGTTTTGTGTTTCGCTGAGTCCCTAAATGAAAAATAGCGCTCCTAATCGACAGCGGGTTTCTTCCAAAATTTCCTTCCTTGGTTGGTTTTTTTAAATGGCTTGACGCTACTGCGTATTTAGCCAGGCTCAAGTTAATAAAACTTGGAAAATTCTTTATTCATAACGAGTTACAATCAAAGGTTGGTGCAGGCCTTTGATTGCTCCAAGGGAGCTTCTGGCGACAAATCTATACGAGTCCACTGTTTTACATAGTATTGCCGATTGACTGGCGGACGACGCCTGAAGACTACATAGTCCGCTAAACAAATATCACTACAGCCGTACTATGACTGTCCACTTTAACTATTTCACATATTGTTCATGAGCATGAGCATTAAATCAATTTGTAAAATAATTTAAAGCAAACCCCAACCGAACCCCTTGACTTTCCGCTAAAAACTCCCCTTGGTTGGTTGCAGAGACCCGCTGTGCTGTTTAACCCTTAATAAGGCAACGTAGGTATAATTTTTTTCATTGGTTATGAACGTTATGTCAAAGGCCTAAAGTTCAATTTAATGTGCTAATTATTCTACCATTGCCCTAATAAGGGTCAACCAATAGAATTTCGTTATTACTAGACAGATATACTATCCCTATCTCTTGCGATGTGTCAGTGACGGAATTATATTGGTTGGTAATGACAGCCCAGTACTGATCAACCTGGACTTAAGGTTAGGGTTTGCTCGCGCCAATGCTATATTCTGTTCATTTTATTTGTTTAAGTACATTTAATGGTAATATTTGTTAATATATTGTATTGTATTCTTTCAAATAAATTGCTCCTTTAAATAAGTCTTTCCGTATTTAAATAATTCATTTATTTACAACAACAGACTTGGGCGAAAGGTAACAGTTTCATCGGCAACAAGCTTCTTCAAAAAGTGTACAAAAAGTATTTAAATATTTGATATGCAAATAGGAGTCAATTAGATAAGCCGCATCATGGCCACTTATTTCTGACGACGGGGGGGGGGGGGGGGGGGGGAGGATGCAAATAGGTGTGTTTGAGAGCGCAGTTATAGAAGCTCGCACAGGGCGCAGAAAAGCCACGGAACTGACGCCAGCATTGCTGGTTGTGCACTCATAATACAGACTGGAGTGGTGTGGGTTCGAATCCTTCTCGTGGCGAAAATTTTTCGTCGCATATTTAAAAACGTATTTTTTATATTAACATGACAGGTATAAAACTAATCCGTTCTACAATTATAGATATGGCAGCTAAATCCGCTACGCCTAACATCACACTCGTAACGGAGCAAAAGCAACCGGCTTCCACTACCACTAATGTCGAAAAACGTAAGCTTAAATTATATTTGGTTGCTGTGTAATTTTAGTACTGGGATTTCGATATTTGGAGTACACTTAAAAATCCCCTTACCCTAAAGGGGTGTTTACACTTTTAAATTTTCGCCGTGCGGCTGATCGATTCACAAGCCGCACCGCTGGCGCATTTACACAGTTGACTGAAATTGCAATCGACTAAGTTTTTTTTTCGAAAATGTTTAAGCAGAACAGATATCATATAGCCTACAACTAGCTTGCAACTGACCATTTACATGGTCGATTATATACCAACCGCATGCGGCCGGTCGCCGTCGGTCGGATGCTACCCGCTTGCGATGTCAGTCACCTGCGACCTAGCCGAGTAGCCATTTAGACAGTCGATTTTCGCCGCGCGGCATATCGTGCGGCTTTAGTCACCCGTGTAAACCCCACAAGACTTCCATACAAACGTAGTCTAAGCTTTTATTTTAACATGATATACGTCAGCTGTTGGCAGTATAGTAGGCATATACCTAGTTTTTGACAGTTAAAATATGAACTTCAAACAAAATCTAAGGGTGTAGAAATAATATGATATCATCACCATTCCTCTGGAAAATCATTTATATGCAATTTCATTGATTTTTTTTTTTTCCGATGTCTCACATGACGTTTCAAAATAAAGGCTAGACTACGTTTATATGGGAAAGTCTGATTCTGTCTAGGGTAAGGGGACTCTTAAGCCGCTATTAGACCAGTCTTCCTCCTGTATCTGTTTTCACGTACATTGTGTGTTTACACTTCAAAAATAACGTCAAGTGCTGTGTATTCATGACTTTTAAACACTTTGTGATAGAATACTTTGTTATGTTCCTGAACATTCTACTTCCAGTAACTTCGCGATTGTAGAACGTACTTTGTTGTGTTCTCGAACATTCTACTTCCAGTAACTTCGCAATTGTAGGAAGTAATTTCGTGTAAAAAAATATTATTTTTGCCAATTTTAATGAATTAAAGTACCTATGTTTTTTTTCTAGCGTTACCTGGAAAAGCTATCCCGATTCGGACTGCAGCGACGAAAGAACTTACTATAAAACAACAAAAAGAGATGATGAAGAGACAAAAAAGGATAGAAGAACATAAGACGTTGTACACGAAAATGCTGCACGCGCAAATGGTCATAAATGCCAATACTACCAAACTAGCTAGACGTAACATGCAGAGTGTGGGGATTCCAAGCATGTCGAGTGCAGCTGTACCGAACATACCACGACCTATTGTACCGAACATATTGAGTGCAGGCGTACCAAACATACCACATCCTATTATACCGAACATATCGAGTGCAGGTGTACCGAACGTAATACGTCCTATTGCACCGAACATACCGATCGCAGCTGTTCCAAACATAGCTATTTTACCAAACGTGCAGTATCCAGGATTTCCAACTATGCCGAAACCTGTACAGAGGGCTCCAATGCCTGTAACCATTATAAATCACCCCAATGCAGCTGTGAAAATCCCAGTTCCGTTTGGGCAAGTAAATAACCCTGGACCATCACGGACTTTAACATCTGTAAAAGATCCATCTGTTCCAATCGAATCAAATCAGCCCATTACATCGAGCGTGAATATGATGCATCATTTTAGTAAGTATTTTGAGCTTTTTGGTTTATTGCCGTGTGGTTTCCGGCAAATAAAAGGGAGAAGAGGAAGAGGAAGACCAAGGATGAAGTTTTTCCAACAAATTAAGGAAGGATTAGGAGTAAGATCCTACCAAGACATTAAAAAGATGGCAGAGAGAAGAGAGGAATGGAGGCATCTCCACTTAACTCCACCGACAAGAGCAAGCTCTTAAGGTAAAGAAGGTTCCCGGCAGAGTAGAATAGGAACACTCCAAGTCTTTCCGTGGATGTCGTAGAAGGTGACTTAGGAAACACAAGCTCAACAAAGCTTATAAACATCAATGAGACCCCGTCTGGCCAGCGTGGAGAGTGTAGGCCAAAATTCTCTGACTGCTCTGGCTAATATATGGCTCTGGTAGTACAGAGAGGGTCGTGCTCCTGCAGTGGAGACTAAATAAACCGGCCAAGCGCGAGTTAAACTATCGAGATTCCTTATCGGTTTTCCTGTAATCTACAAGCAATGAACCATATTTTGTATTTTTCAAAATTTTAGGCTCAGTAGTTTCGGAGATCAGGGGGGGGGGGGGGATGGTCAATTTTCGTCTTCTTTCATGAATAAAATCAAAACTATTTTATAATTATGACAAAAATATATTTGAGATCCTCATAATAAGCTCTTTCATTTATATATGACACAGTAAGGTATGCAAAACTTTTTTTTTTCAATTTCCTAATTTATCCCTCGAAAATGATCCTTATTTAAAAAAAAATGTTTATTTGCTTTGTACGTATGTGTTTGGGTCATAGGATTACACCATCCTACCAAATTTCACCTGATTCGGTCCAATAGATTCGGAGCAAATTGGCTGTGACAGACAGATTGACAGACAGACGCACGAGTGATCCTATAAGGGTTCCGTTTTTTAATTTTTTGTACGGAACCCTAAAAAGACCTGATAATGGTGATTGATGATGACTAGGTTGAGGAGCTTGGTTTCCCAGTGAGAGTACGCATTGCTAGCGCTTTCGCAAGTTAACCAACGCCTGGCTTGGTCCAAACTTGGATGGGTGACCACCAAGAAGAAGCACCCTGTATACAGGGTGACTTTTTATCCACCAGCCAAATTTTTGGAGCAAGTTCAGTCCATGATACTAAACTACTATCTATAAAAAAAAATATCAAAAATAGATAAAAAAAATACATCCTCTCATACAAAATCAGTTAGGCTGAGCGCTGATCTGTATGGGAAGGCGATTTTTTTTTATCTTTGTCGTTATTTTATTTTATGGAAAGTAGTTTAGTATCATGGACTGAACTTGCTCCGAAAATTTGGCTGGTGGTTAAAAAGTCAGCCTGTATAAAACACACGTATTGTTTTTTTTTTCAGATACCATCAGGCACTTCCCGGCAGGTAAATAAATAGGATCTTTATACAACGTGGAAGGGATATTCCCGTAATCGGATAATCGAACCACGGGCTATACTGGATCACTAAAGTACAATGAAATTAAAATAACAGTCAAAAAACCGACAAAAAATCAACATTGCCAAATTGGGTGGGCGGCTGCACACTTTTGTATGGAAATATCAATTTTTTTTTTCCTTGGCTGTTATTTTAAATTCTTTATATTTATTTATTTATTTATTTTACTCTTTATTGCACACAATTTAACAAATTAGACACAAATAATAGAGATAAATTTTAGCATACAAAAGGCGGCCTTATCGCACAGCATATAAATACTAATATTATAAAGCGGAAGAGTTTGTTTGTTTGTTTGTTTAAACGCGCTAATCTCAGGAACTAATGGTCCGATTTGAAAAATTATTTTTTTGTTGGGTAGTCCATTTATAGAGGAAGGCTTTAGGCTATATAACATTACGTTCCGACAACCACGCGAACGAAGTCGCGGGCACAGCTAGTACTATAATATATAGTTATACTATAATGATCTAGTATAGACTGTGGTTCGATTTATTACGGGTATGTCCCTTCAACGTTTTATTATATCTTTTTGATTAAATAGTATGTTTATGTATTATAATATTCCTGTTAATGTTTTCAAGGTTCATATGTGTATGCATATGATTGTTTTTTTTTTATTCCACAATAACTTCGAAATGTTTGAAGGTATGATGTATCGTTAGAATCCTTACATCATCCTGAATGAATAGACTGTATTCTTTAAAATCAGTCGTTCTTCATTTATTTTTTACCCGACTGCGCCAGAAGGAGGGTTATGTATTTCGTCATTTAACCAAATATCAGAATGGCGGTGATATTACATAACAGGATTTTTTACTCTGGCATACATAGCATAGAATTCAGTACACAAAACATGAATCTAGTTATAAATCTAAGCTATGAAAATGAATTACCTAATCTGCATATTTGGGTCGATGACTTGGTCAAAAATAAATTATTTGGTACTGTTAAGAGAATAAAACATCACAAAATAGTGTCACTTGTCATTGATCATATCTATTTTCCTAGATGATTGACAGACATGATTTTAGATTTATTAATAATGCAGAAAAACTGATATTAAAAGCGCTATTTGACTCAAGAAAGCTATGACGTCACGGTATTGTTTTTCATACAAATCCCATAGAAAATGTTTGTTTTAACGTTTAGAAAAAAGTGTCTAATTTGACTTGTAGTCATCTAGCGGATTGTAAATTCACTATTTTTTAGCCAATTAGGTCACATTGTTGGGCAAAAGCCTCCCCTCTTTCTTTCTATGCAACCCGGTCCCTTGATATCACCCTCCACTACTTCTCAAAATAAAACTTTTTTTTTTCTATATTCATATTTTTATGTGAAGATATTATTCGTGAATTACTAGAGAGAATGTTCTTAATTATAAAGTTCTATATCTTATTTATAAATTTATTCAAAAAAGATATAATCAACGGTACGCGTTCATTCATAGCTGCCCGCTTCCCCGTCAGTCGCAATATGATATAGCGTGCGGGGCGCCTCGCGGATCGCCCCGCACCACAGATTAATAAATAGTTACCCGCGCCTTATCCCCGTTGAAATACCTCGCCTTAAGGCGCTTACATGACCTAAACGATTTTTATTTGGCGTAAAACCACAGAATAAATAATAGTAACGTACAGAAGTCTCACTCAGCAAAGAAATTCAAAGAAATATCTACTCAATGTAGTTAGCGATATTTAATTTAGCTCACGTCAGAACTCAGCACCTTTTCGTATAAATACCTAGACATCCATTGCAAGCCGATTTCATTCTTATTAATCTGGACAAACGATTCGTATAACTGAATTTACCACCCGGCAGGGCCGCCTGCGCGCATAGTAAAAATGTAGGTACATTTTCGATATCTAAACAGGGAGTGACACAGGCCTGGTAAAACTATAAGTTCCACTTTTTTTTTAATAACCTTATTTGTCCCATTGTTGGGCAAAGGTCTCTCCCATCTTTGCCCTACTTTAAAAAAATTAAAAATATAAAATATTCTTCAGGAATATGCTACCGAAGTACTGTTCTCAAAACATGATGCTATTAATTTGATTCGATAGAAAAAAATCACGAATATACCTCTAATTTTTTTTCAATGGGTAGTACTGTAATAAAAACGGCCGCCGCCCGACGTTAACCCTCCTTGGGAATGCAATTGTAGCACGAGATGTTTGTGCTTAGTCCTTTAGTCGCCTCTTACGACATCCACACATTGCTAAAAATGCTAAAATATACCTTCAATTTGCCAGGCGTACCAAAGTCGTTCCTCGCCAAGGACTACCGAGAAAATATGCAACAATACGAGTTAACACGAATGGCGTTAAAAGAGAAGGAAATGGCGGTAAAAGATAAATATACGAAAAAGGTTCCTGTATTAGAACGTAAGTACCTAGCTGTTTCTATACATCGTGTTAATGAAAGAACGCAAAACCTCTTAGATGGTACCTCAGCCCATATAACTGAACAACTTTTGTTCAACAACTTTAACGAAACTAAAAAAAAATTGAATTTTCATACAAACCGATCAGCTGATCGAGTCAATTTGTATGAAAATCCGAATTTTTTTATTAAAAAAATATTCGGTATCGGACAATCTGATAATGTATTTGAGGACATTTTTTTAACCGACTTCAAAAAAGGAGGAGGTTATCAATTCGTCGAAATCTTTTATGTTTTTTTATGTATGTTCCCCGATTACTTGAAGACGCCTGGACCGATTTGAAAAATCCTTTTTTTGTTTGAAAGGGTATACTTTCCAGGTGGTCCCATAGAAAGTTTATTAAAATCGGTTGTGTGCTTTGTTTTTTAAACGAAAATAACAAGAAAAAATTGTATAATTGTATACATGTTTGATTGAATGTTTAGCTTTTCTGGTATAGAAGTCGGTTTTTTTCTTTTGAAAAAATATCAATATTTATTATCGATTTTTATTACCTTTTTAATAGAAATTAGTTCAGTATCATGTGACTATATAGTGACATGATAATGAAATTTGGCAGGTGGCTAAAAAGTCACCATTTAAAGGCTTTCTTAATTATTATATGGAAATCAGTCCGAAACATCTGAACGCTGCTCTTTTGTTGTTTTAGGAAAAAAGAATTACCCACGTTTAATTAAATTGTTCCTGGCTAAATACGCAGTAGCGTCAAGCCATTAATTAAAAAAAAATATATCCATGCCATTTTACAGATGTCCTTAGGCAGGGCAGATAGAAAATTGACAGCAGTTTTTCGTGTGTGTAATTTTCTATCTGCCCTGCCTAAAGACATCTGTCAAATGGCATGGATATTTTTCATTTTTATTAATGGCTTGACGCTACTGCGTAATTAGCCAGGAACAAGTTAATAAAACGTGGTAATTCTTTTTTCCTAACAAGTTACAATCAAAGGTTGGTGTAGGCCTTTGATTGCTTTAAGGGAGCTTCTGGCGACAAATCCATACGAGTCCACTGGTTTTCATAGCCGATTGAGTGATTAAAGGCTTTCAAATAAAAAAGTGCCATCGAAATTGATTCACAATAGGACATATTACGTAACACTCGGCGCACGCTAATGCTGCACTCTGACGGCAGAACATTGCAGTAATATCTCCTATTAGCGAAGATATCGCGTAACATACCTACATACACACAAAAAGGTTGATTCTTTTTGCAGATTCTTTCAAAGATTCCGGCGATATATTTGAAATACTTCCTGATCCTAAAGGAGTTGGGAAATTTGTTCCTACACAAAGCGAAGAATCAATGAACACCGACCCGCCTAAATCGTATTCCCCGTCAGATGTGTACGGCGATATGAGGAACGAGAGTGGTTCTACAGGTATGTCGCTTGAGAGTTTTGATCTTTATGTTTAAGAATTCCCTCACCCTCCCATACAAACGTAACGTTTTATTTTGAAACGACATGTCAGATTTCGGTAAAAATTTGTAACTTTAAAGAAATTGTATGTACATATCTAGGGTTGTATGTATGTTATATGTATCTAAATATATGCAATTTCTTTAAAGTTACAAATTTTTATCGAAATCTTACATGTTTCAAAATAAAACGTAGACTACGTTTGTATGGGAAACTCGGATTTTGTCTAGGGTAAGGAGACTCTTAAGGCTTGAAACCAGGCGCGGATCCAGCCTTCAAAAAAGGTTGTGGTCAAGACTCTTTACTATGTCAAATATTGAAGAGAGAGATAAGGACAATATTTTTTAACTAAAATAGGTTTAATAAATGTTTTATATTTTTTACGAAATACTACTATTTGCCCCGTAGGCAGAAATCATGGTGGCATATTTATTTACATTTTATTAGACTTTGCTGTCTCTCGTAAAAAAATTGTAGAATCCAAACTCCCATTTGCAGGCCCCTTTTTGTGGAAGCGTGACGTCTAAGTCTGTTAGGGTTGTGGGCATGCCCATTGTGCCCACGTTACCAGTGGCGTAGCGTGGACATTCGCCGACCGGATATTTGCCGCCCACACACCACCTGCTACTGGGTTTTCATTTGGCGCCACTATTTCTGGCGACTTGGGGGGGTGCTAATAGGAGTACTTCAATTTTGCCGTCTTTGCCTTTAACCAGCCGCCCCATTTTAGCCTTGCCGCCCGGGGCCATAGCCCCCCCCCCCCCCCTCGCTACGCCACTGCACGTTACTATAGTGGATCTGCGCCTGCTTGTAACTGCGTTACGCGGACAGCCGTGCGGTAATACGAGAGTACCCCGCGACGGACGCACGCGCATAGCGCCAGTGGCTCGGGCTTGTTAAGCATAGACTTTAGAGCAGATAATTGTTATCAGACAACTGCCATACATATTACTACGTATAATGTCAAATTTTTTCGTTTGTTTTTTGACTGTTATTTTATTATCATTATACTTAAGTGATCTAGTATAGCCCGTGGTTAGATTCATTACGGGTATGTCCCTTTCATGTTGTATAATTCTTTCCATACACTTTTTCAATATATTTTTTTTTATTCAATATGGTATTAGAACCTCACGAAGGCTCCGAGTCTCCAGACCCCCACGGCCAGAAGCGTCTCAGCGCGTTCCAACGCCTTGGCCCAGTAACGGCGCCGAAGAAACCCAAACTGACCATCAACCTCAGGTGCAACGCTGACGAGCCAGTCAGGTAATCTATACTAATGTCACAGAAGACAGTAAGAGTATACAGAACGGAATCTCCTAAGGTCCCCAGGAACGGGGGAGAGGTGCGGGGACGGGGAACGGGGACGCATATTGCGCGGGACCTTAGGAGAGTCCGTTCTGTATACTCTTACTGTATTCTGTGCTAATGTTAGAAAGAAAAGATTTGACTGGAATGGGTAAATTTACAAACTACTCACATCAATTCAATAGAGAAGGGATGAAAATTTTGAAAATGCTTGTATACTTTTTTGGGCTTGAATACATTCCTTGTTACCATAAAACATATCAGATTTTTCTCTCCAGTCAATTAATTATATAAAATAAAAATATTTTTAATCCTAATCTTAAACACTATAACAGCCTTCCATTTCTTATGATCGGGCTGTCTGACGTATTTGAAAAAAATATAATATTTATTTAAATAGTTTAGAGGTATACATTTTACAATACATTATTAATACATATAAGGTAATATAAAGTTACGGTGCCTGAGCTAGGATGAAAATCATCCTGTATTTTAGGCGTTACGAGGCTTACCAGTACTATAAACTTAATAAACAATTACACTTTAAATTTAATTATACAATAAAAGTATATAATAATATCATCTATTATTTTATAACTATTAGTAATTCCTCTGTTTCTTTGTAGGACATAATAAATAATGTCATATGAAAAGTCATTTACGTAATATACTTAGTCCGCAGGAGTCAACCTTTTCAAATTATTAATAACTAGCAGTCCACCCCGGCTTCGCCCGCGGTACACACATAGCCTATGTCACTCGGGAATAGTGTAGCTTTCCAACGGTGAAAGAATTTTTTAAATCGGCCCAGTAATTTTTGAGCCTATTCATTACAAACATACAAACATACAAAAATAGGTACAAATCTTTCCTCTTTATAATATTAGTGTAGAAGTGTAGATAGAGTTATCTCACGTTAGTTTTATTAAAATAATTACGTGTAATGCTTGCGAATAAATATAAATAAATCCTAAGTCGTCAAAAAGACTGCCTCCGCGGTCCATTGCTCAAGGCTCAAGTTTTGTTTGGTTCAAATCCCACTGGGAAGCATACTTTGTGAAAAGTTGTTTCCAGTTTGGTTAGGATATTGCAGGCTTGAATCACCTGATTATCCGAAAAGAAAGATGATTCCGTGCTTCGTGCAAGGCACGTAAAGCTTTTGGTCCCGAACGCCATCTAGCGTTTGTACCTATCCTAGGATTGGTTCTGGTCTACCCTTTGGGTTGCGGAGGTCAGACGGCAGTCGCTCTGTGTAAAAACCAGTAACCTCGTCAAATCACCTAGGTTAGGTAGTGGACCCCGGGCTCTGAAGCGTTACCGCTGACGATGCAACCGGGAATACGCTCGGATGATGAGACTAAGTAGTCAAAAAGCGAAGCCGAGGTGACGAGTTCGTTTAACGTTACATTATAATCCCAGGGAGGTGGTAGATGAAACGGAAGAGGAATACATAGAAGAACACACGCCGGTCCACCTCCGCAATGACGTCACCACCAGCACGGACGAAACAGTCATGAAATATCTAATATTCTGGCCGTGGAAGAAGTCTGTGCCCCCCAGGAGAACTGCCACCTTCAAACACTCTAAAGTGAGTAACTGAACTTTTTTTAATGTCCATAGTACGGCAAACGAGCAAGCGGGTCACCTGATGGTAAGTGATCACCGCTGCCCATGGACAACTGTAACACCAGGGGTGTAACAAAAGCGTTACCGGCCTTTCAGACCCTCCTCAAAGGTCCCCACCTCAGCTCTTTGGGGGGGAGGCTTTCTGGCCGTGGAAGAAGTCTGTGCCCCCCAGAAGAACTGCCACCTTTAAACACTCTAAAGTGAGTATCTGACCTTCCTAAAGAGTTCCAAAATAGTTTTTGGCGGGAAGCCAAAGGGTGGGGTTTCATCATCAGGTCTTTTTTAGTCTCCACTGGAGACTACAGGAGCACGACCCTCTCTGTACTACCAGAGCTGTATATTAGCCAGAGCAGTCAGAGGATTTGGCCTACACTCTCCACGCTGGCCAGACGGTTAGAGAGGTCTCATTGATGTTTATAAGCTTTGTTTATCTTGTGTTTTCTAAGTTACCTTCTACGACATTCGCGAAAAGACTTGGAGTGGTCTTATTCTACTCTACCGGGCACCACAATAACGGGTTTACTTGTAATTTAAAAAATGTACTATCGTTGTACATCTTGTATCGAAATAGGTACAAACATTACTATATCTACAGGATTTTCTTTTCCAGCGCGCAAATTATTACAGCAAGGTCAGTCAGTTCATGATATCGATTACAGTCCACATAAAATATTCATTTAAATTTGATAAGAAAATTTCGACCTCCTATACAAAATTTGATCGCACGGTTGTATGGTATGTCGCAAATTTGTTACGTATTTAGTCACTTTTCTTTTTTTCTGCCCGTATTAATGATCAAAACATAAAAGGTACCTTCTTATAGAGATAATCTGGTTAAAACTCATTCTCTTTCCTTCTTATCGGCATTTACTGTTGCTAGAATGAGACTTCCAAGTAATTAAACTTTGTTTTATTATTATTGTCAATTAAAGATTTTGTTTATTAAGTTTAGTTAGGGATAGACATCGAACTTTATTGTGACTATTTATAGACCGACCCCTTTAATGAATATTCGCCTGCGAGGTACAGGGGCGCGGGGAGATGACGATTAAAGGGATTGAGCGAGGTGCGGGCAGTGGCGCGAATAGCGTGATATATGCCCGCACCACAGGTACGAAACTTCATAGAAGTGGAGGATCATTTATGCCTACACTACTACAAACGAAACTATACATCCGCGCACACGTCAATGCCTGTGTGTCAGCCCGCTCTCGCCCGCGACAAGGCGAGAACGGGGGAGAGATGCGGAAACGGTGGACGGGGACGCATATTGCAAGGGACCTTAAGAGATTCCGTCCTGTATAAAAAATACTCCTATTAATTAATAAGGGCAATACCCTTAGTCGTCGAGTCGAGTGAGAGCGACAGAATGTGGCAGCATCGCCGATTCCGCACCTACGCGGCGTTCCGTCGCCCTCTCTCGTTCTAGCAAATGACGGCTCTAAGCGACAGAAAAAGATAGCAGCATAGGAAAACGCTGTTCCGTCCTGACATTAATATGACTTTTAACATTTAATATTCTTTTACGTTGTTTTAGTCGGCGATGTTGCTGGAACAAGAGCAAATGGAAGAGTCATATGATAAGGACAACGCCTTCATTCAAATCACGGTAAAATATACATTCTCCTCTCATCTTTATCAACGTGTTCTCGGTTGCTTTAGCTGTGCTGCTTCGGAGCCCATGTTATGGGCACCGGCTTTTTCTTCTCGATATATAATAAACATGTCATGTCAATGTCAAGGATGCTGAAGACCTCTTAAGCGGTGGTGGCCGAGCAGTTAATTATATTTATTTATTTCGTAAACAAACTAACTTTACAGGTTAATTCTTAAAGCTTTAGAAGGGAACACAATACATTAGTACATTACGATATAAGTGCGTTATGGTGGTTATAACACACGAGGCGGAATTTTGTAATAGAGCCGAGTGTGTTTAACTAATATACGTACGTATATCGGACGACGTTTTTCAACACACTTGCGGGGAAAAATACCTAATAATCAGATTTTTTTGATTTTAAACATCTCAACCTTAAAACTGTGAAGCAAATTCCCGCCGTTTTACTTTTTAAAATCGCCGAGGGCCAATTCGAAATTTAAAAAAAAACAATTTGAATTGTGCTATTAATAGTAGATTACTGCACCGAGCACAAAGTGAGTCATTATTGCACGAGTGCATTAATTACTCACTTAAGCAAGGTGCGTAATCTACTTTTCTTTCAACTTCTTATATTCTTTGAGTATAAAATATACGTACGAAAAAAAAATACAAATTATAAACAAAACTAACTTAACTTACTTATTTTACCCGGAACTTATGCGATTAAAGGTTATTCATAATATTATTTGCAGCTGTTTATATGCTCTCTATAGTTGAATTTGCCGTGCAAATCAAATTTATCACTTTCGCTGTCATTTTCCATTATAAAAATATTTTCTTTTGTAAAATAATTTGACTTTAAAACTTTTACAATGGTACAGAATGCACGATTTTTGTTTTTTTAACAAGGTCTTTTTTCGTCGGCCAATTTTTTTTTTAGCCAGTATCTTTTTGGTTGAATGCATACATTTTTAATTAAAACTTAAACATCTGTGCCTGGCATCTATGGTAAATTAAAAGTAAAACAGTGCAATAATGAAAAATTAAAAAGTAAAACAGTGCAATAATGAGAAATTAAAAAGTAAAACAGTGCAACAATGAGATTTCATATAACCATTATTGCACTGTTTTGGTTTGATGCAATAAGCACTCACTTTGTGATCGGTTTTTTAGTGATTAATGATAACATTACTGCGTAGTTGGAAGAAAAGAATATAACTTCACAATGCGAAAACAAGAAAAATGCGTTTATAAGAGATGCGTGTTTTATGAGCTGCTTTATAGATATATCTAAAACCGGTGCAATTAGATCTACTTTACGTGCAAGTGTGTTGAAAAAAATATAACATCATACACAAATAACTATTAACTAAAAACTAATCTACATTACTAATTATATGTAAGGCTACCTTTGCGAATTCACTCAAAGGGCATGGAAAAATGTCCACTTTTAACCGACTTCAAAAAAGGAGGTTATCAATTCGACTGTTTTTTTTTTCTTTTTGTATGTTTGTGACGCGAATCGACTTTGATGATTCTTTTTTTATTTGAAAGCCTTTACCACCAAGTAGGTCCCATATTAATTTGGTGAAGATTGCTTTGCACTAGCTTTCGGTGAAAGAATACATTGTGAATAAACCTGTACAAAAAAACATATTTATGTTTCAGATAACCAATTATCCCAGAAATTGGACTAAGGAAGACGTTATTGACGTTCTGTTGGAACAAGTCAACGTCATACCATGTTTTATAGAGGTTCGTATTTTAGCAAACACATTTTACCATAAATAAATACATAAATATACAACGTGGAAGGGACATACCCGTAATAAATCAAACCACGGTCTATACTAGATCATTATAATATAATGAAATTAAAATAACAGCCAAAAAACAAAAATAAATTTTGGCATTTCCATACAAAAGTGGGCGTCCGGGCGATTTGTATGGGAACATCGTTTTTTTTTTGTTTTTTTTTTGACTTATTTTAATTTCATTATACTTTAGTGTTCTAGTATAGCCCCTGGTTCGGTTTATTACGGGTATGTCCCTTCGACTTTGTATAAGGACAAATCACACTGATTGAGCTAGCCCCAAAGCAAGGTTTTTTAAACTTGTGTTATGGGATACTTACTCAACGATACTATATTTTATAATAAATACATATACAACCTGGAAGGGACATACCCGTTATAAATCAAACACGGTCTATACTAGATCAATATAGTATATTGAAATTAAAACAACAGCCAAAGAACAAAAAAAAATTTCGGCATTTCCATACAAAAGTGTGCAGCCGCCGTGGCGATTTGTATGGGAATTTCGAATTTTTTTTTGTTCCTTGACTGTTATTTTAATTTCATTATACTACTAGCTGTGCCCGCGACTTCGTTCGCGTGGTTGTCGGAACGTAATGTTGTATAGCCTAAAGCCTTCCTCTATAAATGGACTACCCAACAAAAAAAGAATTTTTCAAATCGGACCATTAGTTCCTGAGATTAGCGCGTTTAAACAAACAAACTCTTCCGCTTTATAATATTAGTATAGATATTCATCTAGTATAGCCCGTGGTTTGATTTATTACGGGTATGTCCCTTCCACGTTGTATAGATAAACACCCAAGACCCAGGACAATTTGAAAAAAGCCATTTCCCAACTTGCCCTGGCTGGTAATCGAACCCAGAACCTCCGGATTAGCGGTCTAGCTTGTTAACCATTACGCCACGGAGGTCGTCACCATAAAAATAGATGTGTAACTAAAAGCAGATAAAAACCCGAATAGTGGTGTTTTTTTTTATTGGGTTCGAGAACTTGTAAGTATTAAGTTAAGCTTTTTAAATATCATCAGATCTTTTTTAGGGTTCCGTACCCAAAGGGTGCCAACGGGATCCTATTACTGAGACTCCGCAGTCTGTCCGTCTGTCACAGGGCTCTATCTCTTGAACCGTAATAGCTAGACACTTGAAATGTTCACCGATTATATATTACTGTGGCTGCTATAACAAAAAATACTAAAAATAAGATAATGTTAAAAATTAAAGGGGGTAGTCATACAAGAAACGTGATTTTTCAGTGTTTTAAAATATTTTACGGAGGTACGGAACCCATGTACAAGTCCCAATTACACTTGCTCACTCCCTTAAAAGTATTGTTTCCTAATCTTCGTGAATAGCATTTCTTTTTTACCTGACTACGATAAAAGGAAGGGCATTGATTTTAGTAGTCTATGTATGTAAGTATGTGTGTTCCACCGTAGCATCCAAACTACTTATCCAATTTTCAGCAAAGATATGTCACTCGATACGTCATTATATTCCGGGTGACAAAGGCTATATTTTGTATGCAAAAAATTAATACAACAAATGTTACATACAAAAAAATATTTCGATTTTATATCGAGTCTATCATATCAAAGAGAAGAAAATGACTAGCTTAAAAAAGTACTTATATGTATCTATAATAAAAAATATAGATAGGTATAGATAAAGTTACAAAATAAAAATAATTTTTAGAAAGAATTTTCTATTTTAATGTAAAATTAATATGGAATGAGAAATGCTAAAAAAGCAACATATTACCTTGTTCATCCGAGCGTGTTCCTTGTATCCTAGGCCTAATGCTGTTGTATCATGCAGCCGGGTTTTTTTTTAAGTGAAATCTTTAGGCACGTTAGGCACTTTTTCAGATGGGAAAAAAACATTGACGTCGCGACACTGTTACTGGCACCGCCTTGTTCAAGTTTTCACTTCTGTCGGCACTCACCTCGGTCTCACACGACACCCGGAGTGCCACTGGTTTTTTTTTTATTTAATTTTTTTTAGGGTTCCGTAGCCAAATGGCAAAAAACGGAAACCCTTATAGATCCGTCATGTCTGTCTGTCAGTCCGTCCGTATGTCACAGCCACTTTTTTCCGAAACTTTAAGGACTACTGTTTAAACTTGGTAAGTAGATGTATTCTGTGAACCGCATTAAGATTTTCACACAAAAATAGAAAAAAAAAACGATAAATTTTGGGGGCTCCCCATACTTAGAACGGAAACTTAAAAAAAAAATTTTTCATCAAACCCATACGTGTGGGATATCTATGTATATGTATATGTCTTCAAAAATTATATTAAGGTTTCTAATATATTTTTTTTCTAAACTGAATAGTTTGCGCGAGAGACACTTCCAAAGTGGTAAAATGTTGGTCCCCCCCTGTACCTTCTAAAATAAGAGAACGATAAAACTAAAAAAAAAATATGATGTACATTACCAAGCAAACTTTCATCGAAAAATAGTTTGAACGAGATCTAGTAATTCGTTTTTTTTTTTTAATACGTCTTAAATCGTAAAATGTTACTTGCTGCTACGGAACCCTTCATGGGCGAGTCCGACTCGCACTTCGCCGCTTTTTTAATAACTACTTGTTTTCAGTTCACAACACAGGAATGCAAGTTCCTCGTGATCCGAAGCAAGGCTGCCCTGTTAGCCATTCACAAAATGGGATTCAGACTTCGCAAGGAGGATATAGAACTCCGTCTGAGTATATCCTTGACAGTTATCACTCAAAATCAGATCGACTTTCTACCACGACTAGTGCTAAGGAGACGTCTAAACATCGTCTATGATGGAGAGAAGGCGTTGGATTTACAGGAATTCACTCTGAAGTCAGGTATGATTGTTTAATAAGCTTTAGGGTTGAATCTCATCTAACAGCACGGAGCAGCACTTTCCTGTGCTGCTATCCTTTTCTGTCGCTCAAAATCGTCATTTGCCAGAGCGAGAGAGAACGACTGAACGCTTCAGCACCGGCCGTGCTGCAGCGTTCCGTCGCTCTCTCCCGCTCTGGCAAATTACTGTTCTGAGCGACAGAAAAGGATAGCAGCATAGGAAAGTGCTGTCGTGCTGATAGATGAGATCCAACCTTTATTGTATAGATATTGATACACTTCTTCTTCTTCGTCTAAACGCGTTCCCGGTTGCTTCCTCAGCTGTGCTGCTTCGGAGCCCGGGGTGCGCTTTCCTGCTTTTTCTTCTCCAAACATAACATGCATGTCAATAGTCACCCAAGGATGCCAAAGACCTTCCAAAACGGAGAAGAAATAGCCGGAACAGTTTGAATGATTTGACTATAGTTTCACGACCGGCCGCCTGCCTGACGTCAACCCTCTTTGGGAATGTATTTATGCGAAAAGTTTTACAACCGGCCGCCGCCCGACGTTAACCCTCCTTGTGAATGCAATTGTAGCACGAGATGTTTGTGCTTAGTCCTTTAGTCGCCTCTTACGACATCCACAGGAAGAGATGGAGTGGTCCTATTCTCACGCGGAATCACTCACTATACTGATACACTATCACGTCTTTATCCCTAACGGGGCAGACAGAGCATGTTGGGTCTTGCGGCTCTAAGCAGACAGAGCCTAGGGCCGCAAGAGCCAAAGGCCACTTTTAGCGTGATGATGGAGGGGAAGATGGAAAAATTAGTCAAAATAGTGATGGGTTGCTAGCCGCATCGCCTATTGATATGATTCGCATTTTCGCCCATTCCCTCAAACGGTTTTCTACGATCTGCGCGGGAAAAGAAGCAGCTGGTGCATTGTTGGTGCTATGTTTTTTCTTTTCTCCCAGACCATCTAAGAAGAAGCCTAAATTGTATTGGTTGGTAAATTGGGTAGTTTCCTGGGTCGAAAATAAATTATTTGGTACTGTTAAGAGAATAAAACGTCACAAAATAATGTCACTTGTCATTCCATCATCCATTATGAACGTGATTTTAGATTTATTTATGCAGAAAAACGGATTTCAAGGGCGCCATTTGACTCCAAAAAATTATGACGTCACAATGACGTCTGATAATTTATACAAATCTCATAGAAAATGTTTGTTTTAGAAAAAGTTTGACGTTTAGAAAAAAAGTGTCTGATTAGACTTGTTGGAAACTAGCGGATTAAAATGAATAATTTATGTACTGCTTTGTTTCCAGATTTAAGTCACTTTATCTACTTCCCCCTCAATCGTATCTCGCACCAGGCAGATTTGGTTCAACTTCAGAGCGTGGTCGACTGGGAGAGATTGACGGTGCTGAATCTCTCACGCAACAGATTGACGTAAGTTTCTCCTTCTTCATCTTCTTTCTCGGTTGTATCTTCAGCTGTGCGAACTACAAACCTTTTATTTTGTTTTAGTTCAATAGAAGGTTTCCACCTAAACAGTACAACGCCCAATTTAAAAAAACTGGACCTATCATACAACCACTTCGAGAAAGTCATCACCTTACTCCGCTGTAGAAACCTGCCTCTAAGAAGCATTAGTTTAGAGGGCAATCCACTATGTCACGACTATACGGACCCGGCGGAGTATGTCAAGGTGGTTAGGATGCTGTTCCCGGCTGTTAGAGAACTTGTAAGTATTAAGTTAAGCTTTTTAAATATCATCAGATCTTTTTTAGGGTTCCGTACCCAAAGGGTGCAAACGGGACCCTAATACTGAGGCTCCGCCGTCTGTCCGTCTGTCTGTCCGTCCGTCACAGGGCTCTATCTCTTGAACCGTAATGCTAGACACTTAAAATTTTCACCGATTATGTATTACTGTGGCCGCTATAACAACAAATACTGAAAATAAAAAAAGTTGGGGGCGTCATACAAAAAACGTGTTTTTACAGCGTTTTTAACTAGATCTTTATAATGGCATTAAGTAGATGCTTGAAATTTTCACAGATTATGTATTACTATGGCCGCTATAACAAAAAATACTAAAAATAAAAAAAGTTAAAAATTAAAGGGGGTCGTCGTACAAAAAACGTGTTTTTTTAGCGTTTTAAAACATTGTACGGAACCCTTCATGTACAAGTCCGACTCGCACTTGCCCGTTTATTAGTGTATTATTATTCTCCACTGCAGGAGTACGACCCTCACTAAATACCACCAGAGCCATATATTAGCCAGGACTTGGCCTACACTCTCCACGCTGGCCAGACGGGTTGGAGAGGTCTCATTGATGTTTATAAGCTTTGTTTAGCTTGTGTTTCCGTCGCCTTCTACGACATCCACGGGAAGACTTGGAGGGGTCCTATTCTACTCTGCCGGGAACCACACGGCTTTCTTAATATAATCTGTCTTTATTATCTAAAACCGTAACAACACAACACCCTCAAATAAATATAAAAATAAAATAACGTTTATTTTGTCTTCACTACAGATACTTAAGTAACTAATATTGTTACTTACCACTATTTTTAGTATGCAACTCTTGTTTAAAATATTATTATAGTTTATTTAGTTCTACAGGTAACTAGGCCACCTGTAGAACACCTGTTCTACAGGTCTGAAATAGGTTTAATATTTCAAACAAGAGTTGCATAATGAAAATAGTGATAAGTAACAATATTAGTTACTTAAGTGTCTGTAGTGAAGAGAAAATAAACGTTATTTTATTTTTTATATTTATTTGAGGGCGTTGTGCTGTTACGGTTTCAAATTATAAATAAAAACGCAGATTATATTTAAAAATTCGTATGGTTCCCGGCAGAGTAGAATAGGACCCCTCTAAGTCTTTCCGTGGATGACGTATAGGTATATAGTACAGGTCCTTCCTCGGAATACTATTGTAAGAATTGCAGGTTTTACATACGAGTTTAGCTTATTTGTCTAATTTAGTGTACATGCTAGTTGTGTTTTCTTGTTAATGAATGCTATTAATTGTAAGCCACATAAGTCAAACAATGGCCAATCTAAAAAAAACATGGCCACCACTTCGAGAAAGTCATCGCCTTACTTCGCTGCAGAAATCTGCCTCAAAGCCGCTAGGAAGTACATAGACTTGTTATTACTTATTATTTCTACAAACAATCTTTCCACCACAGGACGGCGTAACGATCCACCTGAAAGGCGATCTGCCGTCCTTCAAGGGCTGTTATAAAAACAAAACAGTCGGGATTTTCGAGTTTTTTTTTAATAATTGTTAGTTTCATTCACCACAGTGTGCTACCTTTTTATAAGCTAAATAAATACTTAACAATCTTTTTACCACAGGACGGCGTAATGATCCACCTGAAAGGCGACCTGCCGTCCTTCAAGAAGAACTTCTGCCTGTACGGAGCCGAGAACATAGTGGACAAGTTTCTGGAAACCTTCTACCCTTTGCTGGAGGCGCCGCCGTCGGACAGGGTGATGATTGACGATATGTACGATGAGAACGCCTTGCTTACTGTTCTGTACAGATATAAGTTTAGTAAGTATTTATACTATTCATTTATTTACTATAGCTTCTATTTGAAATTGAAAATTCTTTATTCAGTGATAAAAATTACACAACAGATTATCATGTAAAATTTAAATGTTTAACATGATTATTTCTTAAGTCTCCTACTATGCCATCCACGGGAAGACTTGGAGTGGTCCTATTCTACTCTGCCGGGAACCGCACGGCTTAAATTACCACATTCTGTACAATAAAGCTAATTAAACAAACAAACAAACAAACAATTACACTCCACTAAAAAAAGTTTATAAACATCAATGAGACCACCTCTCTAACCCGCCTGGCCACCGTGGAGAGTGTACGCCAAATCCTCTGACTGCTCTGGCCAAGTGTCGCTCTGGTAGTACAGAGGGTCGTGTTTGTGCAGTGGAGACTTAAAAAAAGACCTTAGATAATGAATTACCCTCATATTCATAAAAAATTACAAATGTTTGCTAAACCTATTTTAGTTAAAATATGTTTTGTCTCTATCACTGTTTACTATCTTTGCCATAGTAAGAACGAGACAAAACATATTTTAACAAAAATAGGTTTAGCAAACGTTTGTATTTTTTCATGAATAAGGGGGTAAATCGATGTTATTTTGACAGTACACAGGCAGTTCCGCATTTCGTCGATCAACAGTCACTTCGTGGACGAAGGGCTGAAGGATGTCGTGGAGGGAGCCGGCTCCATCATGAAGTACATCAACAAGTGGCCCGGCCTGAAGCACGACCCGTTCACCTTCACGGTCGACGTGCTGTACCACACTGTAAGTTTTACCGTCGATAACCTTTAAGGCCCCCAGTGGTGGCCTCAACCTTTGCTAGGCCCCGGCGGCAGATTTTTTGCGAGGCCCTTGTCCTTTGTGCAAAGCATATCATTCGAATGTAGGTATTTTTGATGTTTCAAATTAAAGAAATGAAACCGGCGGACTTGGGCTCTGCCTGCCCCATTGGGGATAAAGGCGTGGATTTGACGACTGAAAAATTTTTTTTGGCCCATCGGGTTGATTATTATATCATATTTTTTCTGCACATTTTTTTTCTTTTTTCTGAGAAACAATAAATGACGATGATACAGCGCATTAAAATTTAACCAAATCATTTAAGGCGAAGAGATAGGCAAATGACCTCGCTTGTTTTCACTCACACATGCACAACCTAATACGCACAGTGAGTGTGCACACATAGAAACATGGCCAGCGCCATCTATCAAAAAACCGGAATTACATACAATGGACGGCAAGCAGATATCACTTTTCAAAAAGTTTTTTGCGCGTCGTTAGTTGTTACACACAGACTTATTCACGTTATAGATTCGCCCAAAATATTTTACAGAGATTATAAGATTGACTATTTTAGTCTCTTTTTACGAGAATTTAATACAAATGTATATACCCATGTTTTGACGTAAAAACATTATTTGCTATTAAATTCAAACAACTTATTTGTTGCCAGAAATATATTGCTTTAAACAAAAAAATCCGGAACAATGAAATTCTAATTCTAATAGTAGGTACCTACTCCAAACAAACAATTTTTAGGGATCCGTAGCCAAATGGCAAAAAACGGAACCCTTATGGATTCGTCATGTCTGTCTGTCTGTCTGTCTGTCCGTCCGTATGTCACAGCCACTTTTTTCCAAAACTATAAGATCTATACTGTTGAAACTTGATAAGTAGATGTATTCTGTAAACCGCATTAAGATTTTTACACAAAAATAGAAAAAAAAACAATAAATTTTGGGGGGAACCCATACTTAGAACTGAAACTCAAAAATTTTTTTTATCAAACCCTTACGTGTGGAGTATCTATGGATAGCTCTTCAAAATTGATATTGAGGTTTTTAATATCATTTTTTTCTAAACTGAATAGTTTGCGCGAGAGACACTTCCAAAGTGGTAAAATGTGTGTGTATCCCCCCCGCCCCTGTAACTTCTAAAATAAAAGAATGATAAAACTAAAAAAATATATGATGTACATAACCATGCAAACTTCCACCAAAAATTGGTTTGAACGAGATCTGGTAAGTAGTTTTTTTTTATACGTCATAAATCGTAAACCGCAAATAACTTAAAAAAAATACACTATCATTAAAACATCGATCAAAGTTACAACGAACTACATGAACTTTTATATTATGTTACTTGCTGCTACGGAACCTTCATGGGCGAGTCTGACTTTCACTTGGCCGTTTTTTTTCGTGTTCCAACGGACCAAAAAACTATAAAAAAGTGGATCATTGTTATGAAGAGAGATCCACTAGCAAGCAAGAGTAGGTACTTTTTACTGTTGCGAAGATCATTTTGACATATTATAGTACTTATTTAGTATTAATTAAGTATGTAATAAAAACCTAATAAATACCTACCTACCTAAACGATCAATAGAAATAGGTTATATTATAGGTACCTATCTATCTCTTTTTCTCATTATTGCTAGATTTATCTAATTTAACCTGGTACAGCCTTTTAATAACCCATCGGCCATTGCTTAAAATCTAAAAGTAAACGTTTGGGTTATCTGAACGCCTATCTACCTACGTAGGTACATGCATAGTTCAGGAGACAACTGTATTTTAACCTGCAATAAATGTTACGATTAACTAATTTTCAGGGTTCCGTACCCATAAATATATAAAATACTGATTTATGGATAGTCCTTTTTCAAATCCATCTTTCAATTTGTTACTTATTATTACAGTTACCGAAACAATGCAAAAAACCAACAGTGTTGACCACTAACCACGATATTTGCGGGCGGACGGCGCGCGGCGGTGGCGTGCCGTATGGTCCGGAGTGACGTCATCACTACTTGGCTGGCAGACGCGTGTTTTTAAATCGGGTCCAATAAAATATTGAATATCTTCTGCATTTATGAACGGATTTCAAAAATTCAAAAAGTACCGTACTAAAAAAATCATGATGCATGCGAAACACTAGTCAAAATCTGTTTTCTGTTAATTTATTGATTCTCATTGATAAAGATATAAAATGCTGAAAAAATCTGACCACGAAAGTCACACCAGTAAAAAAAACAACCATTTCTGTTACTTTTCGCTACAATTAAATAGTCTTGTGCATTAAATATCAATCAAGACCAGTACATGCTTTGCACAAGCGTTGAGTATTTACATGTTGCAAAAGTACTCACTTTGTTTCATTTTACATCAACTATCTTTATAAAAATACAATAGGGATGACCCCTATTGTATTTTTATAAATAATTAATACAGGGTATGTTGATAGTTGATGTTAAATGAAACACAGTAAATACTTTTCGAAACAATTTTTCAAAATAGAAATTAAAACATAATTCAACTTTTCTCTTACTATCTAAAGAATTTGTACGAAACAAAATAGATAAAAAATGGTTTCACATAAACATTATTATCTTATACGACGTATAAGGCTTTCTATGATGGTAATAATTTTACAATTCATTTAAAAACCTTTATTGTACATCAGCGATAGTTACACATAATAAAATAATTGATATTACAAATGGTGGACTTATCCCAGAAGGGATCTCTTCCAGTCAACCAGTAGGTAGGGCAGAGGATAGTTACAAATTTAGTAGGAAGGCAGAAGTACGTACAGAGCAATGAAAAAAAAAACAAGTATAATGATAAAGCTTAAACGCTACAAATACACTACATACATACCTAATGAATATGCTACATATAATATATAAATAAATATTTTATATTACTCAAGTCTAGATTTAAAGGAGCCTAATAATTGAGACATTTTATCTCCACTGGTAAAGCGTTCCATAAACGCGCAGCGAGCACAGCGAAGGACTTCGCGTAGGTCTGTGAGGAATGTGATCTGGGATCTGTAGAAGTGGTTCACTACGAACGACGACGGCTATCAAAAACTTTAAAGGAGAATTTTTCATGAAGATATACGTGTCAGCGAGGATTAAATAGAATGTTAAAGAGAAAGAAAAGAACGTGAGTGTGACGGTGTTGTCTGATAGATAAGCCGAGAGGCTATTGTACTCATACAAATTAACTTTAGTATTTACATAACATTAAATCTGTAAATTTCCATAATTGAACCAAAGTTAAAAATGTAAGTAGTAAAGAGGTAAAATGTAAGTAGTATAGGGTAAATAAAACTAGACAAGTTTACTCCTCTTTACTTTGTATATGGATATATCATATAGGCTTAACTTTTCCTATGAAATTAGGAAAGGTTTTAGATCTTAAAATGCTTCATATTTTATCTCCAACACATACCAATACTTATCAACACATACCAATAACTACTAATACATACCAACACAAACCGTTCTCAAATTTTAAATGATATCTCCGTTTACTTTGAAATGATTTATTTTAAATGGGGGCAGCACTGGACCCCCAAAAAATTAGGTACGGCCTTCAGAAATTTTGAAAAACTTGGATACATATACACGTGTATTTAATATACACGTGTATTTTTTTTCCATGGATATCATCATTATGCCGAGGGAACAGATGAACACGTACCATACATGCATAGCGGCGAAACACATGCATGAACCTCTTTTTTCGTTCGTTTCGACTAAAGTCAAATAATTTAAACTGTTCCGCCTATTTCTTCTCTTAACAGTGCCGGTTTTAGCTCTACCAGCGGCCCGGGCGAGTTCCCCCCCCCCCCCCCTCCCCCCTCAAACTGCAATTTAGACTCTGAGTTAGGCTTCAATCTTATAGGATTTATTTCTGCCGACGGGGGGGAGGGGTGCAAGTACGATATAGAATTCTTAAAATTTGCCACTCCATTGTGAACGAAGGGAGGAAGGGCCCACCCCCTTCCTCCCTTCGTTTACAATATGCATACAAATAAGAGTTTAGGAGTTGCCGCCATTAACCAGCCGCTATTTATATATTTATTATTACCCCCCTTGCCCAAAAACGCCCCCTGTCACCCCTTTGTATCTGGTGCCCTGGGCGGTCGCCCAACCGCGCCCTACCCTAACGCCGCTACTGCAAGTTAAGCAACCCCGGGTGTGGTCCGTACTTGGATGGGTGACCACAAGTGATACAAAAATTTCTCGAGCTCCTCCGTGCTTCGGAAAGCACCTAAAAGCCGTTGGTCTCGGTTGTCATTGTATGGCAGTCGTCAAGCTATGTCTGATGCCTTAAGGCAGCTTGAAACATCTGACACCAGTGTTGGCCACTTACATACACGAAAAATAAACATTACCCATTTTTTTTAAATCAAATATACAACAGCTCGAAATTATCACATTATGACTTTTTCCATCAAACATATCACAATACTCGTAGGTTAGGTAGCGAAACGTGCACGAGCTGGCAACAACGCCGCGTTTACAAACGCTGCACAGATCGGCAACGCAGCGCCGCCGAATGCTTTTGCGCCTGATAGTTTTTGCAAGCAAATATAGTTTTGACGTTTTCATGTTTTCAGTAGGCGTAAATTCTTTTTTCTAAATTATTCAATTGTTTGATTACTTTTTCCAACTATTGGAATGTTGAATAATAGACACAAACTAAAGTCACAAATATATCCAGTATAGGTTTAAAATGGATTTGTAATAATGATAAAAAATTTGCCCAAAAAATAACAGATCGACGCTTTTCAAATTATTTCTGGATGTGAATAGAAACTAAAAGCAAGCATTTTCAATCGTAAAGCAACACTTTAGGATATCCTATACAGTATATAAATATTTCAAAACTTCACGTTCTATATTTAAGCCAAAATATTTGCCCAAAATCACTTCGATTACACTGTTTCTCTTATGTCTTCACCTTAAACTGTTCCGGCTATTTCTTCTCCATTTTGCAAGGTGTTTGGCATTCTTGGGTGACCATTGGCATGCATGTTATATTTGGAGAAGAAAAACCAGGAAAGCGCACCTCGGGCTCCGAAGCAGCACAGCTGAGGATGCAACCGGGAATGTGTTTAGATGAAGAAAATACAGTGCATTTAAATTTCGCATGTCGTTACGCTTTCGTACGATTTTTACACATCGATGACGTCACAAGCCCCCACTCTGGAACTTAGATACTCTGTATCTTTGTGAATTTGACGACCTCCGTGGCGTAGTGATTAACACGCTAGACCGCTAATCCGGAGGTTCTGGGTTCGATCCCCAGCCAGGGCAAGTTGGAAAATGGCCTTTTTCAAATTGTCCTGGGTCTTGGGTGTTTATCTATGTATGTATTTATCATAAAAATTAACACAAGTTTAGAACTTACTTTGGGGCTAGCTTAATCAGTGTGATTTGTCCCTATATATTTATTAATTTATGATTTATTTATAATTTTTACTTTTTTAATAAACTGAAAAATATGGTTACATTATTTTTGGATATTCCAACGTAATTAGTATATTATTACTCTGTGTTCTAACTAACGGACTAATTAGAATAATTCTAAATTAGTATATTATTACTTTGTGTTCTAACTAACGGACTAATTAGAATAATTCTAAATTAGTATATTATTACTCTGTGTTCTAACTAACGGACTAATTAGAATAATTCTAAATTAGTATATTATTACTTTGTGTTCTAACTAACGGACTAATTAGAATAATTCTAAATTAGTATATTATTACTCTGTGTTCTAACTAACGGACTAATTAGAATAATTCTAAATTAGTATATTATTACTCTGTGTTCTAACTAACGGACTAATTAGAATAATTCTAAATTAGTATATTATTACTCTGTGTTCTAACTAACGGACTAATTAGAATAATTCTAAATTAGTATATTATTACTCTGTGTTCTAACTAACGGACTAATTAGAATAATTCTAAATTAGTATATTATTACTCTGTGTTCTAACTAACGGACTAATTAGAATAATTCTAAATTAGTATATTATTACTCTGTGTTCTAACTAACGGACTAATTAGAATAATTCTAAATTAGTATATTATTACTCTGTGTTCTAACTAACGGACTAATTAGAATAATTCTAATTAGATAAATTCTGACTCAATCATCCCTATTGAAATGAAAAGTTCAATAGAGAGTATGCATGCATTTTTTTTTAATTTGTAATCGATACTCCTCGTCGAGAAATAGCCGCAAAAAATAAATCAGTGCCAAAAAACATGTATATGGTGTAGAAAATAAATATTAAAAATAGCAAGTAGATTATAACAACTAAAACACGCCATTTTAAAATATGACGTCAACGTCTGCAATATCCGCTAGAGACAGAAGCTGTCAACGCATGTTTTTCTTTTTTGGGTACTTTCGATATTATCAGCCAGTGTTGTTTGTTAAACTTCTATATAAAAGTACATACATTTCGAATGACATCGATAGTCAAACTTCATGGACTGACAGTCCTACCAAACGCACCCGAACTTGTCATTTCCCTTTTGTGAACTTTGTCGTCATTTCCCTTTTGTTTGTCAAAAGTTCCCGCACAATATTTGCATATTTTCAATAATTTATTTCTAATCCAAATAAGAGTCAGTAAGAAAAATAATTAACTAGGCGTGGTAACGTCTGAATAGAAATTGTAAAATAAAAATATGAGCCGGATTGGTATTACATGCATATTCCTTATTATGTTCTCTACGGGTAAGAAATAAATTGGAAAAAACGTATGCCACTCAAATTGATTCCTCGATTTCGTCACAGAATAAGTAGGTAATGAAAATACTGTGCTTATTTCAATCGTCACGAATCTTATGTGCATGTGAAATGTTTCAAATATTTACAAGAAATTATTATATAACTTCTAACATAACAAAATATACTGAAACTATTTTAAGGGTGAATTTAGAATGCGTCATGGAAGACGGCTTTTTATCTATAACGTCTTACAAAATATATTTAATAAACTATTTTAAAGTTAGATTTGAACAGTCCATGATACTAAACAACTTACCCCAATGAATGTATGCTGAAATATGAAAAATATTTTTTGGCTGTATACAGATAAGTACACAAATAAGTGAAGAGGCAAATAGATTATAAATAGATAAATAGATTTTAGATTTTACAGCTCCAAGCAGACAGAGCACAGAGATGCAAGAATGCCTCTTTTAGCGAGTATGGTGGGCGAGAAGATGGAAAAGGAATCAAAATAGTGATGGGTTGCTAACCGCATCGCCTATTCCTCAACATGATTCGCATTTTCACCCATTCCCTCGATCGGCTGTTACGATCTGCGTGGGATGAGAAGCAGCTGGTACATTCTTAGTGTTTTCTTTTCTTCAAGACCAGCATGGATATCAATCAAGGTAGGACGAAATTTTTTTTCGTATTTCGCTATAAGTACCTACGTTTCTTGGGGAAAGCTGTTCAGTATCATGGACTTTATTTCACCCTTATAATAGTTTTAGTATATTTTTAATCGACTTGAAAAAAATTCGTCGGAATAATTTTTTTTACGTAAGTATATCAAAGACATATGGACCTTTTTGATTTTTTTTAAGCGTAGTGTTTTTTAAATGAAAATAATACTAGCTAAAATATGTCGTCTAAATATACAATTATTATTTTTAATAGCATTACAATGCTCGGAAATTTATCAAAATTGAAATTATGTGATGGAAAAATATGTGATGAATTAAGTTGAATACCACACTTCTGGTAGTAATGAAAATTTATGCATGCTTCAAATGCGTGTACAGAGGAAAGATGCGATACCTGTGCCACCTCTCGTAGTGCGCGACGCGCGCGGTGGCACAGGTATCTGATTAACCGTCTGTACTATGTGATGAGAAAATTCGTCGGGGTGATTCGAAGTCACGATAGCACAATTGGTAGTGCACTCACGGCGTCAACGTGAGGGTCGTGGGTTCGAGTCCCACTCGTGGCGGATTTTTTCATCACATATTTTCAAGTTGGATAAATATACAATTGTTTGAATATTTAGCTTTTCTGCAATTGAAGGCGGTTTTTTGATTTTAAAAAATATCAATAATTAGATATAATTTAGATCTTGTATTTTTTTTTCCACCAGGACACAGCGACGATGGTGAAGATCTGCGGCATCCTAAAGTTGACATCAGACACTCTGGCGGAGGACGAACCTGTCATTTCATTTACAAGGACGACCCTGCTTCGTACTACTGATGGAGTGGAGTACAAAATTCTCAATGAAATGCTACTTTTTGATGAGCCAAGCAACGAATGCCATGACAACGCTTTCCAAGTCACTAAGGTAAGTCGAAAATATATTTTTTAATAGGAATTTTCAGAAAGGTATCCTAAGTTCGGCAAATAAACTTATAGCTAAGGTCTTAACACCTATAGTAGAACCAATACTAGGTACAACTGATTTCACAAGGCGGTGCCCATTTCTCCTATTCCAACGGCATAAGAACGATTTTCACTTGATTATTTCGTTCTTGCGTACGACCCTGCTACACACTTCTGACAATAGGTATACTTACTTTTGCATCACAATTCATATTTGAAAATATAATGTATGTAAGGAAAAATATTTCCATGTTCAATAAAGTAAGTGATTTTACAGATAGAAATTTACGTAATAAGAATGACTTAGTTAGCCCGTATTACAGGCTGAATACAGTCAGTAAGTCTTTTATGGGGAAGTGTATACTTTTTTATAATAAATTGTCAGAATCGGTCCTTGATATGCCAGACAGAAAATTCAAAGCTTATGTAAAGAAAGTACTTTGTGAGAAGGCTTATTATAGGACCGATGACTATCTTAAAGACAAAAAGGTCTGGCTTGAGCTTGGCGCGGGTCCCTCTTAAAGGTTTGTATACTTAGACATGTCATAATTTAGGTACATTGGTACATACTAAATTTACAAATTGACATTATTTTAAATTTCGTAATACTTATAATTCAATTTAATTATGACATAATAAACAATGTAATCTCTGTCCATCTATATAACTAATTTTAAGTTTTTAGTTTGTTAGTTGACGTCTTTGGAGAAAACGTGCAGTGCAGTTTGTTGCCGCTTCTTCTGCACTTGCGCCTAGGAAGCGGCGTAAACTTAGCTTTAAGTAACGATTTGACGTCAACATTTGTGCAAAACAAAACAAAGTGACTATTATTAAGAGATATTATAAATATCCTATGATAATAAAGATATTCTGAATTCTGAATTCTGACGGGGTAGAGTAGGTACAAAATTCTCAATGAAATGCTAGTTTCCGATGAACCAAGCCAAGAATGACAGCGCTTTCTAAGCCTCTAAGCTAAGTCGGAATGACTACCCTTTTTATAGGGACTAGATGTACCTCTGGTTGCAGCCATGCCATGGAACATGTACTATCATGGCCGACGTCTACCGCATCCTACTCTGAAGACAATCAAATGGAGGCCAATCTTCTATATCTATAAAAATCAATTGCTGTTCGTTTGTCTCGCTAAAACTCGAGAACGGCTGGGTCGATTTAGCTGATTTTGGTTTTGAAATGTTTGTCGTAGTCCAGGAAAGGTTTAAACGGTAGGAAAATATGGTAAAAGGAACGGGAACGGGCGAAACGAAGTTCACCGGGTCAGCTAGTCTGATAAAATTTAGACGACAATTATTGCCATTGACAAGATAATAAGAATTTGCGAGAAGATAGATACCTTCTAAATGTGTTTGCCGAACTGAGATTAGTACGGCAAACAAATTTATAGCCAAGATCTTCACATAACGCCTATGTCCGAACCAAAATCAGGTATAACTGTGAATTGGAAAGGCGGTGCCCACTTTTCGCTATCGCAATGATATAAGACGATTGTTCTCTTGACTATTTGTTCTGGCGTCTGACTGCGTGGAGTAAAATATTCTCAATGAATGCTATGTAGGATTAGCCTACTAACGAATGCCATGACAGCGTTTTCCACGTCACTAAGGTCACGTCACTAATACACAGCCGTGTGGTTCCCGGCAGAGTAGAATAGGACCAGTCCAAGTCTTCCCGTGGATGTCGTAGAAGGCGACTTAGGAAACACAAGCTAAACAAAGCTTACAAACAATAATGAGACCTCTCCAACCTATCTGGCCAGCGTGGAGAGTGTAGGCCAAATCCTCTGACTGCTCTGGCTAATATACGGCTTTGGTAGTACAGAGGGTCGTGCTCCTGCAGTGGGGACTAAAAAAGACCTGATGATATGGTAATACACACATACATACCACGTTTTTATGCTTAAAGGTGTAGACAGAGCCTAGGTCTCTAAGGTAAGGCACTTAAAATATGTTTAGACTTAATTATGTAGCAAGCGTGTGTAATAAGACTGCTCGAGCGTACTTAAAAAGGTACCTATCAAAGGAATATAAATACTTTGTTAAACTTGGTTTTGTGGATAAATAAAAGATAATTATTATCTAACACTCGAAAAATAAAGTATATAAATAAATAAATATGTAAATAATAAAATAAAAGGCAAAACCTTTAAAAATATGTTTATTTATCGAATTTTCAAATGTGCAGTATGTTTAATATTGTTAATGGTTTAAGAGTGTATCTAACATATCACTCGTAACTTCACAATCAGGTTTACATATCCTAGGTTCGTAACTACTAGGCTTCAAACAAGCCTCGTACAAGGGGCCTGGTGGGTTCATTAATTTAGCAGGAACAAATTGGCACTATTGGTTTGCAATACATTCTTAAAATTATATGTGATTAATAAAATCAATCCTAAATTAAAATCCAATGTTTAAATGACTCTCACACGGTGTCCATTGACTCTTCGTTAGTCGGTTCAGTCTCCATTTCCATATCTTTGTCATCAGCCCCTGAAGCGTACTTTATTCTTAGTTTCTCGTAATGCAATTGCTCCTTAGACGACACGGAAGGCTTGCATTTCGCAAGAGCAGATCTAAAATCTTCAAAAGTAACAAAGATGTCCTCATCGACAGTCCCATTTGCAATGTGGAGGGTTAAAGCATTTGTTGCTGCTGCCTTGACCAGGCCAGCCAAATCGGCTCCTGTGTATCCTTCAGTAAGACCAGCTATGACTTCCAAGTCTACATCTGGACCTAGATGAGGCTGAGTGCCACCTTTAGTCAACTTCTGGAGTATATCCAGCCTGTCTTCCCTTGCGGGCATGCCAACGTACATAACACGGTCCAAACGGCCCGGCCTTAGCACAGCTGGGTCGATAATATCTGGTCTGTTGGAAGCAGCTAACACAAAAACTCCTTCTCTGCTTTCTATACCGTCCATTTCTGTCAACAACTGGTTGACTACCCTCGCAGCGCCATTGTGGTCTTGTGATGTACGCCTTGGACATAGAGCGTCAAATTCGTCGAAGAATATCACACAAGGTGCAGAGTTTCGCGCGCGTCTGAAGCACGTTCTTACCGCTCTTTCACTCTCACCCACATACATATTGAGCAACTCTGGACCTTTCACTGAAATAAAGTTCACACCGGCCTCATTGGCTACTGCTTTAGCCAGTAAAGTTTTACCACATCCAGGGGGCCCACATAGCAAGACTCCACTAGCAGCCGCCAATCCTAGTTTCTTAAGTTGTTCAGGATACTTGACAGGCGCTAGCACTGCCAGCTGTAAATCTTTACGCACTTGATTCAAGGAACCGACATCATCCCATGTAACATCGGGAACTGTGACAATACCTTCTCGGACCGCACATGGTTTAGTAGTTTTGAGCGCTAGTAAGAAATCTTCCTGTCGTATTGCAAGACCGTCAAGTTCTTCTGGACTGTATGGCATGGAATCTTCTAATAGGCTGAGTACATCGTTGACTGGGTCAGCAGGATCAGGATTGCTTGTACTATCTTCTACATGGTTTGTCTCCACAACTGGCACTTCAGCGTTTGTCTCTGGGGCTTGAGATTCTGGTTTTTCAGTTTGAGCTACATTTTCTGCTGTAACAGGTGCAGATGGCTCGCCAGCCTCTTTTGGCGTTTCTTCCTTCTCTTTCTCTCCATTAGGAATAACAGCAACCTCTTCATTATTTTGTTGTTTCTCAGCCAGATCATTCTTAATACCTTCAGCCTTGATTTCAGCAAAAATTCTCTTCACTGCATATGTGCTCGCTTTGTTCACAAGAGCTTGCAAGTCAGCTCCGACAAAACCTGGAGTTATTTGAGCAAGAGCATTCAAATCAATATCATCACTTAAAGTTATGTTTCTACATAAAATCGCTAAAATTTCCTTCCTCGCTTTCAAGGATGGGATGCCTAATGTAATCTCTTGTTCAAGGCGACCGGCCCGTCTGAGGGCTGGGTCCAAGGCATCAGGATTATTAGTAGCAGCAAGTATGAGAACCGAGGCACTGCTTTCACCCAAACTGTCTAAACTTGCCAGCAACTGAGCCACCATGCGTTTCTCCATGTCCTTCTGAGCATGTATTCTGTTGCCACAAACTGCATCAATCTCATCAATGAACAATACGCACGGAGCAACAGACACTGCCTTCTCAAATAGCTCTCTAATGCGTTCCTCGGACTCCCCAGATACACCTCCAACTAGCTCAGTTCCCGTCACCGCTATAAGTGGTAACTGTAACTTGCCAGCAATGGCGTGTGCTAACAATGTTTTGCCAGTCCCTGGTGGCCCGTGCAACAGGGCACCTCTAGGAGCTTTTATACCTAGCTGTGAATAAACTTCAGGATGTTTCATATGCAGGACAAGGTCACAGATCTGTGTGATCACTTCTGATATACCACCAATGTCTTCAAAGCTAACCTTTACATTCTTAGTAGCCACATCATACCTCTTTTTAATTGGTGCTACTTTGTTTATGTCCATTTTTCGCTTCCTGTCGCCAGTGTGTGCGTTTTGATGTGATTTCGGCTGCTCTGCGGCCGTGCTATTCGCGTTTCTCGTGGGTATGTGAGGGGTTATGGTGATTTGATCGTTGATCTTTGGCAGTTTCGGCGCGGCGGAGCCATCTTCATCGCTGCTGAGTATGTCTATCGGCTCGCCAGACTTGTCTGTCGGCCGTCGATTGGCAGCAGGACGTTTCTTATCCTGCATTTTATACATTGCAAGGAGACGGTCATTCAATGCGGTGTTATTTTCGTCCAACAATTCCAAATCGGATTCCTCCTCCGAACCTTCTGATGTGGAAGCTCCATCTAGTCCGTAGCTCTGTAATACTACTTTGTAAGCGCTCTCTACCATCTGGCAAAAAGCGGTATCGCTCCGGTTGCTGTATTCGCGATAGCGCTCTTTGAGAGAACGCGCCATTTGGCTTACATCGACGAAAGTCTTGTCCACATTCTCTGCGAGGTAATTTTTCACTCGCGACACGATCACTGGATCATTCATTGTCTTTTGTCGAGTTTGGTGTTTCTTCATTTTGTCTAACGATATTGGATACAACGTGCTAATAAAATTCGATAGTTACAAAATAAATTGATTTCGCTTCAGATCAGAAGTCACTCACAAGTCACACACAATGTTTGACAGCGGCGTCGCCGACCGAATCGATGAAATGTTGACAGACAAGAAAAATGTTGTCTATGGTATGGGTGCGTTCCTATATAGAATACGGGTATGGTACGGTACGGCGTATCGTGTATTGATCGCGTTCAATGAACTTATTTTCATTTACCAACTACAAAAAGATGGCTATGTTCTTCATGTCTTCTAATACCTAGTTCTAATTATTACCTATTATTTTTGTTTTGTTTCAGATACGGTCGAGGAAATTGTATATTGATTTAGAGTTTGAAACTACTCCTGATGACGAATCAAAGAAGAAATTGATAGCCATTTTCTCACATTTGACTGAATTGGATAAAAATGCTAGCAGAAGGTAAGTACATTCATCGTAATCATAAAATAGTTTAAACGGTTATCTAGGTTTTACTAGCTCAAAATTTTAAATGATATCTCCGTTTCCTTACAAATAATTTATTTCATATGGGGGCAGCACTGGACTCCGTGTATCGTCCTAAACGAGTAGTGACTCTGCGTTTTAGAAGTGCTAATCTCTGCTCTTCATCCGGTAATCTTGTCTGTTCGACTTCGACCTAACTATACATTACATATACAATTGATTTGGACATATATGTATGACTCATTAATTTTCTTTTACAGATGTCTAGAGAGAAAAGAATGGAATCTAAAGAGCGCCTTGGATAACTTTATTCAGCTTTTGAAACTAAATGATTTGAGCCCCTTATTAAACGCTCCAACGTGCAGGTAGAGAAGAGAAGGCACATGGTAGAATACTGATTTTATATATTGCGCGTTTTGTAATGATTAAAATTCAGATTGTTCAATACAACACCGAAAATTAGCATGGCCCAGGCTTAAGAACCCCCTTACCGTAGACTTTCCCATACAAACGTAGTCTACGTTTTATTTTAAAACATGTCAGATTTCGGTAAAAATTTGTAAGTTTAAAGAAATTGCATATATCTAGGGTTGTAATTGGTTTTCACAGTCAAAATATGAACTTGAAAGAAAATATAAGGGTGTAAAACTTACCCATACTGATGGTCAAAAATGATATAATGCACTTTATTTTCTTTCAAGTTCATATTTTGACTTTGAAAACCAATTATAACCCTATATGCAATTTCTTTAAAGTTACAAATTTTTATCGAAATCTGACATGTCGTTTTAAAATAAAACGTAGACTACGTTTGTATGGGAAACTCGGATTTCGTCTAGGGTAAGGAGACTCTTAAAGCCTTTTTATCTACTTTGTGTAGATGTGATATGTTTACTGATTAAACCTTATATTTTCTTTCTTTAATTTGTAAGTTGAATGTCTTAATTTTAGTAATTTGTACTTATTAAACAATATGCAAGAGACACATTACAATTATTTTATTTTACCCAATTATAAGTTTACATAATATTACTTTTTCCCCGTCAGTGGTACTTATAAGGCTAATAATTAAAAATAAAACAGGTGTTTAATAAAACAAAGTGTATGAAAATTATAATCTATATTAGGTGTATATTCCTCATTGTTCTTTTCAAGATCCTTTGTGATGCTCTCTCATCTCTGAGGCCAAGATTAAAATCGTTAACAATATAAAGAAAACAAACTAGATATTTATTAAAATGTTTCTTGAATATTTATTGCAATTTGCTTCTAGTCGTTTATATACCAAAACAAGGAGGATCTGTATGTCTATTATTCAAGTAATTTAATATATTTTACACAATCATCTCAAGATGTCTCGCATACTCTATGGTTTGCTCGGCGAGCTCGGCAGACGGCAGGATTCCAGCCGCGGCCGCACAAGTCTCCTCGGCAGCATTGAAGTGGTAACAGCCATCAGCACCCAAAACCCAGTTACGCTGTAAACAATATGGTAGTTTCATCATTTAGCAATACTATCACATATTTATGGTACTTCGCAGTGATTCGGTGTCCGTCATTTTAAACTTTTTCGAAAAAATGTGTATTAACCTTACTTTTAAAGGTTTTTTTTTATTTAAATACTAACTAGGCAGACTACTTGGATTTGTATGAGAAACGAATTTTATTTCTATATTCATTTATTGGATAAAGTTGTTCAAAATGAAGGACCGAATCACCCCTTAATATATTTACTCAATTTAAAGGTTACTTGTATATTTCTTTAGGGATAGAGAGCCAGGGAAACCCAAAAGCAAAAATCCGGGCCTAAGCCCGACTCACTCTTTCTTAAATTTAGGCTATGTAAAATCAGTCTAGAATTGAAAAGGGAAAAAGTGGGTTTGGCAATACTGTGTTACATCGCACAACCGAATCTACATACATCACTTTGGATTTTTTTCTGAATTAATTGTATGTATCTATGATAATTCAAATAAAATGTAGTATAAAACAAAGAAAAAAAACTTACTTTCTTGCCATACTCATGAACAGCCTGCTGTGAAGGCAAGTTCAGCCGCCTCGCTGCCTCAGCACAGGATATACACAGGTAGGCCTTCTCAATACACGCCGCGATCTCTCCCCTCACTGTGTCGAGCAGGGTATCCATGAACAGTGTGTAACTTTCTGCCGGCACATTACCCTGAAAATGGCGCCAATTTTAGAAAACATATAACTATAGATATTTTAGGCAAAGTTTCCTTAATAGACAGTTAGATAAAGAGGACCCAGCTAGGAATTTGAACAAGTAAAATACTTGAAAGAGAAGGTGATTGCATAAAGGGCAAGCATGCGGGCAATTTTCCTGCAGTGGGGCAATACAAACAGGCAGAGCAATAAGTAAATAGATAAGCACAAATCACACATGTATTGATTTTTTCTTATCACGGTAATAGAAGCAGTTTTCCCAAAATCAAAAAGCTCTAAAAAACAAAGGATCTCACTTAGCCTAATCTTTTTCCAACTTTTTTTGATTTAAATTAAAAACCAAACTACTGAACCGATATTGATCTGAATGCATATGAATTAACTTTTAAAATAAATCAATTTCAAAATGAATTTATCATAAATAATGGAGTTTTGAGGTTTTTTGAAGTCAGTTAAAAAACCTAATAAAAGCACAGATAATAAAAGTGTGTAGTACCTTAGCCAAAAAGATCTTATTGTAGCTGCCCTCCATGAGATATTGTTCTAACGCCAGAGGGTGCCTCACGTAAGGATCAACTCTAATGACATCTACGGATAAACGCTCCAACTCAGTGTGGAACTCGGCCACTCTGTTCTGAGAAAGCAGAAACAGGAGATTCAAACCCAGCAGCTGGTACATAAAGGCAGATTCGGGGAGATGGTCCCTGGAAGAAAATCAAAAATTTGTTTATTTTTCTCCACAATCTTACATTTACCAGCCTCAGCTGCTTGGCGTTCCGAGCGAGAACTAATTTGTTAAAGCTTGCGCCACTGTCACATGCTTTCCAGACAATGAATGCTATAAGTAAATCGGGAAACCATACATGAAGGCACATTGAATGAATTAACACTATACAATAATTTAATTTAATTATAATCATCATCATCATAATTTCAGCCGCATAACGTCCACTGCTGGACATAGGCCTCTCAAAAGGTTTTCCAAAATTAATTATAATGCAACTAATAAATTAGGAATTCCTGTAAAGTAGTTGTAAGTGGGAAGAAATAGACAAATTACAGAACATAATGATAACAATGACATAAGTACATAAATAAATATATACAAATCACACTGGTTGAGCTAGCTCTAAAGTATGTTTTAAACGTGTTATGGGATACTAACTCAACGATACTATATTTTTATAATAAATACATATATTGATAAACACCTAAGACCTAGGACAATGGTTAGCAGAAGCTTAAAATTAAAATAAAATATTAAAATTTCAATATTAAAAAATTTCATTACAAAAATACATGTAATGATAGCTGGAATTTACATGTCTTCTGAACAATGAGCTTGAAATACTGATGGTATTTCAAGCTCCTCTATTGTTCAGAAAACTTTCTTGTCCAATCTTAACATGACAATTACCAGTTTCGAAATATGCATAAGCACTAATAATATATGCCTGCTGGATCATTTTTGCTGAGGCTTCAGTTTACTTGGTGTGACTATGCCAGCAACATGAGACTTCAATTAGATAACATCTAGCATTTGTTGAACATCATAACTCTCCAGAAAAAGGAGACAGCGGTTTGCTCGACATGATAATGAGCTCCCCACTTAAACCGGGTCTCCAGCTAAACTTAATTGAAAACATTCAACAAAAAAACATAAACAAAACTTTGTTTCTAACGCCGTCTACTGCTTGTATAGACAAAACTTAGTTTCTCAAGCAAACAAAATTGCAAAACTTTGCACTTAATGTCTAGTAAATGGCAGATGATATGACAGTACCCTGCCCCTCGACCCGCGCGGAGGTAATTTCATGTACCTACGTATTTTCCACCGGACATGGAAAGCAAAAACATATTTGATGCAAACATAAATGTGTAAAACAGTGTTTTGTGTAGACGATTTTGTTGAATGTTGACATGTTTTTGTTGATTGTGAAGGGCAAAACACACTCCCGAGTCCCGGCTTTATACACACAAAAAAGAAATGAATTGAAGAAAATGTTATTTAAATGAGATTTATACATTTTTGTTTAATCACTAAACACATTGCACCTTACACCATCATAAGGATTTTTATTTAATTTGGTTAAAACCCTTAACACCCTTGCTGCATTTTGTTTCTATTTTTTCTGTACATGCTTTTCGTGTTAAATATTTTAAAGTTCAAACTGACTTGTAATCAAAATAGTAGCATTTCAGCTGGGACATGAAGCGCTCAAATGCCTTGACATCCTTAGCAGCTACTGCCCACTGTGCCCCGATCTCCAACACATCTCTAGCTAGGATCAGTTCCTTCTGATTCGCAGCTGTATTATTACTAGGGAGGTAGGTTATCTGAGTGAGCGCCACCTACAAAAGTAAAACGATGATTATAACCTCCTCTTTGTTTTCAATAGAATAAGAGAAAATTAACCAAATATTTTAAAATTTACACCCTAAGCATACATTTTTATTGAAATTATTACGGAATTGCAAAGTTTGGGGATTAATCTTGCCAAGTCATGATGCACCTTACCTTTATTTTGTTTAGTAGCTCGCCGCATTTGTCCAATTTGCGGGGTTTCTTAGCCCATTCTGTTTTGAGATTTTGATACAAAGAAGCAACGTCTTTTACAGAAGCCATTTGTTTTTTTATTCAGTAATTTAGAAAATAAAATTCGAAATGAAATTAGCTTTTTCACAAAATCAAATGCACAATCACAAATTATGACAATCAAAATCAACCTCAGCAATCAACTGACTGACAGTTCACAGTGATGTAATGTGACAGTTACCCAAAGAAATTGTATACAAATCTAGAATGCTTACGAAATGGCAAAGCGGTTCCCAAAAATTATACTTAAAGTTATAGCTCTGTTCTACTTTAAAATAAAAAGTATATGTTTTTGAAAAACACACCTGATCACACTATAATAAGACTTAATTTGGGCCTACCAAAATTGACAGAAGCTAAACGGGCAAAGCGAGATAGCAACAACGGAGGAGGCAGATTGTGCCTTTCTATTTAGTCAAATAAGAAAGTAACTTTAGAGTTAGGTATATGATCTATATGCCCAAAAACAATATTATGTTAGAAATTATTCTAAAATATTTTAAAAAGTTTGTAGACGAGCCAAGTCGAATAGTATTGGCAAAAAAAAAAAAAATGCTCCTAATAAAATTAAAGAAACATGGAGTGTCATAAATAAGGAAACAGGTAAAAATAAAACCAAAGAAAATATTTGCCGAATCAAATGTAGTGGTACAATAAATAAATACTTCAAAAACTGAAGAAATAGTAAATATATTTGATGATTATTTTACTAACATTCCTTTGGAACTCACTTCTAATGTGAGTTCTAGCGCCCAGCGTGCTGAGGCTTTGCTTAAGAGTAATGTTAGCCCTTGTGATTCTAAATTTAATTTTAAGCATTTTAGCCCTAGCGATATAATAGATGCTTTTAAACAGTTAAATTTAAAAAAATCAGAAGATCACTGGGGCATGTCAGTAGCCGTAGTAAGTCATATTATACACATAATTGCTGCCGATTTGGCTTTTATATTTAGCGAATGTATTGATGAATGCATATTTCCTAACTTAATGAAATGTAGTAGGATAATCCCCTTATTCAAAAAAGGAGAAAAAAGAGACCCTGGCAATTACAGACCTATCTCTATTCTGCCAGTTTTGAGTAAGGTGTTCGAAAAGATAATGCTCAATCAAATGCTACTTCACTTTAAGACCAATAATCTTTTCCATAGCCAACAATACGGCTTTACTACTGGAAAATCGACCACCGATGCAGGAGTAGCACTTATTACTAATATCTACGACGCGTGGGAAAACAGAAATGATGCAATTGGATCATTTTGCGATCTTTCTAAAGCATTTGATTGCGTTGATCATCCAACACTTTTGCTCAAACTTCGTCAATACGGTTTTGATGATAAGTCAATTAAATTAATAGAATCTTACTTAACAGATAGGCTTCAAACTGTTGATATAAACGGCGTAAACTCACACGGGTCTAATGTGAAAATGGGCGTACCCCAAGGTTCAATTCTAGGACCGTTCCTTTTCTTAGTTTATGTCAATGACTTGCCTTACATGGTTGAGAAAGAGGCTGACATTGTGCTGTTTGCTGATGACACCTCGCTAATTTTTAAAATAGATCGACATAACAGTGATGCTAGCGCGGTGAACAGCACCTTACCTTTAATTTCTGATTGGTTTCAGCCAATAACCTCATGTTAAATGCGAACAAGACCCAATGCATTCGATTCTCTCTTCCTAATGTGAATCAAGCCTGCGTTGACATACTAATTAATGGTCAGAAACTCGATCTGGTTGAACGTACTACCTTTTTGGGAATCACAATTGATTCGAAACTTCAATGGGGCGCTCATATAACTAAACTTTCTAATAGGCTTAGGTCTGCGGCTTACCCTGTTAGGAGAATAAGAGAATTGACAGATGTAGCAACTGCTAGACAAGTGTACTTTAGTTACTTTTACAGTCTAATGTCTTACGGAATACTTCTCCGACATTCAGACTATTTTTCTTTTACAAAGAAGAGCAATTCGTGCCATTTACGGTTTAGGATCGAGAGACTCACTGAGAGAATTATTCAAGGAAATAGGTATACCTACTTACTTTTGCATCACAATTCATATTTGAAAATATAATGTATGTAACGAAAAATATTTCCGTGTTCAATAAATTAAGTGATTTTACAGATAGAAATTTACGTAATAAGAATGACTTAGTTAGCCCGTATTACAGGCTGAATACAGTCAGTAAGTCTTTTATAGGGAAGTGTATACTTTTTTATAATAAATTGCCAGAATCGGTCCTTGATATGCCAGACAGAAAATGCAAAGCTTATGTAAAGAAAATACTCTGTGAGAAGGCTTATTATTGGACCGATGACTATCTTAAAGACAAAAAGGTCTGGCTTGAGCTTGGCGCGGGTCCCTCTTAAAGTCTTGTATACTTAGACATGTCATAATTTAGGTACATTAGTACATACTAAATTTACAAATTGACATTATTTAAATTTCGTAATTCTTATAATTCAATTTAATTATGACATAACAAACAATGTAATCTCTGCCCATCCATATAACTAATTTTTATGTTTTTAGTTTGTTAGTTGACGTCTTTAGAGAAAACGCAGTGCAGTTTGTTGCCGCTTCTTCTGCACTTGCGCCTAGGAAGCGGCGTAAACTTAGCTGTAAGTAATAATTTGACGTCAACATTTGTGCAAAACAAAACAAAGTGACTATTATTAAGAGATATTATAAATATCCTATGATAAAAAAGATATTTTGAATTAAATTGAATTGAGTTAGCAATTATTTTTCGTGGATTTGAATTTGGCATCTTTTTAAATATCCACCATACCTTTTATCATGTATGGGTAAAAAAAATCATTTAAGACTAGAAAAACGTAAATCGAAAGTATTTTCATATTAAGACTGCAGTCTTCGACAGTGGGAATTTTTGATTGAACACCCGAATCTATATTTTCTATCTATACATAGGTACGCATTGCGCTGTATACATGCACCATGGAGACGAATTTAGACGAATTCAGAACCGCAGCGAGGGGTCTGCCTTATCAGCGTTTTCGTCACTATATTTATTTGAGAATTTCGGAAAACTTAAATTTTTCTATCTTTTTATAAGACAAATTATTTTTATTTATTTATTGTACGTGTTTAAAGCATGAATCAATCTTCATATATGTGTATTTTTTAACTCAGTCGTATGCGCAAGAAATCCGACGACGTATTCGCTTATATTTTTTTCAAAGTTTAACCTTTTTAACTAAGTTTTTGAATGAATTAAAGTTTTTTTAATAAAATCTTCTCTCACTTTTTAGGATTTTCCTTTGTTTCTCTTTATTTCTCTGTAATTTAAACACAACTTGATGTTTTAACAATGACATGAACGTCGCACACCGCAAAAAATCGAAACACGTCTCAGGTTATTTGGAATGAAACAAACTATTACAATGAAAATCAATAAATTGTCTAATTCACTTTTTTAATACTCGACATATCTTAACATATTGTTACTAAGATAGTTTGGCTCCAATCAGCTCCGAAAAAGCAGTCAAAATTATTAAAAATAGGGACTGGGCTCTTAACGAAAATCTCTAAACATGCGTTGACTCTTTGATAGATACCATTTATGCAATTATAAATAAAAAAAACCACTACACTACAACACCAACCAGACCAGCTGAGTGAAACAAGTTGTAGTTACAAATGTATGTTGTTGTTGTATGTACCTACAAGCCCACAACAGTGGGGTCACACATATAGTTAAACATGGAATAGCCATTAATCATAATAATTATAATACTCACTCAACTCAACGCGGCGGGAAGGGCGCGGGTCTGCTCGATTGACGACGGTGATTTGATACTTTGTAATTTTTTAATTTCTATTTATTTGTTTACAAAGCTTAAATCTGTCTTTACAGTTCACTTCACACCAATATACGATAGAATAGCTCCTTAAGGGGATTTATGAATTTATCGGGGTCCAGTGCTGCTGCCCCCATTTGAAATAAATGATTTTAAAAAAAAAACGGAGATATCATTTAAAATTTTCTCTCTAGTAAGGGCTTACTCGTACAAGCTTTTCTTCGCACATTTGCGAAAAACATCCAAACAAAATTAAAGGTTCACAAATTTCACAATGGGGTGGATTGTTAATGGCGGCAAATTCGAAGACTCCTATTACGTAGAGTTCCGTAGTTAAGGCGAGATGGGTTCCCAATTTGCAATTCTGTGCGTGTTTTTGAAAAATCACTGTTATTAAACTACAACAGTTTATTTCTCAAAAAAATAACATAAAAATCTTAAGGATTTTCTACAGACACCCACAATAGTCAAAACACGATTGACGCGTAAATATGCCTTTATAATACGACCTCCGTGGCGTAATGGTTAACACGCTAGACCGCTAATCCGGAGGTTCTGGGTTCGATCCCCAGCCAGGTGAGCCAGAGCAAGTTGGAAAATGGCCTTTTTCAAATTGTCCTGGGTCTTGAGTGTTTATCTATGTATGTATTTATCATAATATTTTATGATAAATACATACATAGATAAACACTCAAGACCCAGGACAATTAGTATCGTTGAGTTAGTATCCCATAACACAAGTTTAAAACTTACTTTGGGGCTAGCTTAATCAGTGTGATTTGTCCCTATATATATTTATATATATGACTATTTAATACAATCACCTTTTTATATAAAAATTATACCAAAAAAATGTATTATCTAAATATCTATCCGTTTTGGCTACAGAAAAAAATATAAATATAATACAAAAAAAATAAATAAATAAAACACAGTGAAATATTCGTCAAGAGCGAAGAAAGGCCCGGAGCCGTGCTTGACGATATTTCGTAATTTTTTATTAACCGGGGGCGGGGCCTTAAAACTTTATGCTCATAAAGTAAAGTAAACAGATGATCATACATACATACATACCGGTCAAAATCATAACCCTCCTTTTTGCTTCGCCGTAGTCAGGTAAAAATTGTCTAGTTATTTTTTCATCTGGTAATATTATATAAGCTGTCATTTAAATGTCAGTATTGTCAGTTTTCCTTCAAGTTTTTCTTTCGGAGTTTTTTCAGTATCGCCGTATCGCGAGTGAAAATGAAATTATCGATATTTTGTCCGAAATTTAATAGTTACATAAATCAATGCTCTTTTGCGGCAAAATAGAATATGATATCTCATAATGAGTTCGGCTTCAGCAGTGGTATGTCGCGAAATATTCGATGAAAATAGCCAACCATCTGCCGAAGGTAAGATTCCATTATTTATTTCATATTTTTGTATAAAATTTTAGGTTTCTATTATGTATATCATTAAAAAGGTTGTCTTCAATTAATTTCATAAATGATTTGGTTTGTTGTCTTTTAGTTTCACAGTCAATAAAATGGTAATACGAATTGTAATGTACAACCTGAATAATGAAATAAGATTTTGGCTGCGACTCTGCCCACCTGTATTTCTCGTGAACTTAAACAGTACTCCGCGTATTAAGTCAGGAAATGATCTACCTATATGTCAATTTTCATCCAAATCCATTCAATGGCTGAGGCTTAATACAAACAAACATCAAAACCTTCACATTTCTGATAGTAGTTAAGTAGGATTTGTTCAATGATATTGCTAGTCAAAAATTGTAATATGCATATATGATGTTAATATCTGACTTATTCCTGATTGAGAAAGAATTATATAAGTTTTGTGTTTCATTAAATAAATAGCAGTTCTGGATTCATTTTCTATTTAAAGTTGTGGTTCTAGATATATCTTAACATTCATAGTTTTATTGGACCTCGAAAAGGAGCATTCATGCCCGGGAGTTGTATATAAACCCATATACAATAAAACAGCAATAGCTGTTCATAAATAAAAGGCAATAGTTAAACAATGGGACAGGGAATATTTAAACAATAATAGTTAAACAAAAAAGCGGGTCGAAACTGGTTTTGTCAGGCGCAGAACCAATGTGGTTGGCATACATTGAGGGAGGCCTATTCCCAACAGTGGGTTATAGAAGGCTGCCAATTAATGAGAGTTAAACAAAGGGAAAACCTTATGGGCTAGACAGAGCTAATGGTCTCAAAATCCTAAGGCTGTGATGGATTAGCAGGATGGTGGACCTAAGAAGGAAAGTGGAAATCATAAATAATGTTGGGGTTGCTAGCCTCTGCCCTTTCCAAACCATTGAAAATGTAACTGCTAGGGATATAGGTCCAAACATGTCATTTTTGTTATTTTTTATATGATACACTATCATGTGTACCCCTAATGGGACAGATAGAGCATTTTGGGTCTTGCGGATCTAAGCAGACAGGGCTGCAAGAAACAAAGGCCACTTTTATTGTGATTGTGGGCGAAAAGATGGAAGAAAATAATATTTTTTTGTTATTTTTTCCCTTTAAAAACTGTTCTCATGCTCTTTTTTTCTGGCAAAGGCTAGGTTTAAAAATTGTTGTTGTATAAGTACATTATACTTACTATATTTTTTTCAACTTGTTTTCTCTATAAATAATGTTTGAATATTATAAATTACAAAATTTGAATCTGTAATTGGCAGTAGTTCATAGATAAAACAATAAAATTGTAAAGTGCTGTTGAATCTTTGATAAGAATAAATAAATTAAAAAAAGAACTATAATATAATCTGTCGAAGACCTTGTGCAAATCTATGTTTTCATTATTCCAAGATCAGCAAACAAGAAAAGTTTTTTAATCAAAAAACATTTTTTTCATTTTCCTATTTGTGTGTTGTTCCTAGAAGTGTCCGAATATGCCCAACAACTGGGAATCGATCCGGAGAGCGAGAGCCATCTTCTTCCACTCGCCAAAGATGGCCTCATGCAGGCACTGCCTCCACCCTGGAAGGCTTAGTAAGTAGACAATTTAATTGATCTAAGTACATATGTTTTTTATTTAGATTGGAAGTTGTATTAAATCAGGGATGTTATGGATATAAAAGTTCGGATGTCAATGCGGATGTATCTAGGAATAATATTCTGGTGTCAGATAGATTACTGATATGAATTTATTTCTGATTATCTGTTAGTTTCGGTTAGGACATGGTATTTTTAAGATTAAAAAAAAAATTAATATAAGTGCAACACACCATAATATAATTCGAAACTTTTATGTCATGGACGTAGTATATAACGTCTAACCAAATACATATAGTGAAACTATTTTAAAGGTGAATTCAGTCCATGATACGGAACAACTTTCCCTAAGGAACAGTCAACTTATATGGGAGGCCAAAAATTATTTTTCATATTTCCATATATGTTCCTTGGGGAAAGTTGATCAGTACGATGAACTGAATCTACGCTTAAAATAGTTTCAGTATATTTTGTTAGACCCTGTATATGTATTATTACTCTGTGGTTATGGTTACAGAGATTTTTATTTCAGATATCTATTAATTTCGGTTATGGAACCGTAGCTCCACAACATCCCTGGTTTTAATGACTTGCTGATTTTGAACTTGGGCTTTGATTCCCAATTGTTGTAAGAACTTTATATTTTCAAGTGGGTTAGTTTAGTACACTTGTATAAATTTGATTGCCTTTTGATAAAAATCAAAAACAAGTTTTCCATAGAAATTCAGATCAGCTGATTGCTCAAATTGTGCAGAAGTAGGGACTGGTCAACTTGGCTCCGTTTTCTTGGGACCACTCAGTGTTACTTATTTCTGTAAATTGGATTTGGCACTCGTTCGCAAGCTTTACATGTTATATTCTGATAACATTGTATTAGGCATAATATACTTGTAAACTGACAAAGCCCTTCTGGCGCGTAGGCGACCAATACTGTGCTAATGAGTTTCTTTCGGCGTTTCTTCTCGGCAGTGGTCGTTGCGAAACGCTAGTATGGGTAACTTTAAAAAAAATATATAGTAATTTTAATATTATAAATAAAAATTACACGTAATGTACACTAAAATTATTGACGTGTAAAAGTGCCTACGAAGGCCTAATTACTGAATAAATAATTGATTCTTTAAAAAAAAAATTATACCATTACACATTTTATACCATTATTGATTATCTCACATTATCCCTTTGTAGTTATGATGAAAAACTCGGTTCCCATTACTACTACAACGACGAAACTAAGAAGACTCAATGGGAACACCCGTTAGACAATGTGTATAGGGAGCTGGTGAAGCGGGCGCGAGATGCGTCTATGCAGGACGATACTTGTGCCTCTGTTCAGGTAATTTCTCTTCCTCATCTCAGTATATTTCTATATCTAGTTGCATCCTCAGCTGTATTGCTGTGAACCCTAGGGTCTGTTTTCCGGAATTTATTTCTCCACTTCGCTTGGTCTTGAACATCCTTGGTTGTATAACCATTGGATGACCTTTAAGTACAATACGTATAACCATAAGGTTTGACGTGCTTTCCTATGTGGTTCCCAAATGATAGATAAGATGTCTAGTTGCATGCTCAGTTGTATTGCTGTGAAGCCCGGGGTCCGCTTTCCGGGCTTTTGATTTTCCACTTTGCACGGTCTTGAGCATCCTTGGTTGTAAGACCATTGACACGCATATCACCCTTGAGGATGTCAAGTCGGCATTTCTTGGGTCTACCACGTCTGCCGGGTTCCGGGAAGAGGCGTACATTTACTTGTCTTCTCGTCACATTGTTTCTTTTATCCCAGACTATTATAGAAAAAAAATTAAAATAGAATAATGTTTAGCAAACTAAGTATTATTTTGTTTTCAAGTACATATATTCACACTTCAAATCTTCATTTGTCTGATAAGCTTAAAAATCAAATTTTTCTATACATTCTGAAGCAAATATAAGTTCAAGGTGTTTTGTATCTCTATACAATTTCTACTTTATAGACCTAGTTTTTTTTTACTGCGTAAATTACCTGAACTGCTTTATTTGAGCGGCACAAGCAGGAACTGCGTGTCACGAATATGCAATTTTTGCGCTGGATATACGGAGTATCACGCAGAAATTACGTGGGATACACCCGGCAGCGTTCATGTCCGTGACATAGCAGACAAACTGAAAGAGTCGCCAACGCTGGTACGATGTTTTTCTACTCCACTTTTTCTAGAATAATCCGCCTTTGTTTTAGTCTTAAAAAGTTATTTCTTGTATAGGAACTGCTCACATTTGAGGAGAACACCAAACAGCTGGAGCGCGTCGAGACCAAAGTAGAAAGCGAGGACGATGAGCTCTCCACCGACAGCGAAAACCAAAACGACGTCAAAGATAATGCATCATCTACCTTTGGTGAGTTCAATAATATAAAAAAAAATTAAAATAAAAATACATTTATTCCAGGTAACTATTTGACCCATATTATAAAGCTAGTGGTTGAACCTCGTGATGTTCTTACAACCAGTGGTGGTTTCACAGATTTTCCGCCAGGGAGGGTTTGGTTTATTATTTATAGGAGGGGGGGGGGGGGGGGGGGAGACGACACGTTAAGCTTTAGTTTGCATTTTTGCCAAAAGTGGCCGTTTATATCAAACAAGCTAACTAAAGCTTAAGGTTCTCACTTTAAACTGTAAACAGTGGTTCATAAAATAGTTTGAAGGGTTATCTAGGTTTAACTAGCTCAAAATTTTAAATGATGTCTCCGTTTCCTTACAAATAATTTATTTCAAATGGGGGCAGCACTGGATTCCGTGTATCCTCTTAAAGTTCTTACTTTTAACTGTAAACAGTAGTTTATAAAATAGTTTGAAGGGTTATCTAGGGCTTCACAAGGACAACATTTTAAAAGATATCTCTGTTTCCTTTTAAATAATTTATTTCAAATGGGGGCAGCACTGGACCCCAAAAAATTCATGTATCCCCTTAATAAACAATCTCTTTTTCCAGTGCCTGGACTAAAGCGACTAACACCATTAGGGCGGCCACCGCTCGCGCCTTTAGCAAGACTGGATAAGAAACTAAGTGATCTACGAATATCACCCTTAAGAAGAAGCGCCGACAGTCCACTTTCGAGTAAACCATTGATCAGAAATACGTCAGACAGAGATTTATTGAGTCGCCAGAGTTTCGAAAGACCCAAAATGCTTTTCAAACAACAATCGGAGATCATTGACCTGAAGATTCATGTGCTCAATAGTCCGGAAGAAGAGAATTTTAGTCCGTTGTTGGCTGCAGCCAAAGTTGATAAAGGACTACCTTTGACAGGTACATTCAATTTACTCCTCTTTTGTTTTTCTGGTGTGAAAATAGGGATGATGACTGGGTCAGAAAAATATTATTCTAATTAGTCCGTTAGTTAGATTATCCAAAAATAATGTAGTAAAAATTCACAAAGATAGAGAGTATCTAAGTTTCAGAGTGGGAACTGTGACGTCACCGATGTGTAAAAAAAGTACGAAAGCGTGACGTCGTGCGAAATTAAATGCGCTGTATCTTTGTCATTAATTGTTTCTTAGAGAAAAGAAAAAATACGTGTACAATATTTTTTAATAATCTAACCGACGACGGGCCAAAAATAATTATTCAGTCAATCATGCCTATTTCCAATGCTGTCAGATTTTTCAAGTTGCCTAATGATGACAATCGGAACACAGTTGAAACCAACCTATTGCACTGCAGGAGCATGACCTTCTACCAGAGCCATATATTAGCCAGAGCAGCTAGAGTATTTGGCCTACACTCCTCTCTGGCTATACAGGTTGGAGAGGTCTCACTGATGTTTATAAACTTTGTTTAGCTTGTGTTTCCTAAGTCGCCTATGACATCCACGGGAAGAATTAGAGTGATCCTATTCTACTCTGCCGGAAACCACACGGCAATACTTTCACTACGTCATTAAATATTTTTGTATAGAATTTTTTTCAAGTGTTTTGGTGCAATAAAGTGTATAATTATTATTATCAATGTCTCGTTCGCGCTTTCTCAAGGGCGCCAGCTGAAAATCAGCTGTTACTCCTAGTGAGTAGCTTTAGCTGAGCTGTAGCCTTTTTGTGCACTGTGCCACACAAATGCATGCATGCTTAGTTTTAAGTACTTATCTAAACTTGTAATTGTGTACCTTATATTATGTATATTGTGTGTTACAGAAAACAAATAAATCATTTATCTATCTATCAATGTCTTTATTATCTTGTCGCAGGAAAAGGCAGCATGTTCCTCCGAGGCAGTAAGTCGGATCTACCCAGCCCGGACACCGATAAGTCTCTGCCTCTAGACTCTGTGACCAAGAGCGACCCTCCCAAAGGGATATTAAGGGAGAAGACGAGCGATATGCTGCTAAGGAAGATGGATAATGTCAAGCAGAGGCAGGCGACCAGCTTTGATGAAGACAGGAAGAGTGTTAGGTGAGTTTCAAAATCATCATCATTTCAGCCGCCCAAGGATTTCCAAAATGATCGAATCCAAAGTGGCCTGCATCCAGCGGTTTCCAGCGACCTTAGTCAGGTCGTCTGACCACCTTGTGGGTGGGTGTCCTACGCTTCCCTTCACGTGACCACCATTCGAGAACTTTTTGCACTATGTGCGACAGAGACACGTGACCCGCGACGGTATCAGCTATCTCTATCACACGTAGGGTTTGTGTCAGAGATAGACTGAACTCGTCGCCTGCGTCCACTTGACGTAGTTTCAAGCCGATTTCATTTGTGGCGACAACATAACATACAATAGGGATGATGACTGGGTCAGAAAAGTATTATTCTAATTAGTCTGTTAGATTATCCAAAAATAATGCACCCATATTTTTCAGTTTATCAAAAAAGTATAAATTCACAAAGATACAGAGTATCAAAGTTCGAGAGCCCCACGCTTGTGACGTCACCGATGTGTAAAAATCGTACGAAAGCGTGACGTCATGCGAAATTTAAATGCGCTGTATCTTCGTTATTTATTGTTTCTCAGAGAAAAAAAAATACGTGTACAATATTTTTTAATAATCTAACTCATGGGCCAAAAATATTTTTTTCAGTTATCATGCGTTTTTCTGTTACAGGTTCAAATTAGAAAACCTGCCAGAACCAACCATCAGCCCCGGCTCCAACTCGTCGTCCGAGCCAAACGATGGCCAGAGCTCCATCATCAGCGCCGCCCCGCCGTCCCCCCCGCGCGCGCCCGCCCCCCCCCTCCTGCTGTCCCCGCTGGTGACGAGACCGCCGCTGCCCCCGCGACCAGTGGTGGAAAGCCCTAGGGAGAAAAGCGTGTCGGTTTCGGAGAAAGATTCTATGGGTGAGTAATTTTACTACACTTTATCTTACAACCCACATTTAGACTTTCTGTATAACACAAAGGTTGACTGGTAGACAACGCTTTTAGCGTTAAGTTCGCAATGTGGCGAACAAACCATCACTATTTTGATTCCTTTTTAGGGTTCCGTACCCGAAGGATGCAAACGGGACCCTATTACTGAGACTCCGCGGTCTGTCCGTCTGTCTGTCTTTCCGTCAGTCAGTCACAGGGCTCTATCTCTTGAACCGTAATAGCACAGGCCGAAATCTCCTAAGGTACGCGCAATATGCGTCCCCGTTCCCCGCACCCGCACCTCTCCCCCGGTTCTTGACGGCCAACGTGAGTCATCGAGGCGAAAACGGGGGAAACGTTCTGTTTACTCTTACTGTATTCTGTGGTAATAGCTAGATACTTGAAATTTCACCGATTAAGTATTACTGTGGCGGATATAACAACAAATACTAAAAATAAAAAATAGTTAAAAATTAAAGGGGGTCGTCATAAAAGAAACGTGTTTTTTTCAGCTTTTTAACTTAATCTTCATAATGGCATTAACTAGATACTTGAAATTTTCACCAATTATGTATTACTATGACCACAGTAACAACAAATACTAAAAATAAAATAAATTAAAAATTAAAGGGGGTCGTCATACAAGAAACGTGTTTCTTCAGCGTTTTAAAACATTGTACGGTGGTACGGTACCCTTCATGTACGAGTTCGACTCGCACTTGCCCGTTTATTCCATCTTTTCGCCCACCATCACGCATTTTTGTTTCATTTCATTTAATAAAAGTCGACCTCCGTGGTGTAATGGTCAACAGGCTAGTCCGCCAATCCGGAGGGGTTCTGGTTTCCATCCCCAGCCAGGGCAAGTTGGAAAATGGTCTTTTTCAAATTGTCCTGGGTGTTAATCTATATAATGTATTTATTATAAAATATAGTATCGTTAAGTTAGTATCCCATAACACAAGTTTAAAAAAACTTACTTTGTAGCTCAATCAGTGTGATTTGTCCTTATATATTTATTTATTAAAAGTTGCCTTTGGGGCTTGCCGCAAGACCCAAAATGATCCATCTGCCCCATCAAGGATAAAGACTTGATTGTAAAGTTTATAATAATAAGAAGACTAATAAGATTAGACAAAACTTCTTTATTGCACAAACTATTCAAATCAAATCAAATCAAATCAAAATATCTTTATTATCATAAAATATTTATAATATCTCTTAATAATAGTCAGTTTCTTTTGTTTTGCGCAAATATTGACGTTAAATCGTAATCAAAGTCAAATCTATAAGAAGAACATATACAAGTAAACTTCTTTTTTTTTTTTTTTTTTTTTTATTGATATTGTATAAAATAAAATTTACAAATAAAATAAAATTTACAAATAAAAAAGAGACTCCAACGCCTCGCCGCGAGGCAGGGTACCCAAAAGGCTGGCAGCATTACCCCTCTGCACCGCGATAGAAATCCTTTGTGCAAAGTAGCTGCCCGCCCTTGGATCGCCCGTGACATCGCGGAGACGCGTTGAAATCTCAGTCACAAAGGATTTTGTTTCTGGACCCCATGGACCCATCGTCTCTACGGCGAAGGGCACAAAAATATAATTTCCAAGGAGATCTTCATACTTCCTGCGTTTCAGGGCCTCTGCCGAAACAGCCGCACCACCAGCTCGCACAGACGTTGACGCCACATGCGTGGACGCAAGAGTATCCACGCAAGTGGCGTCCCAAATCAGGCATTTGCCCAGCCTCCACGGTATCAGTGACATTCCGTCAGGCCTTTTGCCATCTGATCTCAGTAAACCGCTCGGTTCCAAGATGGCTGGAACGGTTACAGAGACAAGGGCCCTTCGGATGATGTCATTTAATGTACCATGTCGGGATAAACGACCAGCGCTCCTTTGGCAGGCTAATCCGTGGTGGCCCAACTCATTTACTGTTCTACCACAGACACACTGATGGGGCTGATTCACTTTTAAACCTAGTCTAAGTCCCACCGCTAGAGACAAAGTACAATTGTCCAATAAAGTGCCTAAATTAGCGGAAGGAAGCGCCTGCAGCCATAAACCCGATTCCCGCTCGGAAACCGCAATTAATTTAGCGCGATCTGCTGGACTAGTAGCTCCAGAAAGCAGACCTTGTAATGTTTTTCTGCATAAAGGCTCATCCCAACCTCTCTGGTGATGTACATTAGCTGGAAGTGGTACGCCGGGACAGACACTCAGCCAGATATCCAAAGCCCCCGCCAGTCCACAGATCCCCACGGCACCCAATGAAGGGCCTAGAATGTTACCGCATAGAGGACCCGCAGCATGGCCTGAGGACAAGAACGCCGGCAAAGAGACCTCCGACACTTTCCTGACTCCCAACCCACCGAAACGGATGGGCAGCGATGCCTGTATCCAAGAGCTATCATCTAGTTGACAGTTTAATATTATTATCAGTGTATCTTTTATAATATTATCTAAGCCTTGAAGGAGGTTATGATATTTGTAAAATTGCGCACATCGTAACACATAAGTAAATTTAGGCACAAAAAGACATGAACGGATAATAGAGAGAGCCATGTGTGCATTTATCTTATGCAAACGCTCAGATGAAGATTGGAATCTACTAATTTGCTCGTTAATGTATGAAGGTATAGATTCATCTAATACTGGGGCCCCGAGCAAACGCAAAGAATCGCTTTCTACAATTTTGATACCAGGAGCTAATGCATTAAACTTAGAAATTATGCCATCTCCAGCTACCGGATCAACGGATGGCTTTATATACAGTTCGCACTTCTCATAATTTAGTTCCAGGCCCATTGCCGCAAAAGAATTTCCCAAAAATTCCAAATCCGCCGCTACTGTAGCAGCGTCACCACCTAAAGTACCATCATCTAGGTACCAAACGTTAAAACAACTGGATAGGGAAGTTATAATAGGATGGATGCCCAGGCTGAAAATGGCGGGACCCAGCGGATCTCCCTGCTGGCATCCCGTGGAGGAATTTACCAGGTGATCTTTGTACACCAGATTTTTGGGAGACGCGTAACACTGCCAGAGGTAGGGATAAATAACTGGTATGTGGTCACTGGTCGCCCTCAACAAGACTCCTCTGTCCAAGGTATTAAAAGCATTTCTGATATCCACTTTGAGTATTACTTCGCCTCCATCCGAATCCAAAAAAGTTCTTGCCGCATGGACTGCGGCCTCGCAACCCCCTTTGATGCCAAACCCCAGTTGCTTTGGTTGAAATGTGTCACTAAGAACAGGAAGCGCGTGTTTACAACAAATTTTTGAAGCAATACGGCGGAAAGTGCTCCCCACTGCGATCGGTCTAATACCCCCGTCTTTTTTCCTCAGGGCTACGAGATTAGCGCCATATAAAAGATCAATGACATCCTCTGATACCAAACCCGAAAGCATTAAGTTTACTAAATTGACCAGGCTACCTAAAAGGCCTCCTCCTACGTCTCCCAAAGAGCATCCAATTAAGTCCTTGAGGTGTGGAGGTGAGACTCCGTCTATTCCTGATGCAGAGCCACTTTTAAAGGATAAGATGGTGCTGCGCATATCCTCTACTGAGGTCCGGAGAGTTGGACTCGAGGAGGAGGGTGGGGCCGGCAGATGTGTTGATGGCATGGGTGGTGGATGCTTCATCTCTAGGGCCTGAAGAGTATCGGCATTATCTGGCGCCAAGACATCGCTCGTAAAAGCAATTTTGCAGCCCCTCTCAAGTCTCCTTCATTTACTTTTGCTTCTATTCTTTTGATATGGTTTTTACTTTGAGATTTTACAACTGGATTAAAATCATTATTAGATGGAGGGTCAAAACAATTTCTCTTTATTCTTTTAGTCAAAGTAAACTTAAAATATAAGTTGGTACAAAGGCGGACTTTATCACTAAAGCGATTTCTTCCAACCAACCTTAGGACACAGGTATGGAAACTTCATAGAAGCGGAGTATCATTTATGCCTATACTACTACAAACGAAACTATACATCCGTGCACACTTCAATGCGTGTGTGTTCGCCCGCTCTCGCCCGCGACAAGGGAAGACGGGGAACGGGGACGATTATTGCAAGGGACCGTAGGAGCTTCCGTTCTGTATAAAATACTCTTATTAATTTCTGTGCTTTGGGCAAATAGTCTTCTTCTTCTTCTTCGTCTAACCGTATTCCCTGTTGCATCCTCAGCTGTGCTGCTTCGGAGCCCGGGGTGCGCTTTCCCGCTTTTTCTTCTCCAAATATAATATGCTTGTCAATGGTCAGCCAAGGATGCCAAAGACCTTGCAAAATGGAGAAGAAATAGCCGGAACACTTGAAATGATTTGGCTATAGTTTTACAACCGGCCGCCTGCCTGACGTCAACCCTCTTTGGGAAGCTTTGATTAAATAGTGATTAATAATAATAATTGCAGACAGCGAACCCCGCGCCGCGGCGGGCGCGTGCCCGCGCCGCCGCGTGCTGCGCCCGCCGCCCGCCGACTACATCAAGCCGGATCTGTTCCAGAAGAACTTCCAGAAAATATCCGACCTGGTCAGACCGGGCGACATAGACACTGCGCCTGTTAACTTAGAAGAACCAGCCGTGGATAAGGATGCGAGACCTAGGTAAGTAAAGTGGAAATTGGTTCAGAATATATCCGATTTAGTTAGTCCAGGTGATATAGATACTGCGCCGGTTAACTTAGAAGAGCCGGCTATGGATAAGGATGCGAGGCGTAGGTAAGTAGATAAAGTGGAATCTATTCTAGAACTTCTAAATATATCCGATTTAGTTTAGGTGATATAGAAAGTACGCCGGTTAACTTAGAAGAACCAGTCGTGAATAAGATTGCGAGACCTAGGTAAGTGGATATACATAGTAAAATCTATTCCAGGAAGAAAGTAAAATCTATTATCATTCATAAAAGGGTGACTCAACCCGTCAATAGGAACTACGTTCGTTGGAAAAAACTTAAAAAATATTCTGTCGTGCATTTAGTGTAAGGTCAAAAGCCAGAAATCACCATACCTCAGAGTTCCTCGTTTAAATTTTTCATAAAAACTTCACTCAGACGATTCCAAAGCTTAACTGAAAGATGAGTTTAAATCACATTTAGAATTGGTGTCTAATGCAACATCTTGAGAAATAACTTTATTTACAGATCTCCAATGATCCCGCAGAAGAATAAAATATCAATAAACCTAATGGAGAGCATCGAATCGGAAACTTCAATAGATTCCCCTGAAAGAGAATTCGCCAATTTAGACCTTAACGACCTGGACGAATCGAACGAAATCATAAATAAAGACGAAAACGGCATTCCAGAGTCAAAAGAGGAAGCGAAAGAGACCGAAAACACTAACTCAGAAAAAACTGATCCTTCATCGAACTCCAAAACGTCAATATCCAGTCACAAAGCAAAGCCAGAAATCACCATACCTCAGATAAAAGTTCCTAATTTAGATTTTTCAAAAAAATCTGACTCTGATGACTCAAAAACTCAACTGAAAGATGAGTCTAAATCTAGTATCGAAATTCCTAAAGACAAGACAAATATACTAAGAATTTCACCAACTCCTAGTTATACATCAGATCTTCGTTCGCCAAGAGACTTTGGAAAACCATGGAGTCCTTTATCGACTTTCAAACCCTTGAACAAAGCGGTTATTGCACCTCAGATGAAATCATCAGAATCTGCATCTATTTTAGGTAAAAATCTAGCCAGTCCAAGATTAGATGGTGTAATAATATCTCAAGGAAAGTCTAGTTCAGACAATGTAGTTGTTGTATATCAATTCGAGGAGAATAAAGCTATAAAGTCTCCGTTGATTCCTGATATGGGGACAAGAGATATGATGGAGAGAAATAAGGCAGATGAGAGGAGACGGTTAGAGTTGGCGTTGCAGAAGGAGTTGGAGGGAATTCGGATGGAGTGGGCGAGTAGGGAGAGGAGAATGCGTGCGGAGTTACAGGAGGAGTTGAAAGAAGCAGAAGAGAAGTTTTTGGCGGAGAAGAGATTGAGGTTGACGGAGCAGGCGGATAGACATAGGAAGGAGATGGAAGAGGTAAGAGTTACATGTTAACAAGTCTCATTATAATATTTGAATACTAGGAGCCTTTCACAGCTTCCCACGGTCACGATCCTATCTATTTACGAAAGCATAAAGTAATAAATGCTCTTCATAAATCCGTTCCGTAGTAGTTAAGTATTCTTATAATGTTTTGAAGTATTGATTTAAATCATATATCTGTACCTTAGTCTGAGATTTAAATATAAAGTGGGACTCTACTATTAATTTTAAAAGTCGGCAATGAGGACAAACAATTAATACTTCGATTGTAACACATGATCGTGATAATTCTTTGAGTTCTCTTTAACACTGTATATTGAAATAAGACGCCTCTAAAATTGTTTATAAATTTCGTTGTCCTCCATTTTATTGTTACGTGCGATTTTTATACAGCTTTTATTTATTTACAGGCATTATCATCAGCCGAACAAAACCACCAAAAAGAGCTGCAACTAGCTCTCAAGGAAAAAGAGGATCGCTACCGTCGAGAGTCCGACACGGCTGAAAGACAACACGCAGAGAATATGGCGAGAGTAAAAGAAGAATACAGAGGGAGATTGGCAGAGCAGAGAGAACAGTTAGAGATAGGTAAGCATAGTACCAAAGAGCGAAAAAGGTACCTTCTTATAGAGATAATCTGGTTAAAACCTTTTGTCTCCTTCCCTCTTATCAGTATTTACTGTTGCTAGAATGACACTTCGCCAAACGTCAAAAGTAAAAATGTAGTCTGTTTTCTGCATAATACGACAAAATTTAAATACCACTGTCTAATGACATTTACTTTTGTTTAGGTGACTTTTCTATTTAGTAGCGTCATACACGACCTGGCGTACCGCGTTAAAAAAGTACGCCACTACGTTGCAAAACAGGTTACACTTTTGAAACTTCATCGCAGAATCTATATACCTCCAATATCTCTGCATAGTACCGTCTCACCCTTGACAACTCTTTGGTTCGTAAAGTAGAGGTTAGTGTTTCGATTTACGAACAATAATTCTCTAGAATCGTAAGTAATCCCGAAAAATCATTCCACGCGATATGTACCGCGGCGGGCGGGGCTTAAAATATGAACAGCCCGGCGCGACAGTTCGCCGTGACACTCGAGTCGTGCGGTTGCGTCGCAAGAAGTTTCCTTTGAGAATATTGCTGTGTTTTTGCGATAATCGATTCATTAAAAATGCCGTCATGTGCCGTGAAGTGGTGTAAAAGACATGAAAATTAGTTATTAAAAAAAAAAGTAACACGTAAACAAGGTTATTTATTTTAGCGTAGCGTACTGCTTAATAGGTACCATCCGCGCGTTGTATCTCACCGCTCATTGCGTTGACTGCCCCACTCGACCGACGACGACGCGTGACCTTGTCGCGACCAATCGCATGCATCTTTGTCTATGTTTGCGTTCGAGTGTTTCGTTGTAATTACTGTTCGTTTGTTTGCGTAAATGGAATCAGAATCAAAGCGTTGAATGTAGGAGCGTTAGGTTTCTAGAGAATTATATTTCGATGGTTTCGATACATATATAATACTTATATTAGTGCGTTCTCGGTTGCGATTTCTATGCTAGTAGTAGATTTTAGTGACGTTAAATAGTTGTGACAGTGATGACAGATCTGCGCGGAAAGAGAAGTAGCTGATACATTCTAAGTGTTTTCTTTTCTCCCAGACCAGCATGGAAAAAAATGCTTACCAGATAATATATTTCTGTACAGAAAACGAACGTGCCCTGGCAGACGTCCGCGAACAATTCCAAGGTTCCTGGAACCGCGAACGAGCGCGGATGCTTGACGAACATCGCGTGAATGTAGATTCGCTTCGGGAGGAGCATAGTGCGAGGCTGAATGACTTGAAACTCGACTATAGAGCTGAAGTGAGTTATGTATTCTACTAAGAAGTCGTCAATTAGTCAATTTTTTTACCCCCATCTGTTAAAACATGGTGAGGCTTTAGGCTCCCCCCCCCCCCCCCCCTATCAAAAATCACGGATATTTTTGATCCAAAGAATCTTAAAAAAAATATCTTTAAATACTAGTATAATTTAATTTAAATCCGGAAAATTAAGTCCGCGCCGCTTTTTGGATTAGAAGTCGCGGGTTCAAGGAAACAAATAGACGTACTATGTCACTACACCCCCTTGTGTTACTAGGTGATTTTTCCAAACTCGATAGGGATTGGGGCTCGGATTCGGATCAGATTCAGTATCAGATCAAGTTCTGATCAGCTGATCGGTCAATTGGTATGGCAGGCCAAAACATATTTTTGATATTTCGATATATGTTTATTGGGGAAAGTTGTTCAATATCATGGAGTGAATTCACCCTTGAAATAGTTTAAGTGTATTTTGTTAGGCCGGTCATCCTCCAGTTATCTCTCGGTACCTAATGAAAGCGACACCTTTATCCATTAACAAAAAAGCGAATAAAACGAAACATTGTATAGTCTATAGTTTTTTTTTAACGTTCGATATTAATTTTGTCATAAACAAGTAGAAAAAAAGTGAAGCGAAAAAAACTGGGTAGTGACCGAAACACTGTATAATGTATTTGTTTTTACCCGACTACCGCTAAGCCAAACGGAAGGGTAATGATTTTAGCAGTCTTTGTATGTATGTGGATATCTTTGTGTGTTCCACCACCATTGGCTACATTTTGTATGCAAAAAAATCATATAACGAATGTTACGTACAAAAAAGGCGAGTAAAAAAATTTTTTTTGGTTGTTTTGATATCGAATGGAGTACTAGTATGAAATAAAAGGTCATAATTAGAATTAAATTAAACTAAATTTCGAAAATATATACATGGAGCCATAAATGGCTGGTAAATTGGATACAATACAATATAAAAAAAAACATTGCACCAAATTACATTATCTATCTATCTATACTATATATTATAAGTAGGTCATATTAAATACTTATCAGTTTTGTTTTTTTTAAATTATGTAATTTTATACATATTTTTATCACGCCAGCCACACATATTTTCTGCTTGGTCTTATGGTTGACCGGTAGAGAATGCCATATGGCATTAGGTCCACCACTTGTACAACATTTTTGTGCAATAGAGTTTTTAAAATAAATGAAATAAATAAACATTATCAAACAATTCCCGTAGTCGGGTAGCCGGTAAGCTAGTTAGTTTTCTAAACGTAAATCTTGTCTCCATAGGTGGAACGCCTCCGAACTCAACACGCGTGTCATTTAGAAGAGCTCAGGGCTCGTCTAGCGAACGAGAGGGCTGCGGCCGGGCGCAACCAGGAAGAGAGGGAACTCACTGATAAATATAGATGCCTGAAGCAGAAGTATGCGCGGCTGAAGCACGATGTCAAGGTGAATTGTCATCATCATCAGGTCTTTTTTAGTATCCAATGCAGGAGCACGACCCTCTCTGTACTACCAGAGCCGTATATTAGCCAGAGCAGTCAAAAGAATTCGGCCTACACTCCACGCTGGCCAGATGGGTTAGAGAGGTCTCACTGATGTTTATAAGCTTTGTTTAGCTTGTGTTTCCTATGTTGTATGTTACTTAACTAAGTAACATTTGAAATATTTTTTTTTATATATATTTTTCGCGCGTTCTGGGCGGACTGCGACATTGTCAGGTCGCCGTTTCTGACATTCGCCCTGAAGATGATCGTCGAAAATGATCTAAACCTGGTCGGCCTTTTCCGACTATATCAATTCAATTCAATTCAATTCAAAATATCTTTATTATCATAGGATATTTATAATATCTCTTAATAATAGTCACTTTGTTTTGTTTTGCACAAATGTTGACGTCAAATCGTTACTTACAGCTAAGTTTACGCCGCTTCCTAGGCGCAAGTGCAGAAGAAGCGGCAACAAACTGCACTGCACGTTTTCTCCAAAGACGTCAACTAACAAACTAAAAACTTAAAATTAGTTATATAGATGGACAGAGATTACATTGTTTATTATGTCATAATTAAATTGAATTATAAGAATTACGAAATTTAAAATAATGTCAATTTGTAAATTTAGTATGTACCAATGTACCTAAATTATGACATGTCTAAGTATACAAACCTTTAAGAGGGACCCGCGCCAAGCTCAAGCCAGACCTTTTTGTCTTTAAGATAGTCATCGGTCCTATAATAAGCCTTCTCACAAAGTACTTTCTTTACATAAGCTTTGAATTTTCTGTCTGGCATCATCGGCATCATCATATCATCAACAATCACACATCAATTACATGCACATGATTCATATCAACACCATTTCTACAGCAACACGTTATATTTATGTTTTTTATAAAAATGTTACTTAAAATGGTTTCAATTGATATACATTTCAATATATTTGCCACACAGTACTGTTATTTTAATTCTGATTAAGTATAATTTTTTTGTTCTGTTCCAAAATAGTCGTCAATCACTTCATTCAGGTCATAGCGAAAACCAGTGCTTTACTTACATCCGTGCGTGAGTAAAGGTTTACACTGAGCCTATGACCTTTTTGATTTGAACTCACACAGGCTATTATTTTCTTTTTTTTTTCTTTCTTTTATGTATTATAATTTCTATATTTATGTTTTTATTTTTGTTGTTAAAGATTGTGTGTGTGTTTCAATTCAAATAAAGTTTTATTCTATTCTATTCTATATCACGTGGGTCAACCGGTTTAAATTAATTAATTAAACTTTTGAAATATAAGATATAATTAAGAAAAACATTATTTTTAATTTGATGATTTAATTAATTACAATGTAAGTTGCATTTCAAATTTTGCGTAACCCAATGTTCGTGTTGCTAACATTGACATAGAATATATAGACCAGCTATCTCAAACATTTGCACGTGTTCTATTTTTGAATATATGACTGCGTGAATTTTATCATACGTATTTCATTTACAAATAATGAAATCTTGTTATTTACCGATGGAAAATTATTTCTTTACACTTTGCCGTGTCCTTGAATTATTCTTACAGTATTTTATATATTAAGTACTAGGCGTTTATGAGTTAGCAAGCGACCAAGTGAAGTTTATGGAGATAGCTAACTGAACGGGACAAAACAGTGCTATGTGATGTCTTCTCTAGTTTTGCCACAGAATAAGAACCAGTACTTACGTACAGAAGTCTCATTCAATAAAGAAAAGCTAACTGAACGGGACAAAACAGTGATATGTGATGTCTTCTCTAGTTTTACCACAGAATAAGAACCAGTACTCACGTACAGAAGTTTCAGTCCGCAAAGAAATTTAAAGAAATATCTACTCAATGTGGTTAGCGATATGGTTTAATTAAGCTCACGTCAGCACTCAGCACCTTTTCGTTTAGATACCTAGACATCCATTGCAAGCCAATTTCATTCTTATTACTCTGGACAAACGATTCGTATAACTGAATTTACCACTTGGAGGGGCCGCCGCGCTCTTAGTTATAATGTAGGTATATTTTCGATACCTTAACGGGGAGTGACACAGGCCTGGTTTTTCATAGCTCTATGGTTGCTAAATGTTGCTCCATAAAGAGTAACATTAGTGTGGATGCACCTTAATAAATATTTTTTTTATCTCTTTTCATCCATCCTTTTTACATGACCAAACCACCTTAACATCGCTTTCTCTATTTTTGAAGAGACACATCCACCTTAACAATTTGCTTGTTTCGTTTTGCAGATGTCTATCGAGAGGCGTAACAAACGTCGTGAGATGAGCATGACGACGGGTTCGGAAACTGAGAAATCTAATTCGCATAAAGCTACTCAGTCTTTGGAAAGGTATGGCATCACATAAATATGATTTACTCGTATCAGTTATTTTATTAAAACTAACGTGAGATAACTCCCTAATAAAATTTACACCGGTTGATTCACGTGATGTAGGTAGTCGGAAAAGGCCGAGCAGGATTCGATCGATTTAGACGATCATCTTCAGGGCGAGTGTCAGCGGCGGCCCGACGATGTTGCTTTCCGCTCAGCACTGTTGTGCTCGTCTTAATCGATCAAAACCTGGTCGGCCTTTTCCGACTATATCACGTGAATCAACCGGTTTAAATTAATTAATTATAATTTAACAGCTTAGTATTTTTTCATGAAGATAAAACTTCTTTATTGCACCAACTGATTATAACAATAATCAAAAGTAAATTTAATATAAAGTAGGTAGAAAGGCGGGCTAATCACTAAAGCGATTCTTCCAGTCAAGCTTTTGGGTGATTGTATACTATTATAATTAAATTTTTAACAAAAATAAAACAACCGACTTCAATTTTTTTTAGGTGTTTCTTCCATATCTCCAAAGTTCTTCATCATATCTTCACCAAATTAAAATGGAACTAACTTAGTAGCAAAGGCTTTCAAATAAAAAAAAATGGTTGCCTGTAAAGTCGGTTTTACGGGCGAAGATTTTACGTGACAACGCGCGCGGCAGACCGATCATAGTTGAGTGGGAGAGAGACGCAAGGCATTCGGCGGGCCTCTCTCTCGTTCGGTGACTCATCGTAACGTTACCGAGCGTTACACTTTTTCATAAGTGACTCCCAGCCGCAACCTAATTTAAGACGTTGTCACGTCAAAAATATCAAAGTCTGTTTACAATTGGCGAAGATATTGCATAACAAATATACATAAAAAAAACCAGTCGAATTGATAACCTCCTCCTTTTTTGAAGTCGGTTAAAAAGATGTGGGGAGTTGTCTCATCAATCATCAATATCATCATACACTACCGTTGTCATATTCGCATTCACGTACGTACGTACTCGGCGCCTCGATGTTTCGCGATCGATCACATTCGTCAACTATGGAGAATTTTCGAGGTGTTTTTGCCGGCGCATATAAAAAGAGAACCAAGTGTGCGTAACGCCAATTCTATGTGACTCAGTGAGATAACTTCGAAGTGAATTAACAAGTGATATCGGCGAGTAACTTACGACTTCAGCAACGAATTAAAGGACAATGAGTGCTTGACGATTTGGATATCGGACGTTCGGAAGACAAGTTTTGTGTGTCAATCTTGAGTCCCGTAGTGAATAAATTCCCTAAGCAAAGTTAGTGTTTTACCACAGAACTAATAAGAGTATTACATACAGAACGGAATCTCCTAAGGTTCCTTGCAATATGCGTCCCCGTTCCCCGTCCCCGCACCTCTCCCCCGTTCTCGCCTTGTCGCGGGGCGAGAGCGGGCGAACACGCATTGACGTGTGCACGGATGTATAGTTTCGTTTGTAGTAGTGTAGGCATAAATGATACTCCGCTTCTATGAAGTGCCATACCTGTAATTTTACTTCAAATCTCGAACCCTAGTTTCGTAACAATACTACACAGATTGAGTTTGCGATGTTCTATTTGGCAGATGTAAAGAAGTGAACGAGGTATCAGTGAGTGCGGCGGTGGAGACAGAGCCTCGGGCGCGGCTCAACAACAACCCCGTGAAGTGCGACAACGAGACCTCGCTGTCCGAGAGCGCGCCCCACTACGACAACAACAACGAACATTGGAAGCTTAACAGGGCTAATGTAAGTCCTTCACTAGTTTATCTATGCATTTCGCTCTTGGAATACCGTTTGTGGGGGATGATCCTAAGGGATGATAAAATATTAAGCGGCCAAGTGCGAGTCGGACTCGCCCTTGAAAGGTTCCGTAGCAGCAAGTAACATAATATAAAAGTTCAAAAGGTAAATTGCGGTTAACGATTTATGACGTATTAAAAAAAAGTACTTACTAGATCTCGTTCAAACCAATTTTCGGTGGAAGTTTGCATGGTAATGTACAGTGGAAAATTAAGATACCTGTGCCACCTCTCGTAGTGCGCGACGCGCGCGGTGGCACAGGTATCTGATTAACCGTCTGTACATCATATATTTTTTTAGTTTTATCATTCTATTATTTTAGAAGTTACAGGGGGGGGGGGGGAACCAACATTTTACCACTTTGAAAGTGTCTCTCGCGCAAACTATTCAGTTTAGGAAAAAATGATATTAGAAACCTCAATATTATTCTTGAAGACCTATCCATAGATAACCCCCCACACGTATGGGTTTGATGAAAAAAAAAAATTGTGTTTCAGTTCTAAGTATGGGGAACCCCCAAAATTTATTGTTCTTTTTTGTATTTTTGTGTGAAAATCTTAATGCCGTTCACAGAATACATCTACTTACCAAGTTTCAACAGTACAGTTCTTATAGTTTCGGAAAAAAGTAGCTGTGACATACGGACGGACAGTCAGACAGACATGACGATTCCATAAGGGTTCAGTTTTTTGCCATTTTGCTACGGAACCCTAAAAATGAACTGTAATTCAAGGGGCTGGTTTATTACTCGTACGTGATACAATATTTACCGCGCCTACGTCCGCGGTGGACTTTGCGATGGTAAGAGTGCAGGCTGCTCGGTGCGCCGCGCCCGGGGCTTCCTCAGCCCCCGGACCCCGCATCGGCTCCCCTGGTGGGGCGATTGGGGAATTCGCCTCAACATCGGTCAATGATCAAATAATCGTGCTTACTTAGTCTTTGGCACACTTTTGTATCAGGTTTCGTTCAATCATTTGATCAGCGCTTCTGACCCCGTAGCATGGCACTGGCGACTGCGTTTATCGAGCGCTATCGTTAATCGCTATCTCTATGTAATAATAACGTACGGACTAGTGTCCGTTGCGCGATAAAAACTTTATCCAGGTTTATCAACGGTACCATGCTAAGGGTGCTGGCTGGTACACTTTTGTATCACATTACATTTCGTCATCACGTTTGATTTACTTTTAAACTGCGCGTTCCGAACTATTATTTGATGTCGTTATCTCATCCGTCTTTAGTACCTGTTGGTGATTCGGTTGTTTTCGTTGTCACTACAACAAGAACAACAATAACAATTCTAATGAACCTCATTGGAGGCGGTAAACAAATTAATGCGACATATTATTGCGACAAGATAAAACAAGTTGACCACAGTTCATTTTTAGGTATAATAATAGATAAGAATCTTAATTGGAAGGAACATATTAATAATGTTTGTGAGAAACTGGACAGATTTGTATATGTTCTACGTAGATTAAAGACGACATCCTCTCAAGAAACTGCTCTTCTGACATACCACGGATACGTGGCATCGGTACTACGGTACGGTTTAATTATCTGGGGCAACTAGGTCGAAATGATTAAAGCATTTACGTTACAAAAAAAATGCATACGAATATTACATGGAGTAGACCACTGTAAACCACTGTTCAAAAAGTCGAAGATTCTACCTCTTACATGTCTCTACATTTTCGAAATATGCTTATTTGTAAAAAGATATCCGCATCTTTTCCCTCTGAACGACACTGTTTTAAAAAAGAAGAGCAGTAGAAACCCAACCAAACTGTATATCCCAGCACAGAGACTGCAACTCTACGGTAACAATGTCTATTGTATGGCAATCAAAGTGTTCAATGCATTACCGAGGGAAATTAGAGAAATTAATAGAGAGAGTGCATTTAAATCAACTTTATTTAATTGGCTGCTAGATAAATGTTATTGTACTACCGAGGAAATATTTAAATGACAGCTAAATTGTATATTAAACGCTTTGACATGTAATATGATTTGTGAACATGAATAGGTATAATTAATTTAAAAAATAATAATACCTAAATTTTAATCTTAATTTAACTAAATATTCCTACGCCTTATAGGCAGAGTATGTAGCACACACACAATTCTGTAACACCATTGTATCACCATATTCTAAGGAATAAATGAATATCTATCTATCTAACTAAATTCCTGGGTCAAAAAAAATATTTGGTACTGTTAAGAAAATAATGTCACTTTTCATTGATCACATCCACTTTGTACGTGATTTTAGATTTATTAATGCAGAAAAACGGATACTAAGAGCGCTATTTGACTCCAAGAAACAATGACGTCACAGTCCGTTATTTCATACAAATCCCATAGAAAATGTCTGTTTTAACGTTGAGAAAAAAGTATTTGATTTGACTTGTTGGAAACTACCGGATTCAGTCAATCTTAAGGGCCCAGTCCCTATTTTTTGTGATTTTGACTGCTTTTTCGGAGCTGATTGGAGCCAGGCGATCTTGGTAACAATATGTTAAGATATGTTAAATTGAAGTTTATTTAAGTATTAAAAAAGTAAATGAGACAATTTATTGATTTTCATTGTAATAGTTTGTTTAATTCCAAATAACCTGACAAGTGTTTCGATTTTTAGCGGTGTGGACGTTCATTGTCGTTTACACGGAATTTAAAACATGAAGTTGCGTATAAATTACAGAGAAATAAAGAGAAAGGAAAATTCTAAAAAGTGAATGAAAAGATTTTAATAAAAAAAAATAACTCATTCAAAAACTTAGTTAAAAAGGTTAAACTTTGAAGAAAATATAAGCGAATACGTCGTCGGATTTCTTGCGCATACGACTAAGTAAAAAACCGGCCAAGTGCGAGTCGGACTCGCGCACCGAGGGTTCCGTACAAACCTGCAAGGTTTACAAAGTTCGTTCATTACGACAAGTAAGTTTAAAATTATTAAAAAAAAATATATTATGTGATGTAACTAAAAATTTATGGTTTTCGTAATTTTTCCTTTATCTATGCTATAAGACGTTGCTTCGTACCAAATTTCAAGATTCTGAGTTCACGGGAAGCACCCTGTAGGTTTTGATTCCCTTGCAAGTGTCGAAAATTTGCGGCATAAACGGCTGTATCTTTTGATTGCGTTGGCTTAGAAGTTTGATTTTTTCACAGCTTCAAGGGACAGTAGACCTGAGTAATTGATATAAATTTCAGCTTCATACCTCCACGCGTTCCTGAGAAAAAGGGTTTTGACAGACGGACGGACGGACGGACAGACGGACAACAAAGTGATCCTATAAGGGTTCCGTTTTTTCCTTTTGAGGTACGGAACCCTAAAAATAAAAAATACACATATATGAAGATTGATTCATGCTTAAACACGTACAATAAATAAATAAAAATAATTTGGTTTTTGTAAAAAGATAGAAAAGTTTAAAGTTCCTCCATGTGCATGTAAGAGGGCTCAATTCAATTCAATTCAAAATATCTTTATTATCATAGGATATTTATAATATCTCTTAATAATAGTCACTTTGTTTTGTTTTGCACGAAATTGTTGACGTCAAATCGTTACTTAAAGCTAAGTTTACGCCGCTTCCTAGGCGCAAATGCAGAAGAAGCGGCAACAAACTGCACTGCACGTTTTCTCCAAAGACGTCAACTAACAAACTAAAAACTTAAAATTAGTTATATAGATGGACAGAGATTACATTGTTTATTATGTCATTATTAAATTGAATTATAAGAATTACGAAATTTAAAATAATGTCAATTTGTAAATTTAGTATGTACCAATGTACCTAAATTATGACATGTCTAAGTATACAAACCTTTAAGAGGGACCCGCGCCAAGCTCAAGCCAGACCTTTTTGTCTTTAAGATAGTCATCGGTCCTATAATAAGCCTTCTCACAAAGTACTTTCTTTACATAAGCTTTGAATTTTCTGTCTGGCATATCAAGGACCGATTCTGACAATTTATTATAAAAAGTATACACTTCCCCATAAAAGACTTACTGACTGTATTCAGCCTGTAATACGGGCTAACTAAGTCATTATTATTACGTAAATTTCTATCTGTAAAATCACTTACTTTATTGAACATGGAAATATTTTTCCTTGCATACATTATATTTTCAAATATGAATTTGAAGTTTTGGCTGTTTGATAAGTACCCGTTTTCTAAATATATTAATATCACTGGCCGCAAATAAGTATACCACCTTTTTAAGCCATTTTCCAGAGGCGGGAAAATTAAAAAAAAATGGCATTCTTTTGTTGTTTTCTCATTTGACAACGATTTAGTAAAGGCGTGAACTTAAAATTGTTAAAATGGAGAAAGAACAGTATCGGTTTGTAATTAGTTTCTTATTTTTGGAAGGAAAAACGTGATGAAATAAAAGTAAGAATGCAAGCGGTTTACCATGAATGTGCTCCTTCTATGTCAACCGTCAGATATTGGTATAACGAGTTTAAGCGGGGGAGAACAACCGTCTTTGATGAGAATCGCCCAGGCCGGCCAGTTGAGGTGACTACAGACGATATGGTTAAGAAAATTGAAAATATCGTTTTAGCCGACCGCCGAATTAAACTTCGAGAAATCGTTGATGCTGTAAATGTTTCAATCGAGAGGGTACAACACATATTAGAAGAAAAATTGGGTATGAAAAAAGTATCGGCGAGGTGGGTGCCGCGTTTACTCACGGAGGAGCAAAAACGGAACCGACTGACTACTTCGGAGCAGTGTTTGGCCGTGTTCAAACGTAACCCGAAGGAGTTTCTGCGTCGTTTCGTGACCGTGGACGAAGCGTGGGTCCACCACTACACCCCGGAAATGAAAGAGCAGTCGATCAGTGGATTTTACCGGGTGAACTTGCTCCAAAGAAAGCAAAAACCGTCCCATCGGCTGGAAAGGTCATGGCGACCGTTTTTGGGGATTCGCAGGGTATTATACATATTGACTATTTAGAAAAGGGAAAAACAATAACAGGGCAGTACTATGCCAATTTATTGGATGAATTTGACGCCGTGTTGAAGGACAAACGACCCCATTTAAAAAAGAAAAAAGTACTGTTTCATCACGACAACGCCCCGGCTCATTCGTCCAGAGTTGTGACGGCTAAATTAGCACAGTTACGCTACGAACTATTGTCTCACCCCCCGTATTCTCCAGATTTGGCCCCATGCGATTTCTTTTGTTTCCCAACCTAAAAAAATGGCTCGGTGGCAAGCGATTTGCATCAAATGACGAAGTCATTGCCGCCACAGAGGCCTATTTTAATGACTTTCCAAAATCATACTTTTTGGATGGTTTATTGAAGCTTGAGTATAGGTGGAACAAATGTATAGAGTTAAAAGGTGACTACGTAGAAAAATAAATGCATATATACAAAAAAAAAATTTTTTTTTTCCATAAACGGGTATTTATGAAACAGCCCTCGTACATTACAGCGCAATGCATACGCGTGTAGATAGAAAATATAGACTCGGGTGTTCAATCCAAAATTCCCACGGTCGAAGACTGCAGTCTTAAAGTAATTTCGTTTTGCCCAGGCCGTGCTATCAGCAGACGCGTCACAAACGTCAGCGGTTAAACCGCACAGACGGACAGCCGTCGCGTTCCGAGAGCCGCCGCGACGGAGGCGAGACGCTCACAGAGACACAGGTATGAACTTTTGTACTTCTGTTCTGGTGGCAAGCTATTTTAAGATCTTAAGCCAAGGGGATAACATACAAGTCACATACATCGACAGCTTAGCATTGTTTTATTTCTTGTCATTTCAGAGATGTGACGACATGACATTAAATTTCCATTGCTTTGAACTTGATATTTGATTTGCAAGACAATTGTGACCTAAGACAGAAGACAGAAATTAATAAGAGTATTACTTACAGAACGGAATCTCCTATGGTCCTTTGCAATATGCGACCCCGTTCCCCGTCCCCGCACCTCTCCCCCGCTCTCGCCTTGTCGCGGGCGAACACACACGCAGTGACGTGTGTACGGATGTATAGTTTCGTTTGTAGTAGGCTTAGTTGATACTCCGCTTGTATGGAGTGCCATACCTGTGTTTCTGTTCTGTTGGCAAGCGATTTTGAGATCTACATCAAGAGAATGTCACAGACATCGGCAGCTTTTGCTCAGCATTCTTTTTTTTTTTGTTATTTCCGAGATATGATGACATGGTTTCAATTTCTATATTTTTGTGTCAATCGTGGTCACCCATCCAAGTTCGGATCACTTCCGGGGTTGCTTAACTTGTGGAAGCGCTAGCAATGCGTAGTCCCATCGTTTTGGACAAAATGTGGAAGTATAAAGTCTTGTTTCAGGTGCTCCAACTGATTGCCAAGACTCCTCAGATGCCACTACAGCGGACGAGAAACCGAAAGAAAGCCTTAATGGTAATATATCGTTTTATTTTAGACTTAGGGACTTAGGGATTATTAGTGCATTTAATCTCAAAACCGTAAGAGTGGCCTTACCCTGGACAGAATCAGAGTTTCCCATGTGAACGTAGTCTACGTTCTACGTTGTATTTTGAAACGACATGTCAGATTTCGGTAAAAATTTGTAACATTAAAGAAGTTGCGTATATCTAGGGTTATAATTGGTTTTCACAGTCAAAATGTGAACTTGAAAGAGAATATAGTGTATTATATCATTTTTGACCATCAGTATGGGAAAGTTTTACACCCTTATATTTTCTTTCAAGTTCACATTTTGACAGGCAATTTCTTTTAAGTTACAAATTTTTACCGAAATCTGACATGTCGTTTCAAAATAAAATGTAGACTACGTTTGCATGGGAAAGTCTAGGGTAAAGGATTGTTAACATTTCAAAGAAAACTTTTTTTGTGTAGTCTGTTCGATAGACTGAAAAAAAATTTGAGGCAGAATTTTCTGAAGGTGTGACGAAACTCTCAGTCGTGAACCATGGCGTACGATAGAGACGGGGTCACTCACGGATTCTATCCATCTCTTTCGCACACATGATTTGTGACTGAGATGCCTGAATGGCTACATATATTTTAACGTTGATTGGAATTGTACATTGGCTACCACAGAACAGGCATGTTGCCTAGTGTGGGGCCAACAGAGTAAATAAATGTTTTAATTTAAAAGGTCATAATAAATTTTATTTAATTTAATCCACATACGCGTGGCGCAGCGTTAGGCCTTGAGCAATCTATACTATATATATATATATATATATATACTAATAATATAAAGAGGAAAGATTTGATTGAGTTTTTTTGTAATGGATAAAATCAAACACTACTGATCCGATTTAAAAAAATCTTTCATCTATAGAAACCTACATTATTAGCGAGTAACATAGGCTGTTTTTACCCGTGTGGTTCTGGGTTAGAATAGGACCACTCCATCTCTTCCTGTGTATGTCGTAAGAGGCGACTAAAGGAATAAGCACAATCATCTCGTGCTCGTGCAATTGCATTCCCAAGGAGGGTTGACATCAGGCAGGCGGCCGGTCGTAAAACTATAGCCAAATCATTTAAACTGTTCCGGCTATTTCTTCTCCATTTTGCAAGGTCTTTGGCATCGTTGGGTGACCATTGACATGCATGTTATATTTGGAGAAGAAAAAGAGGGAAAGCGCACCCCGGGCTCCGAAGCAGCACAGCTGAGGATGCTACCGGGTACGCGTTTAGACGAAGAAGAATACAGATCCGATTAAAAAAAATCTTTTATCTATAGAAACCTACATTCCTGTTTTTATCTTTTTTCATCCATGATGGTCTGGGAGAAAAGAAAAAACTGCTTCTCTTCCGGCGCAGATCGTAAAAGCCGATTGAGGGAATGGGCGAAAATGCGAATCATGTTAATAGACGATGCGGCTAGCAACCCATCACTATTTTGATTTTTTTTTCCACCTTCTCGCCCACCATCACGCTAAAAGTGGCCTTTGAGTCTTGCGGCCCTGGGCTCTGTCTGCTTAGGGCTCTAAGCAGACAGAGCCCAGGGCCGCAAGACCCAAAATGCTTTTTTGCCCCATTAGGGATAAAGACGTGATAGTATGTATCTTTTAATTGTAACAGTATTTAAAGTATTGATTATAGTACATTACGATATAAGTGCGTTATGGTGGTTATAACACGAAGCGGAATTTCAGCCCGAGCGAATGCGAGGACGTAAGGAGCTGAGTGTGTTTAACCAATATACGCACGTATATCGTACGACGTTTTTCAACATACTTGTGAGGGAAAATACGTATTAGACTGATATGTTTGATTTTAAATAACCTCAACCATAAAACTTTGATGCACACTGTTGCTTTCCCGCCGTTTGACTTTTTAAAATCAGCCAGCAGGGCGCCGCGCAGCATGCGAATTCGAAATAAAAAAAAAACAATTTTAAGCGTATGTAAGATACAAAGATAAATATTGAAACAACGATGACGTTCGATGTCTGATTTATTCTTTTTCTTTACTTTCACCTTATGTTATCCAACTATCTCGCTCACACACAACTGTCAAACTTTCTTGTACTCTCTCATTCATACTGGATTTACCATTAATTCTGTCCCTTTCTTTCGCAATAGCAAATCGTGAGTTATAGAAATATAACTTCACTATTTGCGTTTCTAACAGACGCGTGTTTTATATATAGTGTTTATATATCTAAAACCGGTGAAATTAGATCAATTTTATAAGCAAGGGTGTTGAAAAAGTATTTAATGTAATGGAATACAGTTTTATGAATAGCTAAAACCTTTGTATAGAGAGCGGGCATCACTAACACAAGCATATCCGTGGTTTTAAAAGTAATTCCCATTGCCACGCAGAATAATGTATACTTATACAGTATTATGTATACAGAATAATGTATTGCACTGAATAAATTATTTTGAATTTTTTTTCAGGCCATGGCCGAAGGAGATGTTTCACAAGATTAAAATCTGCATCTACTTCTCGACTCAACTATTCACCCAAGTATGTGGACCTTTTAATACCTACTTAATTCTTGACAACAACGTACCGAGTTTGCTTGTTTCTCGTGTGTGTAAGTGTGGCCAACACTGGTGTCAGATTTTTCAAGCTGCCTAAAGGCATCTGACATAGCTTGACGATTGCCATACCACGATGGCAGCCGGGACCAACGGTTTAACGTTCGAGAAATTGATATGCCACTTTTTGGTCACCCATCAAAGTGCGAACCACGCCCTGTGTTGCTTAAATTGCGAAAGCGCTAGTTATGCGTTTTCCCGCCGGGCCACCGAGCTGTAAAATTAATATCAATAGTTGCAGCATAGGTGTACCCAGACCAGTTTTTCATGCTCGGCTCATGAAACAAGGGGAAGGGGTTGGCGGGCTGTCGGTCCATGTTAAGACAAACAATAGGAACTTAACTGTGTAATAGGAGATATTCCTGCAATGTTCTGCCGCCAGTGTGCAGCATTAGCGCAGACGGTAAACATGTTTAACAATGACAAGTATATAAAAGTCGCAATAAATTTGTAAAATTATATAGGTATTAAGTATTTAAATAGAAGTAGGAAGCCATAACACCACATCACAGGTTTGGTATGAGTGAATAATAATGAGATTGTAATGAGAAAGGAATAATAATGAGATTATAATGAGAAAGGAATAATAATGAGAAAGGATTCCCTCTAATATGGTTGAGTTAAGCGATGGCTGATCCACGCGTCAACTCGTGGACGGGTGACGCCAGTAGGGACTGGTCAGCTCGGCTCCGTTTTTTAAGACTACTCATTGTAACTTATTTCTGTAAATTGGATTTGGCACTCGTTTGCAAGCTTTACATATTATGTTGTGATAACATTGTATTAGGCATAATATCTTTGTAAACTGACAAAGCCCTTCTGACGCGTAGGCGACCAATACTGTGTTAATGAGTTTCTTTCGGCCTTTCATCTCTGCAGTGGTCGTTGCGAAACGCTAGTATCGGTAGCTTTTGAACAAAGAAAAAATAATTTAGATATAAATAAAAATTACACGTAATGTACACTATAATTGTAACGTGTAAAAGTGCCTGAAAAGGCCTAATTACTGAATAAATATTTGATTTTGATTGATAATAAAACTATTAAAATTCAATACTTTCATAATAATTATTTGTTGCAAAAAATAAGACATTTAGAATGAAAGCAGATTATTGTACTGTATGTGCCGCCATCTGCGCCGAGTTTGGCGTAATATGTCCTATTATTTTATTTATTTATTTAAAAAACTTTATTGTACATCAAAGATAGTTACACATAATAAAATAACAAAAGTAATTTTACAAATGGTGGACTTATCCCAGAAGGGATCTCTTCCAGTTGACCAGTAGGGCAGAGGACAGTTATAAATTTAGTAGGAAGGCAGAAGTACGTACAGAGCAATGAAAAAAGCAAGTATAATATTCAAGCTTAAACACTACGAATACATGACTCTGCAAAGAATTTCTGAACTCTTGATTTAAAGGAGCCTAATGATTGAGACATTCTTATCTCCACTGGTAAAGCGTTCCATAAACGCGCAGCGACCACAGCGAAGGACTTCGCGTAGGTCTGTGAGGAATTATATTTTATTATTAACTTTAAGTGTTTTTTTTGGGGGAGTATGAACCCCTAGATGCCCTTCGGTACGCCTATGAGTTGCACTACTTTCTCTTATACCACAATTTTGATTTGATTGATTAATATGTTGATAGTTCTTTGAGTTTAGGTTGTTTATTTCAACATTTATTAGATTTCTTTATTTTATTATAAGTATAAACTTTATTTTTCTTATAGTCGCCCATTTTAATACGGTTCCTGTAATACCAAGTAAGTACTTTCGTTTCGCACACGTATAATTATATGTGGGCGTCCAAGCAAAAAGGGTCTAGTTGTGGGGATTGAGTTAAGACCAGATTTGGTATCTAGAATAGTCGATTGATACTTTATAAGGATTACGAAAATATTTAAAAATTGACACATTTTTTTTTAACAGACATTTGATGTTAAAACTCTATAAAAGTTAGATTTGAGAAAAAGCATTTTAAAAGTTTAAAATTAAATTTATATTTTTTTTTTGGCATTTAGAAACATCTAATTGTATGCATGTAAATGTAATGTGTGCAAAAAAAAAAATTATATGCATACATTTTAATTAATACTCAATAAAAATCGTGAAATGCAATTTTTTCACCCAACTTTACAAAACTATCTCGGTAACTCAATGCCGAAAACTGAATCTTTTTTTGCTTGGACACCCACATACGAGTATAAACAAAACAAAGACAACATACAACATAATCTACAATTTTCAGACGTGGTGAAGGATGGTCGAGCCCTTTAGAGTCCTTAAGACAGCAACTACGTAAATTAGATGACCTAGAAGACCAGTTTCCAGACTTGGCGTGCCAACCGGCTTATAGTCTTAGATATCCCTTTGGAGAAATAGGTAAGCTACTATTGTTAAAGTTACTTTGTGAGAAGGCTTATTATAGGACCGATGACTATCTTAAAGACTACAAACAATAATTCTTTAGAATCGTAAGTAATCCCGAAAAATCATTCTACGCGATATGTACCGCGGCGGGCAGGGGTTAAAATATGAACAGCGCGGCGCGACAGTTCGCCGTGACACTCGAGTCGTGCGGTTGCGTCGCAAGAAGTTTCCTTTGAGAATATTGCTGTGTTTTTGCGATAATCGATTCATTAAAAATGCCGTCATGTGCCCTGAAGTGGTGTAGAAGCCATACAGACATAAAAATTTGTTATTAAAAAAAATGTAACGCGTAAACAAGGTTATTTATTTAAGCGTAGCGTACTGCATAGTACGTACCATCCGCGCGTTGTATCTCACCGCTCATTGCGTTGATTGCCCCACCCGACCGACGACGACGCGTGACCTTGTCGCGACCAATCGCATGCATCTTTGTCTATGTGTGCGTTCGAGTGTTTCGTTGTAATTACTGTTCGTTTGTTTGCGCAAATGGAATCAGAATCGACGCGGTGAATGTAGGAGCATTAGGTTTCTAGAGACTTATATTTCGATGCTTAAAGACAAAAAAGTCTGGCTTGAGCTTAACGCAAGTCCCTCATAAAGGTTTCTATACTTAGACATGTCATAATTTATGTACACTAGTAAAATTAAATTAATAAAATTTCGTAATTCTTACATAACAAACAATGTTATCCAGTCCGACCATATATCTAATTTTAAGTTGTAAGTTGGTTAGTTGACGTCTTCGGAGAAAATGCTGCAGTGCAGTTGGTTGCCGCTTCTTTTGCACTAGCGCCTAGAAAGCGGCACTAAACTTAGCTGTAAGTAACGATTTAACGTCAACATTTAGGCAAAACAAAACAAAATGACTAATATTAAAAGATATTATAAATATCCCATGATAATAAAGATATTTTGAATTGAATTGAAAAGTTTTTGAAATCAATTATAAGTGACAAATTGTTATAGGTATTAAAAATGAGTATGTTTCAATGAATAGCACGTCTTATAGAGTGATTATGACCAGGCGCGGTGTCGACAGCCGACACTCCCGAGCTAGAGTTCGTGAGACATCGGGCGCTCGTGGAGAGGGAGGGAATGCGGAGGGCGAGGGCGGTGCTCAAGAGGCGCAGGGCGGCGCTCAGGGAGACTAGGGCTTCGCTGTCGCCTCATAGAGCGCCCTCAGTGAGTACCTTCTTATTTTCGTTTTTCTTTCAGATCATCATTGTTAATTAGTTTTTTGCTGTAGCTGGCTCAAAAGAACTCGTATCGAGAGGCGTAAAAATAACCACCTGTATCGTAATGGTAAAAAAATTACTTTATAACATTATTTTGTTCGAGAGGAAGTGTTATAAAGTGATTCTATTTTTAAATTTCGGTATTATGTTCTTAAAGTACCTACGCTAATATTAAATCGGTTCAAAGTTTATGACATTAGTACATGTACTTTTCGCATCAGGAGGAGCGCGAAGCAACAGAACTTGAGGTGGCGTTACACCGAGCGCGCGCTTTGCTCGGCGAGAAGGAAATACGGCTGAGGCACATCGAGAGAGCCTTGCGAAAATTAGCTGACGCTCACCCCCCACCTCTCATACAGGTTGTCAGTCCGATGGATTCAGCCTTAGCTATTTCCTTAAGTTTGCTTCTAACCTTCTTAGTACGAGATTTTTTCGTTAGTTTGTTTCTTCTTTGAGAACTTTTTTCTCTAGACTTTTTTTAGTTCATTGCATATTTGTTATAACAGGTCAATGTTTTTCGTTCGTTATGCTTGAAAGTTAGTTTTTTGTTAGTTTGCTTCTTCTTTGAGAACTTTTTTCTCTAGACTTTTTTTAGTTCATTGCATATTTGTTATAACAGGTCAATGTTTTTCGTTCGTTATGCTTGAAAGTTAGTTTTTTGTTAGTTTGCTTCTTCTTTGAGAACTTTTTTCTCTAGACTTTTTTTAGTTCATTGCATATTTGTTATAACAGGTCAATGTTTTTCGTTCGTTATGCTTGAAAGTTAGTTTTTTGTTAGTTTGCTTCTTCTTTGAGAACTTTTTTCTCTAGACTTTTTTTAGTTCATTGCATATTTGTTATAACAGGTCAATGTTTTTCGTTCGTTATGCTTGAAAGTTAGTTTTTTGTTAGTTTGCTTCTTCTTTGAGAACTTTTTTCTCTAGACTTTTTTTAGTTCATTGCATATTTGTTATAACAGGTCAATGTTTTTCGTTCGTTATGCTTGAAAGTTAGTTTTTTGTTAGTTTGCTTCTTCTTTGAGAACTTTTTTCTCTAGACTTTTTTTAGTTCATTGCATATTTGTTATAACAGGTCAATGTTTTTCGTTCGTTATGCTTGAAAGTTAGTTTTTTGTTAGTTTGCTTCTTCTTTGAGAACTTTTTTCTCTAGACTTTTTTTAGTTCATTGCATATTTGTTATAACAGGTCAATGTTTTTCGTTCGTTATGCTTGAAAGTTAGTTTTTTGTTAGTTTGCTTCTTCTTTGAGAACTTTTTTCTCTAGACTTTTTTTAGTTCATTGCATATTTGTTATAACAGGTCAATGTTTTTCGTTCGTTATGCTTGAAAGTTAGTTTTTTGTTAGTTTGCTTCTTCTTTGAGAACTTTTTTCTCTAGACTTTTTTTAGTTCATTGCATATTTGTTATAACAGGTCAATGTTTTTCGTTCGTTATGCTTGAAAGTTAGTTTTTTGTTAGTTTGCTTCTTCTTTGAGAACTTTTTTCTCTAGACTTTTTTTAGTTCATTGCATATTTGTTATAACAGGTCAATGTTTTTCGTTCGTTATGCTTGAAAGTTAGTTTTTTGTTAGTTTGCTTCTTCTTTGAGAACTATTATCTCTAGATTTTATATCTTTTTTAGTTCATCGCATATTAGAACTCAATGTTTTTTATTTGCCTTGTTCGTTTTTTTTGTCAGTGTGCTTCTCTTTTGACAATTATTTTTCTCAAAATTTTATCGTTTTAGATGATCGCATATTTTTATTAGAGATAGGACAATATTTATCGTTTGTTTTGCTTACAAATCTTTTAACGGATTACTACAATTTTCGGTTTAAATACGCAGATTTGTAATGGCATTTTACATTTTTAGTTTAGTTTTTCCTTTTCACCGATGAAACTATCGTTTTGTAGGTTGCTTAGATTGTTTTTTTTGTTTGTTTGTTTGTCAAAACTTTATTGTACACAAAGAACAAATACCAATTACACGTTACATCAAGACATCAAATAGGTACAAAGGCGGACTTATCCCAGATTGGGATCTCTTCCAGTCAATCTTGAATTGAAAGGAACATTTACAACACAGATTGTTTGTAGATCTTATTTTTTTTTCAGTCATTCCGATGTTTTTATTATGGTCTCGTTGTTCAACCATGCTTCGAAACAACATCAATTTGATGACATTGATTCTTCTGCTACATGTATCGTATTTTTATTTGGTTCTGTTGTGTTGTATGGCCTTCTAGCGAGTTTTATGTTATTTAGCGCATATGGGATAGTGAAGTTTAAAGTTAATTGTGTTAAAGATATAGTTATATCGACACCCTTTAATTAATAATATCAGTGGGTGCCAATGTCATACAAAGACTTGGAAGGCACGTAAATAGCAGAAACTTGTTGACATATTATTAGTACCAGCTGCTCACAGAGATGGCAGCACACAACTACTAGCAAACCTGAAAAAAGTTTCAGTATATATTGTTAGACGTTATACAACGTGTAAAAAAAAGGGGGTATCAACCTGAAAGTTAGCTAACATACTGACCAATGCGAACAACTTTTACTATGGGACCATCCCTGAAATCGCAAAAATAAATCGCAGCTCCATAAATTTTGGCACGGTAGGTATTTAATTTTGTATGGAGCTATTCTTTTGCGATTTCAGGGTTGTTCCCATAGTAAAAGTTGTTCACATTGGTTAGTGCTTAATCCCCTTTAAGGTAGATACTTCCTTTTTGTTACACGTATAAGTTGACATTTTATTTCCAATCTGTCCATTAGGCTACGTGCACACAGGAGGCAACCACGAGCGACGCGTCCTCCGGCAGCGAGCCCGTGGCGGAGGCCGAGGCGGGCGGCGCCGTGCTGCGCTCGCTGCGCGCGCTGCACGCTGACGTCAGGGACATCTGGCGCGCGTTAGACGCTAGGAGACCTCACACAGGTAACTCACCCGAGCGTATTAAATACCTACCTACCGTCACAGGCCGGAATCTCCTAAGGTACGCGCAATATGCGTCACCCAGGCGTCCCCGTTCCCCGTCCCCGCACCTCTCCCCCGTTTTCGCCTCGATGACTCGCGTTGGCCGTCAAGAACAGGTTTTTTTTACGCGATTTCAAGTATGGTCCCATAGTAAAAGTTGTTCACATTGATTAGTACGTTTGCTCCCTTTTGGGTTAATACCCCCTTTTTGTTACACGTTGTATTTATCAGATAACCATTTTGTCTTGCGGCCCTGGGCTCCGCCTGCTTAGATCCGGAAGTCCCAAAAGTCTCTGTCTGCCCCATTAGAGATAAAGACGTGATAGCGTACATTAGCATAACCAGTCACTAAGGGTTGCTATACACTTATTTGGGCCGGCATGAATCGGAATGTTAGGGGGAAAAGGCGATATAATTGGGTAGTTTCCAGGTCAAAAATAAATTATTTGGTACTGTCAAGAGAATAAAACGTCACAAAATAATATCACTTGTCATTGATCACATCCATTTTGAACGTGATTTTAGATTTATTAATGCAGAGAAACGGATATTTAGAGCGCTATTTGACTCCAAGAAACTATGACGTCACCGTCCGATATTTCATACAAATCTCATAGAAAATTTTTTGACGTTAAGAGAAAAGTATCTGATTTGACTTGTTGGAAACTAGCGTATTCCCGGTTGCATCGTTAGCGGTAACGCTTCAGAGCCCGGGGTCCGCTACCTAACCTAGGTGATTTGACGAGGTTACTGGTTTTTACACAGAACGACTGCCGTCTGACCTCCGCAACCCAAATGGTAGACCAGAACCAATCCTAAAATAAAATTAAACAAACGCTAGATGGCGTTCGGAACCCACAGCTTTACGTGCCTTCCAAAGCACAGAATCATCTTTTTGGATAATCAGGTAACTCAAGCCTGTAATATTCTAATCAGACTGGAAACAACTTTACACAAAGTATGCTTCCCAATGGGATTTAAACCCACGACCTTCGGATCTCAAGGCAAACGCCTTGACCACTGGACCACAGAGGCAGTAACTATTGTAATAAAATTCAAACCTCGGAATAAATTACAAGAAACATATTTATTTAGCTCTTATGTAAACTAAACTTTGAAATCATAAAAAGCTTCATAGTTATATTTATCAGGTAACCATTTTGTCTTGCAGCCCTAGGCTCTGTCTGCCCCATTAGAGATAAAGACGTCATAGTGTACATGTATATTTGAATAACACGGCAGTAAGGGTTCCTACACACTTATTCGGGCTGGCATTAATCGGAATGTTTGGGGAAAAGGCGATATAATTGGGTATTTTACTGGGTCAAAAATAAATTATTTGGTGCTGTTAATAGAATATATAACGTCCCAAAATAAAGCCACTTGTCATTGATCACATCCATTTTGAAAGTGATTTTACATTTATTATTGCAATAAAACGGATATTAGGAGCGCTACTTAACTCAGAAATCTATGACGTCACAGTCCGATATTTCATACAAATCTCATAGAAAATGTTTGTTTTGACATTAAGAAAAAAGTATCTGATTTGACTTTTTGGAAACTAGCGGATTGCTTCGGGTCGACTTGTTTATTCGAAAAATACTGCGAACTTACAATGCCGCTAGAATAAGTGTGTAGCAACCCTTAATCTATTTGTATGTATTTTTAATTTATTTTTGCAGCATCTCCAGAAACAAGCTCCTGCAACGCAGCTACTACTTCGCAGAAAAGAATGACGTTATCAGCGGTGAGTTACAAATTGTTTATTTGTGACGTTCCACGGGAAAAGGTACCTTAATCAAAAAATCAAACTAAATCAAACATCTTTATTGTGGAGCACACCAACACAACACAGCACAACCCTCTCAGTTCCACTCACTCTCGTTCACTTCGCTCCTCTAGCACTCATCCTTAGTTTTCCTCCTCATCGCTCTACCTTCATGGACAAGTCTTTTCAAGTTCAGGCTATCCGGCTATGGAATGCCCTTCCGGAGTCTATAAGAAGAGCTCCCAGTCGTTTGGCTTTTAAGCGAGCGGTACATAAATTTTTCCTCCAGCAGTCCTAGTCCCAGTCATCCTGATTATATTTATTAGTATTTATATTTATGTATTTATCTATTGTATTTTATGCATGTTAGTATATATGTATAGTTATTATATGTTTAAAAGTATATTTGTGTATAAGTATACCTATGTGTTTTTGATTATATATATTTTATTTATATTAAGTTTGCTTATTTTTGTGAATTTTTTTGTTGACCCGGAGAGAATGCCATATGGCATTAGGTCCGCCACTTGTAATTTTATTTTATTGTGCAATAAAGATTAAATAAATAAATAAATAAAAAGCACAGGTTACAATGTTGTTAAAATATATAAAAGGTACCGCTGTGACCTGCCCTTAATGGACGTACAATAAATAATAAAATTTGGTCATTAAAGTACATTATAAAAATCATAAGTAATATAAAAATAATCAAAATAGTAAAAAGGAGATTAAGCTAAGTTAATTGTACGAATTGTTTTTCTAAACGTCTTAAGCGCTAACATTCACAATGGTACCTTTACCCGTGGAACGTCACATTTATTTATTTAATTACATAATGTAAAATACTACTGGTTAAAGAAAACTTAAGAACACCCGGGCCCTAGACTTTTCTATACTCTAGCTTTTATTTTGAAATGAATTTTGTAATTTTAAAGAAATTGCATATATTCGTATAATTTTAACTGAATTGCCACCATAAATATATGAACTTAGTTTTTAGAAGTTTTCAATTTTGATGTTGAAAAATTAATGACACACCTACGAACAATAATTCTCTAGAATCGTAAATAATCCCGAAAAATCATTCCACGCGATATGTACCGCGGCGGGCGGGGCTTAAAATATGAACAGCGCGGCGCGACAGTTCGCCGTGACACTCGAGTCGTGCTGTTGCGTCGCAAGAAGTTTCCTTTGAGAATATTGCTGTGTGTTTGCGATAATCGATTCATTAAAAATGCCGTCATGTGCCGTGAAGTGGTGTAAAAGCTATACAGACGTGAAAAACACAGGACTCACCTATGTAAGTAAATAAACATTTTATTATTGTACCTCACCGCTCGTGGCGTTGACCGCGGCCGTGTCGGTTGAGCAGCCGGCTTCGGGGACCTAGTTGCTTGACCGGCATGACGCGTAAGTGACATTGTCGCGACCAATCGCAAAGTATGTATGGAAAAGTCTAGAGAAATGGCGTTTTTAAAATACAAAAAGCAATCTAGTTTCCTCAGATAACTTACACAGAAAATCGAGCAGACATGTTTACAAACGAAAAAAAGGTTTAGTCCGAATTAAACGAATGATTTATTTTTAACTAATGATTTTTATGTATATCATTGTAGCCCGAAGCAGCGATTCAAGACAATTCCGACGGGGGAGTGGCGGAAAGGGCGAGGGGTTTGCGGGCATGGCTTCAAACTGCGCCTTAAATGATATCTCGTACATTTAGATTGTTGAAATCACAAATTATGACGCATTTCTCTATTATGAATCTCGTCTAAATGTAGCTGTATTTTGTAATGTTATTATTTTAAAGGGTTTTTAGCATTCAAGATGAAAGTGCTCAAATAATCAGATACCTCACTTGTAATAGTGGATAGTACGATACTTTGTCCATACAGGCTGCCTCGACGCCATGATCCTCCTTTTTTTTAACCCCCGACAAAAAAGAGAGGTGTTATAAGTTTGACGCTAGTTTCGGTCTGTCTTTTTGTCTGTCTGTGGTAGACATGGGTAATCTCGACTCCGAGGAGTGTTTCGGCTTACTGAATTTTAGTCCGCATCCGGTACCGACTCATCTTAATGATTCCTACTCCCTTATCAGCTCCAGTTCCGAGGTCCGTTAAGTTTCGCTGTTTAATCTACAGAATATAGACGTCCTTTCTGGTACCGGTGTCAATACAGAATAATATTGACTCCCGACTCCCGATTCCTCCCGAGATGCGGTGGAGGCGAAACGCGGCTCGCGGGTCGCGACCTGACAGGCGCCGCCGGTTCCCGGCGGGACCAAGATTGGTGCGGACTCGATATATATATAATTTGCGGGAGTCGATAACGATTACCGGAATTCAGTACGGGTATCGGCTCCTGTTGATGAATCGGCTCATTTAAATATTCGAATTTGTAGTTACCCATGTCTAGTCTGTGGCATCGTAGTGCTTGAACGAATGGACCGATTTCGATGCGTTTTTTTTTAACGTGAAAGCAAGTTCCCTTGCGGTAATTCTTAGCTATGTTTGATGAAAATCTATTTAGCCGTTTAACAGTTATTGGGGATTATCGCTTGAAAGTCAGGGTCTTAACAAATATATAGATGGCGCTATGTTGTGTACATCACGCGCGCCGCGTGCGTGATGAGTACTGGAACTATCGGTAGTTCCGCTAGTCATCACTTAGTGGTGTTCTTGACAGTCGGGGGTTTTTTTATTTTGCCTAGCAAATAAACTTGTTTCAAACAGACAATAACAACAGACAACAATACAAAATATAGCTACTTAAATCGTCATAATAAGTCGTTCGCACAAAACATTCTTTTTAAGATTATAATGTGATCATATCTTATTATAATTATCAATTAGTTATAAATGAAGTTACAAAATTAACTGAAACTGTTGAAGGGCAAGTTTTCGAAAAGAAATTCTACTGTTAAGATGTTTGATTTTGTAACTTATTCTGGCAGGGTCGCCGCGTAATATACGTTTATGTGGTGACCCTGCCAGAATTGATTTTCATCAAGATGACTTTTCCAGTGCGCAAATTTTAAGAGCATTAGTATCATGGTCTAAATTTCATTCAAAAAATTTGACATCAAATTTTTTAACCTCCCTAACTATACATAGATTACAAAGTTAACTGTGCAATGTAGTTTGTGTGGTTGAAAAAGTCTTTTTAGGGTTCCATACCCAAAGTGTGCAAACGGGACCCTATTACTGAGACTCCGCTGTATGTCCGTCTGTCACAGGGCTCTTCTCTTGAACCGTAATAGCTAGACACTTGAAATTTTCACCGATTATGTATTACTGTGGCCGCTATAACAACAAATACTAATCTAAGGGGGTTGTCATACAAGAAACGAGTTTCTTCAGCGTTTTAAAACATTGTACGGGGGTACGGAGCCCTTCATGTACGAGTCCGACTCGCACTTGCCCGTTTATTTATTTCTTGCTATTGATTACTTGAGGAATCTTATCAGCATCATAGACGGGACTAGCGTTAAAGTGCGCACTAAATACAAAATTATGATGTACGTAAGTTAGTATAACTTATTCTATTTCTTGGAAATCTCTGTCATGAAATTAAATTCCTGATTTTTTTCTTCAGAATATGCTTTTTTCAATAATTTCAGTTGGTTTGTAACACCTTAAATTTTGTGCTTTACTAGTTAGTTTACGTTAGCTTTCTCTCAAGATGTGCATTTATTAATAAAATATTATAAGATGTGCGTACAAAGTACTTATCAATTTCTTGGGAGTTGAAGGACAATATGAAAAGACTAGTTTATTAATAAAGAAATAAAGATGTCTTGTAAATAGAATGTATACTTCTGGACTAGAAGTTGGCAATTTAATGGGAGTTATAGTGGAATGAAATATGTTTTGTTTGTCAATAGAAATTTTATGTAAACAATTTGTCTAAGGCGCAAGCCATACTACTAGGCGCAGTCAGGGACGTGGCGTAAAATCTCTCAATTGATTTTAGTTTATACGCCTAAGTTGTCTGAATTATTATCAACTATATTATAAAATTTCTAAACTTTAAACAATTGTTATGAGTTACCCCCCACGGGCAAGAGAATTGCGACGACAAATCATCGTGCCACCTAATAGCAGTGACAATATTTTGTGACGTCTCTTAAGTAACAGTATTATTAATGTAGAAAAACTGAATTTTTGAGCGCTATTTGACTCAAAGAAACTATGACGTCACGGTTAGGTATTTCATACAAATCCCATAGACAATCTTTGTTTTGACGTTCAAATAAAATATCTGATTTGACTTGTTGGAAGCTAGCGCGTTCTATACTGAACTGACTCTACGAACGCTGTCTCTAAACAGGGATACCATCGTGGCGATTTAATAATTGACTTATGTCAACTCTTCGCTTTTTTATTGCCCGTGGAGGTAATCCGCTACGTTCAGCGGGTGCACACGACGTTTTCAGTATATCTCTGTCATTAACTCTAAGTGCGAAAGAGACGGCAGAAACCGTCACATTTTGCCGTGTCTCTATCGCACGTAGCGTTTGTGACAGAGATAGACTGTACATGTCGCGTGCTTTCGCTTAAGGTGACTATATAAGCAAATGGCCTTGTAGTGTGAAATAAATTTTGAACTCGTAAATATGGTGATAATTCCCATATTGCTCTTCGTCATGCACTAGATATCCTTTTAAATTATTTTATGAACTGCCGTTGAAACTATTATTTGTGAACCGTCTAGCTTTGAAACTTGCCGTGGCCACTTTTGGCGGAGGCAAGTTGTAAAGCTAGACAGACTAATGTAAATACTTTCAGCGGTGGTTCATAAAATAATTTAAAGGGCTATCTAGTGCATGACGAAGAGCAATATGGAAATATATATATCACCATATTTACGAGTTAACAATTTATTTTACACTTCAAGGCCATTTGCTTATATATTGACCTTAACGTAGCGGATGACAGACAAAGCGTATAGTATACGAAAAGTATATTTAAATTTAGGACAATCTTAGTACATACATGCGCACATCATTTTTTAAAATAATTTAATTTAATTTCTTTATATGTATCTAGTCAAATGCTGCTTAGCATTCCCTTTCGTCCTTATGTGTAAAGGAGTAAAAGAGATAGAAGATTAAAAGGCACCAATGCCTTATAAACATTCCTAGATGTAAGAATTTCCAAGTTTATGTTGTGATAATATCATAGATATTTATTATCCCTTTTATAAATTATCGCAGGTTTCAAGGTGTTAGGATAGATAAGTATTTGTGAGCGATAGAAATTGGGACGAATTAATTCTTTTTTATTTTTATATTAAAATGACAACAAAAGTAACAATAGGTGATGGGTTGCTAGCCGCACCTCCTATTAACATAATTCATATTTTCCCCCGGTAGCTTTCTAGCTGTCAAATAAATGGAATGAATCTTGATGCCACGTACATGTATGATAAACATTTTTTTGATTAGGACATTATTCTCTTGTCTATTCGTGCTCCCATACTGCTGTTAAAAATGTTTACAAACATTTTCTCACAAAATAAAATGCATAAAAAATAAAATACTTTTACAAATTAATTATTATAATTATAAATAATAATTCTTATAATAACAAATATTACAATGAAAAGTTATTATATTTGAATTTTGAAAATGTTTACTTATGTTTGTAAACAAGTTTTAACAGCAGTGTTGGGATTACAATAATAATATGAAGCACTCACACAAACGCAAGCTATCCTTACGCGTCGACGCCTGCACATGTAATGGTTGCATCACGGTACACTTTCGGCCACTTAAAGTATACACTAGTGTATAAATATATTAGGAATTAATAAAATTGGAATTGATGTAGTCTGCAACCATTATTGACGACCCTTTGTGATCCAAAGTGAGTGTTTTCTGAAATGCGTAACAGATGGCAGCACAAACAAATCTGATCACAATACAATAACACTACACTACAATACAATACAGTAGCTACCAGTCAGCACGAAAAAGATATAATGAAAAAACCCGTAGACGGTAAATGCCGTCTGTGTATGGTTAAAGATGAAACCGCCCAACATCTAATATCAGGTTGCGAGAAGTTGGTTGGTAGCTACTACGTGAAAAGACACAACAATGTTGTTCAGTACATTTTTTGGAAACTTGCTAAAAACCATAACTTTGAAGTGTCAACATTCTGGTGGAAAGAGGTACTAGAAAAACCGAAAGTTATGGAAAACGACGAGGTGAAACTAATGTGGGAGATACCTGTACAAACAGACAGAACAGTTAATCACAATGGACCACACATCATATATATTAACAAATTTAATAATAACACCTACCTGATAGATATCACAATACCGTCAGACTACAATATAGGAGCAAAAGAAATAGAAAAACTCACTAAATATCATCTTCTTAAAACAGAAGTAGCTCGTTTATGGAACACAAAAGCAATAGTAGTACCCATAGTCATCGGAGCCACCGGAGTAATAGCTAAAAGCCTCCGACGGTATTGTGACCTGTTAGACCCTCATATAGACTTGACAATAATGCAAAAACAAGCAGCTATGCACACTACCAGTTTTGGGGGACTCTATTTTCATACACGGGGATAACACTAAAAATCCCTCTCCCTGAAGGTTTCAGGGCGGGACTTCAGCAAAACACCAACCTATGAAAGGTTGAGAAAAAGAAAAACCAATACAATACAATAAGTACAATCTGTTCTGTTCAGTTACGCTGTTACGCTGCAAGAGCATATGAATGAGGTCTACCTTGGAAAGTGCATCATCACGCTTACAAACCAAAGCCGATACGTGTACCGACCTCAGTTCATTGAGTGTGGCGATGCCAAACCTCGTTATACCACTCACATAGCTCGAGAAACCAGTTGGACACGTAGATAGGAATAGAGGAGTGTAAGAGATATTCGCAGTCAGGAGGTGGGAGAGAAAAGGAGTTGTAAGAACCGACCGAATCCAGACATCAAATCAGTATGGGGAGGATATTTTCGTGTGTGTCATTGACTAACAGTGGTGTGAGATTTTTCAAGTTGCGTAAAGGCATCTGACATCATTGTCACAGAAATAGACCAGCTATCTCAAACATTGGCCCCCGTTCTGTTTTTGAATATATGGCGGCGTGAGTTTTAGCATTAAGTCCGCCTATTGTGCTATACAAATTGTATTTTGTACAATAAAGTTTAAATAAATAAATACGTATTCTAGTAAGTATAGGTATCTATAAGTCTACGCAGTGGCTCATATTTGCACATTTGAGTTACGATAGACACCTTCCACCGCGGCCTCAAACTCAGCTCCTACTAAAACTTTACGTCTCCTTTATTGACTGTGTTTTGTATACAATATTTTCAAACACTGAAATTGGTTACTTACCGACGAAAAGTTATTTTTTTACACTTTTTCTAAATCGGTTCAAGATCGGAGAAGTTATGGGGAAACATTCATAAAATTGAGAAGCTCCTTTTATTTTGAAAGTCAATTAAAAAAAAACTGAACCAGTTCATATTATCAAAATTATTGTGAAATGAAACAAGTTTTTGCACTTGATTTTTTTGTGCTGCCCCCTGGTGCTTTTTGCATTTAGTAAACCTTCAATTAGTGTGCTTTTTGAATGTTTAGCCAAATAATTGTAGGTATAGGTACTTCTAGTCAAATATTACTGATAGTGATACGTTCGGGCATGAAATGTGCTAATTATGACGTTGTATGACGTCTCACTACTATAAATATTCTTGCTCAATACACCGGACACAGCCAACTGTTTAGAATAATTTGAAAACTAATATTTATAATATGAACGATGGGTAATTCCCATCGTTCATATATGAGGTCCAGTTAAAATACAGTTTTCTGTACTTTAATTTTGCTTTTCAGATTTTGAAGCTATTGCAAATTGCCGTGATTATTTAAGCGCCAAATTACAAATATTTCAAAAGAGGGGATTTTACGGCACAAGTAAGGTGGGCTTTACATTTATTATTTATAAAAAGCTTTAGTTTCAAAATCACTAGCATGAAGGTTAGCGAGGTATCTACAACCTCCATGAAAAGTGTAAAAAAAAAAGCTTAAAACAATTTTTTTATATATACATACTAACAGCCTAACATGAAAAACCTTCGATATGTATTTTTTCTTGGCCTCATGTATTAACCCTGCAGGTGCTTTAAGGTTCAATGTCTGATTTCATACATTGCTGTTTCGTAATGGTCGATCAGAATTTAATTCTAACAAAACAGGCGATGTATATAAAATCAGCATCAGTCTCCATAGCATGGCACCGGCGACAGCGTTTATCGAGCGCTATCATCTATCACTATCTCGCTCTACGTAATAATAACGAGCGGGACGGCACTAGTCCGTCGTGCGATATAAACTTTATCTGGGTTTGTCAACGTTGACATGCTACGGGGCCAGACTGTGGAAAATATCTCGCTATGCGGGCGGACTGATATCGATGTGTGTTATCGAAACACAAATTCACTATAACCTCTTTATTACCGAACTTAGAAATGTCAAGAAAATATTAGAAGAGTTTCCTCTAAATTTCGTTATAGAAAGTCCAAGTCCAGTCGTTATTTGTTTCGTTCTTAGCTTGTTGCTAAAGTTTTTGCGTTATAGTGGTTATAACACACGAGGCGTAATTTCAGCCCGAGCCAAAGGCGAGGGCGTAATAAAGCCGAGTGTGTTTAACCAATATACGCATGTATATCGTACAACGTTTTAACACATTTGCGAGGAAAAGTACCAAATAAACCGTTTTTATTTTTATCAAAAAAAAAAACTCAACCATAAAACTGTGATGCACACTGTTACGTTGCCGCCGTTTTACGTTGCTGCCTACTGGCTGGCGGGCCCTGGCGCGGTGGGCCAGGCCGAAAAAAAAAATTGAAGTTTATAAATAGAAAATAGTGCGGTTATAGAATATAACTTCACTATTTTGCGTTTATAACACACGTGGTTATTGAGCTGCTTTATATATCTAAAACCGGTGAAATTAGATCCACTTTACGAGCAAGTTTGTTGACTTTATGTCGAGAACCAGTGCCTGATTCAATAAGGTAGGCAAATGAATAAAAAGGTAATTAGTGACTTTGTGGAATCGATGGATGATGGCACTGTGATAATAAAGTTTAGAAATCATCCTTCACTTCATTTAAATGTTTCATAGAGTTTATTGTCATTTCACGTAGACTTGTTATAAAAATAGCGTCGATTTGTCCTTTTTGAAGGAAAATTAAAAAAATATCTTGGTAAGTAGCTACGGTAAGAATTTTATTTAAAGATCTTTCTTTGACCAGTAGAAAACAAGATGGTTGAAGGACCTCCGTCATAAACGAAGTTCCTTACGCCTTTTATTATATTCCGAATACAAATTTATGAATATGCTTGTCCGCCATCTTTGATTTGAAAATGAACCTCATGAACATAAAAAATTATAGATAATGAAAATTAATAACTGAACTATACCAAAAAGAAGTATATATACTATACACTATCACGTCTTTTTACCTTATGAGGCAGACAGAGCATTTCAGGTCTTGCTACTCTAAGCAGACAGAAACCAAAACCACTTTTAGCGTGATGGCCGCCGAAAAGATAGAAAAAGGAATGATAATAGTGATAGGTTGCTAGCCGCATCGCCTATTAACATGATTCGCATTTTCGCTATTAGAAAGAAGCATACGTCATGCACATGACGCACTTCCGTTCACGACTTTATAATACAAGCCGCGTATAGGAACTTCATTCCACAAGATTTACGTTTAAAAAACTAATACCCGACTATGGAAAGGTATTTGATAATGTAATGGTGCAATATTTTTTTTATATTGTATTGTATCCAATTCAGCAGCCATTTACGGCTAACAATGTATATATTTTTAAAATGTGCTAATTAAGACCTTTCATTTGACGCCCCACACGATATCGAAACGAAAAATAAAATTTTTTTACTTGCACTTTTTAGTATGTTTGTTTGTTTAATTTCTTTATTGCACAAAAATTACATTTAAATGCACATTATTTAATACAAAGGGAAAAAGAAATAACTTGTACAAAGGCGGACTTATCCCAAGAAGGGATCTCTTCCAGACAACCCATTCTTCAAAAGGTTACATATTTTTGGAATGGGTGGAGTGGCAATATAAATACAAAGAAATTTTGAAAATCCTAATACTAACTTAAAACTTTTAGTATGTAACATTCGTTATATGATTTTTTTGCATACAAAATATAGCCTGTGTCACCCAGACGATAATGACGAATTGATTGACATATCTTTTGTGAAAATTGGATAAGTGGTTTGGATCCCACGGTGGAACACACATAGATACATACTTACATACATAGACTGCTAAAATCATTACACTTCCTCATGCCGTAGTCGGGTAAAAAGTTAAAAACAGATGCAAGTAATACCACTTATACAATATTATACTCGTACTAGTCATTTATACGCTCAAATTTACGATTTATATCACTATATGTGTTTGTATCACGATTTATAACTTATATTTATACAGTTAACATGCTAAGGCTTAAAACTGCGTTAAGCGGAGACCCGCGACGAGTTCAGTCCGTCTCTGTCACAAACCCTATGTGCGAAAGAGACACGTGACCCGCGACGGTATCAGCTATCTCTATCGCACGTAGGGTGTGTGACAGAGACGGACTAAACCCGTCGCGGGCGTCCGCTTGACGTAGTTTCAAGCCTTAACCCTTTAACCGCGAACGTCGGATTAATCCGACAAACATTTTCGTGCCCATTTCGCGAGCGTCGGATTTATCCGACCAAAAACTATGGATATTCACAATTCCTCGCGCTGGGAGCACGACAACTGATATACGAGTAAAGTCTCGCGGTGAAAGGGTTAATTTGAAATAACGTTGCTAATAGTTGAAGTAGACATGCCTACAGAGTTGGTTGGTATACTCGTACGACCTTTTACTTTCTCTGCAAAAGCACAGCCAAATCGTTAAGGTGAAGTGGTAGCATAAGTGGCGCCTCATTTGAAATAAATTGTTTAAAACTTAATATGATGATATTTAAAAATTTGATTTGGATCAATGTCTAAAAAAACCTTCAAACTATTTTATGAATAACCTTTGAAAGTAATATTGGTAGTCCGTCTAGTTTTAAAACGAAAAACCGTTTTAAGGTGAATATACAAGCAAATGGCCTTGAAGTGTAAAATAAATTGTTAACTCGTAAATATGGTGATAATTTCCATATTGCTCTTCGTCATGCACTAGATAGCCCTTTAAATTATTTTATGAACTGCCGTTGAAACTATTATTGGTGATCCGTCTAGCTTTAAAACTTGCCGTGGCCACTTTTGGCGGAGGCAAGTTTTAAAGCTAGACGGACTAATGTAAATACTTTCAACGGTGATTCATAAAATAATTTAAAGGGCTATCTAGTGCATGACGTAGAGCAATATGAAAATTATCACCATGTTTACGAGTTAACAATTTATTTCAAATGAGGGCGCCACTTCAAGGCCATTTGCTTATATCTTCACCTTAAAACTAGACGGACGATTAGTAATAATTTCAAAGGTTATTCATAAAATAGTTTGAAGGTCTTTTTAGACATTGATCTAAATAATTGTTTTAAATATCACCATATTTAGTTTTAAACAATTTATTTCAAATAAGGGCGCCACTTATGCTACCATTTCACCTTAAATGATTCCAGCCTTTTCTTCTCCACTTCGCAAGGTCTTTTGCATCCTTTGCTGACCATCGACATGTTTGTTATATTTGGAGAAGATAAAGCCGGAAAGAGCACCCCGGGCCCCAAAGTTGCTAAGGATGATACCGGGAACTTCTCTTTTCTGTAAACAATTTATCGAAATAAAGAAAAAGATGGCTATATTTGATATTAAAGATCAAATGTAGTTGCGCCCATATTAACATTTCATACTACAACAAGAATATAGTTTAGATATTTCTGAGACCGATTTCACGGTTTTATTTATAATTCGTAACTAATAGTACCTACTAATTTTCAGCCACTTTTGATAAACTTACATAAATGACAATAGCCTCCAAAATGGCTGTTTGATTGTCATCTTATTAGTTACACATCATTTACGAAAATAAATTTGCATTTATTAACATTCCACTTATGTATTAAGAAATTATTTCTTTATATTATATTTATATTATAAATAATACGATATTACGTCCAAAATAGTTTTATTATTTACAAATATATTAGTCACATGTTCTGATGGAAAACTGCATTTAATTATTTATATTTATAAATAACGCACATTGTAACTTGTACATTAAAATAATATTTACACGTTGTAAGTTTTACTTTAAGTAAATCATGAATTTCAATTATAATATAATAAAATGTATGTAATAATGGTAATAGTATCTATCGAACATTAAAATGTTTAAAACAATAACTCTTACTAAATAAAAAGCCAAATAAATTGTAATAAAAATTTAAAATTAAATGACTATGGTTACACTATTATTTTATTAATCATCCATATTAAAAAATATACAAAGTAGCATTGAATTGACATTGAAAATGGAATCTGCTTCCGTAGCGTGGCAGTGGTGACGGCGTTTATTGAGCGCTGTCATCTATCACTATCTCGCTCTATTTAATAATAACGAGCGGGATGGCACCAGTCCGTCACGCGACATAAACTTTATCTGGGTTTGTAAACAGTGCCATGCTAAGGGGGCTGACAAGTATTTCGTAAAACTATATTTATTTTGAACTGTGACAATCTATAAATACAGGCTGACTTTTTAAACACGAGACAAGTTTTACAACAGAGTTTAGTCTATGACACTAAAATCTTTATCCAGGTAACATCAATAAAGAATATACTTTCATACTATAGCGGGCAGCTGATTAAATTTAAGAATAGTGATTGTTCTGATTAAAAAAAAAAATGTTTTTTGTTATGAAAAAGTTAAGTATTATTGACTAAATTTACTCCAAAAACTTATTCTGTAAAAGTCGGCTCGTGTATATTGAAAATTCTTTATTCAGTGATAAAAATTACACAACAGATTTGTCATCTGTCTTTATAAACATTTTTTTCTATTATAGAAACAAACATTTTGAGATTATACGTAATGTAATTCCATTCTGAATTTGTTATACCTACTAACGGAATGTATTAATATAATCTACAATGTCTATGTAACTTCATAAGATTTATCCGAATATAATGTAATAGTGTAATGATAGTCTACTCAACAGTCGTTCACAACGATTTCTGCCGAATAAAAAAGTCTCCAAAAATATCTCGTTTCATTTAAGTATTCAGTCCTTCACCAAACTTGATCAACTCATAAGTACTAGAGAAAGAGTCGTCAAGATAGTACCTGGAAGTAAAATTAACATAATGTCACCAAATTTATAAATAAAATAAAAAATAAAAAAAAAACTTAACAACGTAACACTCGGGGACTGCCGCGGTAAAGCTATTGCATACGACGTTAGACGATGCACGGCTTTCAACGCCGCGCAGCTGTGCCGGTCGGTAGGTGGAGTGGGGGTGTTAGGTTTTATTTTCGTTACGGAAATTCTTGATTCGGTCGCCGCGCTCAAAGCCCGCGATAAAAGCTATGCAATAGCTTAAAAATATAAATATATAGGACAAATCACACAGTATGAGCTAGCCCCAACCAAAGTAAGTTCGAGACACTCAACGATTTTTATTACAGATACATATTTAAGTATAAGTAACTATAGTTTGTACTCTTATGTATTCTGTGACTTAAAAAAACATCCAACAACCAGGTCAAGATTACTAAAGTCTATTTTAAAGTAAAAGTAAAAATATGTAGGTAAGTTTTTGTTGAAGTTAAATTTTTTTTACGAATTTTATTGTTCTAATCGAGTCGAAATGGTTACACTAGCTTCAATTTCAAATCACCGGTTATTTTTTTTATTGTGAGGCTAAAGAATTTTTATCAAGCAAAAACAAATGAAATTAGCATAAACTCGATGTGGTTGTGTTGTTCTATTACAGGGTTCCTTTGGACACCAGACTTAGATCAGCTTCTTATCATAATATTGCATTATCTGATTTACATTTGCATACAAAAATTGCGTGCAAGTGCGTTTGAGTTGCTAGATTTGACCCGAACAAACATACATATGTGTACTTATTGCAGGTTAAATAAAAACCTGTAAAAAGGGCCACCACCATGTTGTTAATATTGATATAAATGGCGTCAATGTTACGACTTTTGTTTTGCTTTGTCGGCAATGTTTCCTATTTCTAAGTTTTTTAACATCCAAAGGGCATTTGAATATATTCGTATTGGCCGTCGGGCCTATACCTAAAGGTCGTTTTGTGTTTTTATTCCCGACCCTTTTACTGACGGTAAGAACTTACCTAATACACTTTCGAACTCTATTCGACTTGCGCCATTGTACTCCGCCTTTTTGATGCCATACAGGTTGCTACCTTTCGTGACCTTCACGGTACATGTGACCGGCAGCTGGTGGGATGCCGGTATGAAGGTAGACCACGCATACCACAACTTCGTCGTGGCATTCCATACCCGGGAACTGTGGAAATAGATTGGCGGTATCTGAAAGAAAACAGGCTACGGTGAATTAATCGTAAATATCATAACCAAGGTCTACGAGTGATCGAAGTTTAGACCTACACTTATTTTTTAACAAACTGATTTTTAACTGAACTGTTGTTTTGTTTGGTTCTTCATAACATGTATGTTTTTTAACGCATTGTCTGCAGTGGTCTGGTGTGAGTAAGCATTGCTAGGGCTTTCGCAAGTTAAGCAACCCCAGGTGTAGTCCGTACTTAGATAGGTGACTGCAAGCGGCATAGAATTTTTCGTGCTCCTTCGTGCTTCGGGAGGCACGTTAAGTCGTTGAATAAATCGCGGCCATACTGTCACCGTGGCACTAAATTCTATACTATGAACATGTCTCCACATGGCAATATCTTCGCGACGATACGACGAGTGACTTATGTCAAGTCTAGATTTGCGATATTCTTACCCTGGAGACAACATCTATACGTACATATATACCCTAAGGACATTAATCATTGTACCACAAACCAAGGATCAAGATATACCTACAGATCTGTGCATAGTACATACCTTTGTGTCGCTGTCACTGGTAGTCCATTCAATCTTTGGAGCTGGTACACCAGTAGACGAACAGTTCAACACAGGATTTGTTTCCTCAGTCACTTTTAACACTTTTAAGATTGCGTCGCTGGGTGGAACTAAAAAAGGCAATTTCATTTTTACATATTTTAGAAATAATAAAAAATTAGGTTAATATATCTTAACTAGTTACTAATCTGTAATCAAGTCCCACTTTCTTTATTCCGTTTCCTGATACTTCATAAAATATGTCAATGTTTTTCTTTGGTGGCTGAATCGATTTTATAATCTAAATACCAGCTGCGTCCATGGTCAAGTTTTTCTTGACCAAAAGGTCCTTGACATTTTACAAAGGTCGTCGTTGTACCAACTGTATCTTAAGAGAACGCTTCCCGGCCCGTCTATCGTCAACGCGAGCATGGTTGAGAAAAGCTTGTTGTTTCATCCAGCGCAATGCAATTTCATGCAGCAGCGAGTGAGAAGGCGATAACATTGTGCGAAAAAGTCACAATACTTGTTTCAGGTAATACCTACTTACGTGTTTTTCAGTAAGCCTTACAAGTTTGTGAAATAAATGTTTTTCATTAAAGAATCTTTATTACATTTGTGAGGTTTATATCAAAATATTTTCTTTACTTTTACAATTTAGGAGTAGGTACTTTATGAACGGTCGAAGTTAAGGTAAAATTTGAGCAAAAAGCAGATTTTTGGAGGCTTAGGTACCTATACTGAATTGGTTTCTCTAAATTTTGATGTTTGATTTTAATAGAAACCTAGAAATAGCGCACAAAATACCTTTTAGTTCATAAGTATTAAAGAAAGATCTGTTACAAAGCTATAATCACGTACGAGCGTTTGTATGAAAAGTAAGACGGGAAGTTCTATAATCAAGTTTCCCACTCTAAACATAGTTACGTTTCCTGATTCTTTATAAGAGACATCAATGTACCTATTTCTTTGGTGGCTAAATAGATTTTGACTTACCAGCTGTGTCTATGGTCAAGTTCTTCCTGCCCACTCTAAACATAGGTCCTTCCCCCGACACTTCACAAAGGATGTCAATGTCTTTCTTAGGCGGCTGCATCGGTTCGATGATGAGGGTGCAGTTCGCAGAGCTCTCTTCACACATGAGCTGCATGTCGTCATCAGGAGTGGAGTAGGAATGCCGGAGATTAGGGCCGTTGAACTTTAAACGAGAAGATACACGTTTAAAAATCTAATACCAATAACAATTAAGTATTGACGACCTCCGTGGCGTAATGGTTAACACGCTAGACCGCTAATCGGGAGGTTCTGGGTTCGATCCCTAGCCAGGGCAAGTTGGAAATACGGCCTTTTTCAAATTATCCTGGGTCTTGGGTGTATATCTATATAATATGTATTTATCATAAAATATAGTATCGTTAAGTTAGTATCCCATAACACAAGTTTAAAATTTACTTTGGGGCTAGCTTAATCAGTGTGATTTGTCCCTATATAGTTATTTATTATATGTATATTTATTGTGTAATATTAAGTATACAACGTGGAAAGGACATAACTGTAATAAATCTAACCACGGTCTATACTAGACCATTATACTATAATAAAATTAAAATAACAGCCAATAAACAAAAAAATAATAATTCAGCATTTCCATACAAAAGTGTGCAGCCGCTCGGGCGATTTGTATGGCGATATATATATATAAAAAAATTCGACATTCGAATTTTTTTTTAGGTCATTTCACTATTATTTTAATTTCGTTATACTTTAGTGACCTAGTATAGCCCGTGGTTCGATTTATTACGGGCATGTCCCTTCCACTTTGTATAAGAATGTTATATTGTAATACTGCTACAACTTGCACCCCTTCTACCAACTTCTCGATGTGTCCCAGAGGCAAACTGGTAGATAGGCTCCGGCTCTCTCACTCACTGAACGAAGCATAGATGCGGTGAAGCTCCTACTTAAATGTCGATTTTCTGTGAGAGTGTGGTACTTCTCCGGACGAGCCGGCCCATTCATGCTACTAGCAAAACTGAGTTTTGCCGGTAGCGTGGCTCTACCACAACTGAATTTCTGATATGTGAATACCGCTTAGTGTAGGTTTCCGGTGTATGTATATAGGATCTCGAATTACATTACAAACTGACTGTTATAGGGTTGGGATTGAGACACATCTTTCAGCACGGAACAGCACTTTCCTATGTTGCTATCCTTTTCTGTCGCTCAGAACCGTCATTTGTCCCGTGATAGAGCCACGAAATGCGGCAGCATCGCCAATTCCGCGCCGTTCCGTCGCTCTCTCTCGCTCTAGCAAATGACGGTTCTCATGACAGAAAAGGATAGCAGCATAAGAAAGTGCTGTTCCGTGCTGACAGATGTGTCCCAACCATTACTTACCTGTGGTACTTAGTCAATGACTTATATCAGTTTAATCTATATTAGCACCGTTTCAACATACACCACCGCTTTGTACATACAAGCACAGAATACATAAGAGTCAAACAGAATGGTATCTCACAGCGTCTCCCGCAAATTGGCGTCCCCGCACCTCTCCCCCGCACTTTGTGAGCTTTGTCGGCTTTAATTACTAGCCGCACGCAATACGCGACGTGTGTTGTCTTGAGAACTGTCAACCAATAGTAACCATCATGGTGAGAAGGTGCGCGTATAATAATTGTTTATCCACCCAATACTCTAAAGAACGTATATTTCATACATTTCCAAATGATGAAAACAGGTAAGCAAAGCAACAATATAATTTCACGTTATTACCCAGCAACCATCTTGATATATATACCCTTCTCGCTCTCTCGCATTGGCGGGAGATACACAAGAGCGAAAGGGGTATTAGCAATCCGGTAATGTTACATAAGCTCCTCGCTCACAGGTAATCTCATACACGCAGATGCCAACTAGATTTCCGCGGGTTATAGTGCTAAATGCCATTGTTGACAATGACAACTTGACATGCTATGCGTGGAAGCGTGATAAACATTTGTTTATTTTTATTGAATTTATTCATATAATTACCGTATAGTTTTGCGCCGAATATGCAAATTACTATATTTCAATAGTGAATTAGTGAAATTAGTGCGTTACATTATAAATGACTCAATAATAATCAGTAAAGTGAACTAATGGTGAAATGGACAATGGACATAATGAAAAATATAATATTTGTGAAGTGATGTAGCTGTTTCCGAATTTTCTGTTACATTTAATACATATAAAACAGAATATTTTTTACGTCATAGTGTTCGCAAATCTTCCGGTATGGAAAGATATAATCGTAAATATGTCGAACTCGTTAGTAGGTAAGTATTAAATTAATTCTGCGGTGCGACCCTAAGTATAAAACTCACACATCGACGTGTGTACAGATAAATTGTTTCGTTTGTAGTAGTAGTAGGTATATATGTTACTCTGAATCAATGGAGAGTCATACCAGTGATACAAGCTAAATAATGAATGCGTAAAATAATCCTCACAATCCATAATCACCGAATCGGCCGAATAATGCAAACGGAATACAATTGCGAATATTTTATTACGCAAACTGCGCCAAATTAATATTAATTAAGGTAAATTTACAAGCAAATGACCTTGAAGTGGCGCCCTCATTTGAAATAATTTGTTGACTCGTAAATATGGAGATAATTTCCATATTGCTAATCGTCAGGCACTAGATAGCCCTAGCATTATTTTATGTTACCACCGTTCCATCGTAAGTGCACACGACTTTTGTAACACATTGTAGAACATTTATTAATAAACAAAACCTAAAACCGTTCTAAATGTCTTATTTAAGTACCTAAATGTCCAATCATCCCTTAGGCCTCGGAAAATATTATAAACTAGCAGTCTTTAGTTAACGTTTACCAATTTTCTGAATCAATTAAAAGTGGCCCACTTTTGAGGCCACTTTAAATGGCCCATAAAGTAAATTCATTAATTATGTATCTAGTCTATATGATGGGTGCCGAGAAATGGGCGGCACATGGCATGGGGCCTAGAGCGGCTAGGACTGCAAATCCGCCACTGTCCACAGGATTTGGAGTGGTTCTATTCTACTCTGCCACACGGCATAAATAAAAACTTATAATTATAGTTACCCCAGGTCTATAATCGGAGAAATGTTGACTATCCCTATGAAGGTTGACGGATTGCAAGCGGTCGTGCGGGGCGAGGTCCCAGCTGCAGGTGACTACCCACCCCACCTCGGGTCTCCACTCCTGAGTGAGTTCTACCACGGTGCTGTTCCTGATTGGCTGTGCTACTGTAATAAAATAAATCAGTGAAAAATTCGTGCGTTACTGCGGATCGATACGCTAATATCGATCTGTGAATTTTGGGGCGAAATACTAATTTTTCCCCAAAATTCACAGAACTCGCGAATTGGCTCATGTTTGAACTTAAAAATTCTATTGGCGACATCTACGCGCCAACAAAACATATGGCTTGAATCTACGTCAAGCGGACGCTAGCAACGGTTTCAGTCAGTCTCTGTCGCAAACCCTAGGTGCGAAAGAGATAGCTGATATCGTCACGTGTTTCTGTCGCACGTACCTAGAGTTACTACACTACTACAGAGACGGACTGAACCCGTCACGGATCTCCGCTTAGCGCAGTCACAGAATACAGTAAGAGTATACAGAACGGAATCTCCTAAGGTACGCGCAATATGCGTCCCCGTTCCCCGTCCCCGCACCTCTCCCCCGGTCTCGCCTTGTCGACGGGCGAGAGCGGGCGAACACACACTGCAAGGCGGCACGTGGCGGCACAAGTCCGGGGGAGAGGAGCGGGGACGGGGATAGGGTACGCATATTGCGCGTACCTTAGAAGATTTCGTTCTGTATACCCTTACTGTCTTCTGTGACGCAGTTTCAAGCGGCCCTGTATCAACGAGCACGGTTTCTACACGGCACGGCGCCGGAAGGAATTCCATAAATCTAGGCATATACGAGTACATAGTACCTAACTGGTTTTCACAGTCAAAATATGAACTTGAAAGAGAATTCCCTTAGTTGTCTCTTATGACACGGTGAGAGGAGAAACGGATGACAAATGGTACTCTATTTACCTAGCAGTAACTCACCTATTAAACTTCTTTTAGATCTTAATTCAATTTGACTCGAAGTATTATTGAATTCCGCCGTTTTGCTTTGAACAGTCCCTTCTATCTCTGGAGCTGGTATACCAGTAGAGGAAAAGTTAAACACAGGACTCGAATCCTCGTTCGCTTTTGATACTTCTACGATTCCGTCGCTGGGTGGAACTGAAAAAGGTAAGTTGTCTATGTGATAAATAATTAAATAAAAAAGCGGCCAAGTGCGAGTCGGACTCGCCCATGAAGGGTTCCGTAGCAGCAAGTAACATAATATAAAAGTTCTAAAGGTAAATTGCGGTTTACGATTTTAGCGTATTAAAAAATAACTACCTATCTATGATACCGAGACCGCTATAGTTTTAATTGAAAGTACATACTTGAGGTATATACCTACCACATTTTTTTCAGAATTATTTTAGTAATATTTCAAAAGTTACGGTGGGGCACACCTCAAATTTTAACTTTGTATTAGATTATCTCAAGACTGGGGGGTTTGATCTACATAGATTCAAAGCAGTTTCTGTTGCATTTTAAAAGACCTTTTTAACGGTACCCAACACGTTGGGGTTAGTCCAATTTAATTTTTTAAATTCACTTTTCGTTGTATGGCACCCCTCCCATACCACGAAAAGTGAATTTAAAAAAAAAATTTTTTCTTTATTTTAAAAACCAACTTTTGATACTTCAATATTTATCTCTCCACCAATTTTCGTGACAATCGGTGCAGTAGAGGCTGAGTACGAGCCCGGACGGACAGACAGACGGACGGACATGACGAAACTATAAGGGTTCCTTGTAGACTACGGAACCCTAAAAATGGTGACAAAGTACTACGTGAGCGGGACTTGAACTCGCGACGATGCTCTAACCACTGAGCTATCACGTGTTAACCCCGCACGCCTTGAATGCCTAAAAACCCTATAAAAATATACATAAGTGATAAAAATTTTATCCTCCTCGTTTCTCAAAAAGTGGACTTGTTTGTTTCCCAATCTCCTCTACTGTTAACTATTCTTTTCCTACAAGCTTTAGAATAGGTATAAAAAAAATCTAAATACATAGAAATTAGAATAGTAAGTAATTGGTCACCTTGTATGGTAGGCCAACTTCTTCTTCTTCTTCATCTAAGCACGTTCCCGGTTGCATCCTCAGCTGTGCTGCTTCGGAGCCCGGGGTGCGCTTTCCTGCTTTTTCCTCCCGAAATATGACATTATGCACGTCAATGGTCACCCAAGGATGCCAAAGAGCTTGCGAAGTGGAGAATAAATTGCCGGAACAGTTAAAATTATTCGGCTGTAATTTTACGACCGGCCGCCTGCATGACGTCAACCCTCTTTGGGATTAATATATTTGTGCGAAAAGTTTTACACAACCGGCCGGCGCCCGACGTTAATCCTCCTTGGAAATACAATTGTAGCACGAGCTGTTTGTGCTTAAGTCCTTTAGTCGCCTCTTACGACATCCACAGGAAAAGATGGAGTGGTCCTATTCTGACCGGAACCACAAGGGGTATGGTAGGCCAACTTCGTACTTTTTTATTTCTATGTTTTTCGGAGAAACCAAATAGGTACAAAATTCATCAGTATCTTGGACTGAATTAATTTTTAGAATAGTTTCAGTAGATAGGTATATTTTGTAAGACGTAACATAACTTATTCACTTCTAACAAAATATACCTACCACAAGTATATTATATATGTCGCAGTTGAATGGTAGGTATAATCCGCTAATTCACTAAACCTCTAGCTGTTTGGCAATACAGCTCGGTTTCGTAAAACAGCGGTTAATAACTGACATCGCATACACAGAATGGCATAAACGATTTGTATTCATCAATGCCGTACGTAAGATTGTAGATTTAGTTCGGTATTCTTCACATATCGGAGACATCGTTTATGATTTTGGGCTGCAAATGATAGGAAAAATAAAGCAGATCTTCAGCTTGGTTCCCATATAGTTATTTCGACGCCCGCCTTCCGGCAAGATGGAGAATTTACGTGAATCAAATGAAAGCCGAGAGAAACCGCTACGCCGCCATTGAGATTATGTCGCGTTAACAAACTTTTCTGTATCCACTTGCATCGAACTTTGTATCATTCCTTATTGGTGTACTATGATGTTAGAGACTAGATTACATAGTAAGAAGTTGAATTTAGGTTTTTAATTTAATGCCCCGTCGTAAATTTGTTTGTTAATAACATGCCTGCAAATAACCATTCTGCTGTCTAAACATGGTTAGCTGGTTTGTTAGACGTAACACATTGACAATCCAGCTGAACGATGTTCAGCTGTTTAACAAAACCGAGCTGTAATGCCAAACACCTAGAGGTTTAGTGAATTAGCGGTTTATACCATCCAGCTGCGACATATATACAACTTTAGTATATAAAATATACTTGTGGAGTTTTTGGCGGGAGGTCAAGGGGTTCGGTTGCGGTTTTCTTTAAATTATTTTGCAAATTGGTTTTAGTGGACTTTATAATATGAAATTGGTGTTGTTTGGTGTTATAAATGCTCATGGTCATGAACAATATGTGAAATAGTTAAAGTGGACAGTCATAGTACGGTATAGATTTGTCGCCAGAAGCTAAAGCAATCAAAGGCCTACACCAACCTTTGATTGTAACTTGTTAGGAATAAAGAATTTCTCACGTTTAATTAACTTGTTCCTGGCTAAATACGCAGAAGCGTCAAGCCATTAATAAAAAAAAATATATAAGTACTTGTGATTTCATACATTTTGTAGAATAGGTACTTCTTTATAAGTACTGTAACAGTAGATACCATTAAGTGTATTTTTTTAAATTTATATAACTTTATTACTTGTTCTTTTCGAGTCGAATTGGTTTCACTGTAGCTTCAATTTCCAATCATCTTTATTACAATACTTGTAAACGGCCAGGGTCTTTTCTACCAGTCAACCAACAGATGATGGTGAGAAAGTAATCTTTTGGGGTAAGTACAAACAAAATAAACGGGCAAGTGCGAGTCGGACTCATACATGAAGGGTTCCGTACCTCCGTACAATGTGTTAAAACGCTGAAAAAACACGTTTCTTGTACCCCTTTAATTTTCAACTTTTTTTTTATTTTTAGTATTTTTGTTATAGCGGCTACAGTGATACATAATCGGTGAAAATTTCAAGTGCCTAGCTATTACGGTTTAAGAGATAGAGCCCTGTGACAGACGGATAGACAGCGAAATCTCAGTAATAGGGTCCCTTTTGCACCCTTTGGGTACGGAACCCTAAAAATGATATTTCGGTGTGTAGGTACCTATTCTATTGTATCATTAAATTCAATATCATTGTCTTCGTTTGTGTCTTGTCTACCTATTTTTGATACTTCAAACATGATTTTAATATATTTTTTTGTGGCTGACCGAATAGATTATATATAAGTATCTTTTGTATATCTCACCAACTGGTTCTATCGTCAAAGTTTTCTGCCGTTCTCTGAACATAGGTGCGTCCCCATTCACTTCACAGCGGATTTCAAAGCTTTTCTCTGGCGGCTGCTTCGATTCTATGATGATGGTACACAAAGCGGGGTTCTCTTCACAATTAAACTGCAATTTGTCGTCAGGGGTAGGGTAGACCTGTTGGGAAACGACGTCGCCCTTTTCCTGAAAACCCAAGAGAAACGTCAGTAAGGATTTGAAATCCGTTGCAAAATCAAAATCAAATATTTATTCAGTAATTAGGCATTTGCAGGCACTTTTACACGTCAATAATTATAGTGTACATTACGTGTAATGTTATATCTAAATTATTTTTTACTTTGTTCGAAAGCTACCGATACTAGCGTTTCGCAACGACCACTGCTGAGAAGAAACGCCGAAAGAAACTCATTTACAACATAATATGTAAAGCTTGCGAACGAGTGCCAAATCCAATTTACAGAAATAAGTTACACTGAGTAGTCTTAAAAAACGGAGCCGAGCTGACCAGTCCCTACTGGCGGCACCCGTCCGTTCACGACTTTACGCTAAAAGTGCCCACGGCTCGCAGAAACCCTAAAGCTAAAGGTAAATATTAATAGGTAGTTACGAGTACTTAGTTGATGCAGAAAAAATAGGATCACTCCAAGTATTCCCATGGATGTCGTAGAAGGTACAACTTAGGAAATACAAGCTAAACAATGAGATTTTTTTTTATACATTTTTCGGCTGATATCTTTGGTTTTTATGTTTGTTTTTCGTGTACGTAAGTGAGCAACACTGTGCCAGATTTTTCAAGCTGCCTAAAGGCATCTGACATAGCTTTACGACTGCCGGTTTTTATTATGAAATAGGTAAATGTGACAGAATATGTATTTTTTATATCGTTTAAAGAGTACTTTCCTTGAATATTTAAATAGTTTAATTCGGAAATAGTCATTTCCTTAATTTACGTGTATGAACGTGTGAACTGGATAACTCATAGTCATTGACATAGTTTAGAATAATCGTGTGAGTCACTTGAATGTCCTACTAACGGAACATGCTATACTGGTAAACATTCCTGGTATAAGTAGCTGGAGCTCGGTGGTCTAGTGGGAGTACGCATTGCTAGCGCTTTCGCAAGTTAAGCAACCCCGGGCGTGGTCCACACTTGGATGGGACGACAAGTGTGTTAAAAATTTCTGGAGCTCCTCTGTGCTTCAGAAGGCACGTAAAGTCTTTGGTACCGGCTGTCATCATAGTGTGGCAGTCAAGCTAGTTTGTTAGATGCGAAAGGCATCGCTAGCGTAAATGTATTGCGAAGGGAGAGTCATAATATTTATATCTTTAAATAATTCTCTTAGAGACTCTCTAGTATCTATAAAGAGATGTCAGAGACTCGCTTGCGCCTAAATTAGCTATATATAGATCTAATAGTGCGTAATCTTTACAACAGTAATTTAAAACGACTGAGAGCAGTTTATCAAATGTGCATGCTGTGTTCGCTCTAAGTAGGTTGGCAACTTATATGCTCTAATTTGTATATGCTTAGATTTTGCACGCCTCATAAGCGGAGCGTTGAGGTATTGCACGCCTCATAAGCGGAGCGTTGAGGTAGTGCTCTACTCTCGACATGTCAAAAAACCCAGTCTTTCGAAACTTAAATGACTTTTTTTTTTTAATATAACACTTACAGGATAATATGAGTGCACTAATATGAAGTTAAATAATCTGTCTAGCACATATGGTACATTTTATAAACAATTAATTTGTTTAATATAATAAATAATAACATTAAAACTAATCATTCTTGGACGTCCGTGAGTCTGTGTTTATGTGACCATTAATGTGGCAGAGAAATTGGTCGAAAAATTCATCTTACCGGAATACTTTTGTTTTTAATACATAAAGTATTACACTGTGCTGATTCCTAGTTAATATTAGCGTTCTAAGTACTGTCGTTTAATTATAATTTATAAAAAACTAATATACCACTGTATAAAAAAAAATAGATTATGAGGCGTGCACTTTTGGATTTTCCAAACTATTTGTGTTATTCAGCCAGTTAGCGAACCAAATAAATAAAAAAGAAAACAACAGTCCCTAATTCCTACCAATTGTCTCCTGGCGACCACAAATTACCTTACCGACTCAAGACACCATATTTCCGCTGCCTTTAACTCAAGCCCGGAAGTCATTAGCTATATCTTCCCTAAACCAACGACTGAGACCTGTAACTCAGGTGGTAGTCAACTGGATTAAAGTTCAAGTTTATCTGGCTTCTCAGTTCGGTAGGTAAAGTGGAACATCCTATTCTTGGATAGTAAAAGGCCAACAAAAATATTAATTGGATAATGAGTACTTCTTTATCATCATCCGAGCGTATTCCCGGTTGCATCCATCCAATTAAGAGAGAAAGAAATCAACGGGTTTGGTGCTATACTCTTCGGAGTTCCTCGGGTTCCTCCTGCCTAGCATCTCTATAGCTCAGCACCTAAATTTTCCGGAGTACAGTGCTGCCCCCATTTAAAATAAAACATTTCAAAGAAAACGGAGACATCATTTAAAATTTTTCTACTACCAAGCCCATTGCAAAATATTAAATGATGTCTCCGTTTTCTTTAAAATGATTTGTTTTAAATGGGGGCAGCACTGGACCTTGGTGTGGTTTTCCCAAACAGCAATCGTAGACAATCAACTCTTTTCACATGATCAATCATAATATCGCAATAATATTTAGGTTCACTCGCCCGTACTCACAATAACATAAACATCGAAGTGAGATAGCAATCATAATCAGTGGGAACCAGTGTTGTATATCAGCAGTGCCGGTTTTAGCTCTACCAGCGCCCCGGGCGAGATTCCCCCCCCCCACCCCTCCAAACTGCAATTCAGACTCTGACTTAGGCTTCAATCTTATAGGATTTATTTCTGCCGACGGGGGGGGAGGGGTGCAAGTACGATATAGGATTATTCAAATTTGCCGCCCCATTGTAAACGAAGGAGGGAGGGGGTTTGCATACAAATAAGAGTCTAGGACTTGCCGCCATTAACCAGCCGCTATTTATATATTTATTATTACCTGTGACCCCCCCCTTGCCCAAAAACGCCCCCTGTCGCCCATTTGTTTCTGGCGCCCTGGGCGGTCGCCTAACCGCGCCCTACCCTAACGCCGCTACTGTATATCAGATTGGACGTTTGTGCAGCAAATTCAAATCTCGTGATGCAATCTTGATGGACTGCAATACACTGACGCTATGTTAGAACATAGCGTCAAAGATTAGTTAGTTTAAATGTAATTCGATATTTAGTTACAATGTTGTAGCTAGATGGAGCTATTTCGGAAAGATGGCGGTATAATTCATTTTCTACGAAGAAACAAGCTCCATCTCTGATTTTTAGGGTTCCGTAGCCAAATGGCAAAAAACGGAACCCTTATGGATTCGTCTTGTCTGTTTGTCTGTCTGTCCGTCCGTCATAGCCACTTTTGTCCTGAAACTGTAAGAACTATACTGTTGAAACTTGGTAAGAGATGTATTCTGTGAACCGCATTAAGATTTTCACACAAAAATAGAAAAATAACACTAAATTTTTGGGGTTACCCATACTTTGAACTGAAACTCAAAATTTTTTTTTGCATCATACCCATACGTGTGCTATCTATGGATAGGTCTTCAAAAATGATATTGAGGTTTCTAATATATTTTTTTTCTAAATTAAATAGTTTGCGCGGGAGTCACTTCCAAAGTGGTATAATGTCCCCCCCCCCCTGTAACTCCTAAAATAAGAGAATGATAAAACTAAAAAAAATTTATGATGTACCATGCAAACTTCCACCAAAAATTGTTTTGAACGATCTAGTAAGTAGTTTTTTTTTTACGTCATAAATCGTAAACCGCAATTTACCTTTACAACTTTTATATTATGTTACGAGATTTATGGGCGAGTCCGACTCGCACTTGGCCGCTTTTTTTTGGATACCGTCAGCCTAAGTAAAGTACCCAGCATCCATTGTATGACTAGCGCGAGTATGTTGTGACATCAATTCATGACATCAAATCCCAAAACGACTGATCGGAAGCGGCCTGCATCTAGGGTTTTCCTGCAACCTTGCTCAGGTCAACCTACCACCTAGCAGGTGCGTTTGCCGGTACGTGGCCGCCATTTGAGAACCTTTCTGCCTCATCGGCCATCGATTCTTCGCGCTATGTGCCCCGCCCACTGCCACTTCAATGAGCTAATCTGCTGGGCTATGTCTGTAACCTTAGCTCTTCTACGAATCTTCATACATACCAGCTAAATAATGAATGCGTTATAATAATCTCTATCCATGATCACCAAGTTCTTTCCAATGATAAGTTAAACCACAGAATAAATGATACCAACGTACAGAAGTCTCACTCAGCAAAGAAATTCAAAGAAATATCTACCCAATGTGGTTAGCAATATGGTTTTATTTAGCTCACGTCAGAACTCAGCACCTTTTCGTATAGATACCTAGACATCCATTGCAAGCCAATTTCATTCTTATTACTCTTGACAAACGATTCGTATAACTGAATTTACCACCCGGAGGGGCCGCATGCGCGCATAGTAATAATGTAAGTACATTTTCGATACCTAAACAGGGAGTGACACAGGCCTAGTTAAACACAACTTACCGATGGTCTATACCGGGCAACGAGTTCATTGTCCTTTCGGAAATCAACTGACATTAGCTGGTCTGTCCCCATGTCCCAGCTACAGGTGATCTTCCACCCCACTGCTGGCCTCCATTCCTTAGTAAGCTCTACCTGGGGATATGTCATAGTGTTCTTTTTTGGGTGCGATGTTGCTGCAACAAAAGAACCAAATTAAAATGTGAAGGTTTAAGAATAAGGAATTTTGTTTGCTTCTGTTTCCGTTTTACTTATATAAGGTCTCACGAAATATACTGAAACTATTTTAAGGGTCAATTCATTCCATGATACGGAACAAATTGTCCCAAGGAACATATATCGAAATACGAAAAATATTTTTTACTACCCATACAAACATGGATCACCTGATCGCTCAACTTGTATTCAAAAATTATGTTCCATATTTCGATATAAGTACCTATGTTCCTTGGGGAAAGTTGTTCAGTATCTTCGACTGAATTCACCCTTATAATAGTTTCAGTATATTTTGTTAGAACCTGTATATTTTACACTTCTACTATGCTGGTCTGGGAGAAAAGAAAGAATTTAGAATGTAATTATTGATTTATACAGCACTAGCTTTTGCTATCGGCTTTGCTCGCGTATCCCACGGGAACATTACTTTTTCCGGGATGAAAGGTACCCTATGTCCTTAGTACTCCTAACTATGTGTATGCGAATTTTCAAAAAGATTGGTTCAGTAGATAAAGCGTGAAGAGGTTATAAACAAACAAACAAATATACAACCTCACTTTCGCATTTATAATATTATGTAGGATAGGATTACAAAGCACGGAACAATATCTAAATTTAAAATATATAATAAAAAACTTCGCCACAATTTCAAAGTTTTTATTTCGAAAAAACGCGAGCATCCCGTGAGTTTATAAAAAAAAACTTTGACACCACGCCTCATGTATGGCGCTTCATACAAACGGGTAACATTTATGCCTACTACTACAACAAACGAAACTATACATCCCTACAAACGAAACAGCACACTTGTGCGCACGTCAATGTGTGACTTTCAGTGTTCAAAGCCATCAAACGCCGCCGAGAGCGGGGGGAACGCCATATTGCGGAGACTGCTGCGAGTTTCGGTTCTGTATGTTAATACTTATATTAATTCTGTGACCACGCGAGCAACGCTGCGTACAACAGCAGTTGTTAATAAATATGATGAATCCATGCTTGTTCTTTCAAGACGCGTTTCAATTTACGCCGATTAAGAACTAATAACGCCACCCAGCTTTCTCTGAACCGGCTACGTTTTTATATTTTAAATTAGACGAATGACAGAACGTCGCCCTGCAGACAGGCGCCGCCATATTTCATCAAATCGTATTATAAGTCGACTACACTAGTATTATCTCAGCTGTTGGGTAAATAGTTATTAAATTCATATTTGAGGTTTACAAAATGAACTGACACTGTCACCCTCGTTTACAGAGAAGATTTAGTTCGTGCTACTAAACAATATCCACCATAATTTAAAAAAAAAAACAGCTTCAATTTCATGTCTTCATCAGTTCTGTTTCACCAAAACACACTTTCTAAATGAAAATGCTTGATTTATTGACAAAAACATCAAAATAAATATGTCGCAGTTGAATGGTACAATCCGCTAATTCACTAAACCTCTAAGTAGCTGTTTAGCATTACAGCTCGGTTTTGTCAAACAGCGAACCCTAATACGCGGGATGGAATGATCGACTTGTATTTATCCATGCGGCATGAGAAGTTGTTGAACAATTCTATCTAAATAAATTATATACAATGTAGAATGTATACGAAGTGGCAATGGCGAGCGAGCGAAGCGAGCGTGCCGCGGCAGCGGCCGGCGAGTGCTAGAAAAGTTCTATCCATTTTACTAGGTTAGGGCAAACGTATAGCAATAAAAACCGTGGAATAGTTGTCTGCGAAATGAAATTCGATGTCGAAAAAATCTGTATTCTTATAGAGACCCAGTTATATTTCATTATGGTAATCCTACACCAAATCCTTATCATGCATGTGTCGCAGTTGGATTGTTTAACGGTTTCGTCAAACAGCTGATTACCGCTACTGTTTCACAAAACCGCTAGCCGTTTGGAAACGTGGTTAGCAGTTTGAATGAACGTAACACGTTGCGCAATATTAGACAATCCAGCTGAACGATATTCGGCTGTTTAACAAACCGAGCTGTAATGCCAAACAACTAGAGACTTCGTGAATTAGCGGTTTATACCATCCAACTACGACATATACATACATATGTGTATGTATATAGAATATTTGAGGATTTTCCTCGATTTTTGCGATTTGCGGGCTCAATTTGAGATTTTTTAGGGTTCCGCACCTACCTCAAAGGGAACTTTTATAGGATCACACGCTTGTCTGTCTGTCACATGCAATTTGCTCCGAATTTACTGGACTGATTGAGTCAAAATTTGGTATACTTACATATTTAAGTCGGTGACCCAAAGGACGATGTATAACGTAAATAAATGAATTTTAAACATGGGAACCACTTTTGAATGAAAAAATTAAAAACATACCTAAGTATTCTGTGATATTCAACATGCAGTAGGTATGTAAGTATACTTTGCTGAGTATAGGTAGGTACTATATTAAGCAAAGATAAGATACAAAGATCCTCAAGTCTGAGTGCTCATCATAAACTCGTCAAGTTATAGCACATTTGAATCCTTAAGTCTTACTCGTAAGAGGCTGCCTTAATTTGCTCAATTGGCCAGTCGTGCGCGCCTTAATACTTTAATGTCCCACATTTGGGACGATGATACCCATGGACGTTTTTAAACGCGGAAATGTACATTTGAATTAATGAAGGGCTGCATAATGTACACAGTGAAAATACTGCGAATTCCAGCCTTCATTTCGAGATTTCTAAGAAAAATATTTTTAAATTCTTGCATTCCACTTCTTGTCTTTGTATGCCAAGAACATCTTTTATTTACTAAATGTCTATTTTATTTTCACATCAATGTAATTGCACACTAACAATCTTACTGTGAAACAAAGTCTCTTAATTTCGATTCACTTTCCTCTTCGGAAATATTATTTTCAACTTCCACCCCTTGCTTCTGGGGAAATGGCGAGGAAATCTGGGCACTAGTTCACTAGAGTAAAATAATTACTTGTCAATAGATGGCAGAGATTTAGCTACGTCAGATTCCTTGGTAGTTTGAAAAATCTGACAACAGTGTTAGCTATTAAGGCCATACATGAATTTTCCGGGGTCTAATGCTGCCCCCATTTGAAAAAAATAATTTCAAAGGAAACGGAGATATCATTTATTTTTTTATTTATTTTTATTTTGGCACAAACTGTCATTATGTTACAATTACAATTTTGTCTTTGTGAAGCCCTACATAACCCTACAAACTATTTTATGAACTACTGTTTACAGTTTAAAGTAAGAACGTTAAGCTTTTCTACGCATTTTTGTGGAAAACGGCCACTTTTGGCAATGATTTATTTCAAATGGGGGCAGCACTGGACCCCGGAAAATTCATGTATGGCCTTAATACACTCGATGAGAGAGAGAAAGTGTGTGAGAGAGAGAGTCTAAAAGATAACCATAATTTAAAAAACACAACCCATTTTTCTCATATCATCATAAAGCGCAGGGACAGTTGTTTAATCGTGACCAATTAAAATCAATTATGGTGCTCATAAACGTACATACATTGATGGTGGACATCGCATTAGTTAATGCAGTGGGAGAGCATTGGGGCCGTGTTGTTATTTGTTTTAAAAAGGCTATTAAAAACTAGCTGCAAATGGATGTTAGCTAACAAGTGCCTGTTATTATCCGACGTCCACGAAAAACGCGGAGCGAGGCTCGCTAATCGATGCATATATGTCGCAGTTGAATGGTATAATCCGCTAATTCACTAAACCTCTAGCAGTTAGGCGGTAACAGCGCGGTTTCGTAAAACAGCGTTAAATAACTGAACCCTCATACGCAGAATGGCATGAACAATTTGTATTCTTCAATGCCGCGGTGCAAGACGTAACATTCTAGATTTTAGTTCGGAATTCTTCACAGCGTTTCGAGAATAAGCTGTTTTCATCGAGAGATATCGGAGACATTGTTTATGATTTTGGATTGCAAATGGTTAAGAAGAATAAAGCAGATCTTCAGCTTGGTTTCCATATACTTGTTTCGACGCCCGCCTTCCGGCATGATGGAGAATTTACGTGAATCTAATGAAGGCCGAGAGAAACCGCTACGCCATTAAGATTATGTTGCATTACCAAATTTTTCTGTATCCACTTGCATCGAACTTTGTATCATTCCTTATTGGTGTTCTATGATGTTTTTTATTTTTTTTATTTTTTATTTTGGCACAAACAGTCATTATGTAACAATTACAGTTGATGTATGTTTATGTTATAGACAAACACAGTGCCGAAACGTAATGTTGGAGACATTAAAGAGATGGCAGAGAGAAGAGAGGAATGGAGGCATCTCCACTTAACTCCACCGACAAGGGCAAGCTCTTCAATTAAAGAAGAAGAAGATGTTGGAGACTAGATTACATAGTAAGAAGTTGAATTCAGGTTTTATTTTAATGCCACGCGTGATAAAAACATAACAATGAATTGCCTCGTCATAAATTTGTTTGATAATAACATGCCTGCAAATAACCTATTCTGCGGTCTGTACGTGGTTAGCTGGTTTATTGAACGTGACACATTGACAATCCAGCTGAACGATATTCAGCTGTTTAACAAAACCGAGCTGTAATGCCAAACAACTAGAGGTTTCGTGAATTAGCGGTTTATACCATCCAACTGCGACATATATACAACTTTAGTATATAAAATATACTTGTGGAGTTTTTGGCGGGAAGTCAAGGGGTTTATACCATCCAACTGCGACATATATATGTCTTGGCCAGATAGTAGAATTGATCATTTCAGATATGGCCGACCATTTCATGATATGATTATTTTTCATGATATGGAAAATACTCGCTAATCACATCATGATGTGATCTGCCCAGATCTATGTATAGGTTAACTTTGCACCTCCTATAGCTATATTAAAATCTTAGAATCAGAATCACTATTAGAGCGCAAAGCTGCAATAAAAAAATACTTATTTTAGTAGTAGTTAGCTTGAATACAATAGCTTCAATACTTAGCTTTATTGAAATCCTGGAATCAGAATCACTAATAAAGCACAAAAAAAACATAATAAAAACCCTAAAAGACAAGGGTTCAAAATCACACTGTATTTTAAACTGACAGAGCACAAGACGGTATTAAAATTAAATAAGTTTTGTTAATGTTAATTATTATAAATTACATCATAATTACGATCCTTCCTAAGTAATATAAGACGCGGACTAACGTTCTAACGTTACTGTCTTATGCATACTTATACCACATTATCTATACAAAACTAAATGGTATCTACCAACATTGACACTTTCTCATCCGTCAATGTCAATTTATTTTGGGTGGATAATAAATTAAATGATAAGGACAAATCACACTGATTGAGCTAGCCTCAAAGTTAGTTTAAACTTGTATTATAGGATACTAACTAAACGATATTATACTTTATACTAAATAGTTACACATTTATACAAAGTGGAAGGGACATACCCGTAAAAAATCGAACCACGGGCTATACTAGATCATTATAGTGTAATGAAATTAAAATAACAGATAAAGAACAAAAAATATTTAGCATTTCCAAAGAAAAGTGTGCAACCGCACGGGCATTTGTATGGAAATGTCAAATTTTTTTTTGGTTTTTCGACTGTTATTTTAATTTCATTATGGTCTAGTATATATCCCGGGGTTTGATTTATTACGGGTATGTCCCTTCCACTTTGTATATCGTCTAACAAAATATACTGAAACTATTTTAAGGGTGAATTCAGTCCATGATACTGAACAACTTTCCCCAGGAAACATATCGAAATACGAAAAATATTTTTTTTGCTTTCCATACAAACTCGGATCAGCTGATTAGTCGATTAGTATTGGAGGCCAATTTTTTTTTTCATATTTCGACATATGTTCCTTGGAGAAAGTTGTTCATTATCATGGACTGAATCCGCCCGTAAAATAGTTTCAGTAAATTATGTTAGACCCTGTATAAATAATAATATTAAAAGAATAGGTTTTGGCGAAAGCGCCACATTACATCGACTTCTCCAAAGGGCTCTACGTGTTGGATCTGTATCCCCACGCAAGCCTTCCAAAGGACTGGGGGAAAAGACCCGTGATTCCGTGATACAAAATAATCATCATATCAGCCACAGGAAGTCCACTGCTGGACATAGGCCTCCCCCAAGGATTTCCAAAACGACCGATCGGAAGCGGCCTGCATCCAGCGTTTTCCTGCAACCTTGCTCAGGTTGTCTGACCACCTAGCAGGTGGGTGTCCTACGCTGCGCCTGCCGGTACGTGGCCGCCATTCGAGAACCTTTCTGCCCCATCGGCAAAATAATAATAAATAGTAATAAACTTATGTAACAACATTGTTGACTTTTCAAACATAAATCTAGGTAAGTAAACTTTTTACTTTTTAAAAAAAAATCTTGTTGGAGAAAATAAATTATATTTACTTTACTTTTCCTTACTCCGGAAACTTATTGGGTTTAAGGCTCTTTTTGATCAGACATATATAAATGATTTATTTGCAATCATTACAAGAAAGTATTAGAATGTGCCTTCCTTCTCTGATGTTTTTTACGTACACAATTTAAAAATAAATTTAATAAAATAAGTAGTATTATGTATTTTTGATAATGGAGTAGATAAACTTGAAATATCACCCAATCATAATTCATTAAATAAAGTGTATTACAAAAATAAAAACATCAAAGAAAAAGGTACTCCCAAAATGTAGGTATAGTAAAACAAAACTCACCAAAAGAACAAAGGCAGAGTAGCACAAAACAAACGCACTTCCTATACAGCGACATAACAATGGCTCAAAATTTAATAGAACATAAAACAAAACTAAAATAAAGGAATCGTAGGCAGGTCCGTTTGTCACTGGAAGTTTAATGTTACTGGGAGTTGATGCGGCGCGCGCGCATCACAATGAAAGCTCGTGCGGCTGAGATGTGTGCGATACTTCATCAATCATCATACAATGATAAAGTTCGAAGATTTTTAGTGCTCATTTTTCGACAGCAGTACAGTACAATGCGATTACAAAAAGAATAGGATCGAAAAGAATAATTCGTAACTTCGAAGTTTGTCAAAAGCAAGCAATCCCATTTATATTCCCATAATCGCATTTATAATATCGGTTGGGAAGTTGGGAAACTTCCCAACCGATATTATAAATGCGAAAGTGAGTTTGTATATTTGTTTGTAACCTCTTCACGCTTTATCTATTAAACCAATCTTCTTGAAATTTTGCCTACAGATAGTAGTCCTGAGGAGGACATAGGGTACCTTTCATCTCGGAAAAGTATACTATTCCCGTAAGATTTGGTATACGCGAGCGAAGTCGCGGGTAAAAGCTAGCCAATAATAAAAATTCAATTTATTCATAAGATATATACTTAGTCTTGACGTAAAGGTTTCAAAAACATACGCGAGACGGCTTGACAGGTTATTATTTTTAAGTCTCCTTTAATGATGTGTCATTGGAAGGAATGAAAGGATATTATTTAGTTTGGACTTTTATAGCTAACATTTTAGAAAAAGTATTTAGTTAATCGAATCACATTAAACAAAATTATATTCGACATGCAATAGAATAGTTTTGTTCACAATCGAGCACATAAAGCATTACAATAAGCACAAACTATATCTACTATAAAATATAATCACGCGCATATCGCTCACCGATTTTGCATAAATGACCATCGATGACTCATTTCAATGGACGTTTAAATTTTCAAATCAGTCCAGTTTTTATTGGCCTCGTTTTTCGCGTGTCGCAGTCCAATTTAGCGGCCAAGTTAGATTAGTCGAGGGTAGCGAGCGCTTTTAAAATAATAGCGGCAATCGGTGCAGCGTAATTGAATGAACGGTGTGTAATAAAGCTAGGATATGATTTAAGTTAATAGACATTGTTCGGGCGAACCCTTTGTATCGTTACCGATCATGCTTTCTCATTAAGTTTTTTACTGCTCTTTTATTAATAATATGAGGTACGAGCTAGAATAAAAAAATGAATCAGTTAATATTGGTTTAAAATTATACCCCTGAATACTTACACAGATAAAAATAGTATCTAAAATACACACGTATACCTACAAATACTCTACTATTTTGTACCTTTTTAACCTCCCACGAAAAAGAGGGGTGTTATAAGTTTGACATGTCTGTGTATCTGTGTTTTTGTCTGTGGCATCGTAGCTCTTTAACGAATACACCGATTTTGATGCAGTTTTTTTTTAATCGAAAGCCTCATCAATCGGCTAGTTTCCAACAAGTCGAATCAGACATTTTTTTCTGAACGTCAAAACAAACATTTTCTATGAGATTTGTATGAAATATCGGACTGTGACGTCATAGTTTTTTGGAGTCAAATAGCGCTCTTAATATCCGTTTTTCTGCATTAATAAATGTAAATTCACGTTCAAAATGGATGTGATCAATGACAAGTGACATTATTTTGTGACGTTTTATTCTCTTAACAGTACCACATAATTTATTTTTTACCCAGGAAACTACCCAATTGAGATTGCTCTTAGCTATGTTTGATGAATATCGGTTCAACCGTTCAAAAGTTATTAGGAATGAACGCTTGAAAGTTGGGGGGTTTTAATTACGAGTATTATTTACGAATGGTTTTCTAAAATATGCAGCATAGAGGGTTAGTGGAAGGCTGTCAATCCATTTAGTAATAATATTAATCAATACATTACAAAAAGCGGTCATTCTAAACACTTGCCGCATCACTCGTAAATTTTTACAACACATTTGAAACTCCTGGCCTCTGAATTGAAATTTAGTGATATTTACTTGTACCAGATACACGTAATTAGTTTGCACTTGGTCATGGCCCGTGCTTTATAATACCTCTTTTCACACAAAAGAGAGAAGAAATCATTCTTAAACTTTATAACAATAAAAGTCTTTATTTCACTCTTCTTTGCTTACTAAATAATAATAATTACCAACAAATCAATCAATCAATCAATTCTTTATTTGCATAGTAAGAGTTCACAAGGTCTTATAACTATATACAGTTCTCCTTACTTACCCTCTCGGGTGTTGCAAAAATAATTACTTAATTATAAATCATTCAATATCATATAATTTGTCACATATAAATTCCTCTATACTATAATAAATAACATTTTTGTACTAATAATTGTTTCAATTTAAATTTAAATAGTCTAGTATTAAGTTCTTTCAAACAGTCAGGTAATTTGTTATATAATTTAGGTCCTAAAATATACACTGTTTTGTCATATGCAGCCATGTTGGAATTTTGCTGTGGGTGTATTTGTATTTTGTTTCTACAGGCTCTGGGGTGCCTATTAGTAATCTGTTTGAATTTATCCAAATTTTGTTTTACATATAAACATGCTTCCATAATATATAAACTGTATAAAGTTAATATATTAAGTTTTTTGAAATAAGGAACACAGCTCTCTGTTTGCCTTGCACCAAACATGGCCCTGACACATTTTTTCTGCGTTCTAAAAAGTGGGAGTATATGCACATTGGCAGCATTACCCCAGTGTAATATGCCATATCTTAAAACAGAGGCTACATATGCATGATAAACACATACAGCTGTTTTTTGAGACACTGTGTTTGTTATTGTCCTCAATACATACACATATAAGGAGAATTAAAAGTAAAATAAGTGTTTTACAAAGCGAGAAATTTCCAATAAGGCAATGAGAGCTAAAGAGGTTGCAATGCTTAGCTTTAAGGTGACGTGGGTTCACAATTTGCAAAACTGTGCGTGTTTTTGAAAAATCCCTATTATTAAACTACTACAGTTTATTCCTCAAAAAATTTACATAAAAATTTTAAGGATTTTCTTCAGACACCCACAATAGCCAAAACACGATTATGCATTTTTGGCTCGATAGAAAAAAATCACAACCATACTTCTAAATTTGCCTAAATTCTTTAAACAAAGACTTTCTGGATGTTTGAACTCAACGAAAAATCTGGCAATTTTTTTAGGTTTTTGAACGTTCATATCTCTTTTAATAAATAATTTATGGAAAAAAAGAAAACATAGGGACATGCTTATAGTCGTAATAGTATATATCGATATTCAGGAAAAAAAAAACTCTACGGCATTATCCAGGGAGGAAACAGGGGACTACGTTTGTATGGAAAAACGGCCCCTCTATTTCGTCTTAATCCGCCTCTGTTAGCAAGTCTACTTTCGGAGGTCAGGCGTGAGAAAAAGAATTATTTTGTTAAGGTGAAGAGATAAGCAAATGGCCTTCAAGTGTAAAATAAATTGTTAACTCGTAAATATGGTGATCATTTCCATATTGCTCTTCGTCATGTACTAGATATCCTTTTAAATTATTTTATGAACTGTAGTTGAAACTATTATTAGTGATCCGTCTAGCTTTAAAACTTGCCGTGGCCACTTTTGGCGGAGGCAAGTTTTAAAGCTAGACGGACTAATGTAAATACTTTCAACGGTGGTTAATAAAATAATTTAAAGGGCTATCTAGTGCATGACGAAGAGCAATATGGAAATATATATATATATATAAATATATATATATATATATCACCATACATACGAGTTAACAATTTAATTCAAACGTCAAGGCCATTTGCTTATCCCTTCACCTTAAGGCCCCTCACTTAGTCTTTAAATAAATGTAGACTGAAATTATTTAGAGTTCCGCTGTTTTCTATTTTTAGGTTACTATTTTGGCTAAGACATCATTAGAAATCATTAAACTTTATTTCAGTCTTTCCCAACGTGGGCAATAACGCCCCCTTGTGGGCGCTGCAAGCCTAAATGGGGGCAGTAAGAGACCCAGAAAAAAAAGGGGGCGTTGTGTAGGGCTTTGGGGTCGATTTATAATTTCATCTACCTAGCTAGGAAGACTCTTATACACCGACTGAGCTCTCGACTACATCTTGTGAATATCAACTAATATTAATTAAGATATAGTTCAAACTCGGTTTGATATAATAGACCGGGCAATCATGTTTTAACAAGTTTTTGTTAAATAATCCGATTTGTACATTCCTGTATCAATCGGCTGGTTCTATAATACTTGTTCTTGCTTGTCGAGTACGATTGGGCGTCGAATGAGATAAACGAGTTTATGCACGTTTGTCTTATTCCTGTTGGTGCGTGCTGCTTATGCAATCCTATATAAACGACGTAAATTTATTTTATTTTCATTTGCGGTTTCGCGCATAATAGATAAGCAGTACTTAATTTCAACACTTACGTATTTCTCAAAACAAAACAATGTCGGAAGTAAAAAAGAAGAGACGGCAATACTCTGCGGAATATATTAAATTCGGATTTATTGAAAATCCCACAAACTGTCCGAATACTATAAAGTTGCGTTTCAATAATCAGTTATAAGTACTTAGCGGTTTTTAAGTATGTTTAAAAAGGGGGGCGTTAAAAAATAATTTATTCTTAAAGTGGGCAATAGACAAAAAAAGGTTGGGAACCCCTGTTATTTGAACAAAAACCTAATAGAAGAGCTTAGTAGTAACCAAATCCTACATTAGCTTTGTTAGGATGGATGTATCTATGTTTTTCCCGCTTTCAAGCCAAAGTGGCTAAACGGATAGAAATAAAATTTAGCATGTAGATAGCTTAGAACCTAGATTAACTAACCTATGATACTTTTGTCCCGAAAAATGTTAAGTTCTCGTGGGATTGTAAATACTCTTTAACTAGGTCTACAGGCAACAATTGGTAAAACATGCAATCGATAAAAAGTCTTGTATCGAATGGAATTTATGCACAAAGCGAAACATATATGTATGTGTAGACGGTGCAAGCTTCGTCCCCTCAAAGTCATTTCCCCACACAAAGCCGTGGCCACTAGTCAAGCACGAAAACCCAATAAAAGAAGCAAAACGCATCCGGCAACCGAAAACTTCAATTTAAAAAGGTAAAGGGAAGAAATAACATATTGAGAAACCCGCATTTAGATATAAAGTAAACATAATGCAGAAGAGATGTTTTGAAGTGCGTAACCACAAACTTATAGTGTTAATTTAATGTTTATAGCTCTTCACTATTTTTTTCACTTAACGAACTTCAGATGGTCTTGGGTCTTGGAAGTTAGGTAAATCTTTGTTTGCTTTTTTCTTTAAATTTTTAATTTAACCCATAAAATTAATTGTTACATACAAAAATAAATCAGCAACAAGCTTCGTCAAAAAGTGTACAAAAAGTATCCACAACTTGCTTCGTCAAAATAAATAATCAGTCTAATAATCCGCCCCGAATCGTCCTTGGCCCAAAGGTTCCCATAATGCTAGCAGCATTTCCGCGTTGTATAGCTATAGAAATCCTTTGAGTTTGTTTGTTTGTAATAACTTTATTGTACTTAGAAAACACATAATTAAAGACAAAACAATATATAGAGTATCTTTATTTATGATACTTGCCCGATAATGATAGTTGGATTAGCCGTTTGGTTCCCGGCAGAATAGAATACGACCACTGTAAGTATTCTCGTGGATATCGTAGAAGGCGACTTAGGAAACACAAGCTAAATTTATTTATTTTTAAACTTTATTGTTCCACAATCAAATTGTCAATCAAGCTTATAAACATCAATGAGACCTCTCCAAACCGTCTGGCCAGCATGGAGAGTGTAGGCCAAATCCTCTGCTCTGGCTAATAAATGGCTCAGGTAATACAGAGAGGGTCGTGCTCCTGCAGTGGAGATTATGATTGTATAATACTTAACGATTTGATTAAGTCTAATAATATATAATATAAAGAATGAATAAATAGATGAATATCAGCAACACAGGTTTCTCTTCTGTATTCTCTTTATTTATCTAGTGACTAGTGCCAGCACAAAGAGAATAGAAAATTTCAAATCTGGCAGATTAACCAAGCGTGAAATTAGTAGGTAATGGATATGGGGAAAATATGGAATAGAGCTGTTTGCGTTTGGAAATAAGGTCTGGGACCATTTCTGTCTAACACAGCTCTGAATAAGAAATCTCATTGCAATTTTAAATTTAAATTCGGTTTATTTAACATTAGTCGAACTAAACGAGAGTTTTATTTTATGTTGAACTATAAGATTCACTGCATTGAAACAATAAAAAATATTCTTCAGGATATATATGCTACCGAAATAGTGTCCTCAACTAGATCTCTGGTCCTCAAAACATGATACTATTCATTTGATATGCTCTCGTCGGTGGAGTATGAATTTTCTTCCATTTGTCTCTCTCATCTGACAGCTGTTTTACTTATCACGAATAGGTACTCGCATAAATCAATTTTTTTTTGTAACGAGTAAAACTGAAAATAAATGTATAGGAACACTATGATTTTTTCTGTAGATTTTTATTTATCATGATACATACTAACCCAAAATGCGCAAATATGTAGACATCGGAGTGAACTACATATTTGAACCTTTTGGGGTAGAAACTTTTGGTCCGTGGGGTCCTTCAGCCCATAATTTATTTAAATACTTGTCCTCAAGATTATCCGAAGTATCCCGTGACCAAAGGGCTGGAAATTTATCTGACACAAAGAATCAGCATTGCCATACAACGTGGCAATGCTGCCAGCCTTTTGGCCACGCTGCCGAGGGGTAATATTTTAGAGGAATTACATAATTTGTAATTATTAGGTACATTCTATGTATTTTTAGTTATTTATTTTCTCCTACACCATCGTGGATTTTTCTGAACGTACAATAAAACAAAGTAAAGTGAGCTACAAATTTCGAAGCCTCCTCGGGGTCTGTTAAAAACTTGCGAAATGCGTACGAAAGATAAATATTGGCGGAAATCGCGCCCACACCGAGGATTGAGTGGGAAGTGTAGACAACTGACAAATTACGAGTTATTTAGCATCCGGTCAATGATGTTTTAAATACTCTAGATACGATACACTTCGTCTTTATTCCCAACGGACAGTTATGGCGCTTCATACAAGTGGAGTAATATTTATGCCTACTACTTCTACAAACGAAACTATGAATCCGTGCACACCCGTACACATCAATGTGTGTGTATCAGTGTTCAAAGCCATTAAACGCCGCCGAGAACGGGGGAGGCGCGGGAAGGCAGCAAGTTTCCGTTCCGTATGTTAATACTTATATTAATTCTGTGCTTAAGACCTGTACCACGTTTAATTTTAATTTAATTTAAAACACAAACAGAATACAATCACTGACTGAACCCGTCGCGGGCGTCCGCTTTACGTAGTTTCAACCCTTAAAATAATAAATAAATAAAAATAAAATAAAATTAAAAAATAAAATTCTTTTATTTCAAGCTACAGTGGCCCATATCTTATTTTAAGTTACATCTGTCTCCTCGCACTATACTAGCGTACTCAACATGTAGTTCATTGTGTTTAATATACACTTCGGCATCCATTCTTCCATCTATCACTTTCAAGATTCCATTGGTGCTCCCACGCATTCTTCGCATCATGGAAGCAGACTTTTTGCGCATGATGGCATAAAAATCATCTATGCCAGCATCCGCAAACATGCCTGATGCACTACAAAATCGTGGGAGCCCCAACAGAGCCCTGAATGTGTTATTATATTGAATCCTCAGAGCACTGTAGGCTTTGGCAGTATAGTTGGTCCATAGTGCACACGTGTAAAAGCTTTGGCAATATGCTTGAAACAATGTTTTTTTAACTTCTGCGTTGCAACGAATAAATCTATGAGCCAACATATTTCCCTTTACCGACAGCGCTCTGCGTTCTCTTTCAACGTCCAAATTATCCTTCATATTTTCTGATAAGATATGCCCTAAATACTTAAACTGTGCAACACGTTTCAAAGGTACTCCATTCAGCATCAGTGGTGGAATATTAGATGGTTCTTTAATATTGCCTTTAAACAACATGAACTCACTTTTGCACTCATTATATTTTAAACCATGCTGCACAGCGTAAGTCTCACAAACTTGAAGTAGCTTTCTCAATCCACCCGGTGAAGGAGAAAGCAAAATCATATCATCGGCATAATTTATGTTGTTTACTGAAACACCATCGATCCTGCAACCAACATCCATATTGCTCAGTTCACAAATAAGTTCATTTATATATAAATTAAATAGCCTAGGTGAAGACAAACCACCTTGCCTTACACCACAATTCAGAGAATACTCATCCGAATGAGCGTTTGCCCATTTAACTACATTTTTTTGATTCTGATACCAATATGAGAAAAGACCAATAACTTCCGGGGATACGCCTGCCTTCATTAATTTATCCCATAGCAAATAATAGACCACAAGGTCAAATGCTTTAGACAAATCCAGGAAACAGGCATAAATTGGAGTCTTCCTTTTGACATAATAATTTGTCACATATTTCACTGTAATGACTGCACTTTCTGTGGAAAGATTTTCACGGAAACCAAACTGAGAGTCATGAAGTTTGATTTTATCTGCCAAAGTGACATCTAGTATTTTATCCAATATCTTTGCTAATATTGTCGCCAAAGATATTGGCCTGTAATTGTTTTTAAAGTAATTAAAATATACTGAAACTATTTTATGGATATATTTAGTCACTGTGCCTGCAAGTTGTTCAATATCATGGACTGAATCTACCCGTATATTTTGTCAAACTCTATTTAAATCAATTAAGTAAACAAGCAGGTAATCACAAAAAATATTATTTACCTAAATATTATAATTGCAAATGAAAGTGTGTTTTTCAAAAATAAATGCACTCATTTTACGAATTTTTGAGCGTTGGCAAATCTAGATATTATTTTTATCAAAGCACCGAGCTCTTAAAAAACGGCAACCTCTAACAATCTGTTGATTAAAACTTTTTCACTCCCGAATAACTTTCAATTTCTTTTTTATTGCTTTTGTGTCGTGTACATTTTTCAGACAGTTTAAGGCCTTGAAAGCTAGTAGCGTGTTGTTTATCGATATAAAAATAAAATCTGCGAAAGTTTTTCGCCCATTTGGAATAATAATATATAATAATAATAAAAATCGTTTATTTGTCTCTCATTGTTTACATTACGCTACAACAAATACTAGAACTACTTATATATATACAGGTTGAGCTTAATATAGAGGCACAGCTATTCTAGTTATTATTACAATTACTATTTTGCAATCGTTTGAGAGCCCGGTGCCCGTTGATGGCTTCGGAGAGGCCTGGATAAACGGGTCACCATTAATGTGCCATAAAAGTCTACGGTAGAGATTTCTTTCTTCTTTCTTTCGTGTGTGTAAGTGGCCAACACTGGTGTCAGATTTTTTAAACTGCCTAAAGGTATCTCACGTAGCTTGACGACGATAGGTATACAGTGCGTGGAATCTTACTAAGGTACCTTTGTGCTTTTGACAAGCGTTTACATTAAGTTTCACCTGTCCCGTTGTCTGTGTGTACGTAATCAAATCTTGCAAGCTAAATTAGAACCACTTTTCATTAGTCGATCGAGTTGAAACTTCAGATACTTATGTCAGTTGGGTGCAATGCAATATTATGGTACCAATGACCTGATCTCATGATGAAGCCGGAAGGTGGCCACGGCATCTTTATGATAAAACAACAACATAGCCCCACCGAGATTGGAAGGAATACTTTAAACTTTTTAGTTCATTTGTTTAGATAAAAATTATCCTCGGAGAGATGGGGCTTTTATCTTCTAATCAATTTGGCTTCAGACCTCAAAAATCCACGGCAGATGCCGTTCACGGACTTACCAACTATATAATAAGAAAATTGGACAATCGTATGAAGTGTATAGGTATTTTTATTGATCTTGCGAAGGCATTCGACACGGTCTCAGCCAAAATACTTATTCAAAAACTTGAATCCATGGGTATACGCGGCGCTCAACTTTCTTTATTTATCAGTTACCTTAGCGGTCGCAGCCAATGCTTGGTCATTGATGGTCAGGTCAGTTCATTCCTGCCAATTGAATATGGAGTTCCGCAGGATAGTATACTTGGTCCTACCCTCTTTTTAGTGTACATCAATGATCTGTACTCCCTCAAGATTCCACATTGTAAGATAGTGTCGTACGCAGACACCATTTCTGACTGGATGCGAGGTAATTTTTTAACACTTAATGTAAATAAAACGTGTTATCTTACCTTCTCCGTATACACCCCTCCTTTAGACTCCACTCCTTTCTCAATCACTGCCCATTCACATCCTTCAGACTATTCTGCTCCCTGTTCATGTTTTACTTTAACACACATTGACACTAAAAAATACCTCGGTGTAATAATAGACAGCAGACTTACCTTTTAGCCTCATATTAGAATAACCTCTGGCAGAGTTCGTAAACTAATGTATGTCTTTAAGAAATTACGACACGTAGCCGAGCCTTATGTTGTCAAAATGGTCTATACTGCTCTCACTCAATCTATACTGAAATATTGCATCACGAGCTGGGGTGGTGCTGCTAAAACTCACCTTCTCGCTGTAGAACGCGCGCAGAGAGCACTTTTAAAAGTCTGTACCTTTCAATTCATCCTTTTCCCTACTTTTTCCCTTTATCAATACTGTCAAGTGCTCACTGTTCGCCAACTTTTCATCCTCAACACCAGACTCGTACATAAAGGGTTCCGTACCTCCGTAAAATGTTTTAAAACGCTAAAAAAACACGTATTTTGTATGACGACCCCGATAAATTTTTAACTTTTTTTTATTTTTAGTATTTTTGTTATAGTGTCCATAGTAATACATAATCTGTGCATATTTCAAGTATCTAGTTAATGTCATTATAAAGATCTAGTTAAAAACGCTGAATAAACACGTTTTTTGTATGGCGAACCCCTTTAATTTTTAACTTTTTTATTTTTAGTATTTTTTGTTAGCTTTTTTTTGTTATTTTGTGATAGCGGCCACAGTAATACATAATCGGTGAAAATTTCAAGTGTCTAGCTATTACGGTTCAAGAGATAGAGCCCTGTGACAGACGGACAGACGGACAGACGGACAGACGGACAGACAGCGGAGTCTCAGTAATAGGGTCCCGTTTGCACGCTTTGGGTACGGAACCCTAAAAAGCACTGCGAAAAAGAGTCAGTTCCTACCGTTTCCCGTTCCGCTTAGCGCTCTCCACTTATTCATGGTCCTGTACCTAACACCTTCTTCTCTGAACACTTTTACTCTTGTCTCGGTCGGTTACTCTATAATAAACTCAACCGTCAACGGAATTTGCATGAACATACAAAATTTCGCTGTAAAAAGATAGTGACTAGTTTCCTACAAGATCTTTCTTACCTTGACACCGAAAATCTGATAATATCAATCCGCTAGTCTTTAACACGCCAAATGAGATATTTTTCTTCTTCAAAATTGATTATTTAACATAACACATCATAATTAGGTTTTCTTTTTTGTTCTTAGGTAAATTTGCATGCACACTGGCACTTGCAACTTGTGCGAGCGCACATACTAAGTACATGAGTAAATAGACTTAAGTGTCTTCTTTCTTTTTCTTTTTTTTTGTTTATTTTTTTCCTCTCGCTTTTTGTCTTTTGTCTTATCACGACAAAATAACTTTAGTCAAGTTTGTTAATTACACTGTTAGGCTGCTTAGCTCCTAGTGGGGAGAGCCTGGTGTACAGGCTCTGCTTAGTTCAGACACACCTCTCTCACAATCTTAGACTAATTTGTGCCATCTTTTGTCTATAGTTTTATAAGTATGTAGATTGTGGAGGAAAATAAAGAAATTTTGTATATTGTATATAATTTTCGTCAAAATCGGTTGAAAAATGCGACCGGTAGACGACGAACAGACAGACGAACAATTGTATTTTGGCCAATCTTAAACTGAGACGCTTTTATTTTTGCTTTGCTCGCTTTTGATTCGCTCTGTCAAAAAAACAAAACCCTAAACGGACTTATATCTTCTCTCTTAAATTTGTAATAAATGGCATATCTACTGACTTTATTATACGCGCGGCCGTTGCCCTAGCTGGCCGGCTGCTACCTGCCAGTAGCCCGGTAGCGGGCGGTGACATTTAGATGAGAGATTTCCGGTATTATTTGTGGGCTAATATCTTTGGTTTTTATTATGAAATAAGGTACTAATGACAGAATATGTGTTTTTTAGACAAATTTTTCTTTGTATATTGCTTAAGTCCATTCGTTCAATTGGTTGCGTTGCCGTTGGCTTGCCGACAAAGCGGCATGGGGTTTTTCAAAGATGCTGCCTTTGTGGCGCGCCGACCGCATTAACACTATTATAACAAATGAATTAAGTAGAAGGTTCAAAATCACCCCAAAGGCTGTTAAAGAAAGTTATAACAACTTAGTTTCTTCTTTTTGGTCGGAAAAAGAAATGTCCTTATTTTCCCCATCGCGTGGGAGTCTATAGGTAAACTGTGGAACGAATAATTAAGAAGGCGATTACTGGCGACACTCAGCGATGCAATTTATCCTCATTAAAATAATGTCGGCGAGCATTAATCACCAGTTGCTCCATTTCTGCTGAAATTTAAGGAAGTTATATTCTGAGCTTAAGATTTGGTGTTCATATTTTGTGTTTATCTCTCAAATGACGGAAGATTTAGCACAAAAATGTCGTTTGCATGGATATAGATTACATCAGTTTTATAACATCGTATCAGCCACAGTCACAGTCAAAGTGAAAGTCAAAATCATTTATGTATCCTTGGATGTTTGTATCACTTACTAATTGCCTATTTTTTCATTCAATTTCATAAAAGTTATTGACGTCAGATCATTTACTTAGTAAATGCTAAAAAAAGAAGGATTTAGGCTAAAATAGATATTTGTATGTTGAGTATTCTTTGCACAAGGAGTTTGTGTCGTTTATTTTTTTGCGCAAGGAGGTTGTATAGCATTAAGATGGAGGTCAAACATATTGTTATGTTCTAAATTCATACACCAAAATAATGATTAAAAGTGCTTAAAAGTGTTTACATGATTGCTTTTTAGTCAGTAGTTTTAGTAAAAATATTAAATGAAATTCCCTTGTCACAAAGAGCTCGCAATAAAAGGCCGTCCGGTAATCACGCGACCACGTTCGTTACCGGTTATGATCGGAACACAGTTTTTAAGCTGGTCTTATCCGAACCCACGTGTTCTTTGACACTACTGGAAGATATTCCTTTAATGTTTTTTTTTTAGTTCAGGATTGTGATTTCTATCCTGGCGTTGTGGTTTCCGTCTTAGAATAGGATCCATCTATTCTTGTGGACGTCGCAAGCGGCAACTAAAGGACAAAGCACAAATATCTCGTGCTACAACTGTATTCTCAAGGGGAGTTGACGTCAGGTGGGTCGTAAAATTTCAGTCAAATAGTTTAAACTGTTCCGGTTATTTCTTCTCGATTTCGTATGGTTTTCGGCATTCTTGAGTAACGATTGACATGCATATTATATGGGAAAGCGCACCCTGGGCAAAGAATATATACACTACGCGAAAAGAAACGACACGTGCATGTGTGCACGTAAAATCACTTGCGGCTATGTGTGGGTGGCTGGATGTGCGAGGGGGCCTTGAGAGGCGTGAAACGAGCTTTCGCTGACTGCTTTGGCCCAGGGCTGGTGCCTAGTTCGCGTCTCTCTCACGCACAGCACGATACTCCATTTCGGTTCGGTATCAACCCTAGCGTTATGAGCTACGAGCTCAAGGTCACCGGCGTTCGAACTCTCACGTACAGGGAGTGTCGCCGCTGTGCCCTGGGCTCCGAAGCGGCACAGCTGGGGATGTAACCGGGATCGCAGTACGATAAAAAAATGATCTATATCTCTCGCAGGTAAGACAGAGTTTTCGATTAATATTTTCCTACGTATAGCTTTCAACAACCCGCTGCTGAACAGGTGACTCCTGTGTAGTATTAAAAAAATTCTAAAAGTAAAGTAAAAATAAATTTATTTTTACTCAATAAATAAATTTAAATCAATAAATAGATATGGACAAATCACACTGATTGAGCTAGCCCCAAAGTAAGTGTGTTATGCATACTAACTCATAATACTATATTTTATAAATATATATTATATATTTTATAATATATTAAATAAATTAAAAAATACATAATAATATAATAAATATTATATATTATATATATGTATATAATAATAATAATATAATAAATAAAAATAAAAAAAGTAAAAATTAAAAAAAGACATTTCATTAGAAATAAAATATAAGTACAAGTAGTATATAAATAAGTAAATAAACACTGACATTGTTTAAAAAAAATTAACATTAAAAAAACTACCCGACAAATTGATCTATACTTGGATAATTACATGATTTTAACATATATACAAATCCGCATGCCGTTCCATTGTTTTCTTTTGCAATGCCCTATCAGGGTTCATGTTGTACCTACTAACTAATGAATTGACTATGTAGTGTAGTGTAGCATATGTACAATATGACAAGCAATAAATAAATTGAAATAAATACATATACAGGGTTATTTTTAATTTACCGGCAACCTTTTTGGAGCAAGTTCAGTCTGTGATACTGAACTACTTTCCATAAAAACAATTATTAAAAAACGAATAAAAAAATTTCGTCTTTCCATACAAATCGGCGCTTAACCAAATGGATTTTGTACGGGAGGACGAAATTTTGTTTTCGTTTTTCGATAATTGTTTTTATGGAAAGTGGTCTCAAAAAAGGTTGCCGGTTAATTAAAAATAACCCTGTATAGATAAACATTCAAGACCCAGGACAATTTGAAAAAGGCCATTTTACAACTTGTTTTGGCTGGGGATCGAACCTAGATCCTCCGGATTGGCGGACTAGCGTGTTGACCATTACACTACCGAGATCGTCAATCAAATCTTTATTTGCTAATAGGTAAAAGTTTTACAATTCTGTCGGGAACAACAAATATCTCGTAACAAATTAACAATGTTATAATAAAGAACATCGAAAGTTTTAATATTTTAATCATTCCTATAAATAATACTATATTCTCTAAACTATACACATATATGTGGATCAGTACCTTAAATTTAAATTAGCAAAAACCGATTAGTTTTTATTAAGTATGCTTTAGTGAAGTCTCACCTTTATTGTTGTACAGATATAACCAACCAATCTAGGTCTTCAACCAACCAGTTACATACTGTAATGAAGTGAACGAATATTTCAATTCAATGAGATTCCCTTTCGGCCTGGGGTCACAAAGGGCTCGCAAATAAAAGGCCGTCCGGTAATCCCGCGGCAACGTTCGTTACCGGTAATGATCGGATTACAGTTTTTAAGCTGATCGGAACCCACGTGTTCTGTGATACAGCAGGAATTTCCTTCAGCGTTACTAGTTTAGTAGGGTTTTTTTAATCGTTTGGATTTATATAACATAAATCACATTTTTATCCCCTAGAGCGGTAGTAGTATTAAAAAGGCTCATACATGGCACCTTAGATTATGATTTACCTACACACCTATGTAAGTATAGCTTTCACACGCTGTGATTAAGTCTCTACTTATCTTCTTCTAGGCAACTTGTTTACAAAGTTTTGACGTGACAACGTCTAATAAACTTGAAACTACGGGCTGCACGCACGAAAAAGATGACGTAATTGTCCCGTTACGCTCATTGTCGCGTTTCGCAAGCGAGAGCGCGGCACGAACGAGAAAGAGGCATGATCGGCTCGAGCGATCGGTTTTGACGTTGTCACGTCAAACTACCGTCCGTAAACCGACTTTACAGACAACCAATTAGCCAAGATTTAAACAACAAGATTTGATGTTTTTCTTATAAAGAAATCTACCTCTATATTTGTATTCGTTTTATTTGTACGTTGAAATAATTTTGCTGTACGATTTTCCTACATCACGTGACATGACAAAGGAAATATCAGATATGAAATGTACAAATGTAATCTTCTGATAGTACCATATGGAGTCTCGGTAAAGAATGAACATCGTACTCATTGTAGGTAGGACGTCAAAGCCTCACAGGCTTTAAGACTGTACAGAGATATAAAGTTGCTAGAAGTGATAGACAAGTTTACAGAACGATATTAGGTACATTATATAAAATTCTACGAATTATTTAGAAGATATAGACAGAAAGCGGTGTGGTTCTCGCCAGAGTAGAATAGGACCACTCCAAATCTTCCCGTGGATGTCATAGAAGACTTAGGAAATATAAGCTAAATAAAACTTTTAAACATCAATGAGACCTCTCCAACCCGTCTGTCCATCGTGGAGAATGTAGGCCAAATCTTCTGGCTACTCTGGTTATATACTAATCTCTGGCTAAGTATAGCTTTGTAGTTCGGAGAGGGTCGTGCTTCTGCAGTAGAGACTAAAAAGACCTGGATGATGACATAGAAAGTCGGCCCAAAAATTTTATTTAGAGTAGTATCTCAAAGGCCTGTTATTGCTCAGAACCCTTTTTTGCTCGTGAATGTGAAGATCGCGCCAACACAAGTAGGTATAGACTGACCTGGTATGAAAAACAGCTGACTTGAAAGAAAATGCACATAGTGGAAGGCCGAGAAAGACATGGTAAGAATACGTAAGTTCAGGAGTGCTACTTTTGAAATGCTGACTCACTAAACGAATGACTTTTCCGTACTACAAAAAACTGTTGACTTCGCGTTTCAAAAATGGGAGGTTAATAAGGAGAAGGTTAAGCATAGGAAATAAAAAAAACTTGAATAACTCAGTAGAGGCACATCTAGAATCATTACATCTTTCCTTCAGTTCTCGCATCCGCAAGATTTTTCAATTGGCGACGGATTTCCTTGGACTCGCATAGAAAACTATTCCACCTTTGGCAAGCGCACAAAATGGGTTACCTGTGTGATTCCAATATTAGGAACTTTAAAATTACCTTTTGCGGCGAATAAATCTTTTTTATTTCCCCTCAGCTGCACTTGCTTTAAAGAGTATGAAGTTTTTTTATTACGAACAGCTTGAAATTTTCCTGGCCATAATTGCGCGTAAGTTGCAAAATGGAAATGCAGTAAAATATTATACTTTATCTTTTATTTTTTTATTTATTCAACTTTATTACAAAAATTGTAAACAGCGGACTTAAAGCCGGCTTTCTCTGCCAGTCAACCGACAGGTGGTGCAGAGACAAGTGAGGCCAAAGTAGGAGCAAAGTTTATATCTTTATTCCCAGACCACCATGGAAGAAAACCTCGTTTTCCATTTAAGAGGCTTACATGAGCTGGAAATGCACAAACACATTAAAACCGTTTGTTTCAGTCATATTTTTTTATTACAGTAAGGTAGAGCGAGACGACGCGCGCGTGCGAGCGTACGTTTTATGCTCGTAATTATATTTTTGCTATTTTCTTACGATATATACATTTTATTGAAAAAACATACATAGTTAGTGTTCCCATACATTTTATTACAGTTTTACTCGGTGAAAAAAAAATTAGAGGTATAGGTATTCGTGTTTTTTTTTCTATCGAATCAAATTATTTTGAGGACGCTATTTTGGTAGCATATATCCTGGAGAATATCATATATTTTTTTAATGTTTCTATGTAGTGGATTTTATAGTTTTGAGTAAAATAAAACTCTCGTTTAGGTCCTAATCCCCTTAAATATTTCAAATGAGCGCAGCATTAGCATTCGTGCACAGCCTTAAAACACCTGCTGTTTTCCACGTTTCACTACCGACTATTGTTAACATAAAAAATACTCGTAAATTAATTATTATTTTTGGTTGGATAATTCCTTTGCCCAGTTGATATTTTGTTTATTTATTGTGTTCGTCACTCAATCATAATTTGTGTCAGCTCGTCTGAGAGACTAATAAAACGTGTTCGAACTTCCCAATCGAATTTCATTCCAAATTATTTATGAAACAATGTAAGTAGGTACTACCAAAAAGTTTGATTTTCGTTTGTATATTTATCTATATCGGTGGTATTTATAGGGGAGTTCATCAACTAGAAAATAATAGAAATATTTTTTATTGTAAATATTAGTTATGTATTTTAGTTTAGTGGGTAGTTTTTTTAATCTTTATTTTAGATTTTAAGATATTTGAGTACTTATTTTTTTTGAGAATTATGTAAAAAGTTTGTTGTAATAAATAAATACCTTTTCAGCTAAAAAAAGAAGAAAGAAATAGATATAATAATAATTTCCAAGTATAACAATATTTAATTGCTAAGTATTCGAAGTGATTCATATTTCAACCTACAAAGATGTAAAGGTAACTCCTTTACATCTTTGGTTGGCTTTACGGTGGCTTTGGTCAGAGAGAGAAGGAAGGGATTGGTTGCTCCACAGACAAGAGCTTAGCTCTTTTATAAGAAATAGAAGAGGCGATAGTGTAAGATTGAAATTAACCCTCCCAGAGTTGCCAAAATCGTAGTTAAAAACATTGCAAGTAAAGGTAGGTATCTACGATTAAAATATTTTTTGGGTTCCGTACCTCAATAGGAAAAAAACGAAACGTTTCTCTTTGGTCACCATGCCATCGACAAAAAAGGCTTGTATGAAATTTAATAGGAAGTTTTTTCTTTTGTGTCCCAATATAAATAATAAAATATTTTTATCCCTTAATGGGGCAGACGGAGAATGTTAGGTCTTGCGGCTCCAAGCAGGCCAGAGCCCAGAGAAGCCAGATCCAAAGGCCACTTTTAGCGTGATGTTGAGCTGGAAGATGAAAAAAATTAATAATGTGATAGTGATGGATTGCTAGCCGTATCGCCTATCAACACGGTTCGCATTTTCGCCCATTCGGTAGACCGGTTTTCACGATCACGGAATAGCAGCATTCTAAGTTTTTTTTCAACCAGACCAGCACGGAAGAGAATATAAAAGATAGGTAATTTTGATATATCCACCAGATTTGAGACATCATTTATAAACCGGGCACACGCTTGAACGTAACTATAGATATTACTCCCTTTGTGACGGAAACAATGGAGGATCCGAGTGGAATTTTAAACGTGCTCCAATAATTGCGAATGTGCTGCGTTTAAACAAAATGGACAAACATACACGTGTTTTGGCACGTGTGTGTAAATAAGCGATGGTTAATTTTGTAAGTATTGCGGAGTGATTAAAATTATTTTTTTGTACTCGTAGCAATGAACACTGGCTGGTAACATTTTTTTTTAAATTTCTGTAAGCAAGGAGTTTATGTGTTTGAGTTTGGTTTTCACATAACTTCTTTCTTTTTAGATAGGAATATTATCTTCGTTTCATATCTTCTTCATATTAGCGCGTTCCCAGTTGCATTCTCAGCTATGCTGCTTCTGAGCCAGGGGAGTGCTATGTCGTTTTTTCTTCTCACTCAAGGATACCAAAGACCATGCGAAGTGGATGAGTAATAGCCGGAACCATATAATAAACGATTTGGCTATAGTTTTACACCAGCCTGACGTCAACCCTCCTTGGGAATGCAATCCGCTAGTTTCCAAGAAATCAAATCAGATACTTTTTTCTAAATGTCAAAACAAAAATTTTTTATGAGATTTGTATGAAATATCGGACAGTGACGTCATAGTTTTTTGGAGTCTAATAGCGCTCTTAATATCTGTTTTTCTGCAATAATAAATCTTAAATCACGTTCAAAATGGATGTGATCAATGACAAGTGACATTATTTTGTGACGTGTTATTCTCTTAACAGTACCAAATAATTTATTTTTGACCCAGGAAACTACCCAATTGTAGCACGAGATTTTTGTGCTTAGCCCTTTAGTCGTATCTTAGGACATCCATAGGAAGAGAGTGATCTTATTCTAGGCCGAAAGTCACACGGCACTAGTCATGTGGTTCCTTAGAAATCTACTCCATCTTTTCCAGTGTAACAGGCGACTAAAGCACTATTTCCGCAACTATATCTTTTTAATTATTCGCTGAAAAATATCAAATTACAAAAGTAAACCGGTTAAAACCAAAAATGCCACTCAGGTCGGATGAACATCCGAATTAATTCGAAATTTAAATTCGGCGAACGGGCCCGTATTCGATTGTCGAAGACTTAACCTAAGCGCCTTACGCGAGTAAGAAGATTCCCGCCGGATCCCCTTACCGGCACAACTTTGTAGTATTAAAAATTTAAATCGCATTTTTCCGTGGATGACGACCCAGTCCGGCCCTGTACGGATTGCGGATTTGTGTACTTTGAAGTTTTAAAAATAAGTCCACCCCTGGTTTGTGGTGGATTAAGGTGACCTGTTTGCGTTGGCGGATATTTGTGAAATGGATTTAAATAAATATGTGCTGTAATATTTCGATTTAATTATTAATGTTATATGAGTACATAGTAGGTAGTATATGTAATTAATAATAACAATAACTGCCGCAGGGCAGCTTGTGGAGAGCTGTTGGTCAGTAACGACACCACTGACCCGAGTGCTCCAGAGAGTCGATTAGAGTCCTCGTCCGCGACGTGCCTTCATCGATCGGAGTGGAGACCCAAGAGGGCTTACAGGACTCTCAGCTCTACATTGACTTGATGCCAGAGAGGAGTCAGAAGTGTTAAAGGGCTGCTGGGCGCTGCGAGTAACTTCGGAGAAAGCGCAGCACACCTCTCGACATCCCTGAGTCGCCTACACTGGTGTTGCTTCATTTCCGGAAACTATTATCGGCTCGTTTGAAGGGCCTATCTAGCGGGCAACTAGCCCCCACCTGCCTACAATAGTCAGTCAGTTACTTCTATTGCAATAGCCCAGCATCAGTTCATCCCAACTTCATTCCATAACCCGTAAACCTTCCTTTTTCTTGCAATAGATCTTTCTCCTGCCGAAACCTATACAAGGATACACCATTTATTGGTATATCCAAGAATTGGTTTTGGCGGGAGAACCATATTACGTCAACTTCTCCGAAGGGCCTTAACGTAAGCCTCTCAAAGAACCTTTCCAAAAAAGTTGTATAAAAAGTCAAGAAAATTACCAACTCGATGGGCGGACCAAATAAGGTATAACTACATCATTGTTTCTAAAGTTTTTCATATGGACTTATGGAAGTGGCAGTGGGAGGGACATATACCGCGACAAACTGATGGCTGATTGGGCAAAAAGCTTTTCTAAAGGCGATTACATACTGCCAAGTGAAGCGTAGGACACCCACCAACAAAGTGGTCAGATAAGCTGACCAAGGTTGCTGGAAAGCGCTGGATGCAGGCCGCTCCAGATCGGTAGTTTTGGATATCCTTGGGAAAGGCCTAGGTCCAGCAGTGAACGTTATGCGGCTGAAACGATGATGGATGGGTTGAGAGTTAAGCCATCCTTCAACCATGTGTCTGACTGTACATTTACAACTTGTACATTGTTGTTCTAAATAGCTGTTCCAAATTAATTATTTTCGTAATGCTCTATACTATAGAGCATTACGAAAATAATTAATTTGGAACAAATACCTATAGAGTCTATAGGTAAAGGGCTTAAAATATTAGACTAAATTAAAATGTGTTGTGGCTTTGTTTATTTAAATTAATTTCAGAAACAGATGCCTATTGAATGGGTATTGATTTCAGTGGTTTTGGGAATTGGTAACTTTAGTTCGTTCTGAAAACAAGGTAGTGGACTATTAATAGACTAACGTCTTTTGTAGTCTTAAAGACTAAAGTTGAAATGCATACGGTCAGTTATTATTTATAAGTGTGAAACATGGACTATGAGCAACAAGAGGATCCACAAGGTGAAAAGTTGAGTTAAAATCATGTATTATTATTTGTATCTCCATTGGGTTCACGGGTCTTTTCACCCCGGTCCTTTGGAAGGCTTGCGTGGGGATACAGATGCAACACGTAGAGGCCCTTTGGAGAGTTTGATATAATCTGGCGCTCCCGCCAAAACCCATTCTTGAATATACCTATGAAAGATATACCCTTGAACAGGTTTCGGCAGGAGAAGGATCTAGCAGGAAAAGGGAAAGTTTTGTGCGTTATGGAATGAAGTTGGGATGGACTAATGCTGGGCTATTGCAATAGAAAATACGGCACCTGCCATAATCATGATTATTGACTATTTTTGTGGCAGGTGGTGGCTTGCCGCCCACTAGATCAAACGAGCCGACGATTTTTGTCAGCAAAGGGGCAACACCGGTGTGAGCGACTCAGGGGTGTCGGGAGGTGTGCTGCGCTTTCTCCGAAGTTACTCGCGGCGTGATGCCCTTTAACACTTCCAACCCTGGAGCAACAGCTCTAACGACTCCACTCTGCACGGCCAATTAAGGCGAAGATATAGGCAAATGGCCTTGAAGTGTGAAATAAATTGTTAACTCGTAAATATGGTAATAATTTCCATATTGCTCTTCGTCATGCACTAGACAGCCCTTTAAATTATTTAATGAACTGCCGTTGAAACTATTATTGGTGATCCGTCTAGCTTTAAAACTTGCCGTGACCACTTTTGGCGGAAGCAAGTTTTAAAGCTAGACGGACTAGTGTAAATACTTTCAACGGTGGTTCATAAAATAATTTAAAGGGCTATCTAGTGCATGACGAAGAGCAATATGGAAATTATCTCCATATTTACGAGTTAATAATTTATTTCAAATGAGGGCGCCACTTCAAGGTCATTTGCCTATACCTCCACCTTAAGGCAATGCAGAGCTGAGAGACCTGCGAGCCCAGCGAATCTAGTGGGAATGGGTTCGCCACGTCCCGACGCCGGTTATTATAATAATTATATGGTGTACATATAATAATTACTTATTCGATCTAAAGTTTTTATTCTTGGGTTGCCTTATGAGACAATAAAACTTGTTGCGTTATTTCATGCAACAAGTCGTATCCCATTTCCTGGCACGGTGACAATGTTTTCAATGAGTAACTTAATATTTGGTCTACAAAGGAGCAATGTTTGATGGGACACATAAATGCCTATTTTAAATTACAAAATTTGGCCGAAATCTAAGCATGTCGTTTCAAAATAAAAGCAGCCACCTTGGCATGGCAATTGCGACAGCGTTTATAGATCGCTATCATCTATCACTATCTCACTCTACGTTATGATAACGAGCGGGATAGCACGAGTCCGTCGCGCGATATAAACTTTATCTGGGTTTATCAACGCTGCCATTCTACGGGGGCTGGACTACCTTTTAATTGGAGAGTCTGATTCTGAAGGGGAATCTTTAATTTGTAGGTAGTTTGCCCCCGAACTGATGTAATGCCACAGAAAACAATACAATACAAATTATCTTTATTGCACCATAATAATTCTTACAATACATAAGAGTAATACCATGAACTGTAGACCTCGCGAGCTTGTCTTTAGGCAAACCTTGAAACTGATTAAATGTTTACCGTCCACCCTAAAACCCTCATGACACCCTAGAATTGACAAAAAAAAACATAGTTTATCGAACCGATTTATTTTTATTTTTTATATATTTTGTTACTTGTGCAATAAAATGTAGTGACAAAAATTCTAGAAAGGAATGTTGAGATGGTTTCGGCATATAGAAAATATGGACGAAAGGAGATTTCCAAAAAAAGGTTTTTGAAGCAAAGGTTAGGTCAAGGTCGCCCTCGATGAACGCTGCCAGATTGCAGATATTCTTAAAAAGGAGAGGTCAGAAGTACCCATAACCGACAGGCATGCATGAAGAGAGTGATAAGTGTAGATAAGGTGAGATAAATCTGTCAGGATCGTAGCAAGTAGAGGTCAATAGTCTCTGCCTACCCCTGTGGGATGCAGGTGTAATAATATGTAATGTATGTATGTAGAACCTACACAAATTTCCTATGAAAGAAACTAGAGTTAACAGTCGCTGGATTATCCAAGTATATTTGGAGAACTTCGCCTGCTCCGCTCGCAATTTCAATAAAAAAAAAAACGCTTTGATAAAGCTCAGCGAAGAGATAAAACAGTGATCACGCCATTAAATCTAAATGGTGACTACTTATAATACAAAATGGAGTTAATTGTACAAGATGATTGCAGTCTAGTTGAAGTGTGATAATAAAACTTTAAGTTCTTAAATGTAGGCGAGCAAGCGATTAAAGAAAATGAATTGTTAAAGCCGAACAACAGACTTCGGAAAGTAGATGTAATTTAGAAGTGCTAGTTTACAAATGTTGAAATAAAATGAAAATGAGAAAATTCAAGATAATTATATAAAGCTAAGTGTATAATCTGAAGAGCGATAGAAGCGGCGGTAGCCCAGCGGTTTAGGCACTGGATGGCGTTCTTTCGCACTAGCATTCGTCGAAGAAGACTTCTTCGACGAACGCTATTTAGTTGTCGTCAGTTTATCGCATTACCATTCCTTCGTACTTTCATTAATCGCACAAGTAATCTGTCGACCAAACAGTTTATCGTTACTAAGATATTTGAAACCACAATTCTTTGAAAGATTGTATTTCGAAGGTCAGTTACGCACTCCTGGCTGGAGTGTGTGTCTGTAATGCACGAGTTCGATCCTCGCTAGAAGCGGCTTGTCTTCTCTTTTTAGGGTTCCGTACCCAAAGGGTGCAAACGGGACCCTATTACTGAGACTCCGCTGTCTGTCCGTCTGTCTGTCTGTCTGTCCGTCAGTCACAGGGCTCTATCTCTTGAACCGTAATAGCTAGACACTTGAAATTTTCACCGATTATGTATTACTGTGGCGGATATAACAAAAAATACTAAAAATAAAAAATAGTTAAAAATTAAAGGGGGTCGTCATACAAGAAACGTGTTTTTTTCAGCGTTTTTAACTTGATCTTCATAATGGCATTAACTAGATACTTGAAATTTTCACCAATAATGTATTACTATGACCACAATAACAACAAATACTAAAAATAAAATAAAGTTTAAAATTAAAGGCGGTCGTCATACAAGAAACGTGTTTCTTCAGCGTTTTAAAACATTGTACGGTGGTACGGAACCCTTCATGTACGAGTCCGACTCGCACTTGCCCGTTTATTGTGGATTTTGTAATGATTCTAACAGACCATGGTATAATAAAACAAGGTATTCTCTTCCCGTGAGAGCTGGGTCACGGGATTGGCCCAAGAATTCGTGATGAGCTGGGTGTGCTGCTGTCTGTCTTCTTCTTCGTTTAAGCGCATCCCAGCTGTGTTGCTTCGGAGCCCGGGGTGCGTTTTCCCGCTTTTTCTTTTCCAAATATAACATGCATGTCAAAGACCTTGCAAAATGCAGAAGAAATAGCCGGAAGAGTTTAAATGATTTGGCTATAGTTTTACGACCGGCTGCTTGCCTGATGTCAACCCTCTTTGGGAATGTATTCGTGCGAAAAGTTTTACAACCGGCCGCCGCCCGACGTTAACCCTCCTTGGGAATGCAAATTTAGCACGAGATGTTTGTGCTTAATCCTTTAGTCGCCTCTTACGACATCCACAGGAAGAGAAGGAGTGGTCGTATTCTAACCCGGAACCATACGGGTGCCCGTGTGCCACGTGGGTATGCTGCCACTGTGTTTGATTGAATTACCTGAGCAAAATACATTTTCTAACAATTTTTTTTATTTTTTTTATAGCTTTTTATTTCTACATGTTCCACTCTCTAGTTATAATTTTTCAGGGTATTTATTTTTAGTTTTTTGGACATGCAGTCCCTTGAGGCTAAAAGCCTCCTCCATCCTTTTCCACTTTTCTCTATTCTTGGCCGTTTCCATCCACTTTTTTCCTGCCACTTGTACAATGTCATCCACCCATCTTTTTCTTGGTTTTCCTATCCTCCTTTCTAACCAATAATGAACTAATAATTCAATATATGAATTTATTAAAAATTAAACAGGTGAATCACACGATATACTTACGAAAAAGTTAATAAGTTAGGATTTTATATTCAATAACTAATTGAGAAAGTCCTTAAATTTACTGAAAAGAACAACCAGTGGTAACACCTATAGCACAGAATAAATAATACTATCGTACAGAAGTCTCACTCAGCAAAGAAATTTAAAGAAATATTTACTCAATGTGGCTAGCGATATGGATTAATTTAGCTCACGTCAGAACTCGGCACCTTTTCGTATACCTTTCCTAACCTAACCTTTTTTTTTTTTTTAAACTCAGCCGCTATCGGCCGGGGCCGTGTGCTTCTCTTGCTCAACAGCCCCGGCGCGGCCGGCCGCTACCTTAGCGGCCCCGGCTCGCCAACGGCCTCACGGCACCCTCTGCTGAATCAAAGGGGCCGGAGAAACCGTTGCGTTGGCCTCTCGGCCCGACAAGAACAGGCGCGCTGACACGCACACGCGCCTGCCTTCCACTCCGGAAGGCTGTCCGTTGGACGATGGAATCCCGTTTCCACCGTCCATCCAGCCCTCATAATTTGGGGCCTGCAGAAGCAGGCCCTGCCCCAGTCCACCTGACGGTGACCGGGGCCCACCAAGCCGGCCGCAGGGGATAGGGAGAGCGGCAAAGTAACACCGACACTCCTCTTCCCCTGCGGCCCCACCGTTGCCGTGTCCAAGCGCCACGGCCGCGCTTGGTCGCGGAGGATAGGGCGAGCGGCAACGACACACCGACACTCCTCTTCCCCCGCGACCCCTACGGCTGTGAGAGTAGGGAGTTAACCCCCTTCTCTCACAGCCAGGCCATTCCCACCAGGAATGGCCTCCACCGGGCCCGGGGAGGCCTCAGCCTCAACCCGGGCAATGGGTTCCTCTTAGCTTCCCCGCGGATGAGGCAGTCCGCAGGTACTGAGCCCCCCCATCGCGACAAGATGAGAACCCGGGCGGGGGGGTTCCTAACCTAACCTAACCTAACCTAGACATCCATTGCAAGCCTTGCAACTCTGGACAAACGATTCGTATAACTGAATTTACCACCCGGAGGGCCGCCTGCGCGCATAGTAATAATGAAGGTACATTTTCGATACCTAGACGGGGAGTGACACAGGCCTGCCTATAGTGTAGTGACATTCGTGACGTATTGTCTTGGGCTATTGCTCTAGGACTTTTAAAACTATTAGTTTTTAATGATTTAAATAAAAATTGTATTTTTTTTATATGAGCGTGGGCGGGTGCGATCTATAGATATTTTAGTGGCACATTCTAAACATTTATCAAATCCTATACTCGAAGAGCACATTTGAGTGCTATTTTTAGCCGAAATGGAAATATATGCTGATGATGTGGCCTACAGCCTGGCTTCGTTATACGAGTATATCCGGCCAAGTGTGAGTTGGGTCAACGATATTAAGAAATTACCAAAGAACATTAAATTACATTAAACCCTCCTTCCAAGGATTTTTTTTTGTCAAGGAACCAATATTTTTATGTCAACTTACAACTCAGTGTGACTTATTTCTGTATATTGGATTTGGCACTCGTTCGCAAGCTTTACATATTATGTTGTGATAACATTGTATTAGGCATAATATCTTTGTAAACTGACAAAGCCCTTCTGGCGCGTAGGCGACCAATACTGTGTAAATGAGTTTCTTTCGGCGTTTTTTCTCAGCAGTGGTCGTTGCGAAACGCTAGTATCGGTAGCTTTTAAACAGAGAAAAAAATAATTTAAATATAAATAAACATTACACGTAATGTACACTATAATTATTACATACATACATACATACTATCACGCCTGTTTCCCACAGGGGTAGGCAGAGACTATGGACCTCCACTTGCTACGATCTTGACAGACCTCTTTCACTTCATCTACACTCATCAACCTCTTCATACATGCCCTTCGGTTACGTGTACTTCTTACCTCTCCCTTTTTCAGAACGTCTGCAATCTGATCGCAGAACGTTCGCCGAGGTCGACCCTGTCCCGCTCTTCCTTTCACACTTACCATATAAATATTTTTTATTAATCTTTTTTCATCCATCCTTTCTAAATGCCCAAACCATCTTAACATCCCTTGTTCTACTTTTGTCACTACGTCCTCTTTCACTCCACACCGAGCCCTTACGAGTATAACATCATTTCTTATTCGGTTTTTCAAGGTAACACCACACATACTCCTCAGCGCTCGCATTTCAACTGCATTTATTCTGCTTTCATGCTTTACTATAATAGAGAGTATGCATGCATTTTTTTTATATTTTTAATCGATAGTCCTCGTCGAGAAATAGTCGCAAAAAATAAATCAGTGCTGAAAAACATGTATATGGTGTAGAAAAAGTAGATTATAACAACTAAAACACGTCATTTTAAAATATGACGTCAAAGTCTACAATATCCGCTAGAGACAGAAGCTGTCAACGCTTGTTTTTCTTTTTTGGGTACTTTCGATATTATCAGCCTGTGATGTTTGTTAAATCTCTATATAAAGTACATACATTTCGAATGTAATCGATAGTCAAACTACATGGACGGACAGTCCTACCGAACGCACCCGAACTTGTAATTTCCTTTTTGTGAACTTTGTCATCATTACCCTTTTGTTTGTCAAAAGTTCCCGCGCAATATTTGCATATTTTCAATAATTTATTTCTAATCCAAATAAGAGTCAGTAAGAAAAATAATTAACTAGGCGTGGTAACGTATTAATAGAAATTGTAAAATAAAAATATGAGCTAAAAATATTACATGCATATTCCTTATTATGGACGTGTAAAAGTGCCTGCAAAGGCCTAATTACTGAATAAATATTTGATTTTCAATGTAATAAGGTTGAGTTGAGACACGACTGTGTTCGAGCGGCCAAATCTGTCCGCTTCGGAGGTGAGAGGTTTAAACACAAAAACTACCAAAAAAGCGTAAAAAACACAAGATTTAGAAAGGAAAATTTATTTGCGCTCTTTTTTCGAATCGATTGCGAATCTCCAAAAAAGGCTTTTAATAAATTGTTATTAAAAGCCTTTTTTGGAGCATTTAATGCTCTTGTATTGATTTGTTCTTTTGTAAATATAGACTCAGTTACTAAATAATTTATTTTACAAAAGTGCACACTTGTGCTTATACACCAAAAGTACCAAAAAAGCGTAAAAACACAAGATTCAAAGAAGAAGAAAAAATCTATTTGCGCTCCATTCTCATTTTTTACTCTTCATTGCGGATCTCCAAAAGAGGCTTTCGATAAATTCATAGCATGTTAGGCTCGTAAATTGTTTTGTATATAGGCACTCAGGCCACGATTGCTCTACTGCGAAGGCATTTCCCAATTTCATAACGCTTATTTTTTATTCATACGAAAATTTGCAAGTGACCTAGGTTTTCGTATTTTTGGAGCTTAGGATTTTTACCCGACTGTCTCAAAAGGAGGGTAATGTTTTCAGGGTTCTGTATTACGTATGAATGTATGATGTGTGAATTGTCGTTAGAATGTTTACACCATGCCGATATGATGCCGATATAGAACCCCGAACGCTATATTTTTTTAAAATAATTAAAATATCCGTCTTGAGACACAAAATTAAGATATGTGTATTAAGACAACATCAAATTAACACATTGCTGGACACTCAGCCAGATACAATAGAAAGAACAATTGATCTACGTCTATAGACATAGTGTGTCCAAAAATGTGTTAAGATATGTGTATTAAGACGACATAGAATTAAGTTATGTGTATGAAGACGACATTAAATTAAGATACGTGTATTCTGACGAGATGACATCAAGATTATTTAAGTTTCGAAACCCCATAACTCTGCCATTTTTAAAAATTTCGAAGAACTGGCTCGACAAAAAAAATCTATATAATTACTAGAGATGCGCCGAATATTCGTTTGGTATTCGGTATGCGGCATCTTCTCCACTATTTGTATTCGGCCGAATTATTCGGTTTTGTTGCCGAATATATTCGGTTCAAGCATTTCTATTTTCTTAGCTATATGACATGGTGTAGAATTAAAAGACAAAACTTCTTATTAAATGTAAGATTTATGGTCAAAGAAAACATAATTATTTCTAAATCTATAGTTAGTACAGTCAACATTTATTTTAAACCTGAAATCAACATTTATTTTTAAACATTAAAATAATATTTATTTTTAAACTAAATCAACATTTATTGTTAAACTTTAAATCAACATTTATTTTTAAACTTAAAATCAACATTTTTTTAAACCTAATCAAATCAACATTTCTTTTTTAAGACTTATACCAACATATATTTTCAAACCTAAGATCAACATTTTAAATATTTAATGAACAGACTTAAGTGGCAAATTGACAATAATACACTATAACAGAGATATTTGTAACTTAATCGTGCGATGTATTGAAGCAAAGTGACAGCGCGGTGTGAAAGCGGGTAGCGGGTGGTGAGGTACGGCTCGCTCGTCATCTAGTCAGTAGCGACACTAGCGTACATGTTAGAACCTATTTACGCGGCAAAACAATGTAATGGTAAACCGAATAATTCGGCCGAACATCTGGTTCGGTAAAGGTTAAACCGAATAATATCCGGTATTCGGTTATTCGGTGAAACCACTTATCGGCGCATCTCTAATAATTACCAAACCTGCTCACAAAATTTCATGAGAATCGGGACCAATAGGCGAGAACAGACAGATGGACAAAAGAATTTTCGGCCAGTCGAAACTGAGACGCTTCGCTTGCTTCGCTCGCTTGGTCAATAACAGACAAAAAACAAAAAATAAATCGACATTTCCATACAAATCGCCCGGGTAGCTGCACACTTTTGTATGGAAATGCCGATATTTATTATTGTTTTTTGGCTGTTATTTTAATTTTATCATACTATAATGACCTATACAGTCCGTGGTTCGATTGATTACGGGTATGTCCCTTCCAAGTTGTATAGGTACTTTGTTAGCTACTATTACTGTTCTTGACAGCTCAATAACAAATTAATAATTAATCAACTCGAAAAGTGCAAAATCAAATTCTCGATTCGCGATGTATATGATGATTGATGTCTTGAATTAGTACAGTGTAGATAGACAGGGCCGTAGCCAAGGTGGCCAAGGTACGATTGAGAATATTAAATTTATTTATGAATATTATTGGAGTTTTATCTTTTGGTAGTCCTAGTAAATCACTTTACACCATCCGGATATGGTATCCCGAAGGCTATATTAAAAAAAAAAGATTTCTGCACTTTACATCATGTCTTTATACTAGACAGATTCACTTAAGATTCTTCTTCGTCTAAGCGCATTCCCGGTTGCATCCTCGGCTGTGCTGCTTCGGAGCCATGGGTGCAGTTTCCCGCTTTTTCTTCTCCAAATATAATATGCATGTCAATGGTCACGCTTGTAAAATGAAGAAGAAATAGCCGGAACACTTTCAATGATTTGGTTATAGTTTTGCCGGCCGCCTGCCTGACGTCAACCCTCTTTGGAAATGTATTTGTGCGAAAAGTTTTACCTAACTATATAACGTCTAACAATATTTACTTGACGACTTTTGTATGGAAATGTCGAATTTTTTGTTCTTTGGCTGTTACATCATTTACTTTTACTGGTATAAGTATAAGTAAAAGTAAATAATGTAACAAAAAATTAAGGTATAAAAAATAGGTAATTAGTACGGGTTTGTACGGAACCCTCGGTGCGCGAGTCCGCCTCGCACTTGGCCGGTTTTTTTTCTTTTCTCCCAGATCAACATTTTAGAACTACTAGCTACTTCGTCATCGTCAAGAATAAAGTTCCCGTTTTTAGGATTCCGTACCCAAAGGGTGTCAACGCGACCCTATTACTGAGACTCCGCTGTCTGTCTGTCTGTCTGTCCGTCCGTCTGTCACAGGGCTCTATCTCTTGAACCGTAATAGCTAGACAATTAGAAATTTTCACCGATTATGTATTTACTGTTGCTGCTATAACAACAAATACTAAAAATAAAAAAAAGTTAAAAATTAAAGGGGGTCGCCATACAAAAAACGTGTTTAATCAGCGTTTTTAACTAGGTCTTTATAATGGCGTTAACTAGATACTTGAAATTTTCACAGATTACGAGTATGTATTATTATGGCCGCTATAACAACAAATACTAAAAATAAAAAAAAGTTAAAAATTAAAGGGGGTCGTCATACAAAAAAAACGTGTTTTTTTAGCGTTTTAAAACATTGTACGGAGGTACGGAACCCTTCATGTACGAGGCTGGCTTGCACTTGCCTGTTTATTAAATGAGCGCCTTGTCCCCGTGCCCCCCTGTATACGGCCCTGTAGCTAGGTCAACGGTAACACTGAATCACTGTCTGTTTTTACCCAGTCGTATGAATTATTAATGATTTGAAATGTAGGCCATATGCCTTTTGATGCTTTTGAGTGGCTGAAAGTAAATGGAAAATTATGTCTAATGCGTTTAGTACAAATGTAGACCTTTCGAATGTTAATGGTCATTCTTGGAAGTGCCGATATTTTTATCCATTTTTGTTTTTAGTCTCATCGAATGTTAGGTTTTATTTGCAAATTCAATTCAATAAGGCTTACTTATTACCTCTTTTAGATTTAGCTTAAAAAAAGTACAGACTTGTTCTCATTGACCACGCACTGTATCACTCACAGACCATGGATTAAGATAGACACAGCCTCTGTATGAATTTGCGTGTCGATCTGACGTCAAATTGACTTCATTTTCAATTATCGGCCATTAAGCTCTCTTCTGTAAAATACCTAAATCTGCCGTTTTGAGAGGTTGAAAAACGTTGGAGGAAGTAATTAAAAAGATTCCTTCCATTTGCAAGTGAATTTTTATTATATGTTATTTAAAGTCTGATTTGCATTCTATTGAATATGGCTAAATAGGTTAAGGTACAGTATTTAATTGTATTTCCCAACACACCTGTATTTGTACACCCTATTTATTACCCGACTACGGCAAAGGAGGGTTATTTGTTTCACCGCTATGTATGTATGTTTATCTGTTCCTTAGTATCTTCAAAGATATCCATGATACTTCGACAAATGAGGTGTTATCGTAATCGTCTTAGCTGTCTGCTTATTATAAGCTATATGACGTCACAGTAAATCCACTGTGGCGTTATATAGGCCATAAAGTAATGAACTAAAAATAAGATATACCGAATGATATCGAATCTTAATAAAATTTGTATGGGCCTATGAAAATTTCTATAGGCCTACTTATAAAAAAATCTAAATCGGTCCAGGCGTTATGGAGTAATCGCGGAACATACATAAAAATAGATTCCGACAAATTGTTAACCTTATCCTTTTTTGAAGTCGGTTAGTGAAAGAAGCCGTTAGGTCACAGTTTATGTTACATGCTATTAGGGGAAACTACTAGCATAATCTCTTCACACTTAACTGCTTGTTGCTACTCTGTGGTAATGTTATACAGGGTGAGTAACAAATTAGAAACGCCTAATTTCTCCACCGGTGACAGAAATCTATGTTTAGTTCAACGCGAGCATCATTAGCATGCGGCCTGTATACGACGAATTCGGATGAAAATTTTGAAAACGCTTGAATATTTAACTATGACAGTTAAGTTGTCAACTGTTTTACTTAGCTGCCATATTTTGACAAGTATGACAGTTAAATGACAGGTAAGTTGTCAACTGTCATAAATAATTATTTCTAATACGTTAGACGGAAAGGGCAAAAGAAATGGCGACGATTGCTGCTGTATGGGAGTTAATTTTAGTGATATAAAATTAATTATTTTTTATATTGAATTGACTAAACAGAAAATCTGACATTTTGTTATGGTAAAGAGGAATGTTATTTTTAACAACATAAACTTACATATATATATATATATATATATATATATATATATATATATATATATATATATATAAAATTACTAATAATATAAACACTTCCTTAAATAAAAATAACTATTTAAATCAAAGACAACAATTGCGCGTTTTTATTGGTTTTTAATAAATTATTATTTTATATATATATATATATATATATATATATATATATATAACATGAGGAGCTCGGTGGCCCGGTGGGAGTTGCGTTGAGTATGCATTTTCACGTTTTCAGCGTTTTCACAAGTTAAGCGACCCCGGGCGTGGTTCGTGCTTGGATGGGTGACCTCAAGTGGTACAAAATTTTCTCGAGCTTCTCCGTATTTCGAAAGGCACGTAAAGCCGTTGGTCCCGGCTGTTATTATATGGCAGTCGTCAAGCTGTGTCAGATGCCTTTAGGCTTGAAAAATCTGACACCAGTGTTGGCCACTTACATACACGAAAAACAAACAAAACAGCATAAAAATATTTAAGCGTTTTCAAAACTTTCATCCCTTCTCTAATAAATTATTTAAAGAGCAAGTATTTAAATAACGTAAACGTTGACGTTGGAGAAAAAAAAAAACCAGGAAACGCACTCTGGGTCCGAAGCAGCAAGGGAAGATAACAACTGGGAACTGAAGGTAAAATGGGCAGTAGTTTGCATAAACACCCCCTCAACATTCATAAAACTTTCATATTTCACGGCGTACCTAATACCGTAAAAAAATTATTTTCACACATCTACTATCGCGCTTATTTCCCACGGGAGTAAGCAGGAACTATAAACCTCCACTTGCTACGATCCTGACAGACCTCTTTCGCTTCATCTACACTCATCAATCTCTTCATATATGCCCTTCCACACAAGACATTTAAATTGTGAGCATCCAAACTAAAACAGAAATCCAATCTTTTTTTCACGACCAACTTTACACAAACTGAATTGTGCATTGACACACAAGTTCGGAAGAATAGAAAAAGTTTAAAAAACAGTCCGACGCCTGGAACCAGTGTGAAGTGAACTTGTAGACTGAGCAAAAACTTCGGACAATGCACGCTGATAAAAATAGTGTTTATTTAGTTTTAGAGCTAAAAACAGAAGTTTTTCTTACAGTTCCTGCTTCGTTATTTTGCTTTAGAGGCATTTTGCAATAGCATCATGTAGCATAATTGATTTAATTCATATTTTGTTCTTTTATACCTCATACCGTACGTAATGTACCTACTTGAAATGAAATAATAGTAGATTATGCTACAAGGCGTAAAGGTAATAGTTTTAATGCGAGGGCGCTACTTTGAATCCAGAGCGAAACGAAGGATGCCACAATAGAATCACGAGCGTAGCGAGGGATTCTACGGTGGAATCCTGAGTGAAGCGAGGGATTTAAGTATATCGCTCGAGATAAAACTATTACCGTACACCGTGTAGCACATTCTTCTTTTCATCTCCATCTATGAGAAAAAGCGAATATATACCTATAACAAAAGTAGAATACCTACATATACCTAATCAGAGTTTAACAGTCAGTTACTAACCTTTATTTGGTGGCGTTTTCACTGAAGAAATACTATGAAAATATTTTTCTAGGACCACCACATCTTATACATTTTCCAGTCATTAGAATCGTTTCATTACTTTTTCCTTGTATGTTAATTCTTTATATATTTAAATATGTATATTATACGTAAACTTCATATTTATTTACTATCGGCCTCATCAAGAAATTTGTCAAATTTAAAATAGTTGTAAAAATAACCTAATACTTCCTTAAATGAAAATAACTATTTAAATCAAAGACAACAATTGCGCGTTTTTATTGGTTTTTAATAAATTATTATCTTGAAGCAAGAGAATCAAAACATTTTGACCTACAGTCATTCACGTAAAACGTGTTGTATTTCAATTTTTAAAAATTTTGGCGCCCTTGCCTTTATTTTACAATTTTAAAACTAAATTCTTCTAATTTTTAGCTGACTGCCAATATTATTTTTGATTCTACATTCGTGTTCGGTTTTCAAATGTGTTTTAACGCCTAGGGAATTTACTTTTCAGTGTCTAGAGAATTACCAGTGACTTTAGCCCCAAATATTTGGGATAAAATCATCGTTTTTCGAATAGTTGAGATGAAAAATTATATTTGATACTCATAATAACTTTATTTCTCGTTATTTTTTATAAATATAATAATATAATTCATTATCCGAGCGTATTCCCGGTTGCATCCTCAGCGCTAATGCTTCAGAGCCCGGGGTCCGCTACCTAACCCTAGGTGATTTGACGAGGTTACTGGTTTTTATACAGAGCGTATGCTGTATGACCTCCACAACCCAAAGGGTAGACCAAAACAAACACTAGATGGCGTTCGGGACCCACAGCTATACGTGCCTTCTGAAGCACGGATTCATTTTTCTTTTTAGGTAATCAGGCGATTCAAGCCTGCAATATCCTAACCAGACTGGAATAACTTTTTACAAAGTATGCTTTCCAATGGGATTTGAACCTACGACCTACGGATCACAAGGCAAACGCATTGACCACTGGACCACGGAGGCAGGCTATTGGGGATATTCTATAAAAATCTAATTCTTTTAGAAGCAAAATATATTTAAATTTTACTAATTCTTCCAGTACATAATCCAAAAAATGCTAATTTGAATTATTCCTAAAAAAACCAGTTTCAATATATTAAACAAAAGCAAATCCTTACGCAAATTACTTACTATCAATCTAAAAATACGTCAAAACTCTTTGCATTCTCAGGTGTTTTTAATCAAATATTAAATGAGATAATATTATTTATTGCTATCATAAATGGATTACCCTGACATTTCGTTTATAAGCGTAAACTTGCGACGCGGGACATTAGTGTACGGGTTATATGCGGTGAATTGTGAATTTTAAAAGACGAGAATACGAATTATGTTAAGGCCGTACCTGAATTTTCCGGGGTCCGGTGCTGCCCTCATTTAAAAGAAAACGGAGACATCATTTAAAATTTTGCTACTACCAAGTCTTAGATAAGATAACCCTTCAAAGTATTTTATGAACTACTGTTTACAGTTTAAAGTGAGAACGTTAAGCTTCACTACGCACATTTGCAAAAATCGGCCACTTTTGGCAAATGTGCGTAGTAAAGCTTAACGTTATAAACTGTAAACAGTAGTTCATAAAATACTTTGAAGAGTTATCTAGGACTTGGTAGTAGCAAAATTTTAAAAAATGTCTACGTTTTCTTTGAAATGATTTATTTTAAATGGGGGCAGCACTGAACCCCTAAAAATTCAGGTACGGCCTTAATAGGCGATGCGGCTAGCAACCATCACTATTATGATTCCTTTTTCTATCTTCTCGCCCACCTCACCATCACACTAAAAAGTTTTTATAAAAAAAAATACCATTTTTTGTACAAGCTTTTATTGTGAGACCAAAGGTCTTATCAACACAAAACAAATAAGTCCAAACTCTACGGGGTTGCGTCGTTTTATTACGGAGTTCTTATGGCCACCTTCCAGCTCAATCATCAGACCCCAGATACCATCTAAGGACAAATTCTTGTCAAGACGAATCAGACGAGCCCAAACTCGATGGATTCCGTCGTTTCATTACAGAATTCCTATGGCAACCTTCCAGCTCCAACATCAGATCAGCTCCAAGTCATCATAATATTGCATTGTCACGCGATATAAATATGCGCGCAAAATTTCAGCTCAATCCGTTAAAGATATCTGCTTCAAAATTGAGTTGCAAGATTTCACCCAAACAAACATAGTTACATACATAGATTGCAAGTTAAATAAAAGCTTGTAAAAATGGCCTTTGAGAAAATCCTACGTTAAGCATTTGTTTCTAGTATTGTTTACTGTCAGAAGTTTATTTACCGACCGAACGCAAAGGCGTGAACGAAGCGTCTCAGGTTCAGTTCAGGCAAGGCAAAAATGCTTTCGTATGTCTGTCCGTCTGTTCTCCTCTACAATTGGATTCCTCAACCGATTTTTGTGAAATTTTGTGAGCAGGTTCAATAATTATATGGATTTCTTTTATTTGATTTAGTTTTTTGGAAAAAATCCAAAATGGCGGAGCCATGGCGATTATGAGTAAGTATTTAAGGATGAACATTTGTTAAGTTTTAAGCTGTGCAAAGACAAACTAGCGAGGTCTTCTGCACACAGAGCCACTAGTATTAAACTGTACAACTTAGTTCATTCTTTCAGCGAACAAGTGCAACAACTTACTACTAAACCGTGTAAATAGCTGGGTATACCACCGCCGGAACACTTAAGCGAAGATTACGACTGAGCCGTTTACAAGAAACGCTTTAAAAATAAACTAAATATATATTCACATTAGGCGAGTGGTGAAATACTTCTCTTCTTAGCTGTGCTACTTCTTATCTCGAGATACATACATGTCTTGATATTCTTCTTCATTTTAGTTGCATTCCTGCTTTTTCGTCTACAATTAGGTACATCATTTTTTTGACAATGTAGCTGATTCGAAAACTATTTCGAGGAATAGTCTTCTGGAGGTATTTGCAGTAATCGAACAAAAATTATAAGCATGTAGTTATTATTTTATATGCAAAAGTATGTACCTTCATTTCATTTGACCTTCATCATATTGTCTCTGCTGGACGCTCGTGACGTAGTACCATGTGGTACTACGTACTACTACCTAAAACTGGATTGTGGCCACAATATTTATGAAATTAGAGGGGCAAAGGCATTGATCTAAGTATCTTGTCGCAATGCTGACAAAATATTGCATGTAAAAACAGAAAATACTTTTTTATTTATTTTTTTGGTAGATGCTGACGCACTTCCGGTAAGAACTTCCAAAACTTTAAAACTTAGATAAAAACGTAATAAAAGCACTTTAATTAAGCACAAATTTTTTTTGTTCAAATTACTTCTTTGAAATGGTCTATTCCATCGGAAAAGCAGAAATTAGGAAGGTTTATTTTTTTTGATCTAGCCAATTATAATAAGCATGCCAATGGTCACCCAATCATGCCAATAACCATACAAAAATCAAGAAGAAATAGCTGGAATAGTTTAAAAGATTTGCCTCGACGACCGGCAGAATTGGGCGTGCGCGTTGCTATTTGATTTGGCTATAGTTTAACGACCGGCCACCTGCCTGACGTCAACTCTTTTGAGGAATTAAATTACATTAAATCTTCTGATATTAAAGAAAATCATAGAATAGAATAGAATAGAATATATTTGCACTTGAAAAGGGTACGATATACATACAAGGTCTTAAATCATAAAGTAACACCTAATCAGCCATTACCAATAGCATGCAAATCTAAAAGTTTATAAATTACCTACAAATTATGTCACAAATAAAATTAGGAATGAATAATGTCAATAATATTAAGTATAAGTAATTTGTATTAATGATTATTTCTTGAAATTGAGAAACTCTTTCACTGTGTAGAAGCCTTGCTCACTAAGCCAATTAAATAGTTTTGTTTTAAAAGAATTAAATGTCGCAGTTTTGATGGAGTCTGGTATCTTATTGTAAATTAACATACACATATAATAACAATTCTTTTTAAATCTTTCACTTCTGGGCATAATATTAGCCTTCAAAGCTAGCCTGCTCCCATTTCTAGTATTTCTCGGAAACACTTCTCTAGCTTCATGGAATAATTTATAATTAAGTTTCACAAATTTGGCAATTTCAAAAATATAAAGGCAAGGGAGAGGTAGTATATTTAAAGATTTAAAAAGGGGTCTACATAAAGTGTCTGATGACACTCCGCATATAGCTCGTACGCATTTTTTTTGTACAAGGAAGGCATCTTGTATGTTCGTGCTATTTCCCCAAATAACAAGCCCATATCTCAAGACGGATTCCACATAAGCAAAGTATGCTGTAAGGGCCGTGCTTCTTGTTGCAGTTCTTGCAAGTTTATACAGGGCATAAGAAAAGCTATTAAGTTTACTGCATACACTTTCTATTTGTTTATTCCAGTTTAATTTATGATCAATAGTTATTCCTAGAAATGTTCCAATGTCTACGCCTTTTAATAAATGTCGATCATGGGATATATTTAATGATGGGGTTGAGTTATTAAAATTTATATAAAATGTTTTGTCAATATTTATTTTTAAATTATTATTAGTAAGCCAGTCAATTATAGTTTTTATTGTATAATTTATGTCATGTTCATGATCTTGTAGGGTATGTTTACTATCTGTTGTTACAATAACTGATATATCGTCAGCAAATAATATGCTCTTGTGTTGAATAACATTCGGCAGGTCATTGATATACACTAAGAAAAGCAGAGGGCCAAGTACGCTCCCTTGAGGTACACCAAATTTATTTTCCTTATAGGAAGATCTATGCTTTTTTACCACTTTATTATGCTCCAATTGTGATATTTCTACTGCTTGCGACCTGTCCGTGAGATACGATTTTATCCAATTTAATGCATTACCTCTTATACCATTTCTTTCTAATTTCAAAAGAAGTAAGGGATGATAAACAAGGTCGAATGCTTTAGTCATATCAAAGCAAAGTACTGTTGTATGATTTTTTTCATTTAAGCTATTCAATGTTGTGTTAACAAGATCAAAGGCCGCGAGTGTTGTTGATTTCATTTTTTGAAAACCATATTGATTGCCTTTCAGCACATTATATTTCATAAAAAATGATGTGATCTTATCATGCATAACCTTTTCATATATTTTTGATATGATGGGGATTAAAGTTATTGGTCGGTAGTTACTAGGAAGTGTCCTTTTACCTTTCTTAAACAAGGGTTTAACTACGGAAAGCTTGAGTTTATCTGGAAATATACCAGTTTCAAGTGACATATTTATTAAGTGTGCAAGAATTGGACTAATTTCCTCTTTGCAGGCTTTAATTACACGTGTACAAATATCATCGTACCCTTCAGAGTTAGTGTTGTTAAGAGAGTCGATAATCTTTCTTACATCGTGTTCATCAATTGGGGATAGATATATTGAATTATTTTTGGTGTCAGAGGTTTGCTTATTATTGCTGTTTTTATTATTATTTAATTTATTAGTAGAATTTATAAAATATTCATTGAAATTATTAGCTATTGTTACAGGGTCTTCAATAATGTCATTATTAAATTCCATTTTGTCAATAAAATTCGAATTATGTTTATTATGGTCAGTTTCATTTTGTATAACGTTCCAAGTGGCTTTGCAAATGTTTTTACTCTTTAATACAAACTTTTTGTTTGAACATTTTTTCGCTTGAAAGATACACTTTTTCAGAAGTCTAGAGTAGTTTTTGTAATTATTTTTATCTGATCTATTTTTACTCGCATAATAAGTTCGTCTTAAAGCTCTATTTTTGGCACAACTTTTTCTAATGCCCGATGAAATCCAGTTCAAGTTAGGTTTAGTGTTTATTTTTACCTTTACTACTGGAAAGCAAAGTTTGTATAGCAGACAAAACCAGTCGTAAAATTTTTCGAAAGCTATGTTCGCATCAGTTTCTTTAAATACTTCTATAAAAGAAAGGCCACTCAGATATTTTTTAAATTTCATTATATTCTCCTCTGAGTAGCACCTTTTATAAATGTACAAAAATTTTGGAGGTTCTGTTTTTACTTTTGAATGAAAATTTAAAGTTTGGGCTGTGTTGTGATCAGACAAAAAAAGAGGGAGAATAGTTCCAGTTGCATTCTTGATATTACTTAGTATATGGTCTATACATGATTTATCTCTAGTCGGTTCAGTTATGTACTGTATAAGATTATAATTTTTGAGAATATCCCTAAACTGTTTAGTATAATTATCATTTTTAAGTGTATTAACATTGAGATCACCTGCTATGATAATTTTTTGTTTACCGTATTTATGCAAATATGTATCAAGTAGTAGCTCAAGTCTTTCAAAAAAGTACTCATAGTGCCTTTTATTGTTTGCGGATGAAGACCTGTATATACATACAATTATAATATTGTGTATTGGTATGGAGATAGCACACATTTCAAAGTGAAAGTTTATTGCGCTATTACTTAAAGTATCTATTTTTGTATAGGGTAGTCCTTTCCTGACTAAGATACATGTACCTCCATGTTTATTATTTCTAGAATAGCTAGCCGCTAGTTCATAGTTTGTTAAATTTATGTTTCTTTCTTCGCCACGTTTCACAAAAGTCTCTGAGAAGCAGAGCACATCAGGATACGATTCAAGTTCAGACAATGTTATTTCGAGAGCTTCTCTTTTAGAATTTAGACTTTGGATATTTTGGTGGAAAATTGAGAAGTTATTTGCTGCTGCTGGGACGAAAAAATGTTGTGTTTTGGTCCGTATGTTCTGTATTTTTTGATTGCTTACTAACAACAGGAAAATAGTACAAAATCGAGTTTTTATTTACTTTCTTAGAGCAGGATTCATTTTTCCCATGATGTTTTGTAGTTAGAGAGTTTCTCATTTTCGGATAATTCTGTATAAAGTCATTTTGATATTTTAAATAATCTATTTCTATGTTTAGTTTAAAACTTATAATAGTGCTTAACAAGCAGTCAGAGTCAAATTTATAATTATTCAAAAGATTGTCAAGGTCTATAAATGTACAATTTTTGTAGTTTTTAACAATTAATTTAAGTTCAGAATTCAGTTTGTAAATATTCAAATATTCGTTACATTGTACACTCAGGAAAAATATTTTACAATTTTTAAAACTATATAAAATATTAGAGAGATTAGTTATAACGGTATATGGATTTCTTTCCTGAGATCCTAGGGATATAACTAGAATATCATTATCATTTACAGTGTCTTTAATGCTATTACAGCTAGCAAGTATATGTTCACTTGTCGCATAAGGCTTCACAAATCCTCTAACAGTATAATTGTCATTCCACTTGCCAAAACGTGAATACATTAGTTGCTCCGTAAGACCTCGTACTTGTTCATCTCCGATTACATATATTGTCGCTTTTTTATTTTTTTGGTCAATTATTGAACAATTCTGGGTTTCGGCCGATTCATTATCATAGTTTTCATGCTGTTGTTGTTGTTGTATATGTGTGTCAAATCCACTTTTAGACGAATCAGTGGAGTATGTGGAGTTTTCTTTAGTACTCATATTTAAAACGTTTTCATTTGTGTCATCTGTTAAAAAGTTTAGCACTAGCTTGCTTTCTAGTCCTTTTGTATTCTTTTTTGATGGTTTTTTCTTTTTAGAGCTTGAAGTGCAAATATTAGTCAAAATTTTAGCTTTTGTTTCATATTTAGATAACTGTTTTTTCAGTTCCATATTTTCTTGCAATAAATTTTCAATTTCATTTTCACTTATTTGCAATTTTTCCAGCAATACCTTGTTCTTTTTTTCTAATTCTTCTACTTTATCTTCTAGATCTATGTTTAAATTAGGACAGCTACTATTTAATCTACTACAATCATTTAGTGGTGACGTTATCAGGATCTCAGATGTAGTTTCGTCAGTTACATGATCAGAAAAATTTTTTGGACTGGTATTTATGTCATTTGAAGAAGAGGAAGTTGGGGGAGTGTTTGGTACTGATGCCGACGAGCTCACGCATTGCTTACATTTCCAGTTTATTTTATTCTGTTTCGTCATTAGGTGAAATCTTTGAAGTGAAATACTCATACAGTCTAAGTGATAGTTGCCTTTACAATATTTGCATGTAATGCAGTCTCTTCTAGTTGTCGACTTTTTGCATTTTTTGCAGCGTAGCTCCATCTTATAGGATTCAGCTGACATTTTTTTAAAGTTTCTATCCATATTGTTAACTATCGAGTAGTGCCGGATTGCGCAGGAGTTTTGTTTCTAATAAAGTCAATAGATGGCGTTGTTTAAAAGTTAAATGGAATGAAGCCCAGTATGCCAGTGGTTTTACGTGGTAAACTGGCAATTTCATATCATGATATAAAAATTACTTAAAAACTCCGAATAATTGATGACGCTGATTGGGCTCGAACCTGCGTTCATGTGCTTCACGTTGGAAGTCGTGACCACTAGACTGTCATCTGTTACACGACGATGTTGAAATTATACTTTATATACACAGCACCTTCAAAAGTTCGTTAGCAAAGATGATTCATATATTTTTGAATGCAGATTTATTTTTATAACACCGCACAGTTTTGGATATAATGTTTTGAGATAATGTTTATTATTCAATTTATATATTTTTATTTGATTATTTATTTTGGTGGCACATTCAATTGTTCACAAACACGGAGTATCATTGGTTTTTGGTTAAGCTAATTTAAAGCATTTAACAGGGTTTTATGTTGTTTAAATTAATGTCAAAAGCACCGATATTTCATTTAATTTCCTTTTTTCTTCTTTAGTTCTTAGATCAAAGTTTTGTTGTTGTATTTTTAAATGTTTATAGTCACTTTGTTTACATAGTTCATTAATGCACAGTTTTCTTATTTTATTTTATAGTCACACACTTGCTAACGTTTTTACCACTCAGTTATAATAGTCTGCACGTAATAACACTTATAAAACGAAACAAAACTGTCTTAATATATTTTTAAAATTAAATAATTCTGGAGCTTAACTGATCTGCGACTTTCGCTAGATGGCGCCTCCACAACACTTTCATATTTTGATATATGTTCCTTTGGGAGAGATTTCAGTGTCATGGGCTGAATCTACCTTCAAAAAGTTTCATTATATTTTGTTAGACGTCATATAAATGGGAAATCACTAATTTTATTATTATCAGTGGCATTATCATCGGTTACTAGCAGAAATTACTTGCGAATTGTAAGTTATCGTTACTCGACAATAAGCAAGTATATCGTGCTTGCTGTTCGACTTGCCAAATAACTTGACTAATCTGAACATGGTTGAAGTGCGTTCTTATTATATCTATTGAAAGGAACTGAATAGAAGGTAGAGAGTTGGACGCCTTAATTTTCCGGCTAAAGACGCTTCGACGGAAAAAAATAGGTTTCATTTCACCTCCCTTGGACCATGGCTTTCAGGAGATTTTAAATCTTTGTAAGTCATTGATAGCTGTATTGCTAACGTAAATTTGACCTTCTGTTACAGACATAAGGTTAAATATTAGTTGCGCTTTCAATGTACTTAGTATCTGAAGCCTGTGTATTCTTTGTTTATGGTGCAGTTTCAGTTTTAATTGCTTTGGATTGGAAGGCGATGCGAGTTCGAAAATTCCACAAAATTAATCCTTCTATCAACCTCTATTTGTTCAGGGTAAATAATATGTCCAGTTCTATATTTTTGGACATCCGTGTTATCATCATCAGGATTTCAGCTGCATAACGTCCACTGCTGGACATAGGCCTCTCCCAAGGATTTCGAAAATGAGAGATCTAGAGTGGCCAGCATCCAGCGCTTTCCAGGCGATAATCAAAGTATCTTTGATTGGGACTTCATGAAATATGATTTGTGAGTGTGTAAGACCTAAGAAATTTAAGTTCATACTACAGACCTAGAGCTTTCTTTTATGGTGCTAACATGAGCCAATTTAGTCAAGAGGTTGCCGCGATAAGGCTGTTAGAGGAGCAGAGTACATTAGTTAGGTACATACTGTATCTTTTTGTCATCGATAGAATCTTCTACCAGACTCATCCGTTTGGGCTTTATTTAGCTTAGTCTTCAAAAGATGGCAATTTCAATAAATCATCTAATACGACCTAACACAAAATAAGAACTTTCATCTTGTCTTCTAATAAAAAGTGATGAATTGACAGACATATTTCAATGTAATTTAGAGCCTTTTTGTTAATTTTCAACACGCCGTGACCACGCAATTAATTTTCCACACAAATCATCTTTTTAATATATTTTTGGGCACCGCAAAGAAGCCAGTATTAGTGAGCGAGATATAGAGCTTTATTCGTAAAAATAATCCCTAAGTTTACTTTACAAAAGCTGATGTCTGTGATCGAAAGAAAAATAAATATCTTTTATTAAATTGTGGAGTATTTGAAAATTATTTCTTTTAAATAACAAAGAAGAATTGGTCCGATGAGGATTTATTCTTAGAGACAACAAGGGTCTCACAAGAAGTATAAATAACAAAAACTGTAGTGGCGTATTTTAACGTTAAACGCTTTGGGCCTTTTGCCAGTGGGGTGACAATCTTGGCGGAAAAGAATCAATCAACGGATCAAATGTTTATTTAGTAAATAATTAGGCGTTTACAGATACTTTTACACATCAATGAGGCGGTTAAGGCATTTACACGTCAAAAGCGATCAGCATTTTCCATATCGCAACGCATGCTAGGATAGTTGGCTTGCACTGCAAACATAACACGCAACTATCTATAAAATCATAAATTATTAACTTGTTTAATTACCGGTACCTAGAACCATAATAAAAAAAATAATTACTTACAGTCTGACTGGACATAGGCCTCTTCCATGGATTACTAAAATGGCCAATGACAATCTAAAGCGACCTGGATTCAGCGTTTTCCAGCAACCTTGCTCAGGTCGTCTGACCAAGTTTTACACTTCTTTATCTTGCATACAAATAAGTGTCACGGCGATGACATTTAGTATAGAAGGAACTTTGTGATTTTGAAATGGAATGGAATGAAGTGATGTGAAGTAAAATGAAATAAACTTTTTAATACATTGCACATGCAACATTGTCTTTTGTTGAGTGAAGCGCTTTCCTCTAATTTTCTAATCATAGGCTGTGGTCGCGCCAAACTTCTAGTTCGCTTTGAAGTTGAGGCGATTCGCATCGCAGTATTAAAATACAGATACCCATAACACATAGAATTTGCTTTATTTTTGTTTATTGTGTATATATATCATATCTACATTCTTACAATCATTCTGAAAAAAATATTATAGTGGTAAATATTCTGTCCCTGTTTGTAACCTGAGTGAGGCAACTTCAGAGCGAACTAGAAGTTTGGCGAGATCGTACGCTATGAAAGATGGCTTGACTCACCTACCTCCGTGGTGTAACAGTTAACACGCCACTCTGGAAGTTCTGGGTTCGATCCATAGCCAAGGAAATATGGAAGTTGATCTTTTTCAAACTGACGTGGATCTTGAGTGTCTATATATGAATTAGTTATAAAACATAGTATCGTTCACTTATTAATCACATACATACAAGTTTAAAACTTACCCGTGTGGTTCCGGGTTAGAATAGTACCACTCCATCTCTTCCTGTGGATGACGTAAGAGACGATTAAAGGACTAAGCACAAACATCTCGTGCTACAATTGCATTCCCAAGGAGGGTTTACGTCAGGCAGGCGGCCGGTCGTAAAACTATAGCCACAGAATAAATAACAATAGTACAGAAGTCTCACTCCGCAAACGTTTTCAAAGAAATATCTACTCACAGTGTTTAACAATATGGTTTAATTTAGCTCGCGTCAAAACGCAGCTCCTTTTCGTTTATACACCTACAGAAATCCACTGCAAGCCAATTTTATCCTTATGACTCTGGACAAACGGTTCATAATACACAAAAAGCTGACTAAAATAGACTCAGCGAGCGACGCGCTAGGGTTGACTACTGCAAGAAGCTACTATCGCCATTTAGCGCACCGTAATCGATCTTCCATGCTGGTCTGGGAAACAAGAATAAAACTTAAATATAAATAAATATAAATATGTAAGGACAAATCACACCGATTGAGCTAGCCCCAAAGTAAGTTTAAACTTGTGTTATGGGATACTAACTCAACGATACTATATTTTATAATAAATACATATGTATATAGATAAACATCCAAGACCCAGGACAATTTGAAAAAGGCCATTTTCGAACTTGCCCTGGCTGGGGATCGAACCCAGAACCTCCAGATTGGCGGACTAGCGTGTTGACTATTACACCACGGCGGTCATAGCTGCTTCTCTCCCCGCGCAAATCGTAGAAGCCGATCGAAGGAATAGACGAAAATGCAAATCATGTTAATAGGCGATGCGGCTACCAACCCATCACTATTTTGATTCCTTTTTTCACCTTCTCGCCCACCATCACGCTAAAAGTTGCCTTTGCCTATTGCGGCCCTGGGCTCTGATTGCTTAGAGTCGCAACACTTAAAATGCTCTGTCTGCCCCGTTAGGGATAAAGACGTGATAGTATGTATGTATGTATCTTCGTTTGGTAGTAAACTATAATGAATGAAATATATAATATAATATAACGTGCAAAATATCTAACCAGCTAAAATAAATTCTTTAAAGTATATACCGAATTCTATAGGATGTACCTACTTAATAGGTTCATACCATTTCTGTAACATTCATAATTATTTTGCTAGTGAATAGAAAGTTCCTAAGTAGGTGGGTTAGGTAGGTACCTACTTATAACGAAACAGATCGTCAATCTCAAACCAAACATCAGAAATTCGAAAGAATAATAATATACTTATATCTACGTTCCTACTTATTTTCGTAACCTAAGTAGGTACCTAGGTCCTAGGTATTAAACCTACTTAGTGTACCTATCATGAATGACAACATAATAATAATAACCACTTTAAAGTAGATCTTACCTTTCAGCGTCCTTAGGAAGTCTAAAAAAAGTTAAATTTGGATCGCAATCCTTGTTTAAACAGTTAAAAACTGCGCAGTATTTTTAAAACGGCCGGGTCAGTGTACTAACACTACAACACCCGAAACTCAAAACACAGTGAAGTACCTAGGCGACGAACATGGCTCGCACGTGCGTCACTGCTCGCACGTTAGCCCCGACTGAATTAGCCACCCGAGAAGGCCGCCGCGCGTAGGTATATTTTTGATACTTACACGGGGAGTGACACAGGCCTGCTATAGCCAAATCATTTAAACTATTCCGGCTATTTCTTCTCCATTTTGCGAGGTCTGTGGCATCCTTGGGTGACCATTGACATCCATGGAGAAGAAAAAGCGGGAAAGCGCACCCCGGGCTCCGTAGCAGCACAACTGAGGATGCAACAGGGAACGCGCTTAGACGAAGAAGAAGATACAAGTTTAAAACTTAGTTTGGGGCTAGCTCAATCAGTGTGATTTGTCCATATTTATTTATTTACCACTCCACACCATCACGTCGTCCCGAACCGTAACATATTTTCCCGTAAAAATACGTCCTCTATCATCTTTCAAAAAATAATTGAGTTAATAAGCGAATTATTATCAAAAATCGATAACAAATAAGATAAAAGGGATCGTGTTTTACAATTTTAATTATGGGTATTTTTCACTACCATTTTTCTTTTACAATCGTTTTCCCCATTAGGGTTATGGTCATATCATATGCAGTGAAACAATCGCTATGTTAATGTGTGTACAAGCTTAAGGCCGTACCTGAATTTTCCGGGGTCCAGTGCTGCCCCCATTTAAAATAAATCATTTCAGAGAAAACATAAACATTATTTAAAATTTTGCTACTACCAAATCCTAGATAACCCTTCAAAGTATTTAATGAACTACTGTTTACAGTTTATGATGAGAACGTTAAGCTTTACTACGCACATTTGCAAAAAGTGGCCGTTTTTCGCAAATGTGCGTAGTAAAGCTTAACGTTGTCACTTTAAACTGTAAACAGTAGTTCATAAAATACTTTGAAGGGTTATCTAGGACTTGGTAGTAGCAAAATTTTAAATAATGTCTCCGTTTTTTTTTAAATTATTTATTTTAAATGGGGGCAGCACTGGACCCCGGAAAATTCAGGTATGGCCTTAAGTAAAGTGCTTATCAAGTAATCTAACTTGGAAGACCACAACTATATCTTTATATGCACGTTGACTTTGTACCCTTAGCTATATTGAAAGCTCGTAATCAGAATCGGAATCAATGGACGCAAGGGGACTGACAATGACAACCACAGATGACAACCCTAAAAGCGTACTCTACTAGAAAGGCCAAAATCCTGTATTATTTCTAGATGTCGCTACTATCTCGCCCGTTAGTCATATAGTACTCAGCCCTCGCAGCATGACACCGGCGACAGCGTTTATCCAACGCTACCATCTATCGATATCTCGCTCTATGTTATAATAACGAGCAGGATGGCACTAGTACGTCACGCGATATAAACTTTATTTGGATTTATCAAAGGTGCCATGCTAGGCGGGCAGGTCTTCGGTATCCACGAAAAATTAGAGATGACATTTGTTTTGTTCGTTGAAAATTAACGCCATCTTTCCGAAATTAGGCAGCAACACTACGAAACTAACTTTTTCGAACTAGTAGCTCCATCTAGCTCAAATTAAAACAAAAATCGATTTTTTATATTTTTTTATTAATTTAATCTTTATTGTCCATCAAATACAAATTGTACAGAACAATAGGCGAACTTAACGCTAAAAGCGTTGTCTACCAGTCAACCTTTGCGTAATACAGAAAGTCTAAATGTGGGTTGCAAGATAAAGTGTAGTATAAATAAAATACACAATTCACATTGTTACATAAATATATTTATTTATTTAAACTTTAATGCACATAAAAAAAGTGTACAAATGGCGGACTTAACGCCTTATGGCGTTCTCTGCCAGTCAACCATTGGACCAAGTAGACAAATAATTTGGGTGGTGCGACAGAGTGTGTAAACAAAATTTAAAAGTATCTATAAATACCTACAAGAATAAATCAAGAATATACATAAATATTAATGTTAAAGAAATATATACCAATACAATAACTATAGATAAAATAAATATACAAAATATATAATTATGTAAATATAATACATAAAGAACTAATTATATATGTATGCGGATAGATAAATACATATATAGATGACTACTAATTACCGCGCAGGGACACGACGAAAAGAAGAGACTTCTTAGAGAAACCGTTTTTGAACCGCCCGTTTAAAAGCGTGACGACTAGGCGCTCGTCTAATAGAATCAGTAAGAGAATTCCAGAGAAGGATGGCTTGAATTTGAAAAGATTTATTCATAAATTCAGTGCGATGATGATATATATATACTTCCTATACATATACCTACCTACATACATATATACATATAAATACGCTACATATACTATACATATAAATAAATAGATAAATGCAGCAATTCTTAAATCAACTTTTATAACTTGGCCAAGAAGTGTTTAAATACCTGTGTCTTAAAGCTAGCGCGACTAGGAGCAGTTCGAATGGATTCAGGAAGCGCGTTCTAGTTTTAGTTAGTCCTTGGTTCATAATCAAACAAAAGAGAAAAATGCGTGTGAAATAAACAGGCATGCTTTATTAATCAGTATTATGTTAATCACTTTTTGTAAAATTACACGGTTCTTTTAACATATTAATGGGCGCGCAACAGTCGCAACATCTTGTCATCCACAAAAATATTTGTACAGGACAGAATCTGTGGGAGATGTATGTTCTCAAACGAATCATCACCGCTAGCTGACAAAATTGTAATAAACTCCGGTGGCGTTTAATATACCGTCCCTATAGTGGCACTACAGACGGGCTACTTTAGGTACGTCTGCTGATACCTTGTTACAAAACCGTACACTTGGTTTGTGTTTGTCTTGTATATTAAATTTATGTGCTTTTTTATTTTATAACTAGTTTTCACAGTCAAAATATGAACTTGAAAGAGAATATGGTATATCACATCATATTTGACCATCAGTATGGAAAACTTCTACACCCTTATATTTTCTTTCAAGTTCATATTCTGAACGTAGAAAACTAGTTATTTGTCTAGATATATGCCATTTCTTTAAAATAACAAAGTCTGCCGAAATCTGACATGTCATTTCAAAATAAAAGCTAGTTTATGTTTTAAGTAAGTACTTATGTACTAACATCTCGTGCAACAACTGCTTTTCCAAATGGGGTTGACCATTTATATTATAGCCATTTATAATAAACCATTTATATAGTTCCGGATTTTCTTGTCCACTTCTCGCGGTCTTTTAGAGAAAAAAAAGTTCCAACTCGGGCTTCGAATCAGCTCAGCTAAGACAGCCTAGGTCAGACATAACCACAATAGAAGAGAGTAAATAAATATAAATAAATAATATAATATAAATAGGGACAAATCACAATAATTGCGCTAGCCCCAAAGTAAGTTTAAACTTGTGTTTTGTGATACTAACTCAACGATATTATATTTTATAATAAATACATAAACACACAAAAACCAAGTCAACTTGAAAAAGGCCATTTTTCTATTTGCTCTGGCCAGGGATCGAACCAGGCCTGTGTCACTCCCTGTTTAGGTATCGAAAATGTACCTACATTATTACTATGCGCGCAGGTGGTCCCTCCGGGTGGTAAATTCAGTTATACAAATCGTTTGTCCAGAGTAATAAGAATGAAATTGGCTTGCAATGGATGTCTAGGTATTTATACGAAAAGGTGCTGAGTTCTGACGTGAGCTAAATTAAACCTTATTTATATTTCTTTGCTGAGTGAAACTTCTGTACGTTAGTATTATTTATTCTGTGATCGAACCCAGAATCTTCAAGTGATGGACTTGCGTGTTGACGAATACGCCACGGTGGTCGTCAGGCGCTAAGATTCAAGAGAAATTCAAAAGTAGCCCGTCTACTTCAGCCCACACCTCAGTTGTGTAAAGATTTGTTTTATACCAAGATGGAATTATCGGCCTAGTCAAATACACGTGGTGAAAAGATACCCTTAAATATTTGCACTTCGAGGAAATTTAATTTTCTCATAGATTTATGAATGTAATTTCTGAGGGGTTATAGAAGGTAAGTGTTTATATATAATTTTGACCATGATATACTACCGATATACGATACCGATATACGTGGCCCGATGCGATTGCTAGCGTTTTCACAAGTTAAGCAACCCCGGGCGTGGTCCGTACTTGGATGGGTGACCACAAGTGGTACAAAAAAATTCCCGAGCTCCTCCGTGCTTCGGAAGGCACGTAAAAGCCGTTGGTCCCGGCTGTCATTGTATGGCAGTCGTCAAGCTATGTCAGATGCCTTTAGGTAGCTTGAAAAATCTGACACCAGTGTTGGCCACTTACATACACGAAAAACAAACAAACTATTCTGGTTTGGGAAAAAAGAAAAGACTATTTCCGTACCTGCTGCTTCCTTTCCCGTGCAGATTGTAAAAGCCGACTGAGAAAATATTTCTTTAAAAAAAAGTGAAATATTTCTAATGTTTCCTCAATATAAAGTATAGTCTTGGGTTGCACGGCAGAAAATTATTTTTTTCAAATAGAAATGTAAGCTCGGTATTTATAGTTTTTTAAATTCATTAAGTAATTAAACCATTTATAAAGGTATCTATTAATAAAGAAAAACCTTTTCATATTTACCAATCTGGTCAACGTGGCGAGACATTTTTAAATTTTTAATTGAAAAACATAAAGCGCATAATAACAGTTTGTTCTTTAACTATTACCAACTAACAATTAACCAAAATTACAAGTTAAGACGAAACACCTAAAACCACAATAAATACGGGTGAGCAAATAAAAAAAAGCCTTCATTTCCGTGTCAATGGCACATTAAGGGTTAACACGTTTAGCTTACCTTATTTCACTAGGTAAAAACATTAAATGAAAATGTTACTGCAGGCGAAAGGGGCGTGGCTATCATAAATTTCGTTACGACTGTACAATTATGGGGAAAAGTCTTGTAATTAATCGTGATGTAAAAATTTCCGTGTTATTTTTAAATTATGTTTGAAAACGTTTTGGCGGTAAATGTACGCCTTAATTTTTATTGCAATTTTTATGATGTTTAAATAACAAAATTACGAATGTAATAAGCACAGTTGTAACGTAATAGAGTTATGCACGAGTTAAAAATGGTCTGCTAAACAGTAAAAATAAAATACTTAAACTTATATTTTTTTTCTAGCCTATGGCTATAGCTTTATAGCTATAGCCCAAAAAAGTGACAATGCTTGTGTATTTCATAATCATCATCTGGTCTATTTTAGGCTCCACTGCAGGAGCACGACCCTCTCTGTACTACCAGACCCATATATTAGCCAGAGCAGTCAGAGGATTTGGTCTACACTTTCCACGCTGGCCAGATGGGTTGGAAAGGTCTTATTGATGTTTATAAGCTTTGTTTAGCTTGTGTTTCTTCACCTTCTAAGACATCCATGGAAAGTCTTGGAGTGGTCCTATTCCACTCTGCCAGGAACCACAAGGCTAGTCTATTTGCTGACAGCAAATACTCAGGCATTAAGTAAATTTACCGTGGAATGTTGTTATTTTGTAAATGTATGTGAGTGGCCAACACGTGAAATCATGAATAATGAAGCAGTAGACAGTCACGGAAGGGTCGTCTTAATTAATAAAACGTAGTAATGTAACGCACATGTAACCATGTCCCGTGGGACAGGGAGGAGCGATGAGGGTGATAGACGCTTTATGAAGTTAAATGGTATCTCGATGATGGTACCAATATTAGATAATTTCATGGAATGTTCTCATTATAAACAGACACAAATACATTATCACGACCTTATAGACACAGCCTAGGGCTGTAAAACCTAAAAGGCTACGTTAAGCGCTTTAGTGGGCTAAAGATGGAAAAAGGGAATCGAAATATTGATTGGTTTGCTAACATCGCCTCTTAACATGATTCTGAATTTTAGATCAGTTTCTCGCTCATTTAGGTATAAATCTGTACGTCAAAGATTTAACATAAAAAATATATTTTGTTGAATCAATCAGATTGACAACAATTTTTTTTTAAATTGAAACATTTTTACACTTTTCGTCTCGACTGTACGAATTAACGTGCCTTGCTACCAAGCTTTGAATTTGCGTACCAAAGGCGGGTCTTGTACTGTTTTTTGGGTACAAAACTAAGATACCAAGAGTCGTGAATACATTCAAACATACACCACTTACTTAGCTACACATACATATATACAATACAACTATACACGTTACAACCAAGCTGTTTGGGGAAGAAATATATGTATGACATACACGGAATTATAATTTTTATATTAATATTTCAATCAAAGTGGAAAGTTTAAGGCTAAAGAAAGAAAAGTTCACCGTGTGGTTTCCAATAGGATCACTTCACGTCGTAAGAGTCGACTAAAGGACTAAGCATAAACATCAGGCAGGCGGCCGGTCGTAAAACTATAAAACAACTGGTCCGGTTCTGGCTCGATTTCCTCTAAGACATCCTTGGGTGAACATTGACACGCATATTATATTTGGAGCAGAAAAAAAAGGGAAGTAGCTGAGGATGCGACCGGGAACGCGCTAAGATCAAGAATTTTATTTACGTGCCTGAGGCTGTTATGTCCCACAACTTGGTAAAGGCCTCCCCCTTATTCTTCCACTCGTCTATGTCCGTCGTTACTTCCTGCCATTTAGGTAAGAAGAAGATTATAATTCTAGTATAATAAAATTTCTCAGTCACATGAAAGTGATGTGCGTAAATTAAACCAAAGTTGTGTTAATTCCCACTTTAAATACAACACCGCGACAAACGTAACAAAAACTTTCAGTGACAGTTCTATTTTGCGCCATCACGGAACCATAAACTTTGAATAACATTACCATAAAGTTAGTCCAGATTAACTTTATGAACGTTTCACAATCTAAAACATTTTGCAATTTGTGCTCAAGCACTGAATGTAATTACTATGGTTGTTTATTTATGGAAATTAAATGCTTTACTTTCCATAAATATTAATAGGTTCTAAATAATATGTTTTAAAATGCATTTATAAGCAATCTTTTTAGGTTTCCTTACTCAAAGGGTGCAAACGGGACCCTATTACTGAGACTCCGCTGTCTGTCCGTCTGTCACAGGGCTCTATCTCTTGAACCGTAATAGCCAGACAATTTCAATTTTCACCGATTATGTCTTACTGTGGCCGCTATAACAACACATACTGAAAATAAAAAAAACTTACAAATTAAAGGGGGTCGCCATACAAAAAACGTGTTTTTACAGCGTTTTTAACTAGATCTGTATAATGGCATTAACTAGATACTTGAAATTTTCACAGATCATGTATTATTATGGCCGCTATAACAAGATCTAAAAATAAAAAAAGTTAAAAATTAAAGGGGGTCGTCATACAAAAAACGTGATTTTTTAGCGTTTTAAAACATTGTACGGATGTACGGAACCCTTCATGTACGAGTCCGACTCGCACTTGCCCGTTTATTTTTCATACCTACTGGTCGGGGAGAAAAGAAAAATCTTAGAATGTTTCAAATGCCTCCTTCCGCACAGACATAACATTTTATATCTGTAAATTTCTTTTGATTGTATTATGTATGGATCTTATAGACATCTGAAATACTCGTAAATGAATTTTATTAAATCATGTTAAATGCGATGTAGCTAGCAGTCTCTCACCATTTTGATTTCTTTTTTAGGGTTCCGTACCCAAAGGGTGCAAACGGGACCCTATTAATGAGACTCCGCTGTCTGTCCGTCTGTCCGTCTGTCACAGGGCTCTATCTCTTTAACCGTAATAGCTAGACACTTGAAATTTTCACTGATTATGTATTACTGTGGCCGCTATAACAACAAATACTGAAAATAAAAATAAGTTAAAAATTAAAGAGGGTCGCCATACAAAAAACGTGCTTTTTCAGCGTTTTTAACTAGATCTTTATAATGGCATTAACTAGATACTTGAAATTTTCACAGACTATGTATTACTATGGCCGCTATAACAAAAAATACTAAAAATAAAAGAAAAGTTAAAAAATAAAGGGGTCGTCATACAAAAAACGTGTTTTTTTAGCGTTTTAAAACATTGTACGGAGGTACGGAACCCTTCATGTACGAGTCCGACTCGCACTTGCCCATTTATTTCACGTTTTCGCCCACCATAACGCTAAAAGTGGCCTTTGGACCTTTCAGCCCTGGGCTCCGTCTGCTATGAACCGCAAGGCCGAAAGTGTCCAATAAAGACGTCACTACCACGTCTTGTTGAATTTAATTATAATTAAATTTATCATCAAAAGAAATTGAATTTCAGGTTTTCTTCACTAATAATATTTATTGTACAAAATTAATCCCAACTAATATTATTAATGCGAAAGTAAGTTTATCTATATTTGTTTGTTTGTTTGTTTGTTACCTCTTCACGCTTTATCTACTGTACCAATCTTCTTAAAAATTCACATACACATAGTTAGGAGTACTGAAAAGGACATAGGGTACCTTTTATCCTGGAAAAAGTAACGTTTCCGTGGGATTTGAGATACGCGACCGAAGCCGCGGGCAAAAGCTAGTTGTTAGTAATTTGTTGGTCCGATAAGAAACCGAATAAAATCAAGCTATCGTTGTTCATAAGAATGAAGTACAAAGCATAAAAAATCTCCTTTAAAGCCACAGCTATTTTTGCTTAGAATTTGCCTGAAACCAATTATAATCGTTACAGCGTAGCCATAACATTAAGTCCTAGTTTCGCATGCATTAACACTTCAAGATTAATAAGTTTGCCATAATTATGAAGTAAACTGTGATGTACTGTATTATTTCTAGACACGCGATTCTGAGTCTTGCGTGAATAAATTCGTCGTAGGTTAGATTTATGCAGTTTTATGTAACGCTATAAATAGTTTAAAGGTAATTGGTGCCTTTATTTTTAAAAGGCACTTAAAAAATAATAATAATTAATTTCAAATAATTTGTTATGTGTAAGTAACATACTATACTATCTCTGCTTGCGCAATGTAACCAGTATCAAGTACAGTAAATATTTAATGCATGTATACACGGTATTTCAGATTGGAGAAATAATACAGGTTTGAAAAAGATAGGCATAAGTGTAATAAATTAAAGCTTGATTAAATTATTGAATATTTAATGACGGCTTGCCAATAATCATTGAAATCCACCCAGTAGTTTTCGAGAAAAACAATCTGAAATGTCAGCTGCTTCATTCATAATTACTTTAAGGCCGTACCTGAATATTCCGAGGTCCAGTGCTGCCCCCATTTAAAATAAATCATTTCGGAAAACGGAGACATCATTTAGAATTTTGCTACTAACAAGTCCTAGATAACCCTTCAAAGTATTTTATGAACTACTGTTTAAAGTGAGTACGTTAAGCTTTACTACGCACATTTGCGAAAAACGGACACTTTTGGCAAATGTGCGTAGTAAACTTAACGTTTTCATTATAATAAAGCCAAGGTCTGAAAGACCTTGAATCTAGAAGGTCATCAGCCTAAACATGTTCGCACTAAATCCGCAGAATCTTGCGGTTTTTATCTCAATTTGAATAAAATTAGAGTAATCCACACACTCCCCCTAATTGTTCGAGATAATCTTTTAATATATGCACGAGGGCACGTACTTCTACGTACTTAGTCGAGATTTGCCCTCCTAATCTTATTATGTTGAAATTTTTGGACCCCTTTTTACTTAATTAAGCGTTTTGATCGTTTTGAACTGTTTGGGAGATTGAGCTTGGATTTTTAGTTGCAGATACAATAGCACTTCTGTATTCCATATGGGGTAGATAGTGCCAAGGAGAGGAGGACGAGGAGTACAAAAGAGGAGATGGGAAGACGAGCTCAAGAAGGCGGCTGGAGGGTTATGGAGAAGAAAGACAAGGAACAGAGTGCTATGGAGACAGATGGCGGAGGCCTTTGCCAAGGGGCAAGCTGACGACTAACAACAGCAGTCGCAACGGGAATGCAGAGGATGTCAGCAAGAGAAGCTGCAGTAAGTAAGTAAGTAAGACAATGCCAAGGGCTAGAAAATCCACTTTTAGCGTGTTGAAAGGCGAGGTGGTGAAACAAGGAAATCAAAATGTGTAGATCGTTTAATACAATTATTGGTAATTCGCCCATTTCCTCGACTGGTTCTTATAATCTGCGCAGGGAAAAAGCAACTGGTAAATTCTAAGTTATTTATTTTCTACCAGACTAATTTTTTTTGCCATCATCATCTTGATATCAGCCACAGGAATCCCACTCCCCCCCAACGATTTCCAAACCGACCGATCAGAAGCGGCCTGCATCCAACGTTTTCCTCCAACCTTGTTCGTGGATTTTTTTACGAAACTTTCTTTTTGTTTCAAATTTCTACTGTATTGGAAAATATTAGGCTTTTCTTGCGGCTTACATGCTCTTTTTATCTCAACGTGTTCCCGGTTGCATTCTTTGCTGTGCTGCTTTGAGGCCTGCAGTCAGATTTCTTGGTATTCCTCCAAGGGTGATATTTAAGGATGTCCTTGATTTTAAAGCCAACGATGCCGAAGACCTCGCTTTTTCTTCTCCAAATATAATATGAAGAGAAGAAATGGCCGGAACAGTTTAAACGAGGAAGAGAAGCATTACATGTACATTCTAAGATTATTATTTTTTTCTTTAAAAATACTTCGTGCACTTACAGTTTCCCACGCGTGCACATCAGTCGGGTACAAGCTTAAAAGTAACTAAATAGTACAATACAAATATCTTAAATTAGCGTAAAAAAGTCTATTGGCATCCGAGCAATCAAGGCGTTGAGTAATGCAGTGGCTTGGCTAGTGGGCGCATACTTGGCGGTGTCTAAACTTACCGCGGCCGGCGCGAGCAGCGGTCTGTTACGCAACTGCCTGAACGTAATTTATTTACTGTTATTCCATGACTAATCCATTAAGTGAGTACTTAGTACCTATTCAAATTAAGATATATTTAATCCGCTAAAATGTCAAGCAACGGTTGCTTGTTTGTACAGCGTTTGAGGTCCTACCGAGAAAAATAATGAAATAAACGTGACATATAATAGGCTGTTAAAGCCTGCTTTTAGCTGTATGTTAAGGATAACATATGGTGATATAATAAGCTTAGGGTAACGAACAGGGTAGGATGGAGCTTAATATTATGTTCTTATAATTTTTTACTGCAAACGTAGGTATTTCACATATTTTTATTAAATTAATGCATACGGGAATTAACGCGAAACGGTTAAACCAAGTGATAAAGTTGACATCTGGTTTAATGCCACTATCTTATCCATCAATCAATCAATCAAAGGAAAGGGTGAGAATCTGAACAATATTGATAGGCGATGCGGTTAGAAACCTCTCACTGTTTTCATTCCCCTTTTCAGTCTTCACGCCCACCATCACTATTTAAATTCATTTATTGCATTTAATAATGTATATCAGTTCTAACTACTTAAAGTCACTGTCTTAAAATAGCACACTATGAAACCTTGCTCGTCGGGCATCGCAAAACAAAAAATGGAACGGCAAGCGAGTTTTATGACATGCAATATAAACCTTAAGTGTTAACAAAATAGGTTATTTTTTAATTTATTGTCAGCAAGATCATTACATATTAAAAGTAAATTAATGTAAGTAAAAAAAAAATGTAGCCTTGTGGCCGGGCAGCAACCCTTTACTATTTTGATTCCTTTTCCACCTTCTTACCCACCTTCATCATCATCCGAGCGTATTCCCGTTTACACCCTCAGCGGTAACACTTCAGCCTGAATCCGAGGTCCGCTACCTAAGCTAGGTGATTTGACGAGGTTACTGGTTTTTACATAGAGCGACTAACTTCTGACTTCCGCAACACAAATGGAAGACCAGAACCAATCCTAGGATAGGTTTTAAACAAACGCTAGATGGCGTTTGTGACCCACAGCTTTGCGTGCCTTTCGAAGCACGGAATCATCTTTCTTTTGGGATAATCAGGTGACTTAAGCCTACAATATCCAAACCAGACTGGAAACCACTTTTCACAAAGTATGTTTCCCAGTGGGATTAGAAAATTAGAATCCACAACCTCCGTATCACAATGTAAACGCCTTGACCATTAGACCACGAAAGCAGTCAACTTACTGGAGTAATTCTGGCGCAAAAAGATGAGAAACTAAAACAAACACCACAATGAGTAGAACAAGTATCAGTAGTTCAAAGAGTAGTCTACCGTAGCCGAGTACATCCACCGGTTCGCTGATTCTTTGAAACTTTAAGTTTTATGATGTCGCTTAAAAAGGCATTAAGGCTGTATGGACTCACATAAAATTTGAATTTGCTTCACATTCAATAACTTGTAAGTATTCAGAACGACGTGTCTAAGTTTTGCATTTATACGTACTTTTTGGAGGGTATTAACCTTATTATTATAAAAAAAGGACTAACTTCATTACCTGTGGTTAAAACCCTTATTCGCACTCAATAATTTCACATTTCGGACTCCCAGCCAGCGCAATTTGGAAAAGGCCATTTTCCAAATTGACCTGAGTCTTGAGTGTTAATATATATATATATATATATATATATATATATAGATATTTATCATAACATCTAATATTGTTAAGTTAACATTAAATATCTATTATATATGTATGTTTATAATAGATATTAGGCCTAGTTTGAAAATTTTGGTTAATAGTTTATTTTTGCCATTTAAGATGATTACGCTACCTATATGCTTTCTTCCTTTTTACGACGCTTGGTTGGCTGGAAGAAATCCCTAACTGGGATAAGCCCGCCATTGTACATTTTTATTTTGTAATGTTTTTTTTATTATCGTTAAGTTAGTATCCCATAACATAGGTTTAATACTTTGGACTAGCTCAATCTGTGTGATTTGTCCATATATATCTTCTTTATTTATTTTTAATCTTAGGTTAGGTTTTAAAATATAAATTATTATTTTTGAGGCTTTTCCACTCAGATTTGTCAGGCGATGCCTGGTAATTTTGGGGTTAACACGGGCTTTTAGCCAAGTGTTGAACCATGTGATATAATTGCTAATTAGTAAAAAAAATCATGATCAGGTCGTTTTTAGTCTCCACTGCAGGAGCGCGACCGTCTCTGTACTGCCAGAGCCATATATTAGCCAGAGCAGTCAGAGGATTTGGCTTACACTCTCAACGCTGGCCAGACGGGTTGGAGAGGTGTCATTGATGTACTTGTAATAAGCTTAGTTTAGCTTGCGTTTCCTAAGTCGCCTTCAACGACATCCACAGGAAGACTTGGAGTGGTCCTATTCTTTCTGCCGGGAACCACACGGCGGAGTAAGAAAAGAGTAAAAAGCTTGTATTAAAAGCTGGTAAAAAACTACAATTACATAAATAAAATCACTTATTTACGCACACGAGCCTATTTACAAGATATATCAAGTAAAGTAATAAACCACACATTCCTGACTCTGCCCTACATACGAACGTACATAACTGCTCCACAACAATTTTCACTTTACCTGAAGCCAATTTCCGCGTAATTAAATTAATTAGTAGTTGCTAATTTAAACCAAGTCTCGTATTTTGTGATTCAACGTTATTGAATTCGCTCAAGTGCAGTATGGAGTTTAATATTATGATTTTAATAAAATTAAATCAGGTAGGTATATTTTAATGAATTTGTGTTGGTATGCCGACTGCCTCCGTAGTTCAGTGGTTAAGGCGTTTGCCTTGTGATCAAGAGGTCGTGGGTTCAAATCACACTGGGAAAGCATACTTTGTGAAAAGTTGTTTCCAGTCACAGAATAAATAATACTAACGTAGAAGTCTCACCCAGCAAAGAAATTCAAAGAAATATCTACTCAATGTGGCTAGCGATATGGTTTAATTTAGCTCACGTCAGAACTCAACACCTTTTCGTATAGATACCTAGACATCTATTGCAAGCCAATTTCATTCTCATTACTCTAGACATACGATTCGTATAACTGAATTTACCACCCGGAGAGGCCGCCTGCGCGCATAGTAATAATGTAGGTACACGTAAACGGGGAATGACACAGGCCTGTTCCAGTCTGGTTAGTTATATTACAGGCTTGAATCACCTGATTATCCGAAAAGTAAGATGATTCCGTGTTGCGGACGGCACGTAAATGCTGTGGGTCTTGAACGCCTTCTATTTTTTGTTTAAACCTATCCTAGGATTGGTTCTGTTCTGCCTTTTGGGTTGCGGAGGTCAGACGGCAAGCCAATCGAGGGCATTAGAGTTAATATTTGGAGAAGTTTGTCAGTAATTATCGTCAAGAATTGATTTCTTGTATAATTGCAACGATGAAAGTTATTTTGGGGTCGTATACACCCAGGCCCTGTTCTGACCCTTAAGAGATAAAGATGTGATTTCGAGATATGTATGTTTTTAATTATAAAGAATTGTCGACTAAATAATATATTACTTAAGGTTCCTTAGAGTCTTGAAACAAGTTTCAAACCTAAAATATTTATTTTAAATACCTCAGAGTAAAAACCAGTTATCTCGTCAAAGCACCAAGGTTAGGGCTCTGAAGCTTTACCGCTGAGGATGCAACTAGGAATACGAATAGGAATGATGATGATGACAGGCAAAGTGAAGAAGAAAACGCTGCGCCAGAAAGCGGACTATGACAAAAAAACCTTATTCCCTGGAGAATGTGTGCGCGAGTAAAACGTCTGCAAATATTAGTTTTGCGTGGGAATATCACTCCGCTCTATCTCCGCAAATATGGCTAATAACACCACTGAAACCTTATACTAATACCGAATTGGCATGTTTTTATTGAAGACGTTTATTATGGTCTTGAGGAAAACCTTGTTACTGTACTTTTACTTTTTGTTACTTGTTGTTTGTTATTGGGTTGGGTTTTATAAGTACATTTTGTAAGTATTTCTCGCTTTTATAGTGTTCTACACTGCTGTTAATAATTGTTTACGGTGTTATAACTGCTTTACAGCGCTGATTGCCAACTGATAGACAAGCTTATATCATGAGTTTTTGGCGGGAAGTCAAGGGGTTCGGTTGGGGTTTTCTTTAAATTATTTTGCAAATTGATTTTAGTGGACTTTATAATATGAAATTGGTGTTGTTTGGTGTTATAAATGCTCATGCTCATGAACAGTATGTGAAACAGTTAAAGTGGACAGTCATAGTACGGCTGTAGTGATTGGACTCGTATAGATTTGTCGCCAGAGGCTCCCTTAAAGCAATCAAAGGGCTACACCAAACTTTGATTGTGACTTGTTACAAAAAAAGAATTTCCTACGTTTTATTAACTTGTTCCTGGCTAAATACGCAGTAGCGTCAAGCCATTAATATAAAAAAAATTATAAAAAAAAATTATCACTTGGTTTAAACGTTTCGCGTTTATTACCGTATGCATTATTTAATAATAATGCAACGCGATAGTTTAAAAGTATTTAAACCAAAAAGACGGTAAAATACCTACGTTTGCAGTAAAAAATGTTAAGAACATAATAAAAGAATTTCCCACGTTTTATTAACTTGTTCCTGGCTAAATACGCAGTAGCGTCAAGCCATTAATATAAAAAAAATTATAAAAAAAAATTATCACTTGGTTTAAACGTTTCGCGTTTATTACCGTATGCATTATTTAATAATAATGCAACGCGATAGTTTAAAAGTATTTAAACCAAAAAGACGGTAAAATACCTACGTTTGCAGTAAAAAATGTTAAGAACATAATAAAAGAATTTCCCACGTTTTATTAACTTGTTCCTGGCTAAATACGCAGTAGCGTCAAGCCATTGATAAAACATAAAAAAACCTTATATCATATGTTGTCCATTCAATTTTTGTAATTGTAAATGTTATTTGGTGCAATAAAGTTTTTCGTATTGTATTTTTGTATTGCAACGTGGCGAAGTTGCTCGCCAATATTTAGATTCTTTTTTTCACCTACACGACCATCATCAGCCTCGTTTGTTGATTTTCATGCAATTTCTGTGAAATTACAAAATACTGCCGTAGTCTGACATGTCATTTCAAAATAAAAGATAGACTACGTTTGTATGGAAGAGTCAAGGGTAAGAGTATTATTCTTCAAAATTATTAAGAACTAGCTACCGCCCGCGGCTTGGCCCGCGTGTGTTAGATATTATAATAAAATAAAACAATATGAAATTTCTACTATTAATAAGTTACTTTTAAATAACTTTATAATTTGAAATGTTAAATTTGTAATATATAATGTGGCAACATTTCTTGTCACGAGATTGACAGTGGTTGGTCGACATTTAAAAAGAGGGGGTAATGCCAGTGCGGCGGATACAAAGCTTACGTATTTTGTGATAATCGAACAGTACTCACTTTTTTAATTTGTCAGCTGCGGAATAAGGTTAGTCTCACTCCTTACTACTGTATTTCCGTACTAGCATCTAGCAGTTACTGTGTTTCTCTTAAATTGTGTTATTAATAGATAGCTGGATTTTTAGTTAATACGTTGTATTAGTGTGATATAATTGTAATGATTAAAGATAACCTAGATCATTTGAAATAGTCATGTGTTTGTGATAACTGTAAGGATTATTATATTTCTGGAGAACTGCTATGAAATAACAAATATATTGGTGTTAGTTCATAATATAACAAGTAAAGTACAGTCGTACTTATTATTGTTTTATCAATGTATTTTTCCAAGTAATTATATGTACCCTCGATTTCTGATAATTCTGTTAATATGAAATATAGATTAAAGTAGTTTCAGCTTTGCTATGAAAAGTAACAAGAAATAAAGTAAATAGTTGTTTCAAATATGAAATAAATTATATTTTTCCTCCATCACCCTGGTATTTCATTTCTAATGCGTGCATGTTATCGCGAGCAAAATCTATTTCCATCCTCATAATTCAAAGTACCTCCATGCCAAATTTTAGTCCAGCCGTTTCAGCTTGAAAAGGTAACAGATAGACAGACAGAGGTACTTTCGTATTTACCTATATAATATTAGATTAGTATGGATTGAGTTTGTCGCTTAAAAGTCGTTCAAATGTCGTTCAAACCTTATGAGGGTAATTTTTTTTTAAATCCCTTCTTAGTGTGCGTCCGTTTTTTTTAATTTAAACAACCCCCTGAATTTCAGGGAAATCGGAGTACCTACTTAGTTTTTAAATATTTTCCATACAAACTATCAACCCCTCTATTTTTACAACATTTGGGGATGGATTTTAGAAAACTGGAATATACATGTTTGATTATTTGTATTTAGGAGCTATAGTAACAAATTTCATGCAAATTGGAGCAGATTATAAATATTTTCCATACAAACTTTCAACCCCTATTGCGCACCCTTAGGGGTTAAATTCTAATAAACCATGAAAGACGTGTTCAATGAAATATTTTTAAGAGCATGTATATCAATTTTTATCAAAATCTATGCATATTTAAAGATTTTCCATACAAACTTTAACCCCCTATTTCACTCCTTTAGGGTTAAAATGTTTCAGAATCCCTTCCTAATGTGCGACCGCTTTTTGAATTTAAACAACTGTCCAAATTTCACGTTTCTATCATTAGCGGTTACGGCTGTGCGTGCGTCTTACTCTTACGAGTATGTCAGTCAGTGGGAACTTGTCCTTTTATATAATAGATTATTAAGAAAAATATTATCAAGAAATATGAATAACAGTAATGAGTCAAGGCCAAGTCTCATGTTTTCAGGTACTTATACGGAATTCAGATCAAAGGCGCAAGTATTTCTCTGTATAGCCTTCAAGAAACACGTGAATTCAGGGCTTGTTAACGATACCAAATTCACACTAAAAGTAACGTTAACTAACGTTATTTTCGTGGTAACTATATACAGGGTATCGATAAAACAGTTTATAACGTTATCAATTAACGATATAAGTAACGATACTTTTTTCAATACTTGTAAAATATTATATAAATAGCTCTAGTAGCCTGCTAGACAAACTCTCATCAATTTATTCTGTCAAATATCGAAAAGAAATACAGTGTTAACAATACCTTTTACCGTTAATATCATTGGTCACGTTATCTGATTAACGGTAAATAGTGGGAAAAATACCGATACCCAGCATAACGTTATCTTTTGCCGTTTGACAGAATTAACGTTACCAGATTTTTAACGGTATTCCAAGCCCTGCGTAAACTACAAAGGCAGATTAAGTTACTGCCCGGACTTGATGTCTGTCCATCTGTGACAGGCGATCTCTCAGAAAAGGGTACACCTTTAGTCAACATAACGTAATAACATAATAGTGAAACTATTTTAAGAGTAGATTCACTATTTATTGAGTAAACCTTTTGAAATGGACCATTAACATTTTTTAACCGACTTCAACAAAAGGAGGTTATCAATTTGACTGTATTTTTGTATGTATGTTATGCGATATTTTTGCCAACTGTGAAATGATTTTGATGATATTTTTTTATTTGAAAGCCTTTACTATCTTGGTTCCAAATTAATTTGGTAAAGATATGAAAAGAATTTTGGAAATATGGAAGAAATTCCTCAACGAAAAAGAAGTCGGTTGATTTTTGTATTTACTTGATCAGGCAATTTATGGGAGGCCTCTTTTAAGCCTTATAACTTAAATAGGCCTTAGTGTGGCCTTAAGACATTCCGCCTAGAGGTAGAGAAATGAATTTTGTCATGGTTGGTAATAAATGCTTTATGATTCAGACTTAGATTCAGATACTCGCTTATTGGTTTTCCATTATCACGGAAAAGGGTAATTTTATGCAGCTTGAAAAAGCCCGACGTATTAACGTCTGAAATATCTCTTCTATTATTACCGTGTTACTGCATTTTATTTTTACAGTGCCCTATTTCGTCGAGTCCATTTTCACGTAACTCGTTCAGATAAATAGAGATGTTGTTCCTAATAACATACTTTGAGCCAATCACTCCTAAGTAGTTATTTCTAGAGCATCTTAAGAATACAATACAATACCCTTTGTTGCACAAAAGTAAAAAACAAGACATAATTATCTTAAAAATAAACGGGCAAATGCGAGTCAGACTCGTACATGAAGGGTTCCGTACCACCGTACAATGTTTTGAAACGCTGAAGAAATACGTTTCTTGTATGACGACCCCCTTTAATTTTTAACTTTATCTTATTTTTTGTTATAGTGGTCATAGTAATACATAATTGGTGAAAATTTCAAGTATCTAGTTTATGCCATTATAAAGATCAAGTTAAAAACGCTGAAAAAAACACGTTTCTTGTATGACGACCCCCTTTAATTTTTAATTTTATCTTATTTTTAGTATTTCTTGTTATAGCGGTCATAGTAATACATAATCAGTGAAAAATTCAAGTGTCTAGCTGTTACGGTTCAAGAGATAGAGTCCTATGACAGACGGACAGACAGACGGACAGACAGCGGAGTCTCAGTAATAGGGTCCCGTTTGCACCCTTTGGGTACGGAACCCTAAAAACTAGGAAATGCGCAAAAGGCGGCCTTATCGCTAAGCAATTTCTTCCAGGCAACCTCGTTTAAATAGAATACACTACACTAAGAATACACTGGTACTACACGTTTTTATCCTTTACGTGGTAGACAGTGGTGGTTTTTTTTTGATTTTTCAGTTTAGCTTTTATATGGACGCTCGACTCGATCAACAATTATAGTTAAATATTTTGCAAGCGGGTCCCTGAATCGAAAAGTTATCTTTGCAACCCCTCAATATTTTTAAAATACTTATCTAACTATAGATAATGTAATTATGGGAGACACGTAAAAAGAATATCGTCATTACAACTGTCGTATAATCAGATCGTATCTTCTTCATTATTTGCTAATCAGAGAAAAGAAAAAAAATATACGTTATGTATATGTTTTGGTTTAATCTACCTGACTAGCAAAATTTTTTTAATACACATCCGTATTTTTTTTTAATAGCTTTATACTAGCTTTTGCCCGCGGCTTTGCTCGCGTATCCCACGGGAACATTACGTTTTTCCGGAATAAAAGGTACCCTATGTCCTTCTCAGTACTCCTAACTATGTGTATGCGAATTTTCAAGACGATTGGTGTAGTAGATAAAAAGTGAAGAGGTAACAAACAAACAAACAAATATACAAACTCACTTTCGCATTTATAATATTGGTTAGGCAGTTACGATTACGATAGGATTTTAGATTTTAGAGCGCTATAACTCTTAAATTAACAAAGCTAACTTAGCCGGCGCGACCTTCCTTAAAAGTTCAGTACATACAGGATGATTTAGAACCTTCAAGAAAAGTATCCAAAAGTATATAAAATACATATTCTGTCATAGTACCTTGTATCATACTTATTAAAAACCTTAAATATCAGCCAAAAAACTCGCATTTAAATGTCACCGCTACTGGGCTCGTGGCAAGTGGCGGGAGCAACAGAAATTTGGGAGAAAAGAAAAGCTACAATTTTTTTTCAATACTTTACTTCGTCAGAATACCTAATATGGATGTTTATCTATATATGTATTTGTTAAAAAATAAAGTAGCGTTGAGTTAATATCCCTTAACACAAGTCTCGAACTTAATTTGGGGCTAGCTCGATTTGTCACTATTTAAAAAAAAAAATAAAAAAATATACAAGTGGCTCTGTGAGCTGTAAACCTCGCGACTCACCCGCATCCATTAAAGTTTATCGGATAAAAAGTTGTTCCCAGAAAAAAGTTGTTCACACAAAAAAGTTGCGTCTTAATAAGGGTAACAAAAAAGTTATATGACACATTTGAAAATTTTTCGAAATGGCTGAAATATGATTATTTTAAAGTTTTAAACCGCCATCTTTACTATTTTGAAAAATTTCTTAAAACTGAATCGACAAAAACTTCTATTTAATTATCGAACCAGCATATAAAGTAGCATATAAGTATAGTGCTAAAACTTGCACCCCTTCTACCAACTTCTCGATGTGTCCCAAAGGCAAACTGGTAGATAATGCATAGCGTTAAGTTTGACCCATTGTAATCAATCAAATATGAGATTGTGTGCAATAAACTTAAATAAATAAATTTTCACTAGAATCGGTTGAGAAATGCGACCTGTAGGCGAGAACAAACCGACAAACTGACGGACGGCATTTTTGACCAATCTTCAAACTTAGACGCTTCGCTTGCTCGGTCACTAAATCCATGCTAAATTACAGCTTTCTTGTACAAACAATCTCTGAGCTAACCCGCGGACGGACATACCGAAACTATAATACTTCCATCTAGCGACTTCGTAACTCTAAAAACGCGGCCGTCTTGCCTTTGGGGCAGTCTAAAATCCCTTAACATTTATTCGTTGCGTGAAGCGAGGGCCAGTTTGATTTATATGCCACATTTGTCAATTCTGATGTAGATATATAATAATGTATGCATGGCTACTCTGTCATTTATATTTTTGGAAAGAAAAATATTATACCGCCCGCTTAAGGAGGAGTAAATTGGAGCGGGCCCTAAAGGAACATTACAGGACGCATTGCAGTCGGAAATACGTAGCTAATATAATGACGTCTAACAAAATATACTGAAAATATTAGTCCATGATACTGATCAACTTTCCCTAAGGAACATATATCGACATATGAAAAATATTTTTTGCTTTCCCTACAAACTCGGATCAGCTGATCGATCAATTTGTATGGGAGATGAAAAATATTTTCATATTTCGATTGTGTTCCTTGGGGAAAGTTTTCTGTAATATGGATTGAATTAAAAAAAATCCTTTAAATAGTTTTAGTATATTTTTTTAGACCCTGTATTAGCCAACCATTAATGCAATTTCTTCGAGTTTGGCATGCAGCGGCGGGTGTTAGTAATATTTGATATCAATATAATCCATTCATGTTATTTAACAACTTCAAGAAACACATTTCGAGTCACATAAAATTTGCTTTGTATTTTTTGTTCAAGAATAATTTTACAGCCCTAGATACGAGTCCTTTGCTCATGAGTATGACCATTTCTTAACCCCAACTGGACCCTTGACTTGCCTCAAAAAAGTCCAAATCACTTTGTCTATGTTACAAAAATAAACTTTATCTAATCTCATGTCGTAAAATTCAAATTATAAACTTTAGAACGATTTTATATTTACGTACTTTTTAAACACAATACCAAAATTTCAAAATAGAAATACTGATGATTATTTTGAATGAAAATGTATCGCGCTGGATTTGCACGTTGCGACCTGACATGTTGGGATCCGCCCAATTATGCTCACACCAAGGGTGCGATGTAGTAATGGAGAGGTCAAGTGACGAAATATTAGGAACATTTTTTAGTTTCACCGTCGTTTGGAGGAGTGAAATACAGGAAAGGAATGCTGGGTCAGGCCATTAAGAGCTCCATTTTCTGAATTAATTGAACTTTTGTTTTTATTACATACTGCCGATGGAGAATAATTTTTCAATTGTATGTACGAAATAAACTTTATTCATTTTTAGGGCCGATTTAGTCCATGATACTGAACTACTTTTATAAAGGCACATTTATTGGAATAGGAAAAAAACTTACGGAGTGCAGACCTAGTCTTTGACCTTATCACAAAAGTCCAAGCTCGGGGTTTGCCAGCGGTCTATGGAGCGAAGTATACTAGGCATCAACTAACAGATCGTATACACAATACTGTCATTCCCTCCAAGACCTCGTACCTCTCGATTCGCCTCCTCCTTCATTGTGCGAACCGCTAAGGTGTGGAATTCCTTCCCTGCGTCGATGTTTCCCCATACATATGATTTAGGGATTTTTAAAACAAGAGTGAATAGGCATTTAATGGGTCTGCGTGTTACACCTTAGACCTCATCTTAGCTTCCCATCAGGCTAGATAGAGGTCAAACGCACTCAAATCTCTAATAGAAAAAAAAGACCAAAATAAAAGATGTGGGGAGAAAAGCAGCCGGGCTCAAATAGGGCTGGGCTGGTCATGTGGGCAAGATGCACCCATATAGGTGGGATAGAATAACCACACAGTGGGTCCCTGCAGGCTGGCCGCAAGAGGCCGCCCTCAAACTCGGTGGGCAGACGATTTAAGAGCTACGAAAAGAGCTGGCAAACTATCGCCACTAATAGAAGTTTGTGGAAATCTAGAGGGGAGGCTTAGCCCAACTATGGGACACTAAAAGCTAAAAAAATAAATAAAAAGAAATGCTTTTCAGAGAAACTTTTTTTTTTAATATAAGTGTGTGTTCCATGAAAAAAGTTGTTCAGTTGTAAGTGCATTTAATATAGTGGAAGTGGTATACCACTTCCACTATATTAAAATGTACGTACTGTGATGTACTGTGACGTAATACACGCTATAGCGTGTATTACGTCACAGGGGTCGTCAACTTTTAAGCAGACTTTGAGAACTTCACTTATTTCATTTGTTTGTTTAATTATATTCGCTTTTCATACAAATATATCATATTTAGGCACAAAGAACATATTATACAAAAGTATACCTATTTATCAGAATTGGCCGGTGGCATTAAATCCAGCTTGTTTCCCTAAACGTATGTTCTGGCTAAATGTCGTGTCTTCTGAACATTAAAGCCAACAAGAGCCAGTTTCAGCGATTTACACGCTAACAATATTCAATATAAAATAACTACGTGCTTACTCACTGTAAGATTAAGACTAGAAGAGACAAAAATATATGACAAAATAATAGAATAAGCTAAGTCATTAAATAAGTCAAATCAGATAATTTTATCTACGTACAAGTCAAAACAAACATTTGCTTGGGATTTGTTTGAAATAATAATATAAAATAAATAATAAAATATAATAATATAAAATAAATATTAAATAACTACGTGCTTACTCACTGTAAGATTAAGACTAGAAGAGACAAAAATATATGACAAAATAATTGAATAAGCTAAATCATTAAATAAGGCAAATCAGATAAATTTATCTACGAACAAGTCAAAACAAACATTTGCATGGGATTTGTATGAAATAGCAAACGTGATGTCATAGTTTCGGAGTCAAATAGCGTTTTAATATCAGTTTTTTGCATTAATATGTGGCGCTCCACGCGTATTAGAAAAACAATTCGTACAATTAACTTAGCTTGAATAAACACAATGTCATAAGTGCCAGCGTCCATAAGGTACCTTTACCCGTGGAACGTCACATATTATTACCAATGGCGAGTGACATTATTTTATGACGTTTTATTATCTTATCAGTACAAAGATCAGTAAAAAGAATTTATGTTTGATCCAGGATACTACCCTATTTGAATTTAAAATGCATGCAAAACATGCGTTCATGGTACAGTAGAATAACTTGTCACCATCCCTCTCCTATGGATGTCGTAAAAGCGACTAAACAAGCAGCAGCGTCCTCTGTGCAACGACTTTAGACAATGTACTGTCACTTCCAATGTCAAAGACGTCGACGTTGGTCAAAAACATTGGTGATCGGTATGGACGTATTCGTCCATATATATCACCAATGTTTTTGTTGTAATGAGCAGCAATTTTAAGATGTCAATCAAAAACACTGGTGATTGCTATGGAATAGACGAATACGTCCATAACGTAATAATCAGTAATTTTAAGACGTCGATCACCAATGTTTTTGACTTAATGAGCAGCTATTTTAAGACGTCGATCACCAATGTTTTTGACGTAATGAGCAGCTATTTTAAGACGTCAATCACCAATGTTTTTGACGTAATGAGCAGCTATTTTAAGACGTCGATCACCAATGTTTTTGACTTAATGAGCAGCTATTTTAAGACGTCAATCACCAATGTTTTTGACGTAATGAGCAGCTATTTTAAGACGTCGATCACCAATGTTTTTGACGTAATGAGCAGCTATTTTAAGACGTCGATCACCAATGTTTTTGACTTAATGAGCAGCTATTTTAAGACGTCGATCACCAATGTTTTTGACTTAATGAGCAGCTATTTTAAGACGTCGATCACCAATGTTTTTGACTTAATGAGCAGCTATTTTAAGACGTCGATCACCAATGTTTTTGACGTAATGAGCAGCTATTTTAAGACGTCGATCACCAATGTTTTTGACTTAATGAGCAGCTATTTTAAGACGTCGATCACCAATGTTTTTGACGTAATGAGCAGCTATTTTAAGACGTCAATCACCAATGTTTTTGACGTAATGAGCAGCTATTTTAAGACGTCGATCACCAATGTTTTTGACTTAATGAGCAGCTTAAGACGTCGATCACCAATGTTTTTGACGTAATGAGCAGCTATTTTAAGACATCGATCACCAATGTTTTTGACTTAATGAGCAGCTATTTTAAGACATCGATCACCAATGTTTTTGACTTAATGAGCAGCTATTTTAAGACGTCGATCACCAATGTTTTTGACGTAATGAGCAGCTATTTTAAGACGTCAATCACCAATGTTTTTGACGTAATGAGCAGCTATTTTAAGACGTCGATCACCAATGTTTTTGACTTAATGAGCAGCTATTTTAAGACGTCGATCACCAATGTTTTTGACTTAATGAGCAGCTATTTTAAGACGTCGATCACCAATGTTTTTGACTTAATGAGCAGCTTAAGACGTCGATCACCAATGTTTTTGACGTAATGAGCAGCTATTTTAAGACGTCGTCAAAAACATTGGACGAATACGTCCATACCGATCACCTACTAACTTGTGTGAAAGTGAGTCCAAATCTAAGCCACATCCAGTACACAATGACAGCTACAGTAACCCCACCGTTTATGTTAAAGACCAACCTACACGCGGCTCTCTGGAAACGGAACAAAAAACCCGCCAAATCACTAATGCACTTCATAACTGGCTGTTTCTACAATTTTCCGGTTAATTGTCGGTCGGCCATTACTGTGGTATTCCGAACGGAAATTAGGCTGGCCGGATGTGAGGGTTTAGTTTTTTTAAATGCGGTTGTGAGTGCTTTTGTCGAGGTGAAATTAATTTTATGCCCGTCAAGCTGAGCAAAAGGAAAAATAAACGGGCAAGTGCGAGTCGGACTCGTACATGAAAAGTTCCTTACCTCCGTACAATGTTTTAAAACCACAAAAAAACACGTTTTTTGTACGAGCCCCTTTAATTTTTAACTTTTTTTTATTTTTAACCGACTTCAAAAAAGGAGGAGGTTATCAATTCGACTTTTTTTTTTTTAATTTTTTATGTATGTTTGTTACGCGATATCCTTGCCAATTGTGAACCGATTTTAATGATTTTTTTTATTTGAAAGCCTTTACTACCAAGTTGGTCCCATTTTAATTTGGTGAAGATATGATGAAGAACTTTGGAGAAATTTAAAAAACTCCTTAAAAAAATTGAAGTCGGTTGTTTTTTTTGTAAAAAAAATAATTATTAGTATTTGTTGTTATAGCGGCCATAGTAATACATAATCTGTGATAATTTCAAGTATCTAGTTAATGCCATTATAAAGATCTAGTAAAAAACGCTGAAAAAACTCGTTTTTTGTATGGCGACCCACTTTAATTTTTTTTTTATTTTTTTATTTTCAGTATTTGTTGTTATAGCGGCCAAAGTAATACATAATTGGTAAAATTTAAATAAATTGATTGGTTGGCTTTCGATTTCGTCTGCCATGCTATACTATTGAATAAATTACACACATATGGCATAAGAGGACCAGCATTTCATCTTATCAAATCTTATCTTCAAAATCGGAAGCAAGTGACATACGTAACTTATATAAATGACGAAAATGTAGAAACAATCGCCAAATCTAATATAAGGACTGTAAAACATGGTGTTCCACAGGGCAGTATTTTGGGACCTCTCCTATTCCTAATTTACATCAATGATTTGCCGAAACACGTTAATCAAAAAATGGTTTTATTTGCTGATGACTCCACTGTTCTGATAAGTGACGTAAATTCAGATGACCATGAAAAAAGTTGCAATAATGCACTAAAGGAGACTATTAACTGGCTAGATAAGAATAAATTAATACCAAATCTTAATAAAACAAAATGTATGCAATTTCACGTCCCACAAACCAATCCAAGTAATGTATCAGTTAAATACGAAAACAACATTATTGAGTTCGTCAAAGAAATTAAGTTTCTGGGAGTTACCCTTGATCATTGTTTAAGCTGGAAGCCACATATAGACGAAATGATTTCTAAATTAAGTAAATATGTGTATGTATTGAGGACAATAACAAACACAGTGTCTCAAAAAACAGCTGTATGTGTTTATCATGCATATGTAGCCTCTGTTTTAAGATATGGCATATTACACTGGGGTAATGCTGCCAATGTGCATATACTCCCACTTTTTAGAACGCAGAAAAAATGTGTCAGGGCCATGTTTGGTGCAAGGCAAACAGAGAGCTGTGTTCCTTATTTCAAAAAACTTAATATATTAACTTTATACAGTTTATATATTATGGAAGCATGTTTATATGTAAAACAAAATTTGGATAAATTCAAACAGATTACTAATAGGCACCCCAGAGCCTGTAGAAACAAAATACAAATACACCCACAGCAAAATTCCAACATGGCTGCATATGACAAAACAGTGTATATTTTAGGACCTAAATTATATAACAAATTACCTGACTGTTTGAAAGAACTTAATACTAGACTATTTAAATTTAAATTGAAACAATTATTAGTACAAAAATGTTATTATAGTATAGAGGAATTTATATGTGACAAATTATATGATATTGAATGATTTATAATTAAGTAATTATTTTTGCAACACCCGAGAGGGTAAGTAAGGAGAACTGTATATAGTTATAAGACCTTGTGAACTCTTACTATGCAAATAAAGAATTGATTGATTGAATTGATTGAAAAATTTCAAGTATCTAACTATTACGGTTTAAGAGATAGAGCCCTGTGACAGACGGACAGACGGACAGACGGACAGACGGACAGACGGACAGACGGACAGACGGACAGACGGACAGACGGACAGACGGACAGACGGACAGACGGACAGACGGACAGACGGACAGACGGACAGACGGACAGACGGACAGACGGACAGACGGACAGACGGACAGACGGACAGACGGACAGACGGACAGACGGACAGACGGACAGACGGACAGACGGACAGACGGACAGACGGACAGACGGACAGACGGACAGACGGACAGACGGACAGACGGACAGACGGACAGACGGACAGACGGACAGACGGACAGACGGACAGACGGACAGACGGACAGACGGACAGACGGACAGACGGACAGACGGACAGACGGACAGACGGACAGACGGACAGACGGACAGACGGACAGACGGACAGACGGACAGACGGACAGACGGACAGACGGACAGACGGACAGACGGACAGACGGACAGACGGACAGACGGACAGACGGACAGACGGACAGACGGACAGACGGACAGACGGACAGACGGACAGACGGACAGACGGACAGACGGACAGACGGACAGACGGACAGACAGCGGAGTCTCAGTAATAGGGTCTCGTTTGCACCCTTTGGGTACGGAACCCTAAAAATAAGGTACATTAATGTACTTTTCCTATTATCCTATCCTGTTAATACTAGTGGTTATTTGAGAACAGTAGACTTCGCGAGCTCTTATAACCATGCTATAACCGACACCTTCCCCTTTCCCCTGGCTTAGAAGAGCCATTTCAGCGAAATCCGTCCATATATAACGCTACAGCAAACTTCTTCCTTCCCCTCTTTTCTCTTCCAAACAAAAATATATGTGACCTGTAGCCGTGAACAGACAGACGGACAAAACCATTTTTGGCCAATCTCGAAACTGAGACGCTTCGCTCGCTCAGCCGATTAATTTTTCATTATTAAAAAAAAAACCGGACAAGTGCGAGTCTCACTCGTACATGGACAGACGGACAAACGCCAGACAGCGGAGTCCCAGTAATAGGATCCCATTGGCACCCTTTGGGTACGGAATCCTAAAATCTACCAATACTAGCGTTTCCGAACGACCACTGCTGAAAAGAATAAATAAATAAACAAACGCCGAAAGAAACTTATTAAAACATACTGTGTTAATTCGTTCGTTAACACATTATAACATGCAAACGAGCGAATAACATAAATAACGTAATAAAAAATACTAAGTAGTCAAAAAGTAAAGTCGAGCAGACCAGTCCCTCCTGGCGGTACCCGTTCACGAAGTGACGCATTGATCAGCCATCGTATTTTGCCAAATCGTATGATTCAGTTATTACTATTTCTAGAAAATTTGGGAAGATACTCGTAGGTTTATTTCTACCAGATATGCCTGCCTGCCGTGGCAGGTCAATTTTCTCCATTGAAACTATAATTGAGACGCCGTCATGTGCTCGCCTCGTCAATTTGACGCCGTTCATCCGAGCAGCTATTTCCAGATTCTGTACAGCGAGATGGAAAAGCTTAGTTAGGCATGAATTTTGACAGTAGCTTTGATAAGTCGAAATGATCCTCTATTGAGATAAATACTTTATGCCTTTATGTCCGTGACATAGCAGAGAAACTGCAGGAAAGTCGCCTACGCTGGTACGGTCATGTCTTGCGGAATCCGGCAAGTTACATGGGAAACTAATGTATAGCCATGCCGCCTCCGCCAGGGCCTGGTAGACGTGGTAGACCCAAGAAGTGCCTCTCCTTGGGAATACAATTGTAGCACGAGATATTTGGGCTTAGTCCTTTAGTTGCCTCTTACGACATCTACAGAAAGATATGGAGTGGTCCTATTCTAATCCGGAACCACACGGGTATTAAACAACAAAAATTAAACCAGAACAAAAACGGATACATTATCACGCCCATCTATCATCGGGTAGACAAAGACTAGGCTGGTAAAGCAGCCACTCTTAGCATAATCACAAAATACAGTAAGAGTAAACAGAACGGAATCTCCTAAGGTACGCGCAATATGCGTCCCCGCACCTCTCCTCCGTTTTCGCCTTGATGACACAAGTTGGCCCACAAGAACCGGAGGCGAGCTGCGGGTGCGGGGAACAGGGACGCATATTGCGTGTACCTTAGGAGATTTCGTTCTGTTTACTCTTACTGTATTCTGTGGCATAATGGTGAAGCTAGAAAAAAGGAATCAAAATAGGTTGGGTTGCTAGCCGCATCGCCTAGTGACATGATTCAGATTCTAGCCCATTTCCTCGATCGGCATTTATGACCTGCGTGCGAAAAGAAGCAGGTGATACATTCTAAGTTTTTTGGGTTCCGTACCCAAAGGGTGCAAACGGGACCCTATTACTGAGACTCCGCTGTCTGTCCGTCTGTCACAGGGCTCTATCTCTTTAACCGTAATAGCTAGACACTTGAAATTTTCACAGATTATGTATTAATGTCGCCGCTATAACAACAAATACTAAAAATAAAAAAAGTTAAAAATTAAAGGGGTTCGTCATACAAAAAACGTGTTTTTTAAGCGTTTTTAACTAGATCTTTATAATGGCATTAACTAGATACTTAAAATTTTCACAGATTATGTATTACTAAGGCCGCTATGACAACAAATACTAAAAATAGGAAAAAAATAAAAATTAAAGGGGGTCGTCGTACAAGAAACGTGTTTCTTGAGCGTTTTAAAACTTTGTACGAAGGTACGGAACCCTTCATGTACGAGTCCGACTCGCACTAGCCCGTTTATTTCTTTTCTCCCAGACCAGCTTGAAGGATTCGTGATTTAGATAACGTATGAACGCAGCACGATGAAATAGTAGGTGAGAATACGCGTTTGCTCTTTTAAGGTGAAGATATAGGCAAATGACCTTGAAGTGGCGCCCTCATTTGAAATAAATTGTTAACTCGTAAATATGGAAATAATTTCCATATTACTCTTCGTCATGCACTAGATAGCCCTTTAAATTATTTTATAAACTACCGTTGAAAGTATTTACATTAGTCCGTCTAGCTTTAAAACTTGCCTCCGCCAAAAGAGGCCACGGCAAGTTTTAAAGCTAGTCGGATCACCAATAATAGTTTTAACGGCAGTTCATAAAATAATTTAAAGGGCTATCTAGTGCATGACGTAGAGCAATATGGAAATTATCACCATATTTACGAGTTAACAATTTATTTCACACTTCAAGGCCATTTGCCTATATCTTCGCCTTAAATATCGACTATCAAAACAATAGCCATATATAACGTCTAACAAAATATACTGAAACAAATTTTAGGGAAGATTCAGTCCATGATACTAAACAACTTTTCCCAAGGAATGATAGAAGAAATTCCCATGTTTCGAAATATGAAAAATATTTTATTGCTGTTCTTATAAACTCTGATCAGCATCGGTCAACGTGTATGGGAGGTCAAACAATTTTTTTTTTCATAGTTTGATATATGTTCCTTGGGAAAAGTTCTTTAGTATCATGGACTGAACACACCTTTAAAATAGTTTTAGTATATTTTGATATAGGTACCCTGTCTATCGTCTAACAAAACATACTGAAACTAATTTTAGGGTAAATTCAGTCCATGATACTGACAACTTTTCCCAAGGAACATAAAATATTGGAATATGAAAAATATTTTTGGTCAACGTGTTTTATTTTTCATATTTCGATATATGTTCCCCGGGAAAAGTTCTTCAGTATCATGGACTGAACACACCTTTAAAATAGTTTTAATATATTTTGATATAGGTACCTTGTCTATCGTCTAACAAAACATACTGAAACTAATTTTAGGGTAAATTCAGTTGATGATACTGACAACTTTTCCCAAGGAACATAAAATATTGGAATATGAAAAATATTTTTGGTCAACGTGTTTTATTTTTCATATTTCGATATGTTCCTTGGGAAAAGTTGTTCAGTACCATGGGCTGAATTGACTCTTAAAATAGTTTCAGTACATTTTGTTACACCCTGTATAAAGAAAGGTACGGGCGGCATAAACAAAACATTTCTGCTTACATTTCATGGCGTAAGTAGAAAGCATACACGTCTCGTAACACGTTCAATCGATCTCAAAGCGAATGTAATATTTTTTATATCCAATATCGGTGAAATATTGTCTATTCGAATAAAAACATGAGACAATTCGCTTTCGATGTACTACATTGCTGCGACTTTGAGTGATGTGAACAATATGCTGTTAATATATTTTATGTAGCGACAACTTTCATATAGTCACAGTTTCCTTAGCTTTATTTCTTGTACATAAGATTTTTTTAATTTCCAAAATAACACATATGTCACTTGTTAATGTGAGTGGATAAGTGTATTGACCTTTTGAATACACATTTTTTTTTTTTTTATATTTTTTTGGTTCGCTATCTGGCTGAACAACACACAAATCTAAGCATATACAAATTAGAGCATATAAGTTGCCAACCTACTGGGAGCGAACACAGCATGCACATATAACAACAGCTCTCAGTCGTTTTAAATTGAAAATTACATTACATTACAGTAATTATAAAATTATTTAAGTCATAAATTAAATCACATCATTCAAAAGGTCAATACACTTATCCTAAACATGTAAGTCGTTATTTAAAAATATTTAAACAACAAGTATTTATCTTAAAAAATGAGAAGGGCTCCTCAGGACGAATCAATGGAGCCCAAACTCAGTGGGGTTGTGTTGTTTTATCACAGAGATACCATGGCCATTGGTCACCTTCCGGGTTTATCATGAGATCAGGTCATTGGTACCATAATATTGTATTATAAGTATGTGGAGTTTCAGCTCAATCGAATAAGAGGGAAGTAGGTCTAATTGAGCTTGCAAGATTTGATTACGAACACACAGACAACGGGACAGGTGAAATTAAATAAAAGCTTGTAAAAATAAATCAACTCATACACAACTAATGACATAATAATAACTGAATGGTTAAAAATGGCAAATATTAGTTTGATATATATATATATATATATTTTTCGATAACGCTCGGCCCTCCCTCTGTTATCCAATGGACCGGTAGACTGGTACGACTGGTAGAGATTGGGCTGCAGCGAAAGAGTAAGTCACTATATGGACCCTGACAGACGCCCTTGGGGTGTTAGTTTGATCTAGTGTGTGAACTACATACAAACGTTTTATTTATTTATTTATTCACACTTTATTGTTCACACATACAAATGTTATAAGTACAACAGGCGGACTTAATGCTAAAAGCAATTTCTAACAGTCAAACCAAACGTTGTTAAGAAAGTACCATTTTCAGTTACAAAGTGGTATCTAACTGAAAAACTTATTGCTTATAATTGGCATATTGGTAACCTCGCTAGTCCGCCACTCGGAAGTTCTAGGTTCGTTCACCAATCGGTCCTGGGTCTTGGTTTTTTATATATATCATAACTATCGCTAAGTTAGTATCCTATCTTATATCTAAAGACAGTTTAATGAACACAAGTTTAAAACTTACCATGCAATCTGTGTAATTAATTTGTATTTGTCTATTTGTAATTATTTGATTTTGTGGTATTTAGTAGAAGAGTATTTAGTATGACTGCCATGTGTATTATCACACATTAGTATTTCATGAGAAAAAATCCTAAACAATAGAAGCTCAGGCTACAAAAGTCAGCCATAACCTTTTTAAATATGGCTGACATTTCACTAAGATTCGTAAATTCTTATTATGAATCATAAACACCGAAACGAATGGGAAAACCTATAAACGTGTGGATTCCAAACATATACGTAAGGGCGATAAGGGCTGCGCATCGAAACTGCTGTTAATCATGCTAGGGCCAAGGGCAAAGGTCGCTCTTAACACTGGAATACTCGTGAAATGGGAAATTGTAGTATATATAACCGACAAAAAAGGAGGAGGTTACAATTCGACTGTATGTTATTTTTAATTTTTTTTAAGTATGTTTGTTACGCGATATCTTCGCCAATTTTGGACCGATTTTGATGATTTTTTTTTATGTGCCTTCACTACCAAGTTGGTCCTTTTTTAATTTGATGAAGAACTTTGGAGATATGGAAGAGAAAAATGAAGTAGGTTGTTTTTTTTTGGAATTTTTATTATTATTTAGGCTGTTTTTGCAAACTTTTATTTAGATTGTTCTGTTTGTTTTTGGGTCAAAACTTCCAAGTTAAATTTGTGCAACTTCCCGGTATCTGATTGAGATGAAATTTTGTATACTAATGTAAATCAGATGACAATGCAATATTATTATGACATGAAGCTGATCTGATGATAGAGCTGGAAGGTGGCTATAGAAACCCTTTGACGCTATGATGTCACCCTAATGACGCTACCCCAACGAGTTAAGGCTTATTTCATTTGTCTAGGAAGTAATATTAAGTAGTATACGATTTGACGTCAACATTTGTGCAAAACAAAACAAAGTGACTATTATTAAGAGATATTAATATCCTATGATAATAAAGATATTTTGAATTGAAAAAAAAATTGAAAAAAAATAAAGCGTCAATAAAAACTTGTCCGAAAAAAAAAAATATTTTGCGTAGTTTTATGGATTTTTTTTAAGTGCATATGGATAGTGATATTTTGAGATATTTGAAATGCGCTTTTGTCGGCGGAAAGCTTTTCAAGTATCTTCTTCCGCTAAGTTCTTAACCTTAGTAGAAAAAAGAGGAGTAGGAATACTCAATTTTACTAGTCATCCTAAAATAATAAATAGAAGAAAAATCACAAGTCCAGCTTTAGTCGAAAATGGTGAACAACTTATTTTGCATACAATATTCACACAGCTGCTTGCTTTTTGAAAACTAAAATTCAGAAATTCGCTTTTCATGGACAATTCGTACAATTTTCTCCTCGCCAGATCTAGAATTAGTATTCCCCAAGCGCTCCCAAGTAATCAGAGTCTGGTTATCTAAAAACTGAATTCTAGGTTTTGCTATTCAGATCCTGCTTCGAGCAGTCTACCAAGAGCTCGAATTATGTCCGAGGAGTATTTGAACGTAATTCAATTATGGATGGTATTGTATTTAACTACTAGTGCTTGGTTTGCCAAGCTTCGGTTTTGATAGAGGTTTTTTTTTAAGTATCTTGTATTCAACTAATATGTCCGGTTTGGGGATCCGTTTGTGAAATATTTGTTAGAGTCAAGTGTCCCCCCTCCCCTCAACGCGTGAAAAAATTCAAGGCTTTAGTATATATGTATAACGAAATTGAAAGGAAAACTATTAGAGCTAAGTAGGGTTTACAAATCAAAGAGTTTTAGTCGACGAACTTATAAAATAAACTCGGAAAAGGAAAATTTTTTATTCATCACAATCATGTTTTTAGTTGCTCAACCGTGAGGCGTGAACTTTTGACACTTCGCCTGCTGAAAAATGCACCGTGTGTGTTTTTCGAAAATGAAAACACATACGGTGCGTTTTCAGCAGGCGAAGTGTTAAGTCAGCATTCGCAACTACGGAACCCTACAATACGCATGGCCCGACACGCACTTGGCAGGTTATATAATATGACGGTTTGTGTTTGTCCGTGCCGCTAAATATTTTTCAATTAGGTCGGCTTCATCCACGAGCCTACCCTTTAATGCTTCGTAGCAATGCGCGTAGCTATGTAGCATTATTCGTAGCTCTATCATTTAGTTGTACCTTCGTAATATTTCTCGTAGCTTCATAGCATTGACGTGTAACTTCGTAGCATTTTTCGTAGCGTCGTAGCATTTATTCGTAACTTCGTAGCATTTTTCGTAGCTTCATTGCACTACACGTAGCTTCGAAGTATTTTTGTAGTTATGAAAGATCTCTCATAAGGATGTGATGGTGTTCAAAGCTATCGGTGCCGCAATGTTACCACATTTTCAATTAAATATCAAATTATTAAGCACCTAACAATTAAATAGTCACGCAATCAGTACTTTTTTGCACAAATACTGTATTTATCGAATTACTGTGTCAGTGAACAATACAATTACAGTAAATTAACTCTCAAAGAGTGGAAATTACTGATGTGGCAATCGAAAAAATACATGTGAAAATAAATTTTGTTAAAATGAACTTTATGAATAAACTCCCTGCGTCGATGTTTCCCCATACATATGATTTAGGGATTTTCAAGGCAAGAGTGAATAGGCATTTTTTGAGTCTGCGTGTTACACCTTAGACCTCATCTTAGCTTACCTTCAGGCTAGATAGAGGTCAAACGCACTCAAATCTCTAATAATAATAAAAAACTGCGAATAGGCAAGATTCTGAATCATATCAATTATAGGTGATGCGGCAAGCAATCTTTTTTAACTTTTTAAATTCCTTTTTTTCATGTTCACGCCCATTAATGCGCTAAACGTTGACGAAGCCTTACGGACCTGCGGCCTTAGCACGTGAAGTTAAATCAAAGATCTATACATATGTTCCCTCTGTAACAATGTACGTGAAAATATCATCATCATCATAATCCGAGCGTTTTCCCGGTTGTATCCTAAGCGGTAAGGCTACAGAGCCGGGGGAACACTACCTAACCTAGGTGATTTGACGAGGTTACTGGTTTTTACACAGAGCGACTGCCGCCTGACCTCTGCAACCCAACCAGGTAGACAGGTAGACCAGAACTAATCCTAGGATAGGTTTTGACAAACACTAGATAAAGTTCGGGACCCACAACTTTACAAGTCAGACTAATGGAAAGCATACTTAAAGAGTTGTTTCTAGGTAGAAACAACTCTTTAAGTATGCTTTCCAGTAGAATTTGAACGTACGACCTCCGGATCACAAGGCAAACGCCTTGACCGCTGGACCACGGAGGCAGTAAATTTTATTTTGTTATGACATAAAAATGACATAAGAAGATAAAATTAATGAATAAAACGTAGTAAATTATATATATAATATTAGGTCCTTACATATGAAATTGCCGATTTTCAATACTGGCAACTTTAAAATCAAATATCTTGCGTTTCATTAGGAATTCCAAATTCAAATTTATTTCGAAATAAAGCCAGAAAAATATTGTTTTAAAATTCGTATTTCATTTGTTTTAACATCATTTGTTTGAGTTTCAACATTGCTATAACAACAACTATGGACAAATTGAAAATTCGCGGTATTTACGAATACGAGTTCCACAGTGGCACCAGTGCTGCAGAAACGACTCGAAGAATTAACGACGTGTATGGACCAGGCACCGCTAACGAACGAACGGTGCGTTTTTGGTTTCAACGTTTCCGTTCTGGAAATTTCGATTTACACAATGAGCCTCGTGGACGACCTGATACTCAAGTGAATAACGAAGAATTGAAGGCGATAGTGGAAGCGGATCCATCTCAAACCACTTCTGAATTAGCAGCAGCCTTCGGCGTAAGTGACAAAACGATACTTATCCACTTGCGCCAAATTGGAAAAATTAAAAAGCTCGACAAGTGGGTACCGCACGAATTGACTGAAGCAAACCAACAAACACGCGTTGCTTGCTGCGTTTCTTTGCTTAATCACCACAATAATGAGGGGATTTTGAACCGTATCGTGACTTGTGATGAGAAATGGATCCTGTACGACAATCGGAAGCGATCATCACAATGGTTTGACCCTGGAGAACCGGCAAAACCTTGCCCTAAGCGAAAACTGACCAAAAAGAAGATTCTGGTTAGTGTTTGGTGGACCAGTGCTGGTGTTATCCACTACAGCTTTTTGATATCAGGCCAGACGATTACTGCAGACTTGTATTGCCAACAATTGCAAACAATGATGGAAAAGCTCGCCATTAAACAACCGAGACTGATGAATTGCTCTAGCCCACTGCTCCTTCAGGATAACGCTAGACCACACACTGCACATCAAACGATCGCCAAGTTAGAGGAGCTGCGACTGAAACCTCTGCGTCACCCACCATACTCTCCAGATCTTGCCCCAACCGATTACCACTTTTTTCTAAATTTGGATAACTTTTTACAAGGAAAAAATTTCAAATCTGATGAGGCAGTCAAAACCGCCTTCAAACAGTTCATAGACTCTCGCTCCCAGGATTTTTTTTCCAAAGGTATCAATGATCTGCCTATAAGATGGCAGAAGTGTATCGATAACAACGGCGCATACTTCGATTGATTAAATAATAATTTCATTAAAAAAAACTTGTTTCACTTTTTTGATACTGAACGGCAATTTCATATGTAAGGACTTAATATTATAGTAATTATACATTTACACACGTGTTTTGTGAAACAATCATGTGATATAAAAGAATTACATAGGTACCCATGCTCTCATCTACTTTTAAGTGGACCATATTTTTAGCGAGGTGTTTGGTATCCCTTGTTATTACGTGTTCATACCAGGTCAGACAAAGGATTTTTAGATAAATTAAAAAAAAAAAACAATTTACAGTACATTTTAAAAACAGACCTTTTATAATAGTTCTATAAATTTATCGTGAGAGTGGACTATAATCCTAAATGTGTACTAATATTAATGTCTCAAATTAAACATTCAGCCGCTTTTACGAAGGGCTGAATATTTTATAAAACATACGAGATTTTACACTTAATTTACTGATTAATAGTGTTTTGGGCATTAAGGCTTTAGTAATAGCTGGGTTTGTAGATCTCAGAAATAAAGAGCTATGTCAAATATACTGGTAAAATAGACTGAACGAGGTCACGCGTGACCAGAAGGCTGAATTATGGTTCCAAATAGCCCACAAGATATTAGTTTAATAAACTAAAACCCGACTACGCCAAAATTCTTACTGATATGATTAGCATGGAAGAGTTGAAAGAAATGTTTGTTTTCAAACTATCGCGCTTTGAACACATGATTTATATATATATATAACGGGAATTAGCACAACCCTTTTTTATTGTTTTGCCTAACGTTCCGAAAAAGAGTTGAATCTTTCGTGGTCGCAGACTGACAGTCAGTGTCTTAAGGTTCAAGGTTAAAGGTTCGTGCTAAGTCCCGTTATACATATATAACTTATATATATATATATATATATATAGATATAATTTTTGAAATGTGTTAATTAAGCCCTTATATTTGACACTCTAGACGGTGAGACAGTATGATTTAATTTGTTAGTTATTACTTTTTGGCCTATAGAGGGTGCCATTTTGGATTTACTGTGACGTCACAAGACCTGTAACCAGCGGCTAGCCAAGACGCTTCCAACGATACCTCGTTAAGGTTTCATAGAAGATACGAGGAAACAGATTAACATACATACTTGCACACATTCTTCCATACATTATATGGGTCCAACCCATATATGTTCTTATTGTAAAATAAACTACATCATTGAATAAGTCTCTAATATAATCATCATCATCCAAGCGTATATTCCCGGTTGCATCTTCAGCGGTTATGCTTTAGAGCCCGGGGTCCGCTACCTTACCTAGGTGATTTGACGAGGTTACTGGTTTTTACACAGAGCGACTGCCGTCGGACCCCCGCAAACCCAAACGGTAGACCAGAACCAATCCTAGGGATAGGTACAAACGCTAGATGGCGTCCGGGACCAAAAGCTTAAAGTGCCTTCAGTGTTGGTTTTTTTAGCTTTGTTTATAATTTTGTAAAACATATCAGTAGTATAATATTGGGAAGTCTAAATCACTCCTGTTCTTCAGACTCACACTTCAATGTGTTCGTCTTCATCACATTCGTGACTTAGACTTCCCAATATCATACATTTAACCATTTCGATACAGTTGCTTGTTTCCACAGTTCGTATTTCAGTCTTACACTTCAGACAGGACAGGGCTTCTATATTTACATCCATTTGGGCTTCCAGTCGCATTTTATGTCGATGAGCATTTCTGGAAACGAATCTTCCACTTCAGTCAGGTCTACTTCTTTTCCATCTATTCGGGTAACTTCCAATCGAATTTTAGACCATAATGTAGTGTATTTTTGCGAAGGTATTAGAATAGCATCATATTGCTCATAATTTATAATTTTAACTATGTGAAGACCAAGTAGTTTCTCAGAAGTAATTATTATATCAACGTAGTCTCCAATATTCAAAGATGTGTCAACTGATCTGGTGATAATCATTTTCACATTGCGAATGCCACATATTTTTCTCTTATACATGATAACTATATCCACGTGATCTCCAATATTTAATGACATGTCAACTGTTTCGATGAACAGGTAAATATTTTGAAATAGCTTATACCCTGTTTACAGAACTACTTTACAATAACTGATCAAAATTGAAATTGAATCACTTACTTATATCATGTCACTCAGGTATAAGAGCTTCCAACATTAAGCATTCACAGAGTCAGTTCGTTTTAAATATATATATAAATCGTTGCTTTACAAATTAAAAACATTCAACCAAAAACAGCCTTAGCGGTTAAAAGGATGAAATTCGTTAAACAATCTCAAACTTTACAATTGAGTCGAATATGTCCAGATGAAAAAGTAGATGTTTTTCGACATTGTGACCTTCTACCTAATACTATTCGATGTATTATTTGCGGTCCCTCGAATTGTGGTAAAACTAATGTAGTCATAGGTCTTCTATTACATGAAAATGGTTTACGTTTCAAAAACGTTTATCTTTATTCAAAAACATTGTATCAACCAAAATATGTGTTTTTAGAAAATGTTCTTAATTTAGTGCCAGATGTAACGTTTGCAAAATATAAAGATAATGAACTTATTTTAAGTCCTCACGATGCAAAACCACACTCCATAATAATATTCGATGACGTCGCATGTGAAAACCAGTCCAATATGAGGGATTATTTCGCAATGGGTAGACATAAATTTATTGACTGTTTTTATTTGAATCAAACGTACAGCAAGATACCTAAACAGCTAGTAAGAGACAATGCAAATCTTTTAATATTATTCAAACAAGATGATGTGAACCTCCATCATGTTTATGATGAACACGTTAATACCGACATGTCGTGGTCAGAATTTCGAGAAATGTGTTCAAAAGTATGGAGCGAACCCTATAACTATTTGGTAATCAATAAAGATTGTTTAAAGAACAAAGGCTGTTACAGGAAGAATTTTGATACTTTTATTTTGTTTGACGAGGATAAAAATACGAGCATATAAGAAGATTTATTCGATATTCATCTTCAGTCAAACTATTACCGTATTAAGCAAATAACGTATATTCATCAAGTTTAATATGGAAAAAGAGTTAAAGACTCAGATAGTTAAAATAGCAAAATCTGTTAAAAAGAAAATCAAAGATATGAAAACTATGGAATCCTACAGTGAAAATGTTTTAAATACAGTTTTTAGACCTGTTACTGACCCAATTCATCAATTGATTACGGATCGAAGCAGTAAAATTAAATCAATAGAAGAAAAGGATGACCTCATAAAAAAATATTGTGCAAAAGAGCAAATTCAATCACCTAAATCGTATTTCAACAAAACTCTTAAGCACAATATTTCCCCACAAAATTATGCTGAAGATGATTCTGATGAAGATAATAGTTTAGAAAAATCAGGCGACTCTACTAATACGAATATTAATACCAGTGATTCATCGTTTAAAACTATTGAGTCAATACCTAGCCCTAGTCATAATACTTCGTCCTGGTCACTTTCCTCCGAAATATTTAATGATGTACCTTTTGGTGTTAGACAAGAACGAGGTAAATTAATGTTGGGTTCAGCACGTGTGCATATAAATGATCAAAATATTATATCTGTAGCTGGACATGATTATCAATTAACGTCAGGGTTGCAGGAGTTATTGTTAAAAAAAATACCTAATTTAGAACTGGTGACTGAAAATGATTGTCAAGAATATAAAACCATGTTAATAGCTACTAATGCTCACCGGCGAGACTTTGATCCTAGTAAACCAATTAAATCTAATAAAGGACGGAAGTATTTGAACATCATTAAACCACTTTTTAGACTGCGAAAGCCTTCGTCATCGTCTGTCAGTAATACTGATGATAATATAGCAGGAGAAGGTTTGATACTTAAAAAGAAATTTAAGAAAAATACTGATTACATTTACTGGGATGATCCTAACGAACTAGTAGAAAGGCTGAAATTATTAATTGCGTCTAAAGATGCAGGCAACACTGGTCTTGATAATGAAATAATTTCAATCATAGAAGAACTACGTGAAAATGGTAGTATAAATTAATAAGTGCATATCTTATTTACTTCATTAATTATTTCACTGCGGCTGACTTCAATCCAAAATGAATGTTGATAAATTCGGGCACCATGTTCATAAAAGACTACGTTTGACAGAAATACTACATTGTCCCAGTAATCACCTAGTTAGATCGGAAACCGGAGATTTTGATTTACAATCATCTCGATTGAAAGGAGTTCAAGAACCTGTTGCACATGATGATGCGGTGAACAAAAAATATGTTGATAAAAAGATCCTTGATGAAATAACCGCTCTTAGAAAGTTAATAAAAGATGATGTGATAAATAACCTTATTCAGTTCGAAAAAAAATTTTATACTAAAGACTACATCGATAAAATTACTAAACTACAAAATGGTAAAACAGCAAGTGGTAAATGAAATTCATAGATCAGCACGCAGAAATTTTGATCGTCGTAATGTGATCTTGAAAGGAATAGACGACTTATGGCAAGCGGACCTGATTGATATTCAATCATTAAAAAAGTACAATAATAGATACGGTTACATTTTAACTGTCATTGATGGTTTCTCAAAATATGCCTGGATGATTCCTTTGAAAACTAAATCAAAAAAGGAGGTGCTTAATGCATTTACTCAAATTATAAGGGAAAGTGGACGTTTCCCTAAAAACCTACAAACTGACAGAGGCACTGAGTTTTATAACGATGTATTTAATAGACAAATGCAGTTTATGAAGATTAACCACTATTCATCGTATTCAACAAAAAAAGCTTCAATTGTAGAAAGGTTAATCAAAACATTGAAGATTAAGTTATATAAATGTTTCAGTTATAATGGTAACTATAAATGGATAGGAAAAACTTTAAATGACGTTTTGTTTTCATATAACAATCAAAAACATAGCGTTACAAAGTTTAAACCAGTAGATGTAAATACAAAAAATGAAAACCTAGTAAAAGATAACATTAAGGAATTCCAAAGGAAACGGTGTAAATTTATCAAAAATAAATTTAAAATAGGTGACCACGTTAGAATAAGTAAATATAAGAGTAATTTTGCAAAAGGTTATACACCTAATTGGTCTACGGAAATTTTTACTATTAAAACGGTTAATAATACTAAACCTGTTACATATTTAATACAAGATCAACGAAAACAAAATATATTGGGTTCATTCTATCGAGAAGAGTTACAAAAAACTAAGTATCCGAATATATACTTAATTGAAAAAATTATAAGGAAAAAAGGCAATAAATTGTTTGTCAAATGGTTAGGACTTCCTGACGAAGAAAACAGTTGGGTAGATAGAAAGTCTATCGTATCATAGCACATATAAGTTCAAGCATCGTATATTTTGTTCATTATATTATAAGAAATGAATGGAGGTGGACTTGTTAATAATTTGATAAACAATACCCCGTTTGAGCTTCACTTGCCAGGTTACAACTATTGCGGACCAGGCACCAGGTTGCAAGAAAGGTTATTGAGAGGTGATAAAGGTGTCAACAAATTAGACGAAGCTTGTAAATACCACGATATTGCATACAACAACCCAAGTCTCTCCGTTCGTCATAAAGCAGATTTACAACTGATGAAAATGGCTAAGAAGCGATTGCATTCTAAAGACGCTGGCAAAGGAGAAAAGTTAGCATCTTGGATAGTTAACAAAGTTATGAAAGCAAAATTAAAAACAGGTGCCGGGATAAAACAATTTAAAACCATTGTATCAAAAATACGTTCACAAATAAAAAAACTGAAATCAAAGGATAATAAAACTGCTATTAAGTATGCTTATGAGGCAGCAAAAAAATTGTTTCCTAAGACATGCCACGTTCGTTTACCGAGAATAATACCAATTCCTAAAACAGGAGGGATTTTACCTTTGATACCAATTTTTGCGGGTTTATCGGCACTAGGCGCTTTAGCAGGAGGTGCTGCTGGTATAGCTAAAACTATAAATGATTGTAAAACTGCTCAACAGAATTTACATGAATCTGAACGTCATAACAAAGCTATGGAGGCTATTGCAATAGGAAAAGGATTTTATCTTAAACCATATAAAAAAGGAAGTGGGTTGTTTTTGAAATCTACAAAAAACTAATAAGCAGGCTACCCAAACGTGCTCTTACAAATATCGATATTATTAAATACACTAAAAATATTCCATATTTTCGAGGTGTATATATGAGGGATAGATTGCCACGTAAACCACAACCCATAGAGTGTGGTATATTAAACTTAGACAGTTATAAGAATAACGGAACACACTGGGTAGCCTTTGCTAAAATAAATAATTATTGTGAATATTTCGATAGTTTTGGTAACTTAAGACCGCCCAAAGAATTGGTAAAATATTTAAATGTTAGTGATATACATTATAATTATACTAGATTTCAAAACTTTGATACTGTAAATTGTGGTCATTTATGTATAAAATTTTTGCAAGACTTTTGGTGTAACAATATTATATAATAGTTATTACGTTTGAATAAAACATCATTCTAAAAATGTCTTTCACTCTGTCCATAACTGGAAACAGCTCACTACTAACATCGAACTATTCCCCTCCACTGGAACTTGATGGTCAATATGAGTGCTCTCTTTTACACTTCTCTGCATTTAATTCTATACCAAATATTACAAATAATAATAATAAATTTTATTATGGCGTTGACGAAGTTGTTGAAATTCCTGAGGGAGCATATGAACTCCTAGACATCTGTGAGTTCTTACAATCAAAAGTAAACAATTGTGTTTTAAAGTTATTGTGCAACAATAACACCTTGAGGCTTTCGATATTCTGCTCTAAAGAAATTCATTTTGAAAAACCAAATTCTATTGGACCTCTACTAGGATATGGAAAAACTTTCATGATGAGGGATAAATGGTACAAATCCCCACTACCAGTGAACATTCTTCCTACAACCGTGGTGCGGGTTGAATGTGATATTACCGGAGGTTCCTACATTAATGGAAAATCAAGTCATATAATTCACGAATTCGCATTGAATGTTCCTCCTGGCTACAGAATAATAGAAGTTCCAAAAAATACCATATATTTTCCGGTGAACAGAAGCACGGTGAATAGTATAAATATAAGAATATTGGACATAAAAAACAATTTAATAAATTTTCGCGGAGAGGAAGTACAATTGTACTTACATTTGAAGAAAATATGATTGACTACAATAAATACACAACTACATCTTTTCGAAAGATTAGTACTCATCAAGCAATCAAGAAGACCACACATACTCGTGGTAAAAAAAAGAAATTAACCTCTACTAATATACATTTTCTCAAATCGATCGGATTACTATAATGAGTATTTTAAATATAACTAACCCACCCGCTTATGATAACTCCATAGACGGTATAGAAATTCATTCTTACAAGCCCTATACCACTACTTTCAATATAAATGATGAAATTCGGATACCTATAAACCAACAAGATTTATATGTGCTTCCATGTTCAAGTACCTTGTATGTTGAAGCTGTGGTAAATGTTATCAATGTTGAGAAGAAAGAAACAGTTAAAACCGTACATTTTACCAACAACCCCCTTCTATTCCTTTTTCAAGATATAAGATATGAATTGAACGGTATTGAAATAGACAAAGTGAAGAATGCTGGTATAACTACTACTATGAAAGCACTGGTGTCTATGAACGCAGACGAGGCGAAGGTATCCAAAGTGTGGGGTTGGGATATACAAGGTACAAAAAATGAAATTGCAGGTCATTTTGCTGCGTCAATACCTCTCAGCAATATATTAGGTTTTGCAGAAGATTATAAAAAAATTATTGTCAATTGCAAACACGAACTTGTGTTGCTACGAAGTAATACTAACCTTAATGCTTTAAAGCTAAACACTGGCGAAAGAGTTGAAAGTATTGACATAAAAAAGATTGTATGGCGAGTTCCTCACGTTAAAGTATCAGATAGAGAAAGAATTAATTTACTTAAAATACTTGAAAAAGATAGACCCATTCAATTAGTGTATAGAAACTGGGACCTTTATGAGTACCCTTTGTTACCAAAGACTACAAAACACACTTGGTCAATTAAAACTTCGTCACAAATTGAAAAACCGAGATATGTCATTTTAGGTTTACAAACAAACAGAAAGAACAACGTTATGAACGATATGTCTCAGTTCGATCACTGCAATGTTCGAGATGTTAAAGTTTTTTTAAACTCTACATATTACCCGTACGAAAGTTACAACACCAACTTTTCATATCATAACTATGCTTTAATATACGAGCAATATGTAAATTTTCAGCAGTCTTATTACAACCGCCCATGCAACGCATTGTTGACTGCACAAGAGTTTAAAAATTTTGCACCATTATTCGTGATAGACTGTTCTAGACAAAACGATAATATTAAATCAGGACCGGTGATCAACATTCGCCTCGAACTAGAGTGTGACAAAGTGATACCAGATCAGACATCAGCATATTGTCTAATTTTGAATGACTGCATAGTCGAATACAGACCTCTGAGTAACATTGTTCGTAAAATATCATGAACTCGATTATTTTCGTTGATGTGCAAGGATTTAAGGATCGCAGTAATAAATTTATAATCAAAGAGTTTGCATTATCTACTAAGGATTTCACTCAAGTTTTTCTAATTAAACCTCCATATGCATATACTACATTATCTCCGGAAGAAAAGAAGACTGTTCGATACCTCGAGCGACAGAGAGGAATCACTTGGAGTGAAGGTCACATTGACTATAGAGAATTTAAGAGAATTATTGTACCAATCATGCAAAATAAAATTATTATAATGAAAGGTCTTGAAAAACAGAAATGGATTAGAGAATTATGTGATGGAAGTAATTTGATTGACATAGAAAATCGAGGGAGTCCTACATTTTCGACCTTATATGAAAACTACTGTAAAAATGAATGTAGCTTTAATTGTTTAAGTCATAAGAACTTTTGTGCGCTAAAAAATGTTATTTGTATAAAGAAATGGTATTTAGACAATATTTCGTAGTGTAAATAAATATTATAAGATGGAAACAATATATTTTCTTTTATTTATTCATATCCTTGGTTAGTTTAAACCTATTATAGCATATTCGGTTATAAAAAAAAAAATAAAAAAAATCTTAGGTATTCTATTTATTATTTATCTCTTAAAAATAATTAACATACTTATAAGGTTTACTTACACGCTAAACAGAAAAAATATACAATCATTAAAAAATACACTTAAAAATTATCAGCACATAGTTTTTTCGATATTGTCCTAACAAGTGACTCCGTGAGGTCTAACACTTCATCACACTGATCTTGTACCACATACTGCGCGCTGACAACATCGTTGATACCCGAGCTTGACGCACTAGCTGGTTCACGAGCCAAGTCCACTATCTTTATTTGAATTAATTTTAACCCCTTTTGCTGCTTGCTGATGATGAAGGACTTCGACGAGAGTTTAGTCCTTTTTCTAGACACATCTTGCTTTCTCCTCTCTTGTCTTTCGCGCTCTTGTGCAAATAGCTCTATTTCTTGTGTTAAGTTTTCATAAGGATCTTGTGCGTACTGTGAAAACATAACATTTGTGTTGTCTTCCATTTTCTGCAACAAAGAAATAATTAAATTTAGTATAAATAGTTTATATCAATAATTAATAAATTGATTACAGTGTACATTTACAAAACTATATATACTCACTTGGTGATTATGAAGTAATTAGTGCAGCTAACTATTGTCCAGCTCCCAATATCGTTACTTGCGAAGTGATATTATTCGTGCTCAAATTAGGTGTTTAAATATTATTTTCAACACAGTCAGCAATTCATAGGTCTTTCAACCTAAAATTTGTCCGTACATGTTTTTAAGTTGACCTGAATTGAGCACGTTTGTACTTAGACTTTCCTTCACGTGTAACAACTTTTTAATTCTCCAAACTAAACAGATTTAATTTATTTAACTGTGTAAGTTTTTAGTTATCAAATTTATTTTTCTACCGACTATTATCTTATTATTACAGCACATAAGCAAATAAGTAAGGCTGCGTCGTCGCATGGCTTTACAATAAAAGCGTATAAATCATAAAGAATAGATGGTATTTTTAAGGACAGCTTCAATTTTCTTTTCGTCCTGAAAACGAATACTTAAGGCCGTACTTGAATTTTCCGGGTCCAGTGCTGCCCCCATTTTAAATAAATCATTTCAAAGAAAACGGAGACATCATTTAAAATTTTGCAACTACCAAGTCCTAGATAACCCTTCAAAGTATTTTATGAACTACTGTTTACAGTTTAAAGTGAGAACGTTAAGCTTTACTACGCACATTTGCGAAAAACGGCCACTTTTAGCAAATGTGCGTAGTAAAGCTTAACGTTCTCACTTTAAACTGTAAACAGTAGTTCATAAAATACTTTGAAGGGTTATCTAGGCCTTGGTAGTTGCAAAATTTTAAATGATGTCTCCGTTTTCTTTGAAATGATTTATTTAAAATGGAGGCAGCACTGGTCCCCGGAAAATTTAGGTACGGCCTTAAGCTATAACCTTAAAAATGCAAAAGAATAGTTTATGATTACTAAAAGTGTGTAGATAACAGGTAGATAATTATGTCCTAAATCCTATGTGAACTCAAATAAATAACATAAAAATGCAAAAATAGTAGTAGCTTTTTCTGTAAATTATGGTAAGGCCAATGTCTTACTATAAATTAATAAATATCTCGGCTGTTATCTAGATAAAAGTCGCCTAATAAAATTGGCATGTTGAATACAAACATGTTGGTCACTAACAAAAAAAGCTTAACATCAAAAACATAAAACATAAAAATAGCCTCTGTCATATGACTCGATCCAAAGTCCTATCATGCAATAAGTTATTTATTCTTTTGTATTAACTAGTCCACCACAAAATGTTATGAGAAGGCTGTGAATAAAGCAACTTCCTACTTATAATGAAAACATTAACTTGATCTCTCACACAAAGTAAATTCAGGTGACAGTTTCCGTCGATCGGTTATTATCAGATCAGCTCAGTGACCGGTTATCTCTGTCTCTTTTTTATCCTTGTTATTAAGCTGACATAGAAAAATGAGAACATTTTTCATATTAATCTGAGGCGTTAAAGATTACATTTCTATTAATGGAATATATGTTCTATTTAAATATGTGTGAGTGAATTGTGTGGCAGACGAGTGGAAGCGATTATAATCTTTAAGCTATAAATGGACTTTGCAACCGACTGTACCTCAATTTTTTACTTTTTCTTATTTTTAGTATTTTTTGTAATAACGGTTACAGTAATACAAAATCGGTGAAAATTCCAAGTATATAGTTAATGTCATGATAAAGTTTAAGTTTTAGTTAAGTTTAAGTTTACGATGAAAAAAAAAAAAACATGATTTTTGTATGACAGTACCTATCTTTTAATTTTAATATATATAAATAGTTAGAGTTACAGGTTTGGAGTCTTCAGACTCTTCTTCATCAGAGTCCATATCCGATGATTCTGATCTGAAAACGAGATAAGAAAAATTAGAGCTACGAATAATTTCTTATTTAAAGATAGTTCGTTAAGGATTAAATAAATAAATATATACGGACAAATGTCATAACATACATATATAATAACATATGTAGATAAACTCCTAAGAACTCAGTCAATCTAAAAAAGAACATATTCCATCCTAACCTAACCGGGGATCGAACCCAGGACTTCCGGTGTGACAGTCTAGCATGATGACTACTAAACCACAGACACCTCCAGAGGTCGTCAATTAGAGTGTAAGTAAGGTTAGGTCTGTGTGACTCTTCGTTTAGGTATAATATACCTACATCATTACTATGCGCACGGCGACCACTCCAAGTGGTAAATTTATTTATGCAAATCGTTTGTCTAGAGTAATAAGAATGAAATGGACTTGCAATGGTTTCTAGGTATCTAAACGAAAAGGTGCTGAGTTCTGACATAAGCTAAATTAAACTTTATTGCTAACCACAGTGAGAAGATATTTCTTTAAATTTCTTTGCTGAGTGAGAATTTTGTACGTGAGTACTTGTACTTTTTTTGTGGTATGGTTAGTTCAATTATAACATAAAAAATAGGTAACAATTTCGTATTATGAGAAAATAAATGCAGTAACTATTTACATTTATGTTAATACATACTTCTCTTCGTCTGACTCTTCAGAGTCCGATATCAGTATCGGTCCCGGTTCCGATGATTTAGATCTGAAAACGAGATAAGAAAAATTTGAACTATGAATGATTTCTTTTATTTAAAGATAGTTCGTCAAGTTTTAATTAAATTTAAATAAATAAATATATACGGTTAACTGTCACAGATTGAGATATCCCCAAAGTAAGAGCGAGACTTGAGTTATGAGGTACTATGTCAATAATACTATGCATATTATTACATATCTAGATAAACTTTCAAGACCTCAGTCAATCCGAAAAGAAGATCATTATCCTTAAACCCTTCATCCGATCTTCATTCAAATTATAAGAAAATAATTAAAAAAAAGTTATATGAGCATGCAAATGTATTAATTAATATTTAAGCTGCAGTTGTCTGTTGAGAAATTCGGTCTCCAGCTTCAAGATATTTTCTCTGATCTTAAAAAAATACATGGGACTTGCCTTGCAATGCATTCTTTAAAACGAAACATATATTTTTTAAATCGGTTTATATTTGACGGAGTTATGAGGTAACGATGGGGTAGACTAATCTAATTCGTTGACGTTGTCTTATTTATTCACAAAGTTTGAAGGTTAGAATTCACAAATCATCATACAAAATCACATTCAAACTTAGATTAGCTAAGAAAGAGGTACGTACCTTATTCCTAAAGGACCTATCTCTTCTCCCGTCTCTTCTCCCGTCTCAAAACCCACATTTCTTTTTTTTGTCATATAATTATAATTTGAATCATCACTTTCATAGCCCGACCTGTAATTAAACACACAAAAACTTCATTTTAAGAATAGTAGAAGCATTGTTTTATTCGACTGCCTTATGGCAGATGATCTGGTTAACGAAAAGAAAATTCATACTCATGAGTATGAATTTTCTTTTCGTATAAATAAATCCACTGTTACATTACTTCATAATTATTAAATAAATAAATATAGTAGGTATGGGCGTGTGATAAAGATAATACTTACATTTTTCAAGAAGATGGCAGAAGCACAAACAGGACAATGATTGTGGTGGTATGAGTATAACTATAACACCTTAGAAGTAGCCGGATAAAATATGTCGTGCTAGCAAATCATTACAATTTATTTAAATTGAATCTTAAGTCCATGCATTTCGGTTGATTACACCATAATTTACAAAAAGGTATAAAATATTCAAAGTTAGCAAAACCATATTACAACCATTTCCTGAAAGTTTAGTAGCAGTAGAATCATATGTCAAAGACTACCGTGTAATCGTTATTGCGGGAATGAAATTTCAAAGCTATCCGACAATTAACATGTATTCCGCAAACAAATATTATTAGGTATGTCATAAGTATATAATAAGAGCTCCTCTACACGATGTATATAAATTAGTATAGTTAAAAATAATCCTTGAGTTATTTGTTGGATTCGAAAGAGTTTTTTTTTTTTTTCTTGCTTGGTTTAACCTGAGTTATGTCTTAGTATAATGATTTTTTTGATGAACACACACGTAGCATGTACAATACCTACGTGATCCGATGTAACGTTTCATTATAAATACGGTATGCTTTGATACAAACGCTTGTATCAAAAAAGGTTTGCGAACGGCTATGATGATTACGTACCTTATTACAGCAACCGTATGCTTGTTTGCTATTCATATGAATCCATTATAACGTGTGAATGGGCATTTAGCTTATACGTGACGTTGTTTGTTCGTTGATTCGCATCATGACGTGACTATGACGCGAATTCGCTCACATATACAATTTTATTTTATGCATTTGGTGCAAGGGAATACATGACTTATGTTTATTATGTTTCACAACAGATATCGAGTTTGCAATTGCGTTCATAAAGTAGTTTTTCTGCATCGCGATATTAAAGTTTTTGTGTTTCGTGAACATATATACAAAATTTTCGACGATAGTAAATGGGACTCTTAGTAACGATGCTTTGTATCTGTGGTGTTACGACACATTGGGGCACAGTTTACATTGCTGAGCGAACAGAGCGGGTGAATGTTGCTAACGGTTGGACCTGCCCCCAATCAGGACCTTCCATTGCGACCTCTTCCCTTCCCAAAATATGACTCGCCCTTTACCAACAAAACGGGAAGCGCGCTTAAGAGCCTCTCCTTCGAAACCGAAGTCCTATATTCAACCTCGAGGAGGGCTCGAAAAGCGCGCGCCCGTTTTGCTCTTTTAAAGCATTCACAGTTCGATTGTTTTTAATTTTTTTTTTTTGTTTCGTGTACTATTTTAAATAAAATAAATCATCGAAAATAACTATAATTCTAAAATCTTCTCGAGAATTATTTAGTGTTCGGTACATTATGTTACACAAGAATTGATTTATTCTGATTTATGAGCTAATCCGATCACAGTTTTCATCAGTTATTTTTAGGACTGATGGAAACAAGCAACTGTATCGAAATGGTTAAATGTATGATATTGGGAAGTCTAAGTCACGAATGTGATGAAGACGAACACATTGAAGTGTGAGTCTGAAGAACAGGAGTGATTTAGACTTCCCAATATTATACTACTCATATCACAAACTGTCTGGTTTATAGGATACTGTTGAGATATTTTTTTTGACTAAACCATATCTGCTTATTTCCTTAATCAATGTCTACATTAACACACGTACAATTAGCCACTAATGTAACCGAGAGGGCGAAGTAAAATACATTTTCTAAGAAAATTATGGTTGACGCAATGTAGGACTAAAATAGATTGTAATATGTTGATATAATACTTGTTTGTTGACGTAAAAATAGCACAGTTTACTTACCAAATAGAACATTTGATGTTGACATGAACAAAGATTTCAGTATTATATTTTTGATATTATGTTAGTGTGTCAAAAACATAGAAGAAAAAATATTTTTTGGTTAAAACTAACGTGTGACAATTTTTTTTATAAAAGTGAGCAAAAATATTATAGTAGTCGAGAAGCACACAGATGCAATTAATCCGATGCTATTTCTATTTTCAGCCAATGCTGTCCCAGTTTAGGGTAGAGGCCTGAGTAGAATAAATAATGGTAAACAAATTTAATGTAGATGCTAAAAATGGTAGGTAACTTTGATTCACTGGTGACTTTGATACCTTTGATTAAATATTTCCAGTGTACAGTAATCCGCTCATGTTAATATGCCATGTGAGATTGATGTTATTCTATTGTGCTCTGTTCAAAAATACATAGGCAAAGAATGATGCCTAAGTAAACCAAATGCCTATGTAAAGTCAAAAGAACCTGAAAGATATGCTTAGAAATGGTAGTTTGGGCCTAGGAGCTGGCAATGCTGGTTTGGAAAAACTCAAAGATAATACAAAAGAACATAAGTAGATGCTAAGAATGGCAATTCAAGAATTCTGGACTGCAATTGCATAGAATGATAATCTGAAACAAGTAAACATCATAAAAAAAAAAATTAAAAGTAAAAAGTTTAAACAATTAAGCCCAAACTCGGCGAGGTTATGTTGTTTTATGTCAGAAATGCTATGCCACCTTTCGGCTTCGTCATGAGTTTAGGTCACTGTTGGGTGACATTAGTTGTTGGTAAAATGGAGTAGCTTCACAAAAATTCAAATTCTTTGTTGCCCAAGGGCGCTATTATTATTAGAGCTGGCGGCTTTTTTGCTCAGAGAATAAGTCTCGCTATACAGCGAGGAAATGCTGCCAGCATGTTGGGTACGTTGTCTCGATGTGGCGCGTTGAAAGAGATATTTTATTTGTAAAAATGTTTCTGTATAATTTTGTTTGTAGAATTTGGTAAATAAAATTTCAAGACTAGTTGTTGCTTAGATAAGTATGTTAAGTTTCAACTCGATCGAATAATGGGAAGTGGGTCTAAAGCTTGCCAGATTTGATTACGGACACACAGACAACGGGACAGGTTTTTTTTTTAATAGAAATTTGTGTGCGTTTGACCTCTATCTAGCCTGATGGAAAACTAAGATGAGGTCTAAGGTGTATCACGTGAAACTAAAGAAAAGCTTGTAATAAAACAAATTTAAAAATTAATATGTTCCAGCTAATAAATAGTTGCAAAATCCATTTGAATTCGATTTTTACTACGTCGAGCTCTATTTTCTGGTAAAATTTTTGCCTTTGTTTCAATATTTCCAGTGTACAGTAATCCGCTCATGTCACTACGATGCCATACGAGATTGACGTAGTTCTATTTTGCTCTCTATATATGGTTACAAAATTGGGAGTATATTAGTCAGTGATTGTACTTTATACTTATATATATAAAAACCGGCCAAGTGCGAGTTAAACTCGCGTGGAGAGGGTGCCGTACAATTGATTGAATTCTTATAGGTTTTTCTGTAATCTACAAGCAATGAACTGTATTTTATATTTTTTTTTCAAAATTTTAGGCTCAGCAGTTTCGGAAATCAGGGGGGGGGGGGAATGGTCAATTTTCGTCTTCTTTTATGAAAAAAATCAAAACTATTCATTTTACAATAATAACAAAAATATATTTGAAATCCTCATAATGAGCCCTTTCATTTGATATATGACACAGTAAAGTTGCAAAACTTTTTTTTAAAATATCCTAATTGGTCCCCCAAAATTGACCCTTATTTTAAAAAAATATTTATTTACTTTGTACGAGTAACGGATCATAGGCGATAAAGTCAATTGTTTGTTTAGGATTCCGTACCCAAAGGGTTTATTTAATCAATTTATTAAAAACATAACAGAAGGAAAAATTTAAGCAAGAAGAGGAAAGGGAAGACCACGAAGAGCATTTATAGATCAAGTAAAGAAGAAAGTTGACGCCGTGTCGTATAGGGAGGTCAAGGGGGGCTCAAGAGTGGGAGACATGGAAACTACTCCACCGACAAGAACGTAGTTCATAAATTATAGATAGATAGATACCCATAGGGTTTGCGGTGTGGTTACTGGCAGAGTACACCATTGATTCTGGTGTACGTAGAAGGTGACATAGGAAATACAAGCCATACAAAGCTTGGACAATAGTAAGGCCTCTCCAACCCCTCTAGCCAGCATGGAGAGTGTAGGCTAAATCCTCAGGGGTCTCCCACTCAAAGGGTGCCACCGGGACCCTATTACTAAGACTCCGCTGTCTGTCCGTCCGTTTGTCACAGGGCTATATCTTTTCAACCGTAATAGCTAGTACGGTAGTAGCTATTACGGCTCTATTACGGTTCAAGAGATAAACACTTGAAATATTCACCGATTATGTATTACCGTGGCCGCTATAGCAACAAATACTAAAAATAAGGAAAAGTTAAAAATAAAAGGGGGTCGTCATACAAGAAACGTGTTTTTTACATGAAATGTAGGTGATGATATTTTTAAGAAAATATTTTTAACTCTAGCCACCTTAATCACATAAGTTATAGATAAGGTATTTTTATTTGCTAAAAAATAAGGTCAATGATATGCAAATCTAATACACTCTTTCTCTCATCTCAGCGTATTCCCAGTTGCATCCACAGCTGCAACGCTGCGAAGCCCGGGGTCCGCTTTCCGGCTTTTCCTTCTCCACTTTGCACGGTATTGAGCATCCTTAGTTGTAAGACCATCGGCACACATATCCTCTTTGACGAAGTCAAGCCAGCACTTCTTGGGTCTACCTCGTCCGCCGGGCCCTGCGGGGGCGGCATGGCTATACATTTGTTTCCCACGTAGCTTGCTGGTTTCAAGGAACAAATCTAATACACTGTGGGACCTCGACCCTCGGTCTCTAGGTGAGTTCCCACATAGAAGATAGTAGAAGAGGTAGGGAATAGAGACTCGATAACAACACAGATTATATATAATTTATTATCTGATACTGACTGTTCCATACGAGTATAAAAGAATAATATTTAATTTATTAAGGTACAACAGATACAGAGAAGTAAGTGATCAGCTTAAGAGATGATGGTAGAATGAGTGAAATCAGTCAATGATTTGAAAATGGAATGAAAGGGAATTTGAAATGAAATGAAGAATGAAAAACGGGCAGGATGAGATAAAGAAAGGAGGTTTGAACATGATGCATACAGCATCGTTACGAGACTATCACGTCCTATTCCTAATGGGACAGACAGAGTATTTGGCTTCAAACAGACAGAGCCCAGTGCCGCAAGATTCAAAGGACACTTTTAGCTTGATGATGGGTAAATGGTGGAAAGGGAATCAAAATAGAGATGGGTTACTAGCTGCATCGCCTATTAAGATAATTCGCATTTTCGCCCATTCCCTCAATCGGCTTTTACGGTTTGCGCAGGAAGAGAAACAGCTACATTCTTAGTTTTTTCTTTTCTCCCAGACCAGCATCTATAAATCTAATATTGTGAATAAAACCTATATACTAGAAACGCACCTAGAACAAAAGCCGAAAGGTAACCTTGGAACATTCTATGAATTCTGTAAATAGTCGGAACGCTTGTGGCATACCAATTATGTTTGTTTGTAAATTTATAAATACTTTTAAATTTTAAACTATCGCGTTATTTCCCGTATGCATTAATGTAAATTTATAAATTTACAAAATAAAAAAAAGAGTAAATCGTTTTCATTTCTTCGAGGTATTCTAAGGTAAGCAAATAGAAAACGTCGTAGGTAATCGAGCTGTCCCGCAGCTGAGCGCCTTTTAATGAAGATGTATCACCAACACAGCCTAATTTCTGCCAATGAATACTTTATTAAGACGATACGGTTTAATCGAGTTTAAAGACAATTTGCTGATTCTTATATTGAGGAATCTAGAAAAATAGAAAAGATACGTCGGTCAATTGTCATTATGTTGTTAAAAGTAATGGACACACCTAATGCATCCAATTTTTTAGCTTTATTAATTCGAAACTCAAATCCGCGTATAGAAATAACAATATTAGGTAGTTGGAAAACATTCTTCCAGAAATATTAAAATACAACGTAAAAATATAATAAGAGAAAGTGGCTTTTTTTCTTTTATTCTTCCATTTTTAGGGTTCCGTACCTCAAAAGGAAAAAACGGAACCCTTATAGGATCACTTTGTTGTCCGTCTGTCCGTCCGTCCGTCCGTCTGTCAAGACCCTTTTTCTCAGGAACGCGTGGAGGTATGAAGCTGAAATTTATATCAATTACTCAGGTCTACTGTCCCTTGAAGCTGTGAAAAAATCAAACTTCTAAGCCAACGCAATCAAAAGATACAGCCGTTTATGCCGCAAATTTTCGACACTTGCAAGGGAATCAAAACCTACAGGGTGCTTCCCGTGAACTCAGAATCTTGAAATTTGGTACGAAGCAACGTCTTATAGCATAGATAAAGGAAAAATTACGAAAACCATAAATTTTTAGTTACATCACATAATATTTTTTTTTAATAATTTTAAACTTACTACCCATTTCCTCATAAACGCGTAGAGGTATTAAATTGAAATTCATACCAAATACTAAACCTTGCAGGTTTGTACGGAACCCTCGTGCGCGAGTCCGACTCGCACTTGGCCGGTTTTTTTTCATTCCTTTTCCATCCTAAACCTGAAAGTGACTGCCACAAATCCACATAGAAAACTGCAATTACAGTTCTAAGTAAGTAAATACTGTTTCCACCAGAAAATATTATAAGAAAACATAATTTTCTCAAGAAAAATGCAGATTTCTTCTATCTCTTTTTTTTTATCATTTCTTAGTCCTTTTACTTTAAACCCGAAAGTGATACTCAAATCCACATACAAACATTACAACTTAACTTGCAAACAAGAAAAGGCGGATTTATCATCTTTTTTATTGCCATATTTTTGTAATACAAGTGACAATCCACCAACAATCAATTCAATTTTAGTCGTAAATAAGTACTATTTCCCCCAAAACTATCACAACAAAACATGTCTCTCATATACACCATTTTTTTTTGTAATACAATGTTTCAGCCCTTTTAGTCTAAAACCGTAAGAGACACCCTAATCCACATATAAAAACTGCAAATTCAATTTCGGTGACCTTGGTGTAATGGTCAATTCGCTAGTCCGTCAATCCGGAGGTTCTGGCTTCGATACCCAGCCAAGGCAAGTTGGAAAATGGCCTTTTTCTAATTTTCCTGGGTCCTGGGTGTTAATTAATATGTATTTATTATAAAATATAGAAACGTTGAGTTATTATCCCATAATACAAGTTACTTTGAGGCCCACTTAATCAGTGTGATTTGTCCTTATCAACATTGTAAATGAGTGCTGTTTTCTTTTAAAAATATTACAACTAAACATAAATGTCTCAGAAAAAGCAGATTTCTTATCTTTTATTAAAATTTTTTTTCGTAAAACAATTTTTGAGCCCTTTACTCTAAATGCGAAAGTGACACCCAAATTCGCGTATAAAAACTGTAAGTTCAATTGCAAATGAGATGAGTGCTGTTTTATTCCAAAAATATCGCAACAAAACAAAAATGTCTCGAGAAAAAAGCGGATTTCTTATCTTTTATTTACAATTTTTTTCTGATTAAATTTTTCAGCCCTTTTACTCTAAATCCGAAAGTGACACCCAAATCCGCGTATAAAACTGCAAGTTCAATTGCAAATGAGATGAGTGCTTTTTTATTCCGAAAATATAGCAACAAAACATAAATGTCTCGAGAAAAAGCGGATTTCTTATCTTTTTTTCGCCATTTATACGTAATCCATTTTTTCAGCCCTTTTACTCTAAACCCGAAAGTGACACCCAAATCCGCGTATAAAAAGATAATTGGGCCGGGGCGGTATCGGCCGTCTTTTTGCCGTCGACGAAGGTCCCAATAAATAAAGCGAATAGCGATGCCCGAATGCTATCACATGCACCTGGCGATTTTTCAACGAGGCCCGTTGCGGCTCGGTTAGTGTGGAAGAAGCTTTATTCCAAAGATTTAAGTTAGGTATTTTAAAAATCAAAAGTCAAATACTCTAGTTAAATAGTTTTTAAATAAAATAATTAATTAAATTTCTATTAACTACATTTCATCCAATTTTTTGTGGCAAATTATTTTTAGGGTTTCGTAGTAAACAAGGAACCCTTATAGTTTCGCTATGTCTGTCTGTCTGTCTGTCCGCGCTTTTGCTCAGAGACTATTAGTACTTGAAAGCTGTAATTTAGCATGGATATGTAATCACACTGCGCGTGGCCCGACACGCACTTGGCCGTTTTATATTTCTTTTCTCCCAGATCAGTATGGAAGGTGAATGTGTTGAATTTGTATGTATGTTGTTAGAAAGGGATTACGTTCTATACACGAGCATAGAATTACTTTTAAACCATTTTCAGCTTAAAAGAGTCGCCAGATAACGTCTGAATTTCAACGCAATCTGGTGCAGACGATCTTGATAATCGCCTTTTGTATTCTTTTACAGAGCAGATGGGACGTGGCAGGAATTCGTTAGGTAAGTCTGTTAAAGTTGGAAGGCTCCAAACTTAACGAGGACCTTTGAATTCAGTCGTGTTATCTGATATGATCATATTTTTAGAGCAAGATAATGTGTGGTATTATATTGTTCTTTTGTTATAAGTACTTGAAATTCTTGAATAGCATTTTGTGAATATGCACAATTCATAAATGCACTTAGCGTGTTCTAACTAAATTGTGTTATTTCTTGTGTAAATGGAGGGGGGGGGGGGGAGGGTGAAGGGGGGAAAAGGAGAAAGTGTATTGCATGGTTATCAACTTCCCCAAAGGGCCTTTACGTGTTGATCTGTATCCCCACGCAAGCCTCCTAAAGGACCAAAGTGAAAAGACCCGTGAATCTAAAGGAGATACAAATACAATACCTTGACTTGGCCCACGAAGTGACTGCTATGTAGGATATGGATTCAACGATCATTGTCCCGATAGTCATATCGGCGAACGGTCTTATAGCGAAGAGTCTTGACTAACATCTTATTTCTGCAAGAAACAACGCTACAATTCGGCATTTTGACTGGCGGCTGACAGTGATATTCGTTTCTGGGCATATCGCGGCGAAGCGCGCCATGCCCCCTTTTAATATCTATTCCTTTATATGATCTGAGAGGCGAACACACATCCATTGACGTGTGCACGGTGGCGCACGGCAACACAACAACGGGGGAGAGGTGCGGGGACGGTGACCAGAGACGCATATTGCGCGTACCTTAGGAGATTCCATTCTGTATGGTATACTTTTACTATCTTCTGTGGCGTTGGTATAAAAATCTGTTAATTTGTAAAGTTACATATAAAAAAATATGTAAAAAAAGTCCTTTTTCATACTATTTGGCTTTAAAGCCGATAGAGGGGTGTAATGTGACGATATCGGCAGAGTGTCAAATCTGGTTCCGGACATTTCGTACCCAATCTACTGCCCCCTTGAAAAAGAAAATCCGACTTTGCTCTAAACCAAAATACTCTGAACCCTAGTATTTATCTGCTTCGTATATTTATCATAACAGCTTAGTCGTAGAGAGGACCAAGATACGCTGGTTTAGAGTTATAGCTATTGATTGAAGTTTTGTGTTCGCGTATATAGAGCATAATACTCGTATTATTTCATGGTGAAAGGATTCCGTGATCAAATCCTGAATATATTTTGAAGTTACGCAGCCAAAGTGAGCTGATGTGATTTAGCTACTTTTTGTGTCAGCGACTGAAAGCACTCCGGCTTAGAGCTGTGGCAATGTATGTATTCGTTACTGAGTAACGGGAACAGGAGACCTATTTTTGAACGCTAGTCAGCGAAACATAAAACGTGTAGCTTTCCAAGTCACCACCCGCATTACAAGTTACGAAATATCATTATTGAATAATAGTGATTCTATCAGGAATATCTTATTTGTTTGCTATTTGTATTATTATATTGTACACGTATAGTATTTTTCCTTATATACAATAAAGGGCAATCTTGTTGACATAATTTTGAAGTCTATTTATTAGTTTTTATTTTTTAATCTATTATTCTGTTATTATTTAACTAAACGTTTTTTTATTACCAGGAAGTTTATTAGAGGAAGTCATTTATCTAAACAAAACCGGTTAGTTAACAGAAGAATTAACACATAAAAGCTTCTGTCTACCATTATTTAGTGAATATGCCACTCTTCTAGTGTAAGACCAGCATGTATCTTTGGTTTTATTTTTTATACTAATCCACGCATCAGTAGTTAGGAATAGCATAGTGGGGGCAATTTCTAATTCCTTTCAGTACCTATTAATTTGATTAACTTAACATACATATACTATCACGTCTTTGAAACTAATGGCGCAGACAGAGCATTTTGAGTCATCATCATCATCCGAGCGTATTCCCGGTTGCATCGTCAGCGGTTACGCTTCAGAGCCCGGGGTCCGCTACCTAACCTAGGTGATGCGACGAGGTTACTGGTTTTTACACAGAGCGACTGCCGTCTGACCTCCACAACCCAAATCCAAAAAAAAAACAACAAAAGGTAGACCAGAACCAATCCTAGGATTGTACAAACGCTAGATGACTTTTTGGACCAACAGCTTTACGTGCTTTCCTTTACAGAGCATTTTGAGTCTTGCAGCTCAAAGCAAGGCCGCAAACATCGAAATATAATTCTCTAGAATCCTAACGCTCCTGCATTCACCGCTTCGATTCTGATTCCATTTACGCAAACAAACGAACAGTAATTACATCGAAACACTCAAACGCACACATAGACAAAGAGGCATGCGATTGGTCGCGACAAGGTCACGCGTCGTCGTTGGTCAGGTGAGGCAGTCAACGCAATGAGCGGTGAGATACAACGCGCGGATGGTACCTATTATGCAGTACGCTACGCTAAAATAAATAACTTGTTTACGTGTAACATTTTTTTTTGAATAAGTAATTTTCATGTCTGTATGGTCTGTATTAAAAATGCCGTGAAGTGGTGTAGAAAAACTATCACAATAGAGATGGCCTTCGCATTGTCGCCCATTCCCTCAATTAATGTGCAGGAAGAGAAGCAGCTGGCACATTCTACTTCCTTTTTTATTTTTTTCCTATATCCCTTATGAAAGATAAATAATATACTTAAATAAATATCTTTACTCAACCTGTTACATTTACCTGTGCACATCTCTACTTCGGATTCATTCGTGCGTACTCAGGTGTAAAAATGTCGTACATTTTGCAGCATGAAAGGAGAAACACTAAAATAACAACGGGGAAATGGAAACCCGCTAGCGTTTGTAAGAGCCTTAGAATAAATCTAGATGAGAATGGAAGAAAAAGTTATTTTTCCATAACAATATCTGGTTCTATTTATAAGAAAACGGTTGTCTGGTGCGCCTTCATTATTCTTAGACTGAACTATGCGGCTTAATGTCTGCTGTTGACGGTACGATTTTATCTTTTCTATTTCATCATCATCATCATCATCATTTCAGCCGCATAACGTCCACTGCTGGACATAGGCCTCTCCCAAGGTTTTCCAAAATGACCGATCTAGAGCGGCCTGCATCCAGCGCTTTCCAGCGACCTTGGTCAGGTCGTCTGACCACCTTGTGGGTGGGTGTCCTACGCTTCGCTTGCCAGTACGTGGTCGCCATTCGAGAACCTTTTTGCCCCATCGGCCATCGGTTCGTCGCGCTATGTGTCCCGCCCACTGCCACTTCAACGAGCTAATCCGCTGGGCTATGTCCGTGACTTTTGTTCTCCTACGAATTTCCTCATTTCTGATTCGATCACGTAGAGAAACACCAATCATAGCCCTCTCCATAGCGCGTTGAGCTACCTTGAGCCTTCTTATGAGACCCATAGTAAGGGACCACGTTTCGGAGCCATAAGTCATCACTGGTAACACACATTGATTATAAACTTTCGTCTTAAGGCACTGAGGTATTTTGGACGAGAAGACACTGCGTAACTTCCCGAACGCTGCCCAGCCGAGTCGGATTCGTCGAAAGACCTCTTCCTCGAAGCTGGAACTTCCTGCCTGGATCGATTGACCCAGGTAGGTATACTGGTCTACAACTTCGAGGGTGGAGCTCCCAACAGAAACAGGTATGGGCACAACATTGACATTCGACATTACTTTCGTTTTGTCCATGTTCATTTTAAGGCCCACCTGTTGGGAAACTCTATTAAGGTCTCCGAGCATAGTACTTAAGTCCTCCATGGATTCTGCCATAACAACTACATCGTCGGCGAATCGAAGGTGAGTGATATACTCGCCATTGATGTTGATGCCAAGTCCTTTCCATTCCAGGAGCTTGAAGGCATCTTCCAGTGCAGCGGTAAACAGTTTCGGAGATATAACGTCTCCCTGTCTCACACCTCTTTGCAGTGGAATAGCCCTCGTGCACTGCTCCTGTACTCGGACTGACATAGTGGCGTTACTGTATAAACACTTCAACACTTCGATATACCGATAGTCAATACGGCATCGCTGGAGAGACTGAAGCACGGCCCATGTTTCGATCGAATCGAAGGCTTTTTCATAGTCCACAAAACCCAAGCATAGCGGCCGGTTATATTCCCTCGTCTTCTCTATAACCTGCCGCAGCGTGTGAATGTGGTCCATGGTGCTAAAGCCTTTACGGAAACCGGCTTGTTCGGGAGGCTGGAAGGCATCAAACCTGTTCGCGAGACGATTCGTGATGACCCTCGAAAACAACTTATATACATGACTCAGAAGCGTGATAGGCCTATAGTTCTTCAATAGGGTGTTATCTCCCTTTTTGAAGAACAAGACTACCACGCCCTTGTTCCACGCTTCTGGCGTAACGCCCTCGAGCAGAACGGAATTAAAGAGCCTCTGAAGGACTTTCAGTACCGGCGTTCCGCCCGCTTTCAGAAGCTCTGCTGTGATTCCGTCCTCACCCGGCGCCTTGTTGTTCTTAAGCTGTTTGAGGGCCATCCTAATCTCGTATAGGCTGATGTCCGGGATATCTTCCGTATAGTGTCGGGTCAGCTTGGCTCTTGGGTCTTTAGCCATTTGTCCACTGGGTTGTGCGACTGAGGTATACAGCTGTCCATAAAACCTCTCGATCTCTGCCAGAACCCCTTCCTTTGTCGACACCACGCCACCGTCCTCCGTCTTCAGCTTCATCAATCGACTTTGCCCAACTGACATAGCTCTTGCGAACACTTTGGAGCCTTTGTTCTGCTCGATCGTCTCCTTAATACATTCAGTATTAAAGGAGCGGATATCGTGTCGCAAGGACTTTTGTATACGTCTGTTGAGCTGCCGATATGATTCAGCATCTTCGGAGGTCTGCAGCGGCCTGGATCGTCGCTCTGCCATCAAGTCTAGAGTCTGAGCAGAGATTTTTTGAGGTTTTCGTTTGGGGCGGGACCTGAACACCTTTGATCCCACCGCTTGGACAGCTTCTACCAACCCTTGGTTTAACTCGTCCACTGTAGCGCAATCCTGAAGGCCTTCGAAGCGATTTGATAGTTCAAGCCGGAAGTTCTCGGAGTTTTCGATTTGGACCCGCGACGGTCGGAGCGTTGACTTCATCAGCCGCGACCTTTCGACTTTGAGACCAATATTTACGATGCCTCTTAATATACGGTGATCGCTCCCGGTTTTGATTCGATTGATCACTGAGACATCGTTGAATATTCGTCTCTTTGTCGTTAGGATGAAGTCGATTTCATTCTTAACAGGGGGCTGGTTTTTCTTTCCTGGACCCAGCCAGGTCCACTTTCTTTGCGGCGACTTTTTGAAGAAAGAGTTCATCGCAAAGAGTTCCTCTTTCTCCAAAAAATCTGCCAGCCTACGACCCCTGTTATTTCGCACTCCATATCCGAAATTTCCCAGCCTAAACTCTCCATCGCCTCGCTTGCCCAGTTTTGCGTTGAAATCCCCCATAACAACTGTAAAATAGGTTTCAGAAGTATGTATGGCCCTACTGATGTCCTCATACACCTCATCCACCTCTTCATCGGAGTGATCCTCAGTTGGCATATATACCTGTATGACCTTCAGCGAGTATCTTTTGGATACTCTGAGTATCAGGTATATTACCCTACTAGAAACACTCTCGATGGTTATGACGTTGTTTATGAGGGACCTGTGGACGAGAAACCCGACACCATGCTGGGACTTCTTTTGGTCTCCTTCCCGGTGATAGAGTAGGTTACCAGACTTCAGGGTTGTCGTGCCCTCGCCCTCTCTTCGGACTTCAGACAACCCTACAATGTCCCACCGTAACCTACTTATTTCCTCTTCCACCTCAGCTAGTTTCTCGTCTGTCCTCAAAGTGCGTATGTTGTGTGTTACCAGGGCCAGTCGTCGACAGGAGTGGTAGCCGGATCTCTGCCGGAGATTCTTCGCACCCCCTGCCCCGCCGTTACCATGACCGCTACCGGAGTCAGGAATAGCAGGGCTGCCGGGGACTGGGGGCCTGGGTTTTTTTGTTTTTACCATATGGGAGGTAATTGGCCTTAAAACACCGCGCTGGCCAGTGCGAGTTGGCGAGTCCACGCTTTTAAAGGGGATTTAGTCCCTTATGGCTTGTGGTAGCCGGTTGGATCAGGTTATTGCCGCCCGATATTCGGCATATAAGTTTTACGGCAGGGTGAGTCACCTCCAACCCTCCTCCTTTCTCATCCGGGCTTGGGACCGGCAACGGCGGAGTTTTCTATTTAAAAACCTTATTTTATGCTCTTGTCGGTGTCATTGTATGGAAAGAGACATAAAAAGTATTAACACAGATTGAGCTAACCCTAAAGTAAGTTTTTAAGCTTGTGTTATGGGATTCTAACTCAACGGTACTATATTTTAAGCTTAAAACTGCAGTCTTCGACCGTGGGAATTTTTATTGAACACCTGAATCTATATTTTCTATCTACACATACGCATTGCACTGTATTGTACATGCACTCTGGAGACAAATTTAGACGAATTCAGAAGCGCAGCGAGCGGTCTGCATTATCAGCGTTTTCGTCCCCATATTTATTTGAGAATTTCGGAGAAATTTCAATTTTTCTATTTTTTTGCAAAAGACACTTTATTTTTATTTATTTAATGTAGGTGTTTAAGCATGAATCAATCTTCATATATGTGTATTTTTTAACTCGTCGTATGCGCAAGAAATCCGACGACGTATTCGCTTATATTTTCTTTAAAGTTTAACCTTTTTAACTAAGTTTTTGAATGAATAAAAAAAAAATTACTAAAATCATTTTCATTCTGTTTTTAGGATTTTCCTTTGCCTTTATTTCTCTGTAATTTATTTACAACTCCATGTTTTAAATTCCGTGTAAACAACGAAGACATGAACGTCGCGCACCGCAAAAAATTGAAAAACGTCTCAGGTTATTTGGAATTAAACAAAGTATTACAATAAAAATCAATAAATTGTCTCATTCACTTTTTTAATACTTGAATAAACTTCAATTTAATATATCTTAACACATTGTTACTAAGATAGTTTGGCTCCAATCAGCTCCGAAAAAGCAGTCAATATCACTAAAAATAAGGACTGGGCCCTTAATACTATAGATAAACACCCAAAATCAAAATTACCGAAATTAATATTAAGAACGAACCCAGAACCTCCGACTATAAGTGATGGACTTGCGTAATTTGCGTATTAACCATTACGCCTCGGAGATCGTAAAAAAAGGTAAGAAGTAGAATTGATCTTGTACCGGTAGGCAGAACTTTTAAATTAATTTGTTGGTATGCTGAAATACAATACAATATAATGCAATAAAAAAACAATACAATACAAATAGGTACTCTTTACTGCTCCATAAACATAAGGAATGACAAAAACAGAAAAATTATACAAAGGCGGACATATCGCATTATGCATATAATTTCTTCCAGTCAACCTTTGGGTAGAGAGAGAAGTGAATATATTTTTTAAACTAAAACCAAGCCAATTTAATTAAGTAATTTAAATACTTATTGGTTGTTTGTTACAGTAACGAAACTTTGTAACAACATTGACTTTATCGAAGTTGATCTAAGTTTACACAATACACAGCTTGAATGATGATCGAAATGTCAAGCTAACCTTTAGCCGGTTGTTTTCTAGATATTATTTTTAGACATCGATTTAAAATAGCTGATGTATTAATATTATAGTTTACTTTTATGTGACTTGGAAATTGTATTTTAAGGCCGTACCTAAATTTTCCGGGGTCCAGTGCTGCCCCCATTTAAAATAAATCATTTCAAAGAAAACGGAGACATTATTTAAAATTTTGCAACTACCAAGTCCTAGATAACCCTTTAAAGTATTTTATGAACTACTGTTTACAGTTTATAATGAGAACGTTAAGCTTTACTACGCACATTAGCCAAAAGTGGCCGTTTTTCGCAATTGTGCGTAGTAAAGCTTAACGTTCTCACTTTAAATTCTAAACAGTAGTTCATAGAATACTATGAAGGGTTATTTAGGTACGGCGTATTCAGGTACGGCCTTAAGGTTATAGTGATAGGTTGCTATCCTACAATCTATGTAGAAAGGCAAGTAGGCGATCGATACTTACTCTATGAGTTTCTTTCGGCGATTATTTTCAGCAATGGTTGTGCCAACGGCGAAACCCTAGTAGTCTGTTGCTTTTTTAGGGTTCCGTAGCCAAATGGCAAAAAACGGAACCCTTATGGATTCGTCATGTCTGTCTGTCTGTCTGTCCGTCCGTATGTCACAGCGACTTTTTTTCGAAACTATAAGAACTATACTGTTGAAACTGGGTAAGTAGATGTATTCTGTGAACCCCATTAAGATTTTCACACAAAAATAGAAAAAAAAAACAATAAATTGGGGGTTCCCCATACTTAGAACTGAACTCCTATTTTTTTTCATCAAACCCATACGTGTGGGGTATCTAATGGATAGGTCTTCAAAAATGATATTGAGGTTTCTAATATAATTTTTTTCTAAACTGAATAGTTTGCGCGAGAGACACTTCCGAAGTGGTAAAATGTGTTTCCCCCCCTGTAACTTCTAAAATAAAAGAATGATAAAACTAAAAAAAATATATGATGTACATTACCATGCAAACTTCCACCGAAAATTGGTTTGAACGATATCTAGTAAGTAGTTTTTTTTTATACGTAATAAATCGTTTCATTCAAACTCAAATATAAAAAATAAAAAATAATAATTTCATAAACATAAACCTGCTGCTACGGAACCCTTCATGGGGAGTCCGACTCGTATTTGGCCGCTTTTTATCATTCTTCTTAATATCAGTAGTAGTCTGCGAAAGCCAATCTTTTGATAAACCTAGCCCCCCCCTCATAGCACGGCATTGACAGCGTTTATAAAGCGTCTATCACTATCTCGCTCTACGTGATGATAACGAGCGGGTTGGTGCTAGTCCACCGAGTGATTACTTCATCTGGGTTTATCAACGGTGCTATGCTGAGGGAGCTGGCGGTCAATTTTCTTGATCGACTTCTACGATATCATCAGCATTGTCATCATCAGTGTCTTTCAAGTCTCCACTGCAGGAGCACGACCCTCTCTGTACTACTAGAGCTATACTTGGCCAGAGCAGACAGAGGATTTGGCCGAGTTATACGCTTTGTTAAGCTTGTATTTCCTAAGTCGCCTTCTACGAAATCCACGGGAAGACTTGGAGTGGACCTATTCTTCTCTGCCGGAAACCACACGGAGCACACAATACGATATGCGAGGAAGAAGAGAGTTTGTACCTTAATTTTTTTCAGACCAGCATTAAAATTAAAACACCACGCCTTTCAAAATAAAATGCAATAGGAGCCCTCGTAAACCATTAAACTAATCTGACATATCATCTTTATTTCGACGAGTAATGAAAATGTTACGCTCGAACCCTTGCCGCGATGACACACTGAATATCTCTTTTTATTGGCAAAGGGGATGCTTTTAGGTGCTGTAAAATACTGGGATCTGCTTAAATATATTTTACGCTCCAGTGAGTATTCAAAAAAGTAACGTTTTACGTTCACTATGTGTAAAAAAAAACTTTGTTGTATAGTTGTTAAAATTATAATTATTTTCCTATCTACCTACGAGTAATAATACGTTTTAAAATAAGACGCGACCAAAAACGTTTAAAGTTACTGTAAAAATGATAAAATTTTACACGGATCTTTTCCCAACGGGGTAGACAGGTTATTGAACTTTCTTAGTTTATACCTACACTAGCTTTTGCCCGCGGCTTCGCTCGCGTATCCCAATTCCCACGGGAACATTACTTTTTTCCGGGATGAAAGGTACCCTATGTGCTTCTCAGTACTTCTTACTATGTATATGCGAATTTTCAAGAAGATTGGTTCAGTACATAAAGCGTGAAGAGGTAACAAACAAACAAATATACAAACTCACTTTCGCATTGATAATATAAAAGTTAGGATAAGAATATGCACCCTAATCCAATTTGTAGGAACTCTAACTTGACACAGGTTCCTAAATTGTTAAATCTATACTAATATTATAAAGCGGAAGAGTTTGTTTGTTTGTTTGTTTGTTTGTTTAAACGCGCTAATCTCAGAAACTTATGGTCCGATTTGAAAAATTTTTTTTTTTTGGGTAGTCCATTTATAGAGGAAGGCTTTAGGCTATATAACATTACGTTCCGACAACCACGCGAACGAAGTCGCGGGCACAGCTAGTGTATAATAAATTGCATCCTAAATCGAGGCGTGCGACCGACGGCGACGCATGGTCATGATCGTCATGATCAGGTCTTTTTTAGTCTCTGCTGCAGGAGCACGACCCTCTCTCTGGCAGTAGCCAGAGCCATATACGAGTATTAACCAGAGCAGTCAGAGGATTTGGACTACACTCTCCATGCTGGCCAGACGGGTTGGAGAGGTCTCATTGATGTTTATAAGCTTAAGGCTTAATGAGGAGCTCGGTGGCCCAGTGGGAGAACGGATTGCTAGCGTTTTCACAAGTTAAGCAACCCCAGGCGTGGTCCGTACTTGGATGGGTGACCACAAGTGGTACAAAAAATTCTCGAGCTCCTCCGTGCTTCGGAAGGCACGTAAAAGCCGTTGGTCCCGGCTCTCATTGTATGACAGTCGTCAAGCTATGTCAGATGCCTTTAGGCAGCTTGAAAAATCTGACACCAGTGTTGGCCACTTACACACACGAAAAACAAACAAAACATAAGCTTAAGGCGACGCATTCAAAAACTATTTTTATTGCTATTTAACATGTTATTCCTATTTAACATGTTGCTTGTGACTTATAGCATTTTGGAATTAATTCATAGATTACAATGAAGTAGAGCAGTTTTCATCATCATCATCTTCCTCGTCTTCTCCCTATTTGGGGTCGGCTCTGTATGTCAATTCCCTCCATCGTTTTCTATCATTAATTATATTTGTACTAACCCGCTCTCCATCATGTCCCGCTGAATTTAGTTTTATACTAAGAAAAAGAGATGGCATGACAACATCGATAGTGTCATGAGAAAGTGGTGATGAAGACAAAGAGAAGTCCAGCAGTGGGATACAATATCAGACTAAAAAAATATTGAATGTTGACGTAAGAGCTGTCTCACAAACATTAAGAACAATAGCAACCTGACGCTGAATAAGGAGACAAAATTAAAAGGAAAATATAAATTGAAACAGACTGAAGTCATCCATTTCAATTTGTGCGCACCGTGAATAGGAAACTTAAAGAAGATTGTTGGGGATACATTGACTTCAATAGAAATAGATCACAAGAATCTATCTAGAGTTTTTCGCGTGGGGCCCGGCAGAGTAGAATAGGACCACTCCAAGTCTTCCCGTGGATGTCGTAAAAGGCGACTTAGGAAACAAAAGCTAAACAAAGCTTATAAATATCAATGAGACCTTTCCAACCCGTCTGGTCAGCGTGGAGAGTGTACCTCTAGGCCAAATATACTAACTGCTCTGGCCAAGTGTGGCTCTGGTAGTACAGAGAGAGTCGTGCTCCTTCAGTGGAGACTAAAAAGGACCTGTTGATGATGATGATGTCAAGAATCTATCAAGAAACTTATGCTTATTAGCGCTAGACAGACGAGCGACACTGTGCCACCAATTCAACCCTCGAGTGCTACTTTTCAAGGAAGTCAACGATACTCAAAACGTGTAATTTTTTCAATTCACCGCTTGTGTTCCGATTCCGACGCATTGTATGCAAAGTATTTATTTTTGAAACCGTCGTGTCAGCGAAAAGTAATATTGTTTTACGCTGAAAATATCATAAAATCAATGGTTTTCTAAACATTTCAACATAAATAAAAAACCAGCGTGAAACGGAACGGATTCTCGATGAAAGGTTTCTTTGATGTACGCTACAAATGTCAAAATTACGAGTGGTCAAGACCATTCGTGTAAATCCTTCGCGTACGATCAATAGAGATGATGACTGGGTCTGAAAAGTATTATTCTAATTAGTCCGTTAGTTAGATTATCCTAAAATAATGTACCCATATTTTTCAGTTTATCAAAAAAGTTAAAATTCATAAAGATACAGAGTATCAAAGTTCCAGAGGGGGGGCTTGTGACGTCACCGATGTGTAAAAATCGTACGAAAGCGTGACGTCATGCGAAATTTAAATGCGCTGTATCTTCGTTATTTATTGTTTCTGAGAGAAAAGAAAAAAATACGTGTATTTTAATAATATAACCGATGGGCCAAAAATATTTTTTCAGTCATCATGCGTATTCTGTCGATCTCCTGAATTGAAAAAAAAAACATTCTAACCGAGGGACCACTTTGATTGTCCATTAGCTAACTGGTCAATGTTAGAGTTGCATTCTTGGTATTCACGAAATAAAACGTTTTGAAGCGGAATAAAACGCGAAGATGTTAGTTTCGTTGACGGTTGTGATCTTGTTCATAATTAAAAGTCAGGTTGTGGCTTCAGATATTAACTTTTTAGGTCATGAAAACAATCACGTTGTTGGAAAGAATGGCGAGAAGAAAATCTTTCTGTAAAAAGAATGGCCTACGTTATTTGCTTTTTAAAAAATGCAAATTCTCATTTTTTTTTGACAAAAACTGACTATTTACTTCTTAATCACTTACAGAGTAGATAGAGCCTAGTGCTTTATACCCAAAGACTATGCCTAGCATGATGATAGGCGTGTAGGTGGGAGAGAATCAAAACAGTGATATGAAGCTAGCTACATGGGGAAAAGACCCCAGGCTTCACAGCATCACAGCTGAGAATGCAACTGGGATGAGAGAGAGCGAGAAAATAAACAGTTGGAACATTAAATTATATACCCAGGGTGAAAGGAGGATCCATTTTTTCTAACGTCTCCTTTTCATAGGAAAGCCGAGGTTCGATAGAACACACGAGGGCTCGTAATGCAAAACAATCAGATGCAAAGAGCAGTGGATTTAAAAAAAACCAGTCAAGCGTGAGTCGGATTCGTATATGAAGGGTTCCGTTCTTCCGTACAATGTTTTAAAACATGGAAAAAACCCCGTTTCATGTATGACGACTTGACGACACCCTTTAATTTTTAACTTTATTTAATTTTTAGTATTTGTTATAGCGACCACAGTAATATATAATCGGTGGAAATTTCAAGTTTCTAGCTATTACGGTTCAAGAGATAGAGCCTTGTGACAGACAGACCTCAGTAATAGGGTCCCGTTTGCACCCCTTTGGGTACGGAACCCTAAAAAACGCTGAAGTAAGGAACTCGAAAAATCCCTGGAATGATTAACGCTTCACAAAACTGGAAGAATCAATTTCACCTCATACATTCAGCAATTTTCTCATTCCAGCCAACAAGGAAAACGCCTAAAATGTACTACGTATTATTATCGATGAAAAAGTGGCGAATAAATCAAGTGAGCGGCCATTCCAGAGGTCTGTAAGTTGGCCTGGCGAGGCCCACTATATACTTTCTACGTGAGCCAATATGTCTGTTTTGTTAGGCCCCTCATATTGCTTATACGTGCTGGATTAACCTTTTTATTACTCTTCCTCTGAAGTGTTTTAAAACTATTTGCTTTGGGTTTTACGTTAAAGTTTGTGTATAAATACTACAATACAATACAAAAAACTTTATTGTACCAAATAAAATTTATAATTACAAACATTTAAAGGACAACTCATAAGGTACAAGAGGCGGCCTTATCGCCGAAGCAATCTCTTACAGGCAACCATACAGAGAAGGAGAGCGAAGTATATGAGTAAGGCCCAGAACAGACGGCGCAACGCGACTGCAACGAAACTGCAACTTCTGGTTACTTTAGAGTTTCATTTGAGTTTCTGCCATAGACTCCTATGAGAGACCGCGCATGACGCGACCATTTTGAAACCGGTTTGAAACGCATTGCAAATCAGATGCGTTGAAACCGGCGTGCAGGAAACTTGTATTTGCGTTTCATCAACTTTGGCGTTTTTTCGGTACAACAAAATGACTGACGACGAAAGTAAAAACATTCAATTTGTATTAGAAGATAAAAAGTATCTTTGCTTGTACAATACAACAGTATCAAGCTACTCTCGCAAGACTGAGACTGATAAAGCATGGCTAATCAGTTTGTTGTAATTCTTTGGCAGCCACAAAAATACGACAGTTGATATTCATATAAATGTAGGGATGTATCCACATAGTTCTTCCTTTACGCCTTTTTCTATGTCGAAGATACAAATACATAAATAACCACAACTTATTCATCTCTTGAACTAGATATTTTGCTGACATCTGTTCTGAAAGAACACCGAAATGATTGTGACGTTGCGGCGTGTGTGGAAAACGATTGAAGCTGGTTTTAAACTAATAATTTCAAATAATTAGTTTAAAATAGGTTTTGTTGCAGTTGCGTTTCACCGTCTGTTCTGGGCCTAAGAAAACAGGTGGCGCAGTTCATAATTCATAGCAGTAATTTTTTTTTTTTTAATTATTAGAGTTTACAAGTATTACAAGTATTTTTGCTCGGTTTCTTACCGTAAAGCTAGAGTATAGTTACATTAAAACAGGGCAAAAAAATGGTTTTCCAATAGCATCCCTTCATTTTTATAATGTATGTAAATGACACATAATCGGAACTTTGTCGACGGCAGCCGTCTCTACCTGGCATCATTCGTCGGCTGCTGACGACGCGTCGACAGCTGGCGACGGCTGCCGTCGACAAAGTGCCGCTCGTCTGTATGAGCTCTTACTTGTTTTAGAATTTTAAACCTACCTAGTCATAGCTTAACGTCTATCATCATCATGTTATTATTGTATATTTTAACACATATTTTTATTAAGTATTCAAATACATAAATATAATTTAATACGACCATAATAGAGCAATATAAGGAAAAAAAAGCTAAACAAATCTTAGTTATATTTACACATCAGTGAGACCATCCAATCCGTCTGGCCAACGTGGAGAGTGTAGGCCAAATTCTCTGGCTGCTCTGGCCAAGAATGGCTCTGGTAGTACAGAGACGGACTTGCTTCTGCAGTGGAGACTAAAAAAAAGACCTGATGATGATAATGATAAAAAGAGCATTAAATTATATGCAATGGCCCATAGCCAGCCAATAGCGGATTTATCCCATGAAGGGCAGTAAACCGGTATGTAGTAAAAAGATATAAACACAACGCTGTATTTTGTAGCTACCTACAGTATATTGATAGGTACTTATATCATTCCTGAGGCTGTAGGTAATTCAATTTGTAACTTTTGTTGAAACACAAACAACCACAAAATTTTTGAGCGAGAATTTCGTTTGTAACGGGAAACAAAAATTGACTTTTGCGGCGTATATTGTTTTGTTTGCATATGATATTTTTGTTTTTTAAATAAATTGTGTGAGAATATTTAGCAGTAATATAAAGTTTATTATGAATTCCAAGGTTCTTTTAATAAGCGCGGATAAGGGAGAAAAAGACAGTGAGATGAGAAATATTACAATCTTTTTTTTTTCAGATATAAAACTTTTGCACAAGTTTTTGTTTTGAAAGCATCAATGGTCGGCTCTAGAGCTAACTAACTATGGTCGGCTCTAGAGCTAACTAACTAACTATGGTCGGCTCTAGAGCTAACTAACTAACTAATTATGGTCGGCTCTAGAGCTAACTAACTAACTACGGTCGGCTCTAGAGCTAACTAACTATGGTCGGCTCTAGAGCTAACTAACTAACTATGGTCGGCTCTAGAGCTAACTAACTAACTATGGTCGGCTCTAGAGCTAACTAACTAACTATGGTCGGCTCTAGAGGTAACTAACTAATTATGGTCGGCTCTAGAGCTAACTAACTAACTATGGTCGGCTCTAGAGCTAACTAACTAACTATGGTCGGCTCTAGAGCTAACTAACTATGGCCGGCTCTTGAGCTAACTAACTAACTATGGTCGGCTCTAGAGCTAACTAACTATGGTCGGCTCTAGAGCTAACTAACTAACTATGGTCGGCTCTAGAGCTAACTAACTAACTATGGTCGGCTCTAGAGCTAACTAACTAACTATGGTCGGCTCTAGAGCTAACTAACTAACTATGATCGGCTCTAGAGCGGCTTGATGGTATCAAAAATGAATAGACTAAACTATACAATAATACTTCTTTATTTCCAGAAAAAGCATTTTCTGGCTCTAAGCAGACTAAGCCCAGGGCCGCAAGACACAAAGGCGACTTTTAGCGTGATGGTGGGCGAGGAGGTGGTAAAAAGAATCAAGATAGTTATGGATTACTAGCCGCATGATTCGCATTTTCACTAATTCCCTCGATCTGCACGGCAAGAGAAGCAGCTGTCTAAGTTTTTTCTTCCTGACCAGCATGGAATAAAATCTAAATTAATCTAATCATTTTATGTGCAACTGGTTGAAAAATTGTTTGAAAATATTGCAATTTGACAACTTAGTTGCAAAAAAATATAAAACATATGTACGAATGTTGCAAGTTAGATAATAAAGCTTGTGAAAGTACCTAGCATTTCTTAAACGAGATAAAATTGTAATATTATGTTATTCACCAGAGATCTTTGATACTTCAATTCAAATTCCAATTTCGCGTAAAATTATGTTAAACAGTCGTTTCTTAAATGTAATTGAGACAATATTTTTATAAAACGAGTAAATTAAATGTACCTACTTAGAGCTAAAAAAACGAAACGACTAGAACCTTTGATAAAAATAACTATTGATGTTTTAACAGCGCTAATAGAATACCTATATACTCGTATTTTTACGGAGTGCTTATCGTTGGTCAGTAATTAATCATTACATGCGCATTTATTTCAAATTGCACTCTATATTCGTGAAATAAGGTCTACTTTTGATATAAGTATTTTATTTTGCATTTGACAATTTATTGGTTAGACTTTTAGTTATCACTCGATTAACCGGAGTGCTTTTGTTTGAAATTGAACTCTCCATTCGTAAACTAAATTTGACTTTTGCCCAAATTTTTTCATTTTTATTTGTTAGTTTTATTGATTGAATTTTTTAATTATATTTGTTAGTCTTATTGTTAGATTGTATTAAAGTGACCGCTGTCAATGCAATTATATCAAGTTATACATTACATACCTACATAATAACCAGCTGCCTAGAATTTGTATAATATTATGTTAATGTGTAAAATCTTTACTCCTACTTTAATAGTATTATACAAAAATTAATGGTGGCATTGTTAAAATATTTTTCAACCAACTACGTATTTGTAAACCAACATGTAAATGTAGATAATCTATGGTTTTTAACTATGCGTATGGCAACACTGCCAAACATAGGCAGTCTTGCTAACGAATAGACGCAATGCGAAATCTCGAAAAAATTTGTCATCATTGACTAGAACCAATTCGAATCGACCTTATCAGAAACGTATTTAAATTGAATTAGGTCTTTCTTTCTCTAGCACACTCCTCTTCAATGTTTAAGAGGGTACGGTCGGCATCAGACAAAATTAATACAAAAAACTACAAAAAAATACTTTTAACTAAAAAATTTGACTAAAAAATACCGTCTTTAACCCCCCTGCTGCCTCCGCGATTTTGCAAATGGCTGAACTGATTCCTATCAAACAAAGCAAAGAGCATCAAACAACAAAAAACAAAAAGTTTGGGAGTTATCATGCGGCCACGGATAGACACACAGGAATTTTTAAAATCCCACTTTTTTTCGAGGATTAAAAATAAAGTACACTAGAAGGAAGGCCAATTCTTCAAACTTCGTGGCAAATTTTTACATAAGCATAAATTCAACCTGTGAATAAGGTGGTGGGTTACTAAATTAATTTAATTTTTACCATTTCATGTATGTATATTTAGTTAGGTAAGACTTTATTCATGTAACTGTTTGTTGTCCATAATGAATAAAATTGTGAATGACTAAGTAAGATACTTTGAAATAAGAACATGATGATTTGAAATTGCTGAGCTGTCCGCGATTTTTACTTCCCCAATTAAATGAATTATCGTCCAAATCACACTCAATTATTTTACTGACTCCAATTAACTGTCGGGTAACGTCCCTACAAAAGTTCCTCTCTCGGTAATTTTACTAAGCTCAGTCGCACCGGTAACCTCGTGGTAGGCACCCGTGTCTACGTACCGTAAAGAGCGCGTACTTCAATCGAGTGAATTTAGGTACGGCGTTTTTACTTTTTATATTTTCAACCAGTTGAATGGTGTTCTTTTTTTGAATGTAGTTTTTTTGTGAGCGTGTGCCAGTTACAGGTAATATAGATGTAATTTAATTATGGTTTGCAGATGTTAAAATGAAAACGGGTGATATATAAAAAAAAATCTAATGTCGGTTAAATTTAAAATACTATATGAATATAATGCTTTTAACTAAAAAGTATTAATTTGATATGTAATTGCGCAAAAAAATATGGATATTTATAAACTTTAATATTTTAATATAGATATTAATATTTTTTTTATACATTTTGCAACATTAAGTTTTGAATTAATGACCAAAGATTATTAGTTTTTTTAAATAAATGTGGCAAATATGTGTTTGTGGGTTTGATCATTATGATTTTAAGTATAAACAGAAACAAAAAGAAAAATTGTTGTTTTTAGCTGCTTTTTATAGTTATAATAATTGTAGTAATTAATTAAACATTTCTTGTAAGTGAACACCTGATTGTAGCGTGTATATGTATATTTTCCAAACCTAACCCGATGTTATCGTATGCTAAAAAATAAACTTAAACTAGTTTATATATAAGATATAAAGAAATATATGTATAAGAAAGATCGCGATGACCTTTATTGAGAGAAGTGGGAGAATGAAGGTTACAGATAATGCTTATAAAAAAAATTATATATGATGTTTTCAGAAAGCGACGTATCCTTCGTTTTGCGTGAGTTTTTGGCGGGAAGTCAAGGGGTCGGTTGGGGTTTGCTTAATTTTTTTTTTGCTGATTGATTTTAGTGGACGTTACAATAAGAAATTGGTGTAGTTCGTTGTTACGAATTTCCATGCTTATGAACAATATGTAGAATAGGTAAAATGGACGGTCATAGAACGGCTGTAGTAATATTTGCATAGCGAACTGTGTTGGCGAGCGCCTTCAGGCGCCGTCCGCCACTCAAAACCAGTGGACTCGTATAGATTTGTTGCCAGACGCAATCAAATGCCTACAGCAACCCTTGATTTTAACTTGTTAGGAATTAAGAAGAAGAAAACTAAAGATAGGCTCTAAAGGACTTTTATCCAGGGCCGTAAAATAATTCTCAAAACAAGTACCTAATTATTAAAAAAAAAACTAAAAACCCGACTGCTAACATATACCTAAGTTGTATATATTTTTGTAATCATTGTATAAAATCCTTTAATTTGATACCGACGCGTAGAGTTTGAATTAAAATAAATTTAAGACACATAATTTGGCGCGAAAGTCCGCCATATTGGATTATTTAAATTTTTGATATACCCATTATCACTCACTTAGGATAAATCTAACGACACCTTCCAAGCTAAAATCCATCAAACGGTTTAGGCTATAGAGCGAGCGTGCCAAAAAAAATTACATATATACATACACTCGAAAAACATAACCCTTCTTCTAGCGCAGTCGGGAAAAAATATATGTGCTCCACCCATCTTGCTAAGAAACAACCAACGCTTCACTTCCTTGCGTAAACTGTTTTCAGTAATTTAAAAATACTGGGAATCTTTAGATAGGCTGTAACCATCACATGTTACATGCAAATAATAATAAAAATGTAAATAGGCATGTGAAAACGGCACAAAGCCATTCGTACATAAAAATGTAAATATTTTTCGGCAAATAGGTCAACATTGATTGCGGAAAAAGACCAAGGATTTTTATTTTCTAAATCTAAATTTGTTTAAATAATAAAAATAAATTTACGTTTCTAAATCTAAAACCTTACACAGTGTTAAAAAGAATGGCAGATCTCGTCTAGGGACCGCGAAAGACGAAAACAAAGAGTGGAGGCTTTTGCCCAACAATCGGACCTACAAAGCTAACAAAAAAATATCTAAATAGTTACTAAAGTAGTGGACAAAAAGAAAAATTAAAGTTTTAATTCTTGTGATCCGGAGGTCGTGTGTTAAAATCCCACTGGGAAGCATACTTTGTGAAAATATGTTTCCAGACTAGTTAGGATATTGCAGGCTTATATCACCAATTATCTGAAAATAAAGATAATTCCATGCTTCGGAACTTTCGGAAGGCTCGTAAATCTGTGGGTGCCGAATGCCATCTAAATGTGCCATGAATGTTTGTTTAAACCATCCTAGGGTTGGTTCTGGTCTACCCTTTGGGTTGTGGAGGTCTGACGGCAGCCGCTCTGTGTAAAATCCAGTAACCTTGACACATCACCTAGGTGAGATAGCGAACCCCGGGCTCTGAAGTGTTACCGCTGAGGATGCAACCGGGAATACGCTCGGATGATGATGATACATTATTACATATTTATTCCTAACGGGGTAGATAGAGCCTAGGGCCTTAAAGACACGAAGACCACTTTTAGCGCAATGGTGAGCGAGAAGGTGGAAAAAGGAATACACAATAACATAGGTCCTGCTACCCTGAGCTCTGTCTGTTTTGAGCCACAAGACCTAAAATTCTCTGTCTGCCTCATTAGGGATAAAGACGTGATACTTAGTACTTTAATACCCCAAGGGCTGGAAACGTGATAGTGTATCGGTATATAGGACCTTACCTAATTAGTAACAAACTCGCTGCCCTGCAGCAATCAGAAGTTAGCCTCATTTCCGGCTATCGCCCGAGCATTGACCTAATAAGGTCTTTTTATTAGTGGAGATATCTACACTTCATGGCTGACTGTCGTTTTGGATTTCAGTTTATCTATTATTTTACTTAAATTGTTTAAATTATCGCGTTGCATCATTTCCTTTTACTTATTGCGATTATACCCGCATATATCTGGTAGCAGACTGGATGTCGTAAGAGGCGACTAAAGGACTAAACATAAACATCTCGTGCTACAATTGCATTCCCAAGGAGGGTTAACGTCAGGCAGTCGGCCGGTCGTAAAACTATAGCCAAATCATTTAAACTGTTTCGGCTATTTCTTCTCCAAGGTCAATGACCTCTTTGGCATCCCTGGGTGACCAGGGATGCCAAAGAGGTCAAAGGTCAAGGTCTTTGACCTTGATCTTCGAAAATACATGCATGTTATATTTGGAGAAGAAAAAGCGGGAAAGCGCACCCCGGGCTCTGAAGCAGCACAGCTGAGGATGTAACCGAGAACGCGCTTAGACGATGAAGAAGATATCTGGTAGTAGACAGACTGCCTCCGTGGTCCAGTGGTCAAGGCGTTTGACTTGTGATTCGAAGGTCGTGGCTTCAAATCCCACTGGGAAGCATATACTTTGTGAGAAGTTGTTTCTCGTCTGGTTAGGATATCGCAGGCTTGAATCACCTGATTATCCCAAAAAAAGTTGATTCTGTGCTTCGGATGATTCCGTGCTTCCTTCTGGTATTTGTCCCCTTTGGGTTGCGAAGGTCAGCTCTGTGTAAAAACCAGTTACGTCGTCAAATCAACTAGAAGGTAGCAGACCCCAGGCTCTGATGCGTTACCGCTGAGGATGCAACCGGGAATACGCTCGGATGATAATAAAGTAAAGAGTATATTAAATGTAAGCTTACAAGCTTTTATTGTGAGGCCAAAGTACTTATCAAGGTGAAATGTAATAAGCCCACACATGATTGGGGTTGCGACGTTTAATTACACGGTTTTTATGGCTACCTTCCGGCTCCATCATCAGATCAGCTTCTTGTTGCATTGCCATCTGATTTATATTAGCGTACAAAAGTAATCACAGTCAATTGTGTTTTTCCACCTACACATCTTCATCACGCTAAAAGTGGCATTTGCGCCTTGCGGCTCCAGGCTATGCGTAGGTACCCGAGAGTAACTACGTGACTGTATATATGTATCTTTAAAATTACTTAAAAATGCTTACACTTAAACCTTTTTACTACCAAAAGCACAAAAGTTATAAATGAAATACATGTCAAAAAGCTGTAGACTTGCACGACGCAAGTTTATTCTGCCAACTTTTAAGATAAAACTAAAAGTATTATCATCTAAATCAGTTAACTTACTAGCTGGGAGCTGCGCTCAAACTTTTCTTATAGATTCATGCATCATAGTTTGACTTTTATTCACGTTTTATGATGTTATGTTGGTGTTACTAAGATAAGAAATTTTACTTGATTTTACCTTTTGCATAGTTTGATAAAGAAGTATCTTTGATAGTTAATTATTGGTTTTTAAACTATCGCGCTTTGAACACATGATTCAGAAGAAATAAGAAATTTTTTAATTTTTCCAAAACTTTTAAACTAACTACATAAATTATATACGAGTATATACTCATTTTACCACATTTGAAGCCCTTAAGAGGTATCGTAGATAGATTCAAGGGTCGCAAAATCTAAAGACAACTTTCAGTCAGACGGTGGGCCTAATATCCTCCCTGTTTTCGACGTCCGTTTGTATCTATATTGCCTAGTGAGCTCATCGATCTGGATGCATTGGGGAAACATGATCTGCCCAATTTCAATTAAACTACTCGTACAATTTAAATTTAAAAATCCTAAAGCTCTGATGTCAATTCTCTTTGCTCTCAGCTGGCAAGATATCGCTCAGAAAAATTGTGGCGCTCTCTCGTCACGCAGGCCAATATCTTCTTTGTGTCGCTGAGCCAGCGGAATAAGGAAAGCTGTTTAAAGGGAAATAACCGGCCAAGTGCGAGTCGGACTCGCGCACGAAGGGCGTTTGTTGTATGGGAGCCCCACTTAAATATTTATTTTATTCTGTTTTTAGTATTTTTTGTTATAGTGGCTATAGAAATACATCATATGTGAAAATTTCAACTGTCTAGCTATCATGGTTCATGAGATACAGATACAGACATATAGACAGACAGACGGACAGCGGAGTCTTAGTAATAGGGTCCCGTTTTATTATTAATATTAATAATATAATAGCTAGCTAATATTGTAGCTAATATTACGTTGCCTGAAATAAATGATTTGATTTACCCTCTGGGAACGGAACCCTAAAATGAAAGATTGACTTACTCATTATAATGTAAGCAGGAATGTGAACACCAGTACTTGGAATATCAAATTTAAATCTCCACCATCAGAGATTATCAGACCCACCAAAGATATCCCATTCGAGTTTATTTGTCCTTCATGTACTTATCTAAATTAATCTTTATTTTATAAGCGCGCTTTGTTAGCTAATGGGCTATTTGTGGAGTCAGATAACACTTGGCTTTAAGTTATGTTAAATATAGGGCAGTAAAACTTAATAGGTGATTCTATCCGTTGGTTCTATTTGATATTAATTTAAGCGTTGGAAAATAAAGTCTAAAATAATTCTTAGTTTTCACATGATACTCATTTTAGAGTAATGGTGAGACCTTTGCCCAACAATGGGACAAAATAAGTTAACAAAAAGAAGATGTCATGCATAAAATAAGGCTATGAAGTAATAAGTAGCAAAACTATACAGCATGAAAAAATCAAGATGAACTAGCTACCTGGCATGTCAAATGCCGTGGCGTAGTTAGTGGGGGGGGGGCAGGGTGAGGGGGTGGACCGCCCCGGGTGTCATACAATTAAGGGTGACACCCGAGTCTCCCTTTTTCACCCCCCCCCCCCCCCCCACTATCTCTAGAAATAACTGGCCATGTGATATTTAGATATTTTGCCCCTCCTAAAAAAGTCTACATCTGGTACTATTGAATATTGTATTGGATATTGTATTACTGTGACACCGCCGCACCCATAATAACTACGCCACTGAATGCCTACATACAAAACATTGTAAAAAACAGACGGTAAAAAAAATATAGTTTTAATCAATATTGTTTTTTTATTTAATAAAAGCTTTTTAACATTATTTTTTACTTTATCGCGCAGATCGTAAAATCCGATCCAGGGAATGGGTGAGGATCTGAATCATGGTAATAGGCGGCTAGAAACCTATCACTATTTCAATCCCCTTTTTCCATCCCATCACGCTAAAAGTGGCCTTTGGGTCTTGCGGCTCTGGGCGCTATCTGGCCCGTTAGGGATTAAGACGTGATAATGTATCTGTAAGTACCTGTACTTTTCTTTAAAACAATCGTCATTTCATTGACCCCTTGGGGCGACAGCAGTTAAAATAAACAAACTCATTTATTATTTTCATTTAAGTTTCGAACATTCTTAATCCCAAAAACCCTAAGCGCCGTTGTAATCAATTTCATTTAAAATTTACATTTAAACAAGCGTTTTTACCTTTACGTTACACCGAAACATTCAACATTACTCATTCATTATTTTCGTCGCTATAATTACCACTATTACCCACTCTAATTAATAATTCAGTCCCTGAGACGACGCAAACTAAAATATTCAAAACTAAAGTGGAAAAATAGCGTTTGAAGTAACCTTTGTGTAAAAGTAGGCTTTGAATGTAATAGTAAATAATATACAGCAAAGAAATGAATTTGAAATGCCGTATGTACAGTTCGTAAATTTCTTTGTTCTTCAGATTCTATTTACAAGCCATATTTGGGAGATAAAAATAAAAATGATGAAAATTATAACAGATTCAGAGGTAAAGGAAAACCAAAACAAAAATAGATGGAGTGCCTGAGACTGGATAACATGGTTGCAGTGGGCGTATATTATACTTAGTCTGGCCATAAATACTGTTACAATTAAAAATAAACAAAATATTACATTTGAATTTGGAATCCGTTTTTGTTATATGATTTTTCATTGTCTTTTCTTATTTTGGCGCCAAATTAATACATTGTACAATATTTTGCGATATTAAAATGGAGTGGGGTGATAAAGAGAACCGAATCGCTGTGATTGCATTACACAAAGTAGGTATGGAGCCAAATTAAATTTTTAAAACTCTCCATACGCTTGGTATTAGTCAAATGTTTGTGTACCGGGCTATTAATAGGTACAATGAGACCTCATCTATTTGTGACAGAAAAAGATCTGGCCGTCCACGTAGTGTTCGTACAAGAAAGGTGGTCAAAGCAGTAAGGGAAAGAATTCGAAGAAATCCTGTCCGGAAGCAAAAGATTTTATCACGGGAGATGAAGATAGCACCTAGAACCATATCGCTTATTTTAAAAGATGACTTAGGACTTGCAGCCTATAAGAGACGTACTGGTCATTTCTTAACTAATAATTTAAAAAAGAATAGGATAGTGAAATCGAAACAACTACTAAAGCGGTACGCAAAGGGAGGTCACAGAAAAATTTTGTTTACGGATGAGAATTTTTTTACAATTATACAAGATTTTAACAAACAAAATGACCGTATTTATGCTCAAAGCTCTAAGAAAGCTTCCCAATTAGTCAACAGAGTGCAACGTGGGCATTATCCGACTTCAGTGATGGTTTGGTGGGGTGTTAGCTATGAAGGAGTGACTGAGCCATACTTTTGTGAAAAAGGTATTAAAACATGGGCACAAGTGTATCAAGATATCATTTTTGAGGAGGTAATGTTCAATAACCAAGAATGGTCCTTCCAGCAAGACTCGGCACCGGGTCACAAAGCTCGGTCCACGCAGTCTTGGTTGGAATCGAACGTTTCCGACTTCATCAGAGCTAAAGAATGGCCGTCGTCTAGTCCCGATCTTAACGTCGGGCGGTGGGTGGTTGTAAAACTTTTCGCACAAATACATTCGCAAAGAGGGTTGACGTCAGGCAGGCGGCCGGTTGTAAAACTATAGCCAAATCATTTAAAGTGTTCCGGCTATTTCTTTTGCATTTTGCAAGGTCTTAGGCATCCTTGGGTGACCATTGACATGCATATTGCATATTATATTTGGAGAAGAAAAAGCAGAAAAGCGCACACCGGGCTCCAAAGCAGAACTGCTGAGGATGTCGGGATGCCGGGAATGCGCTTAGACGAAAAAGATACATATACGATATATATATATATATGATCAATGTTATATATCATATATATAATATATATATATATTATATTTATATATCATATATATATATATATATATATATATATATATATATATATATATATATATATGATCAATGTTATATATCATATATATAATGTATATATATATATATATATATTATATATGATATATAACATTGATCCAGTTCTTCAAAAGCTAAAAAAAGTCCTTACATTTCACCATTTTACACATTTAAAAAAACCGGTATTTTTACGAAGAGATAGTTAGTAGCAGAGATAATAGTAGTTAACTACACGTTTTCTTGTGACAGGAAAGTCGTCAACTAGAAATAACTTCATTACTTATCAATTTCGAAATATTTCAGTGGTAAACTACTTATTCAAATAAAATAGCTTTTATTTCCATTTTCGTTCGCATAGGCTTAAACATTTTAATATTTAATTAAATTGTAAAAACATAAGAAGACAGGTAAGGCGATTGTCATGTTATTATGATTTTTCTTTCGGCGAAAACCGTTTTTCTCATTTGCATTAGAAAAGTAATACGAATTTATTCTTATTCTGAAAACGGGATTTCTTGTGTAATTTTATTACGTTTTTGGATGATATGCCTTTTAATGTACGTATACACTTTCACGTCTTTACCCCTAATGGGGCAGACAGAGCATTTTGGGTCTTATATAACTAAAATCACTCTTGATCTATTTTTTTTATTTTTTATTATCATTGATTGACAAAAAAAAATTGATTAATAATCAATGATAATAAAAAATAAAAACATGAACCCTGTATCATGAATCGGAGCCCATATTTTCCAATGTACTCTTTCATTCAAGTTCTCGCTTCATGCCTCTCGTACTTCCATTCTTCATACTGGCCAAGTTCTTCTTCTTCGTGTAGGCGCGATTCCGGTTGCTTCCTCAGCTGTGCTGCTTTGGAGCCCGGGGTACGCTTACCCGCTTTTTCTTCTTCAAATATCACTTCAATATCACTGTATGTCAATGGTCACCCAAGGATGCCAAAGACCTAGCGAAGTGGAGATGAAATAGCCGGTACAGTTTAAATGATTTGGCTATAGTTTTACGACCGGCCGCCTGCCTGACGTCAACTCTCTTTGGGAATGTGTTTGTGCGAAAAGTTTTACAACCGGCCGTTGCTTGACGTTAACCCTCCTTGGGAATCCAATTGTAGCACGAGATGTTTGTGCTAGTCCTTAGTCCTTTAGTCGCCTCTTACGACATCCACAGGAAGAGCTGTGTGCACCTCAATTAATTCGCTAACAAAACACGATATCGCTTAAAGCTACGAGTAGGAACCTCGGGTAGCGTAAGGTTGGTTACGATAAGGACCTTGTACTATATTAGAGAAGGTCATCGGTCATTGGGATTATCTGTTAAAACTTTTTGTTACAAAGGGCTCAAGGAAACAGGCTTCTTAAGGGTCAAGATCAGAGCGTGCTACCTTAGGTTTCACTTTTAGAAAATAAACGGGCAAGTGCGAGTCGAACATGAAGGGTTCGTTTTAAAACGCTGAAGAAACACGTTTCTTGTATGACGACCCTATTTAAATTTAAACTTTATTTTATTTTTAGTATTTGTTGTTATTGTGGTCATAGTAATACATAATTGGTGAAAATTTCAAGTATCTAGTTAATGCCATTATAAAGATCAAGTTAAAAACGCTGAAAAAAACACGTTTCGTGAAGTGAAAGAGGACGTAGTGACAAAAGTAGATGGATGAAAATAGATTAACAAAAAATATTTATAAGGTAAGTGTGAAAGGAGGAGCGGGACAGGGTCGACCTCGGCGAAGGTTCTGCGATCAGATTGCAGACGTTCTGAAAAAGGAAGAGGTAAGAAGTACACATATAAATCATCATCATCATCATCATATCAGCCACAGGAAGTCAACTGCTGGACATAGGCCTCCCCCAAGGATTTCCAAAACGACCGATCGGAAGCGGCCTGCATCCAGCGTTTTCCTGCAACCTTGCTCAGGTCGTCTGACCACCTAGCAGGTGGGTGTCCTGCGTAGTCGCCATTCGAGAACCTTTCTGCCCCATCGGCCATCAGTTCTTCGCGCTATGTGCCCCGCCCACTGCCACTTCAATTAGCTAATCCGCTGGGCTATGTCTGTGATCTTAGTTCTTCTACGAATCTCCTCATTTCTGATTCGATCACGTAAAGAAACACCTAGCATAGCCCTCTCCATAGCCCGCTGAGCGACCTTGAGCCTTCTTATGAGACCCATAGTAAGGGACCACGTTTCAGAGCCATAAGTCATCACTGATAACACACATTGATTAAGCACTTTCGTCTTGAGGCACTGGGGTATTTTGGACGAGAAGACACTGCGTAACTTCCCGAACGCTGCCCAGCCGAGTCGGATTCGTCGAAAGACCTCTTCCTCGAAGCTGGAACTTCCTGCCTGGATCAATTAAACCAAGTAGATATACTGGTCTACAACTTCGAGGGTGGAGCTCCCAACAGAAACAGGTAAAGGCGTTACGTGCATATTCGACATGACCTTCGTCTTGTCAATGTTCATTTTCAGGCTGACCTGTAGGGAAACTCGATTTAGGTCTTCAAGCATCGTACTTAAGTCTTCCATCGATTCTGCCATGACAACGATATCGTCGGCAAATCGAAGATGAGTGATATACTCGCCATTGATGTTAATGCCCAGTCCTTTCCATTCTAGAAGCTTGAAGGCATCTTCCAGAGCAGCGGTGAACAGTTTTGGAGAATGGCGTGAGACAGGGAGATGTCATAACATCTCCCTGTCTCACGCCTCTTTGCAATGGTATAGCCTTCGTACTGAGCTCCTGTACTCGGACCGACATAGTGGCTTTGTTGTATAAACACTTCAACACCTCGATATACCGATAGTCAATACGGCACCGCTGGAGAGACTGAAGCACGGCCCATGTTTCGATCGAATCGAAGGCTTTCTCATAGTCCACGAACCCCAAGCATAACGGCTGGTTATACTCCCTCGTCTTCTCTATAACCTGCCGCTGCGTATGGATGTGGTCCATGGTACTATAGCCTTTTCGGAACCCGGCTTGTTCGGGAGGTTGGAAGGCATCAAATCTGTTAGCGAGACGGTTCGTGATGACTCTCGAAAACAACTTATAGACATGACTCAGAAGTGTGATGGGCCTATAGTTCTTTAAGAGAGTGTTGTCACCCTTTTTGAAGAACAGAACCACCACACCCCCGTTCCACGCCTCTGGCGTCACTCCCTCGAGTAGAACGGAATTAAAGAGCCTTTGAAGGACTTTCAGTACCGGCGTTCCGCCCGCTTTCAAAAGCTCTGCTGTGATTCCGTCATCGCCCGGCGCCTTGTTGTTTTTAAGCTGTTTGAGAGCCATCCTAATCTCGTACAGACTGATGTCCGGGATATCTTCGGTATGGTGTCGGGTTAACTTGGCTCTTGGATCTTTTGCCGTATTTATGTTAGGTTTTGCAACGGATGTATATAACTGCCCATAAAACCTCTCGATCTCTCCCAGAACCCCCTCCCCCGTCGACACAACGTTTCCGCCCTCCGTCTTCAGCTTAGTCAATCGGCTCTGCCCAGTAGACATAGCCCTTGCAAACACTTTGGAACCTTTGTTTTGTTCTATCGTCTCCTTAATACATTTAGTATTAAAGGAGCGAATGTCGTGTCGCAAGGACTTTTGAATTTGTCGGTTAAGCTTTCGATATGACTTAGCGTTTTCGGAGGTTTGCAGCGGCATGGATCGTCGCTGTGTCATAAGGTCTATATAAATATGAACCTTGAAAATATTTTACTCTTCTTTATTTTGTTTTTATTTTATTTATTTGGGTACGTAAAACAGGTTACAAACATTCACAACCAAATGAATACATACAATATTCAATTACTAGACTGTAGCCCAAAACATACGCACACAACAAGACTACGATTAAATACGATTTAAGATTATAATTAATGATTAACTCTTAATACATATTTAAATCGACTTGCAGTAAAAAATTAAATGAAATTATAAAATTATTACTAAGTATATACTTAGGTACATGCTACATATACTAATATAAACTTCTTTAAGGGCAGTCGTGCAAAAAGTACAACTAAATTGTTAACAAAATATTATTATGTACGAGTATGTTAAGACTACCATTGTATTATCATGTTTTCTGTCACGTAGTTTCAACCTGTCAATTTTTCCTTTCTTATTACGTTGCCTAAAAGTAATTTTCATGAGAACATACTACGTGACGGATATATTATCGACATACACGTGTATCGGAAAAATTATGTTTCGAAGTAAAATATACCAAAATATTATGTTGAAACTAGGGGTAACCTTTTGGATGAAAAAACGGTACGAGCTTTAGAAAAATACTTTGAATAATAAATAAATAAATGGATAGATAAGGACAAATCTCACTAACTAAATTTTTATATATTCTATAATATAACTTAGTATTCTATAATAAAAGTTTACATTTAGTCACAGAATACAGTAAGAGTATACAGAATGGAATCTCCTAAGGTACGCACAATATGCGTAACAAGAACGGGGGAGGGGTGCGAAGACCGGGAACGGGGTTCCTCGTCCCCGTCCCCGCACCTCTCCCCCGTTCTTGTGTGCCCGCGTGCGCCATGCAGTGTGTGCTCGCCTGCTGTCGCCCCTCGACAAGGCGAAAACGGGGGAGAGGTGCGGGGACGGGGAACGGGGACGCATATTGCGCGTACCTTAGGAGATTCCGTTCTGTATGTAATACTCTTACTGTCTTCTGTGTCTGGGGGTTACACCATAAAATAATACGATAGTCGTCCGATAGTGTCGTCCTGTACCTATCTATGTTAAACAAAATTAGACTTTATCATTATTTTGTCAATGCTCAATTTTGCTTGACACTGAAACGCGGATACGCAGATACGTTCGTCTTGCGTACCACTTTTGGAGTGACCCTGCAGGGTCACAACAATTAAAGACCACTTTTAGCGTAATGGCTGGTTAGATGGTGGAAAAAAGATTTAAAATAGTAATCTGTTTTTAGCCGCATCATCTATTACCATGATTTGCATTTTCACCCATTCCCTCGATTGTCTTTTACGATCTGCGCGGGAATAAAAGCAGCTGGCATTTTTTTTTCAAGACCTGCATGGAACATTTACTTCAATAGGTTTTATAAATTATTCGGTTATTTTTATCCCTCTAAGAGTACGACTTGACTTTATCTTGTTTGAACTTTTAACCACACAAACCAATCCAAGTTTTCTTTTTACTCGAACAAAAACTTAATAAACAAGCCAATCGTAATGTCATTCCTTGTCATATCGGTAAAAACTTTGACCAAACTTATTTACCCGGAAATAAAATTGAGCAACAAACATTTATTTCTTTGCTCGTCGACGTGAGTCAGGCACCCTAGGGGCCCTAAACTTTCGCAGAACAAGGCTGCATTATTAAGGGTAAATTTTTCGGTTATTAAACTTCCAGTTAGCACTATAACAGTAGTTTCAGTGTTTAGTTATTTTGGTAAAAACTCACTATTTACCAGGAAATATTGCAATTGCAATTAAAAAACAGGTTTTTCAGAATTTAATAGAAACTTTTTCAGAATTTAAAAGCAGCTTTTTCAGAATTTAAAAGCAGCATTTTTAGAATTTAAAAGCAGATTTTTCAGAATTTAAAAGCAACTTTTTCAGAATTTAAAAGCAGCTTTTTCTGCTAATCATGACAAATAAGTTAAGGGGAAGGGTGTAAAGTTGTGAAACCTTCATAATAGGCGATGGCCAAGCATTAGGTATACCACTATTTGTTAGGGATGTTTCCCGAACACTAAGTTTAAATTAAAAGTTTAGATTTTGAAAGAAAATAGAGGTTTTTCAGACGATAAATCATATAGATTTGAATACCAACAATTATTTTTTATATTTATAAAACACTTCATAGTAACATTCATTCACACAGAATATCTAAGGTTTTTTCGTTTTACAAAGAATATTTATGAGTTATTTAAAAAATAACACATATGATGACTGCCTTATGTTGACCTACCTAATATAATTATAATCTAAAGTTACAAGGGCTTATTAATTGTATTTCTTGAATAATAGCTGTTATAGTATAATTTGGAGGTGATTTGAAGGCAACATCGCATTTTTTTTTATCGGAAAAATTTTAAGCCATTGTGTTTTTGAAATATAAAGTGACTAGTGTTAGTCCTGAACTTTGCTGTTTTTTTATTTAAAAGTGAGTATTTCTTTAATATTGATAATATTTAAGATCGCTTTAAGTTCTATCAGGGTCATACGCGCTCTTAATAGTCACTAACTTAGTGTGCAGGTTTCCTTGGCACGGCATCGGCACGGTCATGTTTCAACGGTACGAGTATATAAGTCAAATTCACTGAAAATAACTTGTTTGTCTCTATGGGCTGCGCATCGCTTGTCATATTAATAAAAAAAGTTGAGAAGACTGTAATTGAGTGAGGTCGCTTATCGTTACTCCAGAGGTTTCAAGTTTCCTAAGTTCATTTATTCAAACTTTAACGGTGAACTGGTAGTGTGGCCTCATTTTCGTTCTGCGTTTTGTTTTCATTCGACTAAGTTATGTGTGTGATGAATTTTCTTTTATAGTGAAATCGTCACGCAAGTTTTATTCTATTTATTCTTAATTGTTCATCAAATACAAATTGTACAGAACAATAGGCGAACTTAATGAATTTAACTTAACTTATTTTAAGTCTTTATACTGAAAATTTCCATAAAATATTTGAGTTTTCAGTGCGCAAATATTTAACTAAATCTAAATACAGGGTGATTTTGAACCTCGTAGCTATTTTCAAGGAATGTACTCTTTAAGCGAAAATATATTTAAACTAGCTTTTGCCCGCTGCTTCGCTCGCGTCCTTTCTTAGCGGATGCCTACGTCATAACATCTACCTGCATGCCAAATTTCAGTCCGATCCGTCCAGTGGTTTGGGCTGTACGTTGATAGATCACTATGTCAGTCAGTCAGTCAGTCACCTTTGAGTTATATATATTTAGATAAAGCTTAAAAAATACATACACAATACTAAAAACCAAAGACATCAGCCACGTGCACGTGAGACTGGTACAAGCTTAATATTAACTAATTAGACAAATAACAAAAACATATATATCAACAAAGTTCTTAAAATTATCGTAAAAAATATCTATTGGTATCAATATCAATACTTGACGGTGTATGAACTTACCGCGGCCGGCGCGAGCAGCGGCATGTTACGCAACTTCTTTGATTCACATAAAACGCACGGAACATAAAAACTACATCGGGATAAAGAAAATGGGTTCTATATAACTATTCAGTAGGAAATAATAGTGGATAGATAAAGATAAAAATATATTAATTTTTCTCCAAAAATCTTAATTACTAGGTAGGTGACAATACAAAATCGATCGGTCGTTTTGGAAATCATTGGGGGAGGCCTATGTCCAGCTGTGGACTACCTGTGGCTGATATGATAATGATAACAATACAGGATAAGCAAGGCACAAAGTATAATAAATTTACCATGCCGGATACAAATAAAGAAAGATGAAAATTAAAATAGTAACCATATTTTTTTATACAGTGCACAAAGGCTTTCAAATAAAAAAAAGAAACATCAAAATCGGTTCACAAGGAGCGAAGATATAGCATAACATACCAAATAAATACTAGTGCTACAATTGCATTCCCAAGGAGGGTTAACGTCGAATGGCGGCCGGTTGTAAAACTTTCCGCACAAATACACTCCCAAAGAGGGTTGACCTCAGGCAGGCGGCCGGTCGTAAAATTGCAGCCGAATCATTTTAACTGTTCCGGCAATTTCTTCTCCACTTCGCAAGATCTTTGGCATCCTTGGGTGACCATTGACGTGCATATTATATTGGAGAAGAAAAGGCGGGAAAGCGCACCCCAGGCTCCAAAGCAGCACAGCTAAGGAAGAAACCAAATAAATATAATCCAAAAATAAAACGTGTTCTCTCATAGTCTTACTTAATTGATAACCTCTTCCTTTTTTAAAGTCAGTTGAACAGTAGACAAATACTATAAATATAGAGAGAAAAGATTTGATTGTGTTAAATAAGGTTTAAATACCTAAATATAATTTGTTCAGTTCAAACAATGATTTAACATATGCAGTAGGCAGTAGGGTAGTGAAACTTTTAATATATTTATTATGCATGTTAATAAGATTATTTCGTTTAATATGTTAATAACTTTCAGCCTATTACGAGTATTGTTTTTGGTCGCCAGAAATGCTTTGTGTAATGTTAATCGTAATACAGTGATTAAATTACTGTGAAATATATTTTAAATATACTTATTCTAAGGGATATTAAGGCCGTACCTGAATTTTCCGGGGTCCAGTGCTGTCCATATTTAAAATAAATCATTTCAAAGAAAACGGAGGCATCATTTAAAATTTTGCTACTACCAAGCCCTAGATAACCCTTCAAACTATTTAATGAACTACTGTTTACAGTTTAAAGTAAGAACGTTAAGCTTTACTATGTGCGTTCGCAAAAGTGCGTAGTAATGCTAGTAGTAAAGTAGTAAGCAGTCTCAAGACATGAAATTTGATAAATTTTAGTGAAATAGAAGCATTTACACAATAAATACCTTTTGTTTTATTTTCGCTGACGTTTCGTCCAGGTTGCACCGAACGTGGTCTGACTGAAGCAGCGATGTTAGGGCTCTTGCCCGTCCTCCACTTACTAACTCAACGATGACGACTAGGCACATTTAATAAATTTATCGAAAATTGAGTGTAGGCGATAAGAAAAGTAATCCGACAACGTACTAAAGTACAAGAGGTTGGTATAACCGTTATGAACTTAAAGTGGAACTGGGCAGGATACCTGGCCCGACGGAGTGATAGCAGGTGGAGCCAGGCTCTGACCGAATGGTGGCCCAGAACGGCTGAGAAGCTTTCGGGCGTCCGCCTATGCGATGGGTTGACGATATAATCAAAGTCGCGGGTCGCACCTGGATGACAGCACAGGACCGAGATGGGTGGCGTCGACGAAGAGAGGCCTATGCTCAGCAGTGGGCGGAAGAAGGGCTGGGATGATGATGATGATGATGATAAGAAAAGAGTAACAGAACACCAAAAATATATTTTTAAATTTTATTGTACTATGTCTGTATGATGTACGTACACGCTAATATTCGACACAACTGGACGGATATTTACGCGGTTTTAAATAATAGATAAAACTCTGCATGATTTAGAATTGTTTCATCAAATTCGAATGTCAGAAAAAAAAATATGGTCATACAAAAATATGTTAATAAAACTAAATTTTACGCCAATAGTCGCGGGCACCAGCTTGCTTCACATAAACAAGAAGCTAACAATAATGACCTACATAACCTAATAGTCAGATATAAGTATACCTATTATGTCTGTGAAACTTGCGCTTGGCAATACATTTTTTATGTTCCCCGACACCAAATGATAACGTAATTACTGTGTAAAAGTTTTGAAGTGTAAAATAAAAACAACGTGGGAAGTCACGCGTATGACTTATAAGTATAAAATGTTTTTAGATCCGTCGAGAACTCAATAATGCTGGTAATGTTTTTGTGGGTTAGTTTGTATGTTTTTCGAGGCGTATGTGTTGACTTGAGCCGTTATTTCTGAAGTGGGGTTTGATTAAAACAACTGACGTCTTTTATACGATTATTTTTATACTTCACTTCAGCACAATTACAGATACTTTCAATGAATGGATACTTTAAATTAACTTAGACTTGAGTTACATAGGTTTCTTTAGACTTAGTTCACAGCTGGGCGTTCGACACAATAATGAATCAGTGTTCCCAAGGGCAAGCTCTAACGATGCCTCCCTACCGCTGCTCTACTTTTACCGAACGACACGTCATTGGCTGGCGTTATGGCGCGCGGCCAATGCGTGGTACTAAACTCAATCAAAATACTATTTAAATTAAATATAAAAAATAATTAAACATTATAAAAATATGTTAATATTAAAATATACATTATAATACCTAATTACTTATTGAACGAATATTCTAAGAAATATATTTAAATAAGATAACAACAATGAAGAATGACAACATATGTATATGTAATTATGTATGTATTTACTTATACTTCCTGCAGCCTAAACTGGTCGATGGGTTTAAAGCTTGAGATATTAGATTCTTTTTAATTTTCAGTGACACTAGGTACCTTTATCAAAAATTTAAGAAAACAAAATGGAATTACTGGTGCTTAATTATTTCTTCATTGTTTTTGTTCGATTAGTGTATCAAAGTAAAGAATTTAATACAAGGATTACAAAAATATTTACAACTTATATGTTTACTTGTAATTTGGAATGAGAAATGCTAAAAAACATCACATAGCCTTGCTCATCCGAGCGTGTAAGGCATTTTTAAATTAAAAGCCAACCAAAGGCTTAAAACTCAATAGGTAGCATCGTTTTATTACAGAGTTCCTATCTTCTGGCTCCATCACCTGATCTAGACATGGGTAATCTCGACTCCGAGGAGTGTTTCGGCTCACTGAATCTTACTCCGCATCCGGTACCAACTCATCTTAATGATTCCTACTCCCTTATCGGCTCCAGCTCTGAGGTCCGTTAAGTTTCACTATTGAATCTACAGAATACAGACGTCCTTTCTGGTTCCGGTTTCAATACAGAATAACATTGACTCCTGACTTCCGATTCCTCCCGAGACGCGGTGGAGCCGAAACGCGGCTTGCGGCTCGCGATCTGACATGCGCCGCCGGTTCCCGGCGGGACCAAGATCAGATCGGTGCGGACTCAATAACTCGCGGCAGCCGATAACGATTACCGGGATTCAGTACGGGTATCGGCTCCTGTGGATGAATCGGCTCATTTAAATATTCAAATCCGGAGTTTCCCATGTCTAATCTGATCAGCTTCTTGTAGTTATAATATTGCAATGTTATCTGATTTACATAAGCATACAAAATCCAATCTTAATCGGAAACAGGGAAGTAGCTCAAATTTAACTTGCAAGATTTGACCCAAACAAGTAAATAAACAACAACAAACAAGGCAAGCTAAATAATAGCTTGTAATAAAAAATACCATGAGTATATCAGTAATTAAAATTCAAATCGCTCCCGTGGTTAATGCCTATAATTAAATGCTATAAATAATTAAAGTTCCACCTTACACGCGTCGTGTATTAATAATTCATATAATAGTCAAGCACAGTGTTACTTTGTCATTTTTATCTATCATCGGTACTAACCGGCTCTGGGGCAGTGTCTATATATTTTTATGTCGTTATTATAGTATTAAAATTACATTAGATACATTATAAAACAGTAATAAATTTTTATGTTGAATATTGTTTATGTCAAATAAGTCGTGGTCACGGTATTGTGGTACACCCGTTAAAAATGAAGTTCCTTACTGCAGAATCGATAGCTTTATGAACACTTAACCGAAAATTGAATTAAATGATGTTTTGTAAAAAAAAAGAATTTAATAATTAATTTCCAGAGGCACACTTGTATTCCAAAAAAGTTTAGATACGGTGTCAGCGATCCAAAAAAGCCCTGGATACCGAGTTTCAGTCAAATCGCATGCAGACTTTTTGTTTACTTTTATAAATGTATTATTTATAAATTTTCAAGTGTACGTACATAAATCAATAAAAAATAAAAAATATAACATACAACGTACAAAAAAAAAAAAAAACGACGCGTTGCACTCCGGGAGTGCCGGCAGAAGTGAAAACTTGAATATTAACGTTGTGCATTTTTTATATTTTGGAATGGTTAGGGAATCATTTTGCACGAATTGCTTTAACTATCAGTATAAAAGTACTATCATTTATGTGGTAGAATACAATATTTATTTATTGCGCTATCGTACACAAACATGAAAATTTATATTACATTAAAAAGTGTTCTGACGCGAGTTTATCATTTTTTACCCATTACAAAAAAAGTTCACAACGCCGCTAAAGAAGTTTTGCACTTTAAAAAGGTTTGGGCTCGACCGGGATTTGGACCCGGGACCTCTCGCACACTAAGCGAAAATCATACCCTTAGACCAACGAGCCGGCTGACAGCTTAGTCGAAATTATAGTATAAATACTTCCTCTCCTACGCCGCGCCGGCTGTCATTTCGTCTTACGAATTTTCGATCAGGACACGTGTCCTGACGCGAGTTTAACATTTTTTACCCATTACAAAAAAGTGCACAACGCCGCTAAAGAAGTTTTCACTTAAAAAAAAACAGGACAAGATGAAGAAACTAAGTGAAAATAAGGGGATTGTAAGGTAATTCCGCAACAGAATACATTTTAAACTAATTCCACAAAATCATATGTTTCAATTCCCCGTGTAATTGTTAGCAGCTGCCAAAACTACGGGCATAACCGTAAAGTTTAACGCGCTCGTTAGTCCGGTAAAACACCAAGTACTGGATTATTGCTGGATAGTTTTTCTCAATAGCCTCAAATGTTCGGTGGAAATTCTAGCGTAGTTTCTTTGTAGAATTTTCGTACTTTGTTACGTTCGTTAGTGTTTTGAGCATTTTTAAACTAAAGTATGTACTTAAATTAAATAATTTGGTAAATACAATCAAAAATATTCATTTATACGTAATAACAAATGTGGATTACTTTATTAATCTGGTTAAGTAAAGACTTTTTCTTAACCAGATTAATAAAATATTCTTCCATGCTGGTTTGGGCGAAAAGAAAAAAAAACATAGAATGTACCAGCTGCTTCTCTTCCCGCGCAGATCGTAAAGCCGATCGAGGGTATGGACAAGAATCTGAATCATATCAATAGGCGATGCGGTTGAGACCCAACACTATTATGATTTCCTTTTTCCATCTTCATGCCCACCATCACTCTAAAAGTGTCCTGGGCCTCTTTCTACCCCGTTAGGGATAAAGAAGTGATAGTGTATCTGTATAAGTAAAGAATAAAAAATAGATAACTAGTAGTATGTCCTAAACATTAAACTCACAACCCCTCTTACAACCATACATCTATTCTATATTTTAGAAAACTGAGAGACTGGGCTCATGCTTCATACATACATACGCCTGCTTTCCACAGCGGTAGGCAGATTTAATTGATTGTAAATTAAATACCTATGATAAAACTTACGCCGCCATATTTTTCAAAAACAGAACAGGGTCCCATGTTTGAGATAACTACGTAGTCTATATTTTTTATGTTAAGAGAGTTATACTCTAAACGCCACACCTCAAAGCACGCGTATCACACGCGTAGACTTTTATACAAACAAGTTGTATGACTCACAGTCCCTTGTTTGAAAAACTACAAAAAATCCCCTATTTATTCTACCTTCAACAGATATGACTCATGGAATCGAAGTAGGGAGTTTACAAGACTGTCAAGGCATAATTTATGGCACGACGAAAAATTGGAAACTAAATCAGAAAATATTAAAGCTACTAATTACAGTTATTACGATGAACAATTTAATTATTACTTTGCAGGACATTAGTCCTATATTATATTTATTGTATTAACAATATTGGAAATTTCGATAGGTAATATCGAGGAACTAATTAAACTCGAAAATAAAAAAGATTGTTTTTTTCTTTCTTTCAATAAAGCCTATAATAATAATAAGCTTGTAAAGCTAGCTTCATAATTTGTAACGAAGGAAGGACAAGGATGTATGTTGTAATGTACTCGTAACAGTGTGAATAATCGAAACGACCCCAAACATTTGTTCCAATCAACCAATGTGAGGCAAACGCCACTATTACCGCCCCATATGGTTAATCGCGTGTCCACATCAATATTCCCCTTAAAAACTATTTAACTAATTAAAGGGTCAGATTGCCCATCACCTGCCTTTTAATATAATAAAAGCACATTCCTTTTAATTAGTGATCGAGTTGATTAATACTGATGGTGAGGCCGCGTTACTTATTACGATCATATTTTATTCGGCTTTTTTGGTATCGTTAGATAATAGACTGTTTCGTGTGGTTACCGAGTTCCGTATGGTTCCTGAGTTCCATGTTGTTCCCGGCAGAGTAGAATAGGACCATTCCAAATCTCAACTAGAGTCTCCGGTCGTCCACGGGGTTTGTTCTGTAGGTGAAAATTTCCAGAACAAAAAGGTGGAACCAAAAACGTAACGTGTTATTAATCCTTCGAGCTGTTACTGCAGCGTTGGTGCCACGGTGGAACTCAAATTCTTAAATAACGCGATATTTTAGGTTTACCATATTGTGAACAGACCGATGTCAATGAAAAATAAAATGGCGGGAAAACAAATGAATCACATAATTACCTCTAGAAACACAAATACACAAGCCTAAATTTGAAACCAATTTGAATTTGGAATTCCTAGCCAAAAGCGAGATATTTGAGATCAAGGTGACCAGCACGACAAAACGGCAATTTCATGTGTAAAGACCTAATATTTGAAAAAAAAGGAAAAAAGCGTACCCTGGAATCCGAAGCACAAGACGAGGACGAAAACTAAATCCATACTGAGTCCAAGAATAAATCAATTCTGAGTTCGACTATTGTAATTGTTTCAATATTGTCTTATCCACATGTTAATCAACCCCACGTCTATGTCGCTCCACACGTGACCAATGCCTCTTTGTGCGCCACAGTATAATGTATTCAGTTAATTGGCCGGACAACTGACGCTGTGCTTCTGAAACGAAACGATTTTACACAGCTTTTGCTTTAATAAAGCCGTACGGAAATAATTTCTATTGAGTTTCCGCGTAGATTTTTGTGTGTTAAGGTTTTCGTTATTGTGTCACACGGGTCTAATGTGAAAATGGGCGTACCCCAAGGTTCAATTCTAGGACCGTTCCTTTTCTTAGTTTATGTCAGTGACTTGCCTTACATGGTTGAGAAAGAGGCTGACATGGTGCTGTTTGCTGATGACACCTCGCTAAACAGTGATGCTAGCGCGGTGAACAGCACCTTATCTTTAATTTCTGATTGGTTTTCGGCCAATAACCTCATGTTAAATGCGAACAAGACCCAATGCATTCGATTCTCTCTTCCTAATGTGAATCAAGCCTGTGTTGACATACTAATTAATGGTCAGAAACTCGATCTGGTTGAAAGTACTACCTTTTTAGGAATCACAATTGATTCGAAACTTCAATGGGGCGCTCATATAACTAAACTTTCTAATAGGCTTAGCTCTGCGGCTTACGCTGTTAGGAGAATAAGACAATTGACAGAGGTAGCAACTGCTAGACAAGTGCACTTTAGTTACTTTCACAGTCTAATGTCTTACGGGATACTTCTATGGGGGAGTGCAGCCGACATTCAGACTATTTTTCTTTTACAAAAAAGAGCAATTCGTGCTATTTACGGTTTAGGATCGAGAGACTCACTGAGGGAATTATTCAAGGAAATAGGTATACTTACTTTTGCATCACAATTCATATTTGAAAATATAATGTATGTAAGGAAAAATATTTCCATGTTCAATAAAGTAAGTGATTTTACAGATAGAAATTTACGTAATAAGAATGACTTAGTTAGCCCGTATTACAGGCTGAATACAGTCAGTAAGTCTTTTATGGGGAAGTGTATACTTTTTTATAATAAATTGTCAGAATCGGTCCTTGATATGCCAGACAGAAAATTCAAAGCTTATGTAAAGAAAGTACTTTGTGAGAAGGCTTATTATAGGACCGATGACTATCTTAAAGACAAAAAGGTCTGGCTTGAGCTTGGCGCGGGTCCCTATTAAAGGTTTGTATACTTAGACATGTCATAATTTAGGTACATTGGTACATACTAAATTTACAAATTGACATTATTTTAAATTTCGTAATTCTTATAATTCAATTTAATTATGACATAATAAACAATGTAATCTCTGTCCATCTATATAACAAATTTTAAGTTTTTAGTTTGTTAGTTGACGTCTTTGGAGAAAACGTGCAGTGCAGTTTGTTGCCGCTTCTTCTGCACTTGCGCCTAGGAAGCGGCGTAAACTTAGCTTTAAGTAACGATTTGACGTCAACATTTGTGCAAAACAAAACAAAGTGACTATTATTAAGAGATATTATAAATATCCTATGATAATAAAGATATTTTGAATTGAATTGAATTGAATTGTGATATTAGCTTCGCTTCGATACAGAAATGTTATTTACTTTTTAGTTTTTAATTTTTCAGTTTGTTATTTACTTTTTTTAAAAGCTTTTTAGTTGCAACTGTCCTGTTGTCTGTGTGTCCGTAATCAAATCTTTCGTACTTGTTACTACCGTACATCGTACGTCATTGTGCAGTGCGTCACAAACTTTTTACAAAATAGTGTTCGTTTTTAGGGTTCCGTAGTCCACAAGGAACCCTTATAGTTTCGTCATGTCCGTCCGTCCGTCTGTCTGTCCGTCCGGGCTCGTACTCCGCCCCTACTGAACCGATTGTCATGAAAATTGGTGGAGATAGATATTGAAGTTCCAAAAGTTGGTTTTTAAAATTATGAAAAAATGTTTTTGTTTCAGCCTCCCATACAACAAAAAGTGAATTTAAAAAATTAAATTGGACTAATCCCAATGTGTGGGATATCGTTGAAAAGGTCTTTTAAAATGCAACAAAAACTGCTTTGAAACTATGTAGATCAAACCCCCAGTCTTGAGATAATCTAATACAAAGTTAAAATTTGAGGTGTACCCCCACCGTAACTTTTGAAATATTACTAAAATAATTCTGAAAAAATGTGGTATATACCTCAAAGTATGTACTTTCATTTAAAACTATAGTTATTTTTTAATACGTCATAAATCGTAAACCGCCGTAATCTTCTTTTGAAATCACACACTTTCTCTTCGGTCTTTTGGGGCCTTCCAAAGGACCGAAGTGAAAGAGTGTGATACAAATCAGATCCAGATCCAACACGTAGAGGCTCTTTGGAGAAGTTTATGTAACGTGGCATTCCTATCAAAACCCACTCTTGGATATACCAATGAAAGGTAAAATAGGTTTCGGCAGGAGAAGGATTTTATTATTATTAACGAAAAATATAATAATGTATACCTACCTGTATTCGGGAACACAGGCGTATTATATTTTGATATAGGTACACATTAAAATATGAAAAAGCAATCTAGAAACTACTACCTATTTTACTTTTACAAGGAGGTTAATATTACATTATTTAATATAAACAAATATAGGCGTGATATTTAAAACTCCACAAAAATATCCATTACCTTTCCAACACTGCTGAAGGACTCTTACCAAAATCCCGCACTTTTATTTGTCTGTAACTGAATACTTTAGGCCGCGGTCTTACTTATAACGGTGAGCGATGAACATGCGCGCGTGTTAGAAGTAGCGGATAGAGAATGCAAAGGGTCTCAGTAGTTCCTTTAGTACCTTTGAAGGAACTACCAAGTCAAAAAGGCTCAGTACTTTCGCCAAAGGAACCACTAAATGGACTACTGAGAACAAACGCACTTTTTAGCAAGGCCCAATAACTAACTTTTTTGTACATTTGTGTAAAATATATGTAAGTTTTGATATTTGTAAAAGTTCTTAAAGTTAAACAAGATGAAAAGCAAGGGTGTTCTTATATTACCATCAAATATTACTTAGTAATATTTGATCGATGATCAAACTAACAGATAAGGGATCGGTGTGGAGTGAAACAGGACGTAGTGACAAAAGTAGAGAAAAGGATGTTAAGACGGTTTGGGCATGTAGAAAGAGATTAACAAAAAATATTCATAAGGCAAGTGTGAAAGGAAGAGCGGGACAGGGTCGCCCTTGGCGAACGTTCTGCGATCAGATTGCAGACGTTCTGAAAAAGGGAGAGCTAAGAAGTACCCGTAACCGAAGGGCATGTATGAAGAGGTTGATGAGTCTAGATAAAGCGAAAGAGGTCTGTCAGGATCGTAGCAAGTGGAGGTCCATAGTATCTGCCTACCCCTGTGGGACTGATAGTATGTATGTATGTAAACTCACAGATTTAAATCATCTTCATCATATCAGTCACAGCAGAACATAGGCCACCCCAAAATATTCCCAAAATGACCGATTAGAAGCGGCCTGCTCTTTTCCTCTTGGCCTCTTCTTTGTTGGTTTGGGAGAAAACAAAAAACATAGAATGTACTAGCTGCTTCTCTTCCCGTGCAGATCGTCAATGCCGATCGAGGGAATGGGTGAGAATCTGAATCATATGAATAGGCGATGCGGTTAGCAACTATTATGATTTCCGTTTTCCACCTTCATGCCCACCATTACGCTAAAAGTGGCCTGGGCTTTACCGCCCTAGGCTCTGTCTACCCCGTTAGGGATAAAGACGTGATAGTGTATCTGTAGAAGCGGCCTGCATCACGCGGTATCTTGCAACTTTGCTCAGGTCATCCGACTACCTAGTGGTGGGTGTCCTACGCTGCGCTAGCCGGTACGAGTACGTGGCTGCCATTCGAGAACTTTCCTGGTGAATCGGCCTTCAGTTCTTTGCGCTATGTATCCCAACCACTGACACTTCTATGAGCTAATCTACTGGACTTTGTAATGCGATCTTTGTTACTACGAATCTTCTAATTTCTACCGAGCATATCCCTCTCCGCCCGTTGGGTGGCCTTCTTATTAGACTCATAGTAAGGGACCACTTTTCACCGCTGCAGCCAAGCCGCCACCTTACACCGTCTAACTAAAGTACCCAATAGACAAAGGTTTGAAACTCCCAAATTCACCAGCAGAATATTAATAAGGTTAAGATAATTTATGTCAGCATGCGTAATGCTCTTTCGGATTATTTAATTTCGTGCATGATGTATTGCGAGGTCACGATTCCAGATGATAAATTCGATATAGTTTATGTTGTCTAGTTGAAAAGTCTTTAAAGTTTTTTTTTATGTTATAACGAGGCAAACGAACAAGCGGTGCAACACCAGGGGGGTAACAAGAGCGTTACCGGCCTTTCAGAAAGATATAGACTCGTTTTTTGCAGGTTTAAATGTCGTATCGGTTCGGGAAGTCGATCATAATTTTAAATAATTATACTCATATGGTTAAAAACTATTTGTATGTCCGAAAGATCTTCTGTAACATCATTTAAGTAAAAAAAAGTATATTAAAATTTGTAATTATTTTTTATAATGTAATATTTGATCTTAAATCCTTACGGTCATATGTTAAGAATAAGTTCATTGTATCATTATCATCAATTGTAATATTTATATCACTATCATTTAGCAAGACCTTTTGTAAGAAAAAAATAGTTAATGTCCTGACGTTATCTGTAATCATGATTATGATAGTTATGGAAATGAACTTTAGGTTAATGGATGAAATTCTAAACTGGCATTTGAATACAAAACATTATTTTAAAAAAGTATCCAGAACAAAAATATCCCGAAAAAACAAAACAAGTTTGTTTGCTAGACAAATAAAAAAAAAACTCGACTTTCAAGCATTCACACAATATTTTTGAACGGCTAAAACGATTTTGATCAAACTAGCTAAGAACCATCTCGATAGAAAAGGCTTTCGATTTTAAAAAAGTCACATTGAAATCTGTCTATTCGTTTAGCAGTTACGATGTCACTAACATACACAAACACACAGACACGTCAAACTTGAAAATCCCTCTTTTTCGTCGGAAGTTAAAAAGAAAACTACCGCAAAAAAACAAATACTAACGATATATAATACCTATTTAAGCATAAAAAGAACACTGTTTGAAAACTCACTAGGTCAGTAATATACGAGTAGATAAATGCTACAGATTTAAAATTTTAACTTGAAAAATTCGTCATAATATATTCCCACAAAATATTTATTTTTAATTTCTGAACGTAGTTGATAATAAAATCTACCCTTCATACGACTTAACAAGCACAATTTATTGACCCCTTTATGAAATCTGTGATCTCTTTTCTTATGAATAATAAATGAGAGAAAATGTACTAAGATTACTATCGAACTTGCCGATGGTAAAAACAAAATGGAGTAAGTAAATTATTGTTTCTCTTTGGTGGTCGTTGCGAAACGCTAGTATCGGTAGCTTTTCTTTAATGTAATTAATAACTTAAATATAAACTAGTGGTAGTGAGAACAGTAGACCTCGCGAGCCCTTAAATATAACTATGCAATAACCAACACTTTTCCTTTTCCCCTGGCTTAGCAAAGCCTTATTATAATGCAAATACAAGTCCAAATAGTAATTTGCACAACAAAATTAAGGCCGTACCTAAATTTTCCGGGGTCCAGTGCTGCCCCCATTTAAAATAAATCATTTCAAAAAAACGGAGACATCATTTAAAATTTTACTACCAAGCCCTAGATAACCTTTCAAAGTATTTTATGTACTACTGTTTACAGTTTAAAGTGAGAACGTTATGCTTTACTACGCACAGTTGCGAAAAATGACCACTTTTGGCAAATGTGCGTAGTAAAGCTTAACGTTCTCACTTTAAACTGTAAACAGTAGTTCATAAAATACTTTGAAGGATTATCTAGGACTTGGCACTAGCAAAATTTTAAATAATGTCTCTGTTGTCTTTGAAATGATTTATTTTAATTGGGGGCAGCACTGGAATCCAGGAAAATGCAGGTACGGCCTTAATGTATACTAAACTTATTGACGTGTTAAACTGCCTGCAAAGGCCATGATACTGAATAAAATATTTGATTCTTCATTAACTACAGGATATATGGTAACTTTAAAATTCACTGGTGTGTGTTGATACCGATACGGATTCAAAATTATAACGTCTTTATCCCTAACGGAAAAGACAGAGGCTACCTGTGCGGCCTAGTGGTCATCATGCCAGGCTGTCACACCAGATGTCCCGGGTACGATCCCCGATCAGTTCACGATGGAAAATGATCTCTTTCAGATTGACCTTGATCTTGGATGTTTATCTATATTTATGTATTCGTTATAAAATATAGTATCGTTGAGTTAGTATCCCGTATAAGTCTCGAACTTACTTTGGGGCTAGCTCAATCTGTGTCTGTCTGTGTCCGTACATATTTATTTATTTAGAACTAGCTTTTGCCCGCGGTTTGCTCGCGTATCCCACGGGAACATTACATTTTTCTGAGATGAAATGTACCCTATGTCCTTCTCAGTACTCCTAACTATGTGTATGCGAATTTTCAAGAGGATTGGTTCAGTAGATAAAGCGTGAAGAGGTAACAAACAAACAAACAAATATACAAACTCATTTTCGCATTGATAATATTAGTTAGGATTAGGAGTAGGATTCAGGGTTATAAGATCCAAAAACGAATTTCGGCGTTATTTTGGTTTAAGTGCCTTCTAAGCCTATAATACTAAATAAATATTTGATTCTTTGATTGATTCTTTGATTCTTTGGTTTCAGAAAGCGTATGGGAGAAAAGGGCTGAGAAAGGCACCTGGAATCATACATGTAGGTAAGTGAAACAACCATTATATTTGGTCATGCTCCTTATGTCTATCTAAGTTCTAATGGGTAGATATACATTTGTGCAGATATGAGCTGGGTTTGGATAGTAGATTTTGTAGTTTTGCTGCTGGACATAAAAAAGGCGCTCCAAGACGATGCGTATATTTTGACCAAGCAAGGAAGAAGAGAGTTTTATAGTTAGACAATGTTGCCATTACACAAAATTTAATAATATAGTGTTGCTAGTTTCAATAATATTTAATTTCTCTAAGTCACAATTTCTTGAAGTTACAATATTTTGACATATCACAAATACAACGTCGAAGGGACATACCAGTAATAAATCGAACCACGATCTATACTAGAGATCATTAATAAATAGTATAATGAAATTAAAATAATTACAGCAATCATATAAAAAACAATCATATATCGTTATATACTCGTATATATATAAATCATGTGTTCAAAGCGCGATAGTTTAAAAACCAATAAAAAATACAAATTCAGCATTTCCATACAAAAGTGTGTTGCCGCCCAAGCGATTTGTGGGAATGACGAATTTTAATTGGTTTTTTGACTTTTATTTAAATTTCATTATACTTTAGTGATCTAGTATAGATAGCCTGTGATTACATTTATTACGGGTATGCATCCGTCGACGTTGTATAACAATACAATTAGCCTACTTTGTAATTACACTATTTACTAGAATAAAATTTTATATTATTAAAGTATAAATATATGGACCCTTTTGGGAAATTACCTATTAAAACCGTAAGTACTACTTACTTTTAATACAGAGTAACAGTATTAATATGCACTGCAGCCATTAAAAAAACCTTTTCTGTACTTTTTCTGTAAGAACATTAGTTCAAGTCCAACTAAAACTTCTAGTTATAGCGCACTATTCGAACAGAGTCTGCATGATTGATTTTCTCTCATTAGTCTACTACCTAATCGACTGTGCTCGAGTAAACTAATCGCTTGAAACTAACTTCCAGTACGAAGCTAGTCTTTAACATTGAAGCAGTGCCTCTGTACAACTTTTATTTTAAGTAAATATTTACAATGTACTTAATTATCGTCATGTTCTTCGCCATCTCCCTTTTTGGAGTCAGCTTTGTATGTCAACTCCCTCCATCGTTTTCTATAATTTACCATATCTGTACTAACCCCCCTCTCCTTCATGTCTCGCTTCACACATTTCCCCTACGTCTTTCTAGGTCATCCTTTATCTCTGTGGCTCATAAGTTATCCACCTTCAAGTTAACCATTTTATTAGGTAGATTTTCGGCATCCCGCCTCTTGATTTGACCGTACTATGTTAAAAGTTAATTTCACTTCTTTACAATCGTGTAATTGACATAATGCGTAATAAATCGAACCACCTGCTATACTAGATCACTTTAGTATAATGATATTAAACTAACAGCAAAAAAAAATCGACATTCATACAAATTGTCCAGGTGGCTGCACACTTTTGTATGGAAATTTGGTTTTATTTTTATTTTGACTGTCATTTTAATTTCAATAAATATATAGTATTGCCAATCGATGTTATTTCGCTAAAGGTTCTAAATAAGAGAAAAAAAATGATAAAATTATGCGAATTTAAGCTTTTACTTTTTGACCAAAAGGTAGACGTGACACAACTCACTCCTACAAATTTGGAACCTCAAAAACAATTTAAAAATTAATTATAAAAAAAGTCTTAAACTAAAGAGTTCGCAACACTCTCTTCCCCCGAACTAGAGCACAGGCAACCGCACCAGTTTCCTAACTGGGCATCTCAGCACACCTGCCTTGGTTGTAACATCCGCCACTCTTATATTTCCATCCTTGGCGGGATAAACCGCTGTAATTCTTCCTTTCGGCCAAGTCCCTCGTGGAAGATTCTCGTCTATGATAACAACAACATCTCCTACTGCAAGGTTTCGGTGTGGGTTTGTTTTCACCTGTCTCGGACTTAGGCTGGGGAGATATTCTTTAACCCATCTCTTCCAAAAGTGATCGGATAGCCGTATGGCCTTTTTCCAGTTTTTGCGACAAGTCAAATCACGATCACTTAATTGAACTTGAGTTGCAAAATTCGAAGAACTTGATCTTCTTGAAAAAAAATGATAAAATTATGCGAATTTAAGCTTTTACTTTTTGACCAAAAGGTAGACATGACACAACTCACTCCTACAAATTTGGAATCTCAAAAACAATTTAAAAATTTATTATAAAAAAAGTCTTAAACTAAAGAGTTCGCAACATATAGTGATAGTAAATTAATTACACGTTGTATGTTCATTCCTGATCTTATCCATCTTTGTCACCCCACACATCCACCTAAGCAGCCGAATTTCTGCTACATGTAACTTATGTTCTTCTTTCTTCTTCGTAGCCCAACATTCCCTCGTGACTTTCTAAGCAAGTAGGAGTTCGTGAAAATTTGTATGCCACTTGTGGTCAGCCAACCAAGTAGGGACCACGCCCGAGGTTGCATAACTTGCGTTAAAACACTAGTGATGCGTACTCCCATCGCGTCCTCTACCTGCTCCCAGTTCAAACTACCAAACACTTGTAACACATTGCAATGGAATGATCCCCGTCGGATTCGGAATAAATCTGAAACGGAGCAATTGCTTCGCAAACATACGACAGCCGATGTTTGTGCTCACTTGAGAAACGTGGTGGTTGAATTCTGAGGCGTGAGAGTGAGTTTATTTCAAATAAACATAGAGAGTGTAATTTAAACTCCAAATGCTTTCATCGTCATCATCAGGTACTTTTTTAGTCTCCACTTTAGGAGCACGACTCTCTCTATATTACCAGAGCCATACTTGGCTAGAGCAGCCAAAGAATTTGGACTACACTCTCCACGCTGGCCAGACAAGTAGGAGAGGTCTCATTGATGTTTCAAGCTTTGTTTAGCTTGTGTTTCCTAAGTCGCCTTCTACGACATCCACGGGAAGACTTGGAGTGGTCCCACGGCACACGGCAAAAACTTTGGATGAACCAAAGAAAAAAATTGTTGAGTGAATCCACAACAATAAAAGAAATATTCAAAAGACATTACGCACAAATATAATTTTGGCGCTTGCCGAGATCTCACCATCTAGACAAAACGACAATGTTCTTATTTGTCTTGTCTTAAAAGAAATTTAATGATAAAATTCAGCAGACGGTAAGTCTGGCAAATATTTTTAATCCTTCGGAGCAAGTAGCAACTTTTCGTCTAAAATTCTTACGTACGTCTGACTTACTCCATTTCCACTACATAATTTTAGCCTCAATTTCTACCTTAAAGACTAAGTTAAAGACGTTCTTAGTGTCAACGTGGTGCTTCCAATGAGTCAGCCCTATTTTTCACCTGATAAAGAGGAGAATATATTACCCTAATCTAGCTATTAAGCAGTAAATATAAAAGTCTGACATTTCAACTAGTTTTAAGAGTACGTAAGTTCCTTACTTGAACTTTGTGCTAGTTTGCACTTTTTAGGGTTCCGTGCCCGAAGAATGCAAACGGGACCCTATTACTGAGACTCCGCTGTCTGTTTGACCGTCTGTCCGTCTATCACAGGGCTCTATCTCTTGAACCGTAATAGCTAGACACCTGAAATGTTTACCGATTATGTATTACTGTGGCCGCTATAACAAAAATACTAAAAATAAGATAAAGTTAATAATCAAAGGGGATCGTCATACAAGAAACGTGTTTCTTCAGCGTTTTAAAACATTGTACGGTGGTACGAAACCCTTCATGAACGAGTCCGACTCGCACTTGCCCGTTTATTTTATTCTAACACCATAATTCTTCCATGCTGGTCTGGGAGCTAAGAAAAATCTTAGAATGTACCAGCTTCTTCTTCTCAGTAGCTGTAAATTCTAAGCTTTTTTTGCAAGCTTTTTTTTAGTTTAACCTGTCCCGTTGTATGTGTGTCCATCTTGCAAGCTAAGTTAAACCCTTACCATAATTCGGTTAAGTTAAAACTTCACATACTTATGTAAGTTGGGTACCAATGACCTGATCTCACGATGAAGGCGGAAAATTACCATGGCATCTCTGTGATAAAACAACATAACTCCACCGAGTTTGGGCTCAATTGATTCGTCTTGAGGAGCATTTTATGTTCATTGTTTGAGATGAAAGCATGTTTTTAAAAATATGTTTTTTAAATCTTTTTTAGGTTCAAAATTTAAAGTAAGTTTAACCCTATTTGTCGTAATGGGCAAATCGCTCTTGCATTATCTAACTAGGTAATTACGAATTTATAAGTTAGCTATCTGCTAACTGATTAATTTAATGGTTACCAGTTATTCATAGCGCGCGCTTAATTCATTGAACATCGCAGTTAGTACACAGAAATGTGAATTCCAGTTTGACTTGACTTGATGTGTAATAATTTTAATTTTTTATTGTTTGTGTATATAAGTATATGTATATAAGTGGTGTCAGATTTAACGACCTTCGTGGCGTGGTCAACACGCTAGTCTGCCAATTCGGAGGTTCTGGGTTCGATCCTTAGCCAAGCCAAGTTGGAAAATGGCTTTGTTCAAATTGTCCTAGGTCTTGGGTGTTTATCTTTATATGTATTTATTATAAAATGTAGTATTATTTATTATAGTATTTATTTTGTGTATGTGTCACTACACTTTCATAAGATACGAGTACGTGTTATGTATGTAAGAATATATAGGTATGTATGTATGTATAAATATATAAATGTATATATGTAAGTTTATTGCATGTATTTATGTACTTCTGCGCCTTACCCACTTTACAACTTGAAGTCCTACTAGCGTGGGTGCCTGTAAGAAATTGCTTTTGCGATAAGGCCGCCATTGTACATAACATATTGTTATCATTATTTACTCTTATGTATTCTTGGTGCAATAAAGAGTTTTTATTATTATTATTATTGTTGAGTAAGTATCCCATAATACAATACAATACAATACAATACCCTTTTTTGCACAAAAGTAAAAAACAGGACATAATTATCTTAAAAACTAGGTAATGCATTAAAAAATGAATATTACAAGTTTAAATTTACCTTATCTATTTGTTATTTACTTATTCTCGGCAGTTGGGTTTTCTTGCATACAAAACCAAATAAAACTGCAATATAACACGAAAAGAAAAACTGCGCATCTATGACATTTTTTGGGCTCTCTCACTCACCGAACGAAGCATAGAAGCGGTGAAGCTACTACTCAGACGTCGATTTTCTGTGAAAGTGGTACTTCTCCGGACAAGCCGGCCCATTCATGCTACTAGCAAAACTGAGTGTTGCCGGTTGCCGGCTCTACAACATCTTATTTTGTGATTTGTCCATAATTATCTAGCATATTTTTTTTTTTCTTTATTATCATAGGATATTTATAATATCTCTTAATAATAGTCACTTTGTTTTGTTTTGCACAAATGTTGACGTCAAATCGTTACTTAAAGCTAAGTTTACGCCGCTTCCTAGGCGCAAGTGCAGAAGAAGCGGCAACAAACTGCACTGCACGTTTTCTCCAAAGACGTCAACTAACAAACTAAAAACTTAAAATTAGTTATATAGATGGACAGAGATTACATTGTTTATTATGTCATAATTAAATTGAATTATAAGAATTACGAAATTTAAAATAATGTCAATTTGTAAATTTAGTATGTACCAATGTACCTAAATTATGACATGTCTAAGTATACAAACCTTTAAGAGGGACCCGCGCCAAGCTCAAGCCAGACCTTTTTGTCTTTAAGATAGTCATCGGTCCTATAATAAGCCTTCTCACAAGTTATTAGTATAAACGAAAATGTGCTGAGTTCTGACGTGAGCTAAATTAAACCATATCGCTAGCCACATTGAATAGATATTTCTTTGAATTTCTTTTCCAAGTGAGACTTTTGTACGTTAGTATTATTTATTCTGTGGTCAAAGTATTTTTTCGGTCCACATCCGTATTTATTATTTTAAACGTTTTGTGTATTTTAACATTTAAAATTTGTACTAACCGTAATTATCTACTATAATATACTTAGTTTATATTATAATACACATTTAACGGCAAATATGATTGTTATGTTTTAATAAAATGTTTATACTTAAACTATACCTACTTTTACTTATGTTTTTAGGTATTTCAATAGGTAAGTATAATAATTTGGTAGATGACTTGGTCAAAAATTAATTATCTGGTACTGATAAGGGAATAAAACGTCACTAAATGGTGTCACTTGTCATTGATCATATCCAATTTCAACATACATATATCTAAAGTCAGTGCCGGTTTTAGCTCTACCAGCGCCCCGGGCGAGATTTTATCGCCCCCCCCCCCCCCCCCCAAACTGCAATTCAGACTCTGACTTAAGCTTCAATGTTATAGGATTTATTTCTGCCGACGGGGGGGGGGGGGGGGTACAAGTACGATATAGGATTCTCCAAATTTGCCGTAGGAAAAAGAGTAGGAGTTGCCGCCATTAACCAGCCGCTATTTATTATTACCTGTGACCCCCCCTTGCCCAAAAACGCCCCCTGTCGGCCCTTTGTATCTGGCGCCCTGGGCGTTCGCCCAACCGCGCCCTACCCTAACGCCGCTACTGTCTAAAGGCATCCGCCATCTCGACAACAGCTTTTAATGACAACTTATATTGCAAAGCGATATAGTTATAACGACTAATTAAACATAAAAATTATTTGTAAAGGTAAATTGACTCGATTTACGAGGAGATTATTTTCAAGAGCGCTAATTTTTGTATTTAATTCTTAAACAACGACGTGAAATTATAATAAATATGATCTCACAACTAAATTTGTTCCAAAACTTCCTTAATAATGTTGGAATGGGGAGAGTGTACCTATTTAAAAAACAATAAAGGGCTGTCTGTTAGATAATTTTGTAGAGTGATTTTCCAATTAAGACAATTTGACTGAAGCGAGCACAAATCGAAATTCAGCGCACTAATGAAGCTATTGTAGTAATCATTTTGGCGCCGGTTTTTGCTCGCAATTATCCGAAACCGGTTTGGTTGCGGTCATTTTAATCAGCTGTTCTGCAACGCGTACTTACTTAATTACTGTTACAGGCAACTGGGATTGGGTAATAAAACTATGACTATGTACTAATACAAGGTACCTTTACTAAAACATTACAACATACAAATTTCTAGAAGAATATTTTTAAGTGTGCAAATTGAAGAAAATAAGACTTGTTATAATTCGGAAAAAACTATAATGAATATAACATTGACTTATATATTACTGGCGTAGTATAAAAACAAAAAAAAAACAATTTGTCCCAAAACCCAAGTTACCCAAGTTATGGTCTACGGTAAAAAAAAATCGAAACACAGGAGCGATTTGCCAATTATGACATTCAACACGAATCGAAATTCAGCGCACTAATGAAGCTATTGTAGTAATCATTTCGGCGCCGGTTTTTGCTCTCAATTAACCGAAACCAGTTCGGTTGTGGTCAATTTAATCAGGTATTCTGCAGCGTTCTCTTATTTACTGTTATTACCAACTAAGATTAGGTGATATTATTATAACGTCTAAAATGTAACACCAATGTTGGCCAATTACTTATTTTTAAAAACAAACAAAAAATATTAAAATAATATACTGAAAAAGAGACATGGAAAGCACTCCACCATCAAAAGCCCAGCTTTTGACGAAAAGATTTTTCCCACAGCCCTTTTTGCTGGAAGTTCAATGAATTTAACTTTATACATTCCCTAAGAAAGATATAGCGAAATTATAAAAACTATCGTCGTTACACATTAAATTTACTCTAAAATGAGCACTATAATATTACTAGGGGAGTATAGTAAAAAAAAGTCTACTGTTAGATAATTCCGTAATACAGTACGATTTGCCAATTATGACTTTGGCTGAAGCGAACACGAATCGAAATTCAGCGCACTAATGAAGCTATTGTAGGAATCGTTTTGGCGCCGGTTTTTGCTCGCAATTAACCGAAACCGGTTCGGTTGCGGTCAATTTAATCAGTTGTTCTGCAGCGCTACAATTGTCGTGCGTACCCTTAATTACTGTTAACCCAGATTGAGCGATACCAATTTGCAAGAGTTGCTAGAAGTTTAAACGGCAGTTTACGATTTAAAACCTGACGAGCATTTAATATAATAATAATAAAGACAATCCTGATAATATTAATCCCAATCTATATCCTGATAATATAAATTAGACTAACACCTTACACAAGACAGCGTAGAATTCCTGCCTGATACAGACTTGGCTTAAGCTCGTAGTATCAGTATACCAGTTTGACGAAGACCGAGAATAAAAATATACATATTATTATTTATATGTAAAATAATATCATAATTCATTTAGTTCAGGCAACAAAACAGTTTAAATTAAATAAACAACTATACCTTAACCTAAAATACATTTGAGATAATATAACTTAACACTAAGGCACACGTTAAGGCTGCGACGTGTTGCGCGGTATCGAGACGTCCGGTATCGTTCCGGGAAAATGACAATAAACCACACCCTTCACCCAAACCTTCGGATCCATGAAGGTCATCAGCTTCTCTGTCGGGACTCGCACCATAAAAACGAAAGATTATTTCTGGCTCCCTATATCTTTCCTGGCTATCTCTTGGAAACTCTAGTTTTAATTACGATCTTGTTTATGAACTCGACATATTATATGGTTCCAGCTTTGAACAGTTTCACACTGTCTCTGGTTCACTAGTTTAAAACTGTCATGAATTTTATCAGATTTTTCGTAAGTAATTCAGTATTGTATATATTGTTTAAGTAGGTAAAGTAGTAATTTTATAATTGTATCTATTAATGTTATTTGATATTACATTTTTAAAGAATAATTATTATGTTTACGTTAGGTTGTATTTGTAATCCTATTGTGTGCTTATGTTTTGGGCTACAGCCTAGTCTTTATATATAGTATTTGTTATATTTGTGCAAATGATTGCATCTTGTTTTATGTACTAAATAAATAAACATGCTCGTGAGCGACTTTTAAAGCCAGTTTTAGTGCACGAAATAGTTTAAATTCCGACAGAAATATACAATAAAATATGGTAAAAAACAGTTGATTTTCTTCAGATTCAATTCTAAAATAAACCGGCCAAGTGCGAGTTAAACTCGCGTGGAGAGGGTTCCGTAGAATTGACTGAATTCTTATAAGTTTTCCTGTAATCTACAAGCAATGAACTTTGTATTTTTTTCAAAATTTTAGGCTGAGTTGTTTCTGAGTTCCGTTTTTTTATTTTTTGTACGGAACCCTAAAAATGTGTGTTCCTGCCTTCGCTACAGAATAAGTACTTACTAACTTTCCCATTACTAAAATGATACATTTTATTATTGTTTGGGTATTCACAACTTCCTTACCATAAAGAAAAATATAAGTCATACATTCATCTAGATTTTAAAAGTTTATTTGTATCTTTTCACAGTGAAGTTATTTATGAACTAGTTAACATAAACCACGGGCATAAAGCAAAAACTACGAAGTTGAAGATTCTTAATTAGGGAAATGAAAAGAGCAACTCAGCCGAAGAACCCGAAATGTGTGCTTTTCATCTAGGAAAAGTTATTCAAAAGTAATTATGTTAGAATTTCTACATTAAATCAACAGATTTAATTAAAAAAAGCGGCCAAGTGCGAGTCGGACTCGCCCATGAAGGGTTCCGTAGCAGCAAGCAAACGTTCAAACCAATTTTCGGTGGAAGTGTGCATGGTAATGTACATCATATATTTTTTTTAGTTTTATCATTCTCTTATTTTAGAAGTTACAGGGGGGGGGGGGGGCAACATTTTACCACTTTGGAAGTGTCTCTCGCGCAAATTATTCAGTTTAGAAAAAAATATATAATATATTATATATATATAATATAATAAAAAGAGTCTTGCGGCCCTAAGTTCTGTCTGCTCCGTTAGACATCCATCATCATTATCATCATCAGGTCTTTCTAGTTTCCATCAGACTACAGGAGCACATATATATACAGAGCAGCCAGAGGATTGGCCTACTCTCTTGGTTCGAGTGGTCTCACTGATGTCCAAGCTTTGTTTAGCTTATGTTTCCTAAGTCGCCGTCTACGCCTTCCACGGGAAGACTTGGAGTGTTCCTATTCAACTCTGCCGGAAACACTCGTTAGGTATTTTTTTTTTTTACTAGCCACCTCTTTTTATCTATCCCTCTGTTGGAACCCAGTTTGTGGCAATATGGGCCCATCTTTCATTTTTTTAGGTTAATTTTTCGTTAGGTATTAAGATGTGATAATTTATCTGAAATGGCACTTGATTTCGATTATTTTGTATACTTCCGCCACTATTTAACTGTCGTACTCGCGACACGTGTTTCACCTCTACACGAGGCATCATCAGGCACAAAATCAAATATTTATTCAGTAATTAGGCATTTGCAGGCACTTTTACTCGTACACGTCAATAATGATAGTGTACATTACGGTGTAATGTTTATTTATATTTAATTTTTTTTTTGTTCAAAAGCTACCGATACTAGCGTTTCGCAACGACTACTGCTGAGAAGAAACGCCGAAAGAAACTCATATACACAGTATTGGTCGCCTACGAGCCAGAAGGGCTTTGTCAGTTTACAAAGATATTATATGCCTAATACAATGTTATCACAACATAATATGTAAAGCTTGCGAACGAGTGCCGAATCCAATTTACAGAAATAAGTTACACTGAGTAGTCTTAATAAACGGAGCCGAGCTGACCAGTCCCTACTGGCGGCACCCGTTCACGAGTTGACGCGTGGATCAGCCATCTCTGAACTCAACCATATTAGAGGGAATCCAGTGACCCAACCCAAAAAACTAAATAATGATCATTCGGCGGTTAAACGACGAATTAATATCTAGTTTTTCCTAAGTCAAAGTTACAATCAAGTGCCATGTAACTTTGACTTCCGCAAGGTAACGCCTGAATTCATTACGTATCTGTATTGTTTACACCGACGGGTAATATGACTTCTTTGTAACTTTGTAAAGATGCTACATGCCACAGCTATGCTGCATCTCTTAAACCTAATATCTTCATGTCTTCCTGTCCACTTCTAATTCTTCATTTAATTTCAATTTCGTTTCATTCAATTTTCGAATCATTTACTTACCTCCTCCTCATTTTTGACGCATTCCACCCACAAATTAGATAGATATGTTCATCATCTCTTACCTTGACTACTTGATTCATCTACCGTACCTATATAAATAAATATTATTCATAGCCTAGTTAAAAAAAGTTGTGTTACAAATAAATTTAATATAAATTAAATAATGAAAATAATGAAATGGTGGAAAAATACTACCGCACGCCGAATTTCACCACCATTTGATATTCTTACACGAATTAGGCTTGCGTCACTAACACTACTACCCACTATTACAAGTAAGGTATCTGATTTAACCCATGTTACAATGAAGTTGAAAATCAATTAGAGTGTAGGAAAACCATACAATATTTTTATAGGGTTACTGCATCTTGAATGCCTAAAAACCCTATAATTTTTTTTATATAATCTGTTGTCGTCGAGTCTATACTCTTCCACCTCTATCTCCTACTATCTTCTATATGGGAACTCGCCTTGAGCGCCGGGACAGGTCAAGATCCCACATTGGCGCCCAACGTGGGGCTTACGATGGTTAAAGGTTACGATTTTTTTTATTTTTTTTTATAATGACAAATCACACTGATTGAGCTAGCCCCAAAGTAAGTTTTTTTAAACTTGTGTTATGGGATACTAACTCAACGATAATATATTTTATAATAAATACATATATAAATAAACACCCAAGACCCAGGACAATTTGAAAAAGGCCATTTTCCAACTTGGCTGGGGATGGAACCCAGACACTCCAGATTATCCAGATCCAGCGGACTAGCGTGTTGACCATTAAACCACGGAGGTCGTCGGTTTATGAAATGAAAGAGATATTGCAGATAGGCGAGTCATAGCAGATTTTTCTATGAAGCCTGCTCGTACATTCTGGTTTGAAAAAAAAGGAAAAAATGAAGAATATACCAACTGTTTCCCGCGCAGATCTTAAAATCCGATCAAGGGAATGGACAAGAATTTGAAACATGTTATGAGGCGATTCTCTTTCCGCGCAAATTGTAAAAGCCGAGCGAGGAAATGGAATTTGATACATACGTGGCTAGCAACCCATCTCTGTTCTAATTCCATTTTTCTATCTTCTCATCATCATCATCATCATTCACAGCCTTGAACCTCCCATTGCGGGGAATATGCCTCATTCAATGAATGCCATTTACCACGGTCCTTAGCTACTCTCATTTACATTCGACCCGTGAATTTTCTGATGTCTTCTACCCATTCTATCTTCTCACCTAACATTAATTTATTTTATTACTTTATTGTCCAAGCTATAAAGCTTTGGAAAGTCTTACCAGTATTGTTCGGAAGGCTCAAATCCTTATTTCATTTAAAAATCAGGTAAAGGCACATTTTCTTCAAAAACTATCACATAGTTCTTAGTGTATGTAGGTATTGTTATCTTAGTATAATAACTTAATAGTGTTTATTATTTCTATGTAGTTTATTGTTAATAATTAGTCATTTAAGTATACCTTTACTATTTTGCACTACCCCTGCCATTCTCCACATTACCCGGTTGGTTGACTAGTAGATAAGACCGCAAGGCTTTAAGTCCACCATTACACTTGTGTTTGTGTATAAAGTGAAATAAATAAATAAATTACGTCAAAAGTTTGCCATTACGTTAGCCTTTTGGTATAATAACTAGTGATGTGATACCATAGGGCCATCATTAGTTATATGATAATGAATCTGAATCTTCTTTATGTGTAAATAAGGCTTTTAACGTCAACGAAAATGAATCGGTAAAATAATATCATGGTAGGTTAGTCAGTTCACACCATGTTTTTCCGTCCCAAGGCGTGTGTAGGAAGGTCTGCGTCAGAAACAACGGGCATCCTAAACACATAGATCCCGCAAATAGATTTATTTGCTTTGGCTCCTGGGTCCATTCGCTGCGCATAAAAAGCAACGTGCCTGACGGTGCCTGGTTGTTTTGATTACAACAACTTTGTCGGAAGATCCAAATATGGTGTATGTATAAAAAGCACACACACATACCCAACCCACAAATGCAAATTTTAACCTTGCTAAGAGGCATTTTATAATCATTGGTGACGCGCGTATTTCGGCGCAGTTTTTCGATAGCAAATTTAAATAAAGAAACTACCTTTTCGGGCGTAGCGTAGGCTGCAAGCAGCTCGCGGTTTTTCATGCAGCTGTTGAAGTTGGCTGAAGAACATATCCAGTTGAGGAAATGGGTAAAAAGTACAGTCAGTACATGAAACATTAAAAAATGTGTGGGTGGCCATCTTGGAATTAAAATTTGTTTGCAGTTTTGAGTTTCGCGGGGTAGAAGGACGTTATGAACAAATTAAGTTAATATTCTAAAACCCAGACGCCATCTTGGATTCCAAAAAAATATAAGATTTGGATGCCGCGATCCAAAAAACCCTTGCATACTTAGCCAGAGTAGCCAGAGGATTTGGCCTACACTCTCCACGCTGGCCAGACGGGTTGGAGAAGTCTAATTTGATGTTAATAACCTTTGTTTAGCTTGTGTTTCCTAAGTCGCCTTCTACGACATCCACGAGAAGACTTGGAGTGGTTCTATTCTACTCTGTCGGGAACCACACGGCTGACTTCTTCTCTATGACTGTGTCTAACTGACCTCTTTTCGTATTGTTTGTCTCTGCTTTTGACTCGTACTTTTTTATTAGCAAAATATTTGTTACTTGAAAAATACTAAAATACACAAGTGTTTTGTTCACCAAAAACGTTTATTTATATTATTTCACGAGCCCTCATCCCCTGTCCTCAACAATGACCATTGACATACATCTCATATTTGGAAAAAAAAGGGCGGAAGGTGGACCCCCGGTTCACACTAAAGCGACGATAAAAAATTGGGAAATTGTAATGTCTAGACACTTGATTGAATATGAATATTAATAAAGTACACATACAGTTCACTCTAATTTTCAATTGCTTACAATTTAGTGTTTGTTTCATTTACAAATAAAAGTATTATCAAAAGAACACGGTGTTCGGAAAAAATGCTATAAAGTAGACGCGGACGAAGTCGTCTTCCACAGCTAGGTCGTAATACACTCTTATTTTTAATTGAGTACACATTTTTAAGGGGTGATTCAGTCTATCATTTTGAACTACTTTTCCCAATAAATGTACGAGTATAACTAGCGAAATACGAAAAAAAAAATTTACTTCCCATTAGTAACTAGACGACCTCCGTGGCGTAATGGTTAACACGCTAGACCGCCAATCCGGAGGTTCTGGGTTTGATCCCCAGCCAGGGCAAGTTGGAATATGGTCTTTTTAAAATTTTCCTGGATCTTGGGTGTTTATCTATATATTTATTTATTATAAATATAGTATCGTTGAGTTAGTATCCCATAACACAAGTTTAAAACTTACTTTGGGGCTAGCTTAATTTGTCCCTATATATTTATATTTATTTATTTATTAACTAGCACACATGACTATACTTCGATTTGTATGGAAATGAATAATTTTTTTTCATCTGTCTATATATACATTTACTAGGAAAAGTTGTTCAAAATGATGGACTGAATCACCCTTTTAAATATGTGTACTCAATTAAAAATAAGGGTGTAACGTGTAATTACAAACTAGCTGTTGATGATGACGTTCGTCCGTGTCTACTTTATAGCATTTTTTTCGAACACCGTGTTTTTTTGATATTACTTTTATCACTACATAGTATAAAACAAAGTCGCTTTCCACTGTCTGTCCCTATGTATGCTTAGATCTTTAAAACTACGCAACGGATTTTGATGCGGTTTTTTTTAATAGATAAAGTGATTCATGAGAAAGGTTTTTATGTATAATACATACCCGTGCGAAGCCGGGGCGGGCCGCTAGTTTGTGAATAAAACAAACACTAAATTGTAAGTGAAGCTTACCACAATACAACAGTAAAAACCACACCCAAAGCGAAAACTGCATACAATCGCACAGACAAGCACACAAAATTTCTAACAATCATTGTTATGGTTTCTATTGCGTTGATAAACGCACCATTTAATATTTTTTCACAAACTCGCAATACTTCCATGTGCAGACAGCGATCAGAATCAGTGAAATTTGTATATCCATGACATAATTGATAGAAATAGAAAGACAAATAGAAATAGTAAAAGTTAGTCGTTCAAAAGTTAATATACACTGTTAAAAATTATGTAATTTTACATGCAAAAAAATTACATAAACCTGTAAAATTCCCGAAAAATGAAATGAAATTTTACATAAAAATATGAAATTTTACACAATTTTTGTCATTGTGTGTAGTGAAGTCTAGTTATTCGGAGAAACGGTCCTTGTCACATTTTTACATATTTATTCATTAAAAGCGAAGATCTAAATACGTAACATCCTAGTTGCAAAAATGTGTTTTTCTGCCGCATTATAAACTTTGTTGCGAGTGTGTTACGTGAATAAATACAAGCAAACGCAAACAGAGTACAATAACCGTATAGTTAGTTGTTACATGCTTTGTAACAAGCATGTTGCAATAACAATATGGATATTTGAAGCTCGGTGGAGTTTTGTAAAATATTGTACAACGTTTTCAGTTTTGTTTTTACAGAATACAAGATGCCTACTACAGATTTAGCAAATATTTATCGTATAAGATAGTTAGCCATGTGGTTCCCGGCAGAGTAGAATAGGACCACTCCAAGTCTTCTCGTGGATGTCGTAGAAGGCGACATAAGAATCACAAGCAACAAAAACAAAGCTTGTAAACATCAATGAGACCTCTCCTACCCGTCCGCCAGCGTGGAGAGTGTAGGCCAAATTCTCTTACTGCTCTGGCCAGGTATGGCTCTGGTGATACAGAGAGGGTCGTGCTCCTGCAGAGGAGACTTGAGAACTTGCGCACTGGAAAATTAAAGACTCCAAATGATTGAAAAGATTTGTTTTTCATGTGTGTAAGTGGCCAACACTAGTGTTAAATCTTTCAAGCTGCCGTAGGGCATCTGACATAGCTTGACGACTGCCATACAATGATAACAGCCGGGACCAACGGCTTTGCATGAATTCCGAAGTACGGAAGAGCTCGAGAAAATTTTATGCTACTTGTTGTCACCCAACCAAGTGCGGACCAGGGCTTGGAATACCGGTAAAATCTGGTAACGTTCATTCTGTCAAACGGCGTTAACGGTATCAGCAAAGATAACGATATGCTGGGTAACGGTATTTTTCCCACTAGTTATCGTTAATCAGATAACGTTACCAATGATATTTACGGTAAAAGGTATTGGTAACAATGTATTTCTTTTCCATATTTGACAGAATAAATTGATGAGAATTTGGCTACTAGAAAGAGCTATTTATATAATATTTTACTTTTTATTTTTTTAAGTATTGAAAAAAAGTATCGTTACTTATATCGTTAATTTATAACGTTACCACGAAAATAACGTTATTTAACGTTACTTTTAGTGTGAACTAGTAATAGGACTTTAGAAAACATCTTTTAGTTGGTTATATTTTATCATGTAGCCGTCAGATACCGCCGCTTTTAAGGTGTGTCGGTTTTAAATGAATTCTGAATTACATTTACATGTGTTCCATGTATGAAGGTGAAAAAAGATGGAAAACTGACGCGTGTGATGTGACAAACACTGCACTAACTTGGTTTACGTAGTCAAAATATATTTAATATTGATTGCATAGTCCCAAATTTAAGGTAAGGGTGAGTTAACGAGATATCCAAGCAGATGTCTTAAATAATAAATATTTATCTCTCTAGGGTAAATCCCAAACACACTCGAATTTCTCTTTTAATAGCTCATTAAAGTTTAAAACAAATTATGAAATAGGCTTGTTAATTTTACTCTGTTTTCATAATTTACGTAGGTACTAATATTCTCTGCTGTTCCAAATCGTGCTGTTTTGACTACTTTTCTTTCAGAGTAATTTTACCTCTGGTATCTAGAATACTGCAATGTAAAATCAGCTTTAATACCATACAAAAGCCATACAAGTATAAATGAAAGTTACATTTTCAATTAAGAAAATTTGTTAGTAGCCATGTCAATATGTAAGTCTACGACGTTAAATATTGATAAATGAATGGCGTTTTTTAATGTAAATGACTATTTAACTAATATCTTGGAATTAGTTAACATTCTCTCTCTCATCTCAGCGCATTCCCAGTTGCATCCACAGCTGCAACGCTGCGAAGCCCGGGGTCCGCTTTCCAGCTTTTCATTCTCCACTTCGCACAATCTTGAGCATCCTTGGTTGTAAGACGATTGGCACGCATATCATCCTTGACGACGTCAAGCCAGCATTTCTTGGGTCTACCACGTCTGCCGGGCCCGGGCGGAGGCAGCATGACTATACATTTGATTCCCACGTAGCTTGCCGGTTTCCGCAAGACATGACCGTATATACCAGCACAGGCGACTTTCTTGCAGTTTGTCTGCTATGTCACGGACATGAAGGCTGCCGCGGATGCGGGTGTTTCTCACGCGAACTCTCCATGATACTCCGCATATCCAGCGCAACATTTGCATCTCCGTGACACGCAGTTCCTGCTTGTGTCGCTCAAGTAATGGCCACGCTTCACTACCATATAAAAGGACAGGTCTAATGATGGACTTGTAGACCTGTCCCTTTAACGTAACCGGCATTTTGGGGTCACAAATGACATCCGTCGCCTCCCGCCACTTTGCCCATGCGGCAGATATACGGGCCTTGACGTCCCAAGTATTTAAACTGCTCCGTACGCTTGACCAAGTCTTCAGCTATGAGTACGGGTGGGGGATCTGTAGAGTTGCAGGTCATGTATTCAGTCTTCGCCACATTTAGCTTCAGACCACCGTTCTCGAGTGACTCCCTCCACGCATTTGCGCGTCGCACCAGTCCCCTCTGTCCGCAACCGCCAGTGCGATATCTTCAGCATACATGAGCAGCTACGGGGGTTGCTCGTGTGTGTCTTTGATGCTGTTCGACACTTCGTCTAATATCACACTAAGCAGGACTCAGAACCGAGCCTTGGTGGACCCCGACTGTAACGGGGTTTGGTGTCACCAACAGCAGTCCTAACTATAGACTCGGAATCGCGGTACATGTCGCGTCATGTCAATATAGATCTCTGGCACCCCTTTGGACCTAAGTGACCACCAGATCATCTTTCGGGGAATACAGTCAAAAGCCTTCTCCATACCCCGAAACAGAAAAAGAAGAGGCGTATTCTTTGCCCTGTATTTCTCCATGATGACCCTTAGGGCAAAAATAAGGTCTGTAGTGCCTAGGCCGGGGCGAAAAACATACTGACACTCCGAGACTGCACTCTGAGAGCCGGAGCCGAGAGTCTATTATCCTCTCGAAGAGCTTTATGGTGTGTGACATGACCTTAATACCGCGGTAGTTGCTACACTCTTGCACCGATCTCTTTCCGTTAAAGACTGGAGTAATAATACTGCAGGGATTTTGCAGGTGAAGAGTATGCGGTTAAAAAAGTTTGTTAAGATGCCCACACAATGGGATCCCATAGCCTTCCAGGCTTTGAATTACTAATAAGAAATTAGTTAACAGTATTCGAATAGAATAGTTGCAATATTTTTTAATTGTACAATGTAATTCATCATCCAGGTCTTTTTTAGTCTCCACTGCAGAAGCACGACCCTCTCTGTACCTCAGTGCCATACTTAGCCAGAGTAGTAAGAGGATTTGTCCTACACTCTCCACGCTGGCCAGACGGGTTGGAGAGGTCTCATTGATGTTTATAAGCTTTGTTAAGCTTGTGTTTCCTAAGTCGCCTTCTACGAGTATGTACGACATCCACGGGAAGACTTGGAGAGTAGAATAGGACCATTTCTACTCTGCCTTTCAAAATATAATGTATTAAATAAAAATTTGTGTAAATCTGTATTGCAACAAAGCCAATCAGGTTGTGCATAGATATTAGCTTCTTTCAACGTATCCTTCCAGCAAAGGTCGTTTCAAAACGCTAGTACCTAGTTTGTAGCTTTTGAACTGAAAATACTTTAAAAATAAACTTTATTAGGTGATATATTTATCTTGCAATTGTAGGAATATCAACTCTTTGTTTATTGTACTAAAGTTGCTTGTTTGTTTTTCGTGTGTGTAAGTGACCAACACTGGTGTCAGATTTTTCAAGCTGACTAAAGGCGACAGTCATAGCACAACGACTGCCTTACAACATTGACAGCCGGGACCAACGGCTTGACATGTCTTTCGAAACACGAATGAGCTCGAAACAAGTTTGTTTGTTTGTTTAATATCTTTATTGCACAAAAATTACATTTATGAACATTATTTAATACAAAGAGAAAAAGAAATAACTTGCAACAAAGGCGGACTTATCCCAAAAAGGGATCTCTTCCAGTCAACCCAGTCTTCAAAAGGTTACATATTTTTGGAATGGGTGGAGTGTCAATATAATACAATAGTTTATGTCGCTAGTGTTACTTAACTTGCGAAAGCGACGCTCCTCAAGCACTAATTAATGTTACTTAGAAATTTAATCAGTCAGTGCTAAAGAAATGCTTTGTATGTATGTATGTATGTAGAGTAAGTTACAGTTAATCAGCCCACAAAGAGGATGACGCGCCCCTGTGACGTTGTGCACATTGCACTGGCTTAATTTATTAATTCACTTCCGGAATAAGGTTAGATGGATGTGTCATATAAGCTCAATTCTTTCTTTAGAAAACACAAACATTAAATCTAAAATTACAGATAAAACACCTCGTCAAACGCACCACACTGAGGCAATGTAACCAAAATACTGGCAGCATTTCCCGCTGGCGATGCTAATGCGCTATGCGAAAAAGTTGCCAGCTCTTGAAACACACATTGAGCTTTTTAAACGGACTGTTTCAAAGATGCAGTCACAGACCATGGATATATACAGACCTGATGACGCAGTCTGCGACAATAAACTCTGGAATATGATATAACAAGCGAAATAGTTTGCCTTCTATGATTTTTAGCTTATGCTTGTTTATCGTAGGTAGGTACCTACCTACCTAACTGAGCAAGCAAGTAAAGTTCTAAGTCTACTAAAGCGTCGTTTGTATGCATGATTGAATGTATGTATACGTACGTTCTTAAGTGGGTTATGTTTGTAAAATAATCTAAAAGATCCAAGTATTTTATTGTCTACTACAATAAAATACATGAATTTAGAAAATACTATGTATATGTCGCAGTTGGATGGTATAAACTGCTAATACACGAAACCTCTAGTTGTTTGGCATGACAGCTCGGTTTTGTTAAACAGCCATATATCGTTCAGCTGGATTGTCTAAGATTGTGCAACGTGTTACGTTCATTGAAACCGCTAACAATGTTTCCAAACGGCTAGCGGTTTTGTGAAACAGTAGCGGTAATCCGCTGTTTGACGACACCGTTAAACAACCCAACTGCGACACATGCATGATAGATTTTTTCGACATCGAATTTCATTTCCCAGAAAACTATTCACGATTTTTATTGCTATAGGTTAGCCTTAACCTAGTAAAATGGATAGAACTTTTCTAGCACTCGCCGACTGCTACCGCGGCACGCTCGCTTCGCTCGCTCGGCTCGTGCGTGTGTTGGTCGCAGTTCTAACCTAACCTAACCTATAGGTTTGCCCTAACCTAGTAAAATGAATAGAATATTCCTAGCACTCGCTGGCCGCTGCCGCGGCACGCTCGGTTCGCTCGCTCGCCATTTCCACTTCGTAGGCATTCTAAATTGTATATAATTTCTTTAGATAGAATGTTCAACAACTTCTCTAGCCGCATGGATGAACACAAGTCGTTCATTCCATTCCGCGTATTAGGGTTCGTTGTTTTACAAAACCGAGCTGTAATGCCAAACACCTAGAGATTTAGTGAATTAGCGGATTATACCATTCAACTGCGACATGTACATAATTCTAATTTGTTTTTATTGCAGGGTCTAACAATTACATGAAACAAACTAAAAGATACTATTTTAGGGGGGTGTTCAGTCCATGATACTGAACATCTTTCCCCAAGGCACTTGTATCGGAATATGAAAAATAATTTTGACCTCCAATACAAGTTTACCGATGAGCCGAAAGAAAAAACATATTTTTCATATTTCGATATGAAAAATATGTTTTTCCTTGGGGAAAATTGTTTAGTGTCATGGACTGAATTCTCCCTTACTATATTTTGTTACACGTTATAATATCTATTTTTTAATTAATATTGAGAAGTATATTGTTTTAAAAAATCAAAACAATTTACCATCTTTTGACATAATTTTCAAACAGGCTCATCTAGTAATTGTAACTCCTGCTTGTACTTCCTGTTTATTATCACAGGGCACATAAATTCGTCGCCCTACGGTTTTGTCCACTCATAAACCTCTTGGGTAAATGCCACTCAGTGTTGCCACTTTAATAATAACGTAAAAGGTCATTAAACTTAGCTAATTGAAATATAGTGACGACCTTTTTGGGGACTTTAATTAAGTATAGTTCGAGAATGCAAGTAATTGAAAGTAATGACGCGCATTCGTATCATTACTTTGTAAATTTTATACAAAATTTGTTTTAATAACAAATGTTTTAGGTTTAGAGCACGTTTGGCTACATTGGTCCACACTCATATAGGTAATATAATCAGCCATTCCGACTCGCTAAGAAGAAGTACGTTTTTAGAGTTATACAACGTGGAAGAGACATACCCGTAATAAATCGAACCACGGTCTATACTATGCTAGATCAATATAGTATAGGTAATAAAATTAAAATAACAGCCAAAGAACAAAAAAAATTTCGGCATTTCCATACAAAAGTGTGCAGCCGCCCGGACGATTTGTATGGGAATGTCGAATTTTTTTTTTCGTTTTTTTAGTGTTATTGTAATTCCATTATACTTTAGTGATCTAGTATAGCCCGTGGTTCGATTTCTTAAGGGGATGTCCCTTCCACGTTGTATTTTATTCTGAATGCGAGTAATTTTTCATATTTGTTTTTTTTTACAGGGTACTAGAGAGTAATATGATCAGCCAGTTAATATGGTCACTTTTCATATGGAATACATAGTCACTTACTTACATGGAATAAAAACTGACTTTTTGACATAAATATTACAGCAAACTAAACATATTTTACAGTGAAAGGAATTTAGAACTTAGAATGTACCAGTTGCTTTACTTCGACGAATTGGGCTTCGAGTGAATGGGCGAAAATGCAAATCATGTTAGTAAGCGATGCGGCTAGCAACCCATCACTATTTTGATTCCTTTTTCCACCTTCTCGCCCACCATCATGGTAAAAGTGGCCTTTGGGAAGATCCAAAGAACTCTGTATGCCTCGGAACCCTAAAACTCAGTTGAAGTTGCTTTGGTAGACTCACCCTTAATTCAGTTAATTTTACCAAATTAGGGAGCACGAATGACAAACAAAAATTGCATTACATGTCATACCTTTAACTGGCATGTATCATATCTTTTACTCGTAAGATTAAACGAATACCCTCAGTGACTGCAAGCCTTAAACTTTGTAATGTCTTAATGAAACATTAATTAACTGTAATGGGGGCAATAAGGGATGCCGGCGGAACGAAAGGATTATTAAGCTATTCCAAGTTTGGTATTTCAGATAACATTATTAGGTGCGTTCATGATTATATTTTTTTTTATTCTATTGCAAAAGTATAATAATTAAGGAAATGGGCGCAAACTTTTTTGATTTTTGTATTTCTTTTTAGCGTTTCCGCCATCTTGCTTAGAATGAACTTCAAAATTCAAATGTTTATTACGTAATTTAGGCAGTAATTTCAGAATTCAGTAATTTACATTGCTGTATTGTATATGTTACCGTATGATTGTGCACACTGATAGTTTATAAACTGGCGGATAGATTGTAAACTATCGTAAATTAATACGTTATATTGTGAGCAGTACAGTTCACAATTTATCGTCAATTTATAATTTCGCACTATAGTTTATTAACTCTCAGCGTTCACAATCATACGGTGACAATATATATCTACTTGTATTACTTGCGGTCTTATATATTTAAGATACAAACTTATAACTTAACTTATATACTGATAATGAAGTAGTTTTTCATTGCCTTCTCCTTATCTTACACTAGTAAACTTTTAAAAGTTACCAACATCAGGCCTGTGTCACTCATCGTTTAGGTATCGAAAATGTACCTACATTATTACTATGCGCGCAGGCGGCCCCTCCGGGTGGTTAATTCAGTTATACGAATCGTTTGTCCATAGTAATAAGAATAAAATTGGCTTGCAATGCATGTCTAGGTATCTATACGAAAAAGTGCTGAGTTCTGACGTGGGCTAAATTAAACCATATCGCTAGCCACATTGAGTAGATATTTCTTTGAATTTCTTTGCTGAGTGAGACTTCTGTACGTTAGTATTATTTATTATGTGATATTGGTCGCGATGTTTTTTCAAAAAGCGGATCTTTTGTCGATTTTAAAATTGCTCCACCAACTAAAGTTTTGTGTTGAATAAAATGTTTGAAATTTTATAATTTGGCATCATAAATAAAATTTCCGGACATTAAAACCAACTTCCACATTCATCTTAAACGACACTTTTAACATTGAAACACTAAGACAACCGTGGCATATACAAATACTTTTCCCGAAATAAAGCCATAAATTGCTGTTTGTATTTACATTCTCCGACGCAGTATTTACCATCACCTATTTAATTTATTTGCACAACATATTTGTTTGCCTGATGGAAATATAGGATACGTATTACGTAATTTAAAACACCAGCCTAATAATATACCTAATTTCTCCCCATGGGCCTAAATTCGTTTTATATCAAATATGAGGCAAATTATGGTCACCGATATACAGAGTGAGTTTTTAAACACCAGTCAAATTTTTAACCAATCGACACGAAAAGAAGAACAAGCCAAAGTTCGAGATACTGAAATACTTTTCTTTAAAAGTATTAATGAAGTACGAAAATAAATATATCTCCGGGAGGACATAAAATGTATGGGAATACATCTCAGCGCTCAGTCAAATTCAATTTAATAACTTTTACCATGGGGCATGTTGAGCACATGAGCAATGAGCGATGGATCAGAAGTGCGCTAGAATTGAGACCTTGAGCTACAACAAGAGAGATGGGTCGATAAAATCAGACGATACGTCGGTCACAACTACATGCAGAAGGCGAGGGAGTTATGGAGGTCTATGGAGGAGGCCTACGTCCGAACACGGACAAATAAAAGGCTGAAATAATGATAGAAATCATCAAATTTTACCAACAAAAAACTGACTTTCTAGTCATCGCAAAAACCACTAAAAAGTCACAGAAAAGCACAATACGCAACAATTGTTTTCTTTGAAGACATTTTATTTCAGTTATTTTGGTTTCAACACCAAACTACTAAACCGATTTTCATAAAATACCTATAAGATTAACCTGAAAGTATATCCTTTAAAATTTTAAATAGGATATTTCCAAATCGGCTTATAAACGGCGTAGTTATGAGGTAACTTACAAATAAAAAAAGTATAACATAATTAAGAACCTCCTCTTTTATTGAAGTTGGTTAAAAATAATTATTTAAAGCAAGTGCGCAAGTGAAAGTAAGCTTAAAACGACCAACAAGTATGACATAATTAAAATAGTAAAAGAGTTAATCAACGAGACAGCTGTTTTATAAGAACCGGTGGTAATAAACCAATTGAATAAAACGATGACAATTTCCTGTCTTAGTCAAGCTCATTTGACACGGCAAGGCATCATCATCCAGTCTTTAAACGTTGACGAAAAGTTTGTTACTTATGATTGATAATAATATTATAAAGCGGAAGAGTTTGTTTGTTTGTTTGAACGCGCTAATCTCAGGAACTAATGGTCCGATTTGAAAAAATCTTTTTTGTTGGGTAGTCCATTTATAGAGGAAGGCTTTAGGCTATATAACATTCCGACAACCACGCGAACGAAGTCGCGGGCACAGCTAGTGATTGATATAAGTGAATGAAGTGCATGAAATGTGGTCTCTTATTAAAGGTTTCGGAGGTTCAACGGCCTATGAAGGATTATACCACAGAATAAATAATACTAACGTATAAAAGTCTCACTCAGCGAGGAAATTCAAAGAAATATCTACTCAATGTGGTTATTACTCTGGACAAACGATTCGTATAACTGAATTTACCACCCGGAGGGCCCGCCTGCGCGCATAGTAATAATGTAGGTACATTTTCGATACCTAAACGGGGAGTGACAGGCCTGATTATACTCGGTATTTCTATATATATGTTAATCTACCTATTAGTCATTAGAAAATTAGTAAAATAACAAACGTCACTGATCGTGACAGCTCGGTCACGTGACTGTCCCAAGAATATGTTATCAGTTGGGAGTGTTGCCACTGTGTGTGATTGAATTACCTGAGAAGAATGCATTTTTTAACTTAAGGCCGTACCTGAATTTTCCGGGGTCCAGTGCTGCCCCCATTTAAAATAAATCATTTCAAAGAAAACGAAGACATTATTCAAAATTTTTCTACTACCAAGTCCTAGATAACCCTTCAAAGTATTTTATGAACTACTGTTTACAGTTTATAATGAGAACATTAAGCTTTACTACGCACATTTGCCAAAAGTGGCCGTTTTTCGCAAATGTGACCCCGGAAAATTCAGGTACGGCCTCAAAAAAACAATAATTAACTAATAATTTTATTTATTACTAAACAGATGAATCACACACGATATACGAAATAGTTCAGTACCCAAGTATTTTATTTTGTATTCATTAACTTATTGAGAAAGTCACATTTACTGAAAAGGACAATCAGTGGTGGTAACACTTATCGTGACACTTGTGACGTAGTTATAGGCCATCGCGGGAAAAAAACCTTGTTTGATTATACCATGGGATAAGTTTATTGTGAGAAAGTTTCTCGTGCGGATATGAACTGGAAAGCGTTGCGTTACCCAACTGCCTGCTAGGTAAGAAAACTGTAGGTATGGTTGCAGGAAAATGCAGGATAAGTCACAGTTTCACTAGCCAAACATAATTGGTGACAAAATGCGCATCATGTTATTATATATATAAAGTTCTCACTTTGTAACAGCACACCCCGTGCATGGTAAATTGACAAATGCACGTCGTTACGTCTCGTACATAGAGTACATTTCACAGAGATGACACGCACGACGCAAGTTTGTCAATTATCACTTGACTACTATAACAAGGCCCGTGGTGCAATATAAATAGTCAAAGTCCGACGGCTTTTTTCTATCGCTATCTTTGACAAGGCCATTGTCAAATATAAGCAGTCAAGGTGCAACGGAATTTTCTATCGCTATCTTTGTTAGCTATGTTTAGTGACCATTTGGACAGTACCACTGGTAGGACTCTCCATTGATTCAGAGTAACATATATACCTACTACTACTACAAACGAAACAATTTATCTGTACACACGTCGATGTGTGAGTTTTATACTTTGCACCGCAGAATTAATTTAATACTTACCTACTAACGAGTTCGACATATTTACGATTATATTTTTCCATACCTGAAGATTTGCGAACACTATGACGTAAAAATTATTCTGTTTTATATGTATCAAATGTTACAGAAAAGTCGGAAACAGCTACATAATATCACTTCACAAATATTTTTCATTATGTCCATTGTCCATTTCACCATTAGTTTACTTAACTGATTATTATTGAGTCATTTATAATGTAACGCACTAATTCACTATTGTAATATAGTAATTTGCATATTCGGCGCAAAACTATACGGTAATTATATGAATAAATTCAATAAAAATAAACAAATGTTTATCACATTTTCACGCACAGCATGTCAAGTTGTCATTGTCAACAATGGCATTTACACTATAACCCGCGGAAATCTATTTGGCATCTGCGTGTATGTGATTACCTGTGACGAGGAGCCAATGTAACATTACCGGATTGCTAATACCCCTCTTGCTCTTGTGTATCTCCCGCCAATGCGAGAGAGCGAGAAGGGTATATATATCGAGATGGTTGCTGGGTAATAACGTGAAATTATATTGTTGCTTTGCTTACCTGTTTTCATCATTTAGAAATGTATGAAATATACGTTCTTTAGAGTATTGGGTGGATAAACAATTATTATACGCGCACCTTCTCACCATGATGGTTACTATTGGTTGACAGTTCTCAAGACAACACACGTCGCGTATTGCGTGCGGCTAGTAATTAAACCCTGTTTTGGAGCTGTCAAAGCTCACAAAGTGCGGGGGAGAGGTGCGGGGACACCAATTTGCGGGAGACGCTGTGAGATACCATTCTGTTTGACTCTTATGTATTCTGTGACAGTACTATAGAGGTAGCCCAATACTCGTCAAAATAAGTTGTACAATAAGTTTGGAAAATCCAAAAGTGCACGCCTCATAATCTCATTTTTCACAATTAAATTGAAATTACGATTAAACTACATTGAATTAGACCGTGATCTTCGAAAGGACTTAGTTTTGGATAGTACTGAATGAATGAACTGGCGTATAAAAAAAAATGAACTTGATCAGAGAAGTTTTTCGGGAGTTATCGTGACCACGCCAGTTTCCATACATACAGACACACGGACGTCCACCAAATGATTTTATTAAACATTGTTTTTATTTATTTAAAAGGCAAAATGTCTTTTAAAAATGTCATAAGTGTTGAAACTAGTGTTTTTCCTTGACATTTATGTGTAAATATTATTGTACAACTGCGATAGAAAATAAATAGAGACACATTTAGTTTAAAAAATCACTTGATTTTTGTAAGGCGAGAGTAGAGCACTACCTCATGCGCTTCGCTAATGAGGCGTGCAATATAAACATCTTAATTTCAAACTTATAATATTTGTAGGATCATCATCAGTCTCATGTAGTCCCGGTTACATCGGCATCGGTTACGCTTCAGAGCCCGGGGTCCGCTACCTAACCTAGGTTATTTGACAAGGTTACTGGTTTTTACACAGAGCGACTGCCGAATGACCTCCGCAACCCAAAGGGTAGACCAGAACCAATCCTAGGGATAGGTACAGACGCTAGATGGCGTTCGGGTTATAATATTTGTAGGATATTCCTGTTATATAGCGAATGCCTTCTATCTCTGCCTCTTAACATCTTCACGTCTCTGAACAAAAATATAATATAATTTCAATAAACAAGTACAGATACACTATTCCTAACGGGATAGACAGAAACTAGGGTACCAAGACTCAAACGATAATTTTAATTACCTAACGAAAATTCCAACTAATATTATAAATGCGAAAGTGAGTTTGTATATTTGTATGTTTGTTACCTCCTCACGCTTTATCTACTGAACTAATCTTCTTGCAAATTCGCGTACACATAGTTAGGACTACTGAGAAGGGCATAGGGAACGTTTTATCCCAGAAAAAAGTAATGTTTACGTGGGATTTGGGATACACAAGCGAAGCTGCGGGCAAAAGCTAGTATATTATAAAAGCTGTACCACATTCCTAAATAAACTTGTCGACTACAACAAATAGCAACATCTTGTAGACGAATAATCTACGTCAATACATACATATGTACCTCCCTGATGTCGATTCCAGTCATTTCCGTCACTAGAAACATAATATTTTACGTGCAAAAGTGACAAGTAAAATTCTCATGAAAAGGCAACGTTCCGAGTCTCCAAATTATTATCTTGGCAGCATATTGTTGTATGATATTACGCTATATAAGAGCCTTTTTATGGCTGCTAAGGAACGTAGATAAATATAAGGTTTTTTTCACGCTATAAAAGTAACAACAATACGGCTGTAATATTCTTCTTTATACTTTGTATTCTTTGTGTTTTTGTTGATTCTTTTCGTTTATTTTATTTGCATACTCGAAATTCAGTCCTCCCATACTAATTTGAGACTAAACGTAGTATACACGTATATGTACTACGTAAACGAATAAACGTCGAAAATATCAGCAACTTATTTTCCCGTGCAGATTGTAAAAGCCGATCGAGAAAATGGGCGAGTATCTGAAACATTTATACAGGGTCTAACAAAATATACTGAAACTATTTTAAGGGTGGATTCAGTCCATGATACTGAACAACTTTCTCCAAGGAACATATACCAAAATGTGAAAAATAATTTTTGACCTCCCATACAAGTTGACCGATCAGCTGATTTGAGTTTGTAGGGAAAGCCAAAAATAATTTTTCATATTTCGACATATGTTCCTTGGGGAAAGTTGTTCAGTATCATGGACTGAATCCCCCTTTAAAATAGTTTCAGTATATTTTGTTAGACGTTATATAGGCGATGCAGTTAGCAACCCATCACTATTCTGATTCCCTTTCCACTAAATCAAATCTTGAAACTGTTCCAGCTATTTCTTCTCGATTACGCTCACTTTTTGACGTCCTTGGGTGGTCATTGTCATGCTTTGGAGAAGAAAATGCGGGAAAGCTCACCCCGGGATTCGAAGCAGCACAGCTAAGGATGTAACCGCTTAGATGAAAGATAACATCACCATCATTACCATCATCCGAGCGCATTCCCGGTCGCGCGGTCAGTAACGCTTCAGAGTCCGGGGTCTGCATTATGTGCCTTCTGAAACATGGAATCATCTTTCTTTTCGGATAATCAAGTAATTTAAGCCTGCTTTATTCTAACCAAACTGGAAACAACTTTTCAAAAAGTATGCTCCGCAGTGGGATTTAACGACCTTCGGATTACAAGGCAAACGCCTTGACCACTGGACTCTGAGGCAGTCTAAGGTGAAAGATAACATTAGTTACTAAACGTCCAGAAAAACAAATATCACGAGTAACATCTTAACGGGCAGTTTTCTTAAATTTACAAAATGAAGTTTTACTTATTCGTACTTAAAGTATCTAAGGAATATTTATTGAAACATGGAATTCCACTTCTGCGCCTCTTGAGCAATCTTTGGAGTGTCAATTAAGCTGTAATGGCTGACTTCAATACGATCTAATTAGAACTTCACTAATGTACAAGAAAGAGATAAAAGCGAAACAAAGCAACTTCAACTGACTTTTAGGGTTCCGAGGCAAATTGCAAAATGGATCTTGTTGAATCATTTTTATTAAGTTCGAATATTTAAGAGGAAGTTCTGTTTATGATACCCTACATTTCCCTCACCTATTAATAAAAGATGACATGACTGTTTGTTTAAATTTTGTGGGCTACGATGCAATATTTTGATAAAAAATACTAGCGTGTTTAAAAAAAATTATATAAAATGATTTTATAGTTTTCACTGTGTTAACCATAACCACAGAATACAGTAAGAGTAAACAGAAGGGACTCTTCTAAGGTACGCGCAATATACGTCCCCGTTCCCCGCACCCGCACCTCTCCCCCGGTTCTTGACGGCCAACGTGAGAAATCGAGGCGAAAACGGGGGAGAGGTGCGGGGACGGGGAACGGGGACGCCTGGGTGACGCATATTGCGCGTACCTTAGGAGTTTCCGGCCTGTGCCATAACGTAAAGCAAAATTTCTTATTGTAATAATAATTTCTTAATGCAATAGGTAGCCTAATAATAATTTAAGGATCCTCAAGTAAAATTTTATTACAAGTATAAGATGTTTTGAATAAATGAAATTATTTTTACAACTAATATAATATTAATTAATTTGCAGCTCAGATTGCCGAGATATTAAATTAAATTGAGGTTTTTGACAGCCGTAGAGATAAGTTGAATAATATAAAAAAAATACACTTTGATGGTTACGGAACCCATATTGGACATATCCTAAAATGCTAAGGAAACTTGCATTAACTTTTCGTTTTCTTTGTTACAGATGGAAACCCCGCCAAAGAGATAGCGTCTTAAGATGAATCTCAAGTATTTGATCCTGATGATAGCTGCGACCATCGAAATAAACGTCACCGAGAGTCGACAGAGCGATAAAAGGAGATGGAAAAACGACAAACAATATTCGCACTACGTAAACATTTGCGACATACAAGATCGAGTATCCAAAGTACATTGTTACTGCGAAAATATCAAGATTAAAACTGCTACAAAAGCTGACTGCTGGGTTTTTAACGGAGGAATAGCTGAGGATGATCCCTTTTGGTCCAATTTTTATTCACAACCGAAAATTGAAAAACTAAGCTTTAATGTCAGAGCTGACGGAGGACTGACGTACATACCAGCTAAAGTAATCGTCAGATTAGAACGCCTTCAGTACATTCATATACAATACGCTAACATTTTCAGCATACCCTCTTTCGCATTCACAAATTCGACAACACTAAGGGAAATAATTCTACCAAAGAACAAAATAACCAAATTGGAAACGATGTCGTTCGCTCATCTGATAATGCTGTCAAATGTCAGCTTAGTGGAAAATCAGATCGCCGAGTTGAAAAGGGACGTATTTTACGTACTACCAAATCTGCAGAGGCTATATTTATCGAAGAATACAATAAGCGTGCTTCACGACGGTTCCTTTAAGCATCTGAACAACTTAATAAAATTGGACTTAGACAACAATTTGTTGACTGTCGTCATAAGAGAGAACTTCCAAGGTTTGTCTAACCTGATTACTTTGGATATGAGGAACAACAAATTAACGATGATAGGTGACTTGACATTCGCGGAACTTTGGAGCCTTGAGGAACTTTATCTGGATGGAAACGAAATAGAATTTATATCAGACAGGGGTTTTGGCGGGCTGGCCGGCCTAAGAAAACTTTCTCTGGCCGATAATAAGTTAGCAACATTAGACGACGGTGTTTTGGACGAAATCCTCAAGTTGAATGTTTTGGATTTGAGAAATAATCATTTGGAGACATTGAGGCAGGAGGCGGTGCAGAATATCTTGGAAAATATGAAGACGAATTATGCTTTAATCTCCCTCGATGGTGAGTTTAAACTTTGTTCGCAGTTTATCTTTACTGTTCATTCACGGATAGGATTAACTCTGGTTGGTTTCTCCCTAGTGAATTTAATTAGGGATATTAACTAAAAAGGGGTTTGACTTATTAATTAGTAGCTTTTAAAATAGAACTTTTTGGAAAACAAATGCACTTGAAAGCAATCACCTTTGTTCGTTCGTGTTTCTTTTCATTGCAACATAGTGATACCTAAACCTGGGTAACTCAATAGCTATACTCATTTCTTTTCACAAAAAATAACGTAGTCTTTTATCAATTTTCAAAATTAAATTGACACTGGCGATTAACAAAGGAAATATTGTAAAATATCAACTTGTTTAGGGTATTTAACCGCGTTTTGTAATAATACTAAAACTTAAATTTTCCTAGACATATCCCTATCCAATGTCATCCCTTAGTCAATCATCTTCATACACCCTATAGGTACATTTATAACATACGAGCTTTTGCTCGCGTCCTTTCTTAGCGGATGCCTACGTCATAACATCTACCTGCATGCCAAATTTCAGCCTTATCCGTTCAGTGGTTTGGGCTGTGCGTTGATAGATCACTATGTCAGTCAGTCAGTCACCTTTGAGTTATATACATTTAGATAAGACCGAAATGGTCAGCTAATTGAAATTCGACCACAAAACCACAAAATATCAATAGCTGCCAGACACATGCTTTATAATCGGCTAATTAGTTACATTATGTTGACAAACATAAAAGTAAAAAAAAAAATTGGTTGTCTGTAAAGTCGGTTTACGGACGGTAGTTTGACGTGACAACGTCAAACATTCTCTCTCTCGTTCGTGCCGCGCTCTCGCTTGCGGAACGCGACAATGAGCGTAAAGGGACAATGACGTCATATTTTTCGTGCATGCAGCCCGTAGTATTGAGTTATTAGACGTTGTCACGTCAAAAAAGCCACCGTTTAACATGGTACGGTCATATCAAGAGGCGGGATGCCGAACATCTGGCTAACAAAATGGTTAACTTGAAGGTGGATGGCCACAGAGATAGAGGACGACCTAGAAAGACGTGGGGGGAATGTGTTAAGCGGGACATGATGGACAGGGGGGTTAGTACAGATATAATAAATGATAGATAACGATGGAGAGAGTTGACATTCAGAGCCGACCCCGAATAGGGAGAAGGCGAGGAAGATGATTATGATGATGATGTTGACAAACCACCCAAACTAGCTTAATTGTCGATTGTACCTCACGGAATCCTTATAGGATTACTTTGTTGTCCGTCTGTCTGTCAGTCAAGACCCTTTTCCTCAGAAAACGCGTGAAGAATCAAGCTGAAATTCATATCAAATACTCAAGTCTACTGTCCCTTAGAGCTGTGAAAAAGTCAAACTTCTAAGCCAACGCAATCAAAAGATACAGCCGTTTATGCCGCAAATTTTCGACACTCGCAAGGGAATTAAAACCTACAGGGTACTTTCTGTGAACTCAGAATCTTGAAATTTGGCACGAAGCAACGTCCTATAGCACAGATATAGGAAAAATTGCGAAAAGCATATTTTTTTTATATATCTTTAATTATTTTAAACTTACTTATATACCTACAGGTTTGTACTGAACCCTCGGTGTGCGAGTCCGACTCGCACTTGGCCGGTTTTTTATGTAAGAGGTCATCAACTGGGATTAGTTCCTGGTATATAGGTTATAGGTTCTGAGAGAACAGTAGACCTCGCGAGCTTTTATAACCATGCAATAACCGATACTTTTCCCATCCCTCTAGCTTAGAAAAGCCATTTCAGAGAAATTTGTCCATATTTAACCCTACAGCAACCTTCCCCTTTTAACCCGTTCAATCCCCCTTTTTGATTTTTTTTGCAACATCTTGTGAAGAATGAAATCTTTAGTGTGCCTCTCAAATTTTATTGAAATTCGAAAACGATAACAAATAACGCAAAGTTTTCCACTTTTCCCCTATTTCACCCTCAATCAAAAATCAGATTCATCAAGAAAGATCAGATTTATTAATTGTGTACGTAATTTTTCTTTTTTCTGATTATCCAATACTAGTTTTTGCCTGCGGCTTCGCTCGCGTATCCCACGGGAACATTACTTTTTTCCGGAATGAAAGGTACCCTATGTCCTTCTCAGTACTCCTAACTATGTGTATGCGAATTTTCAAGAAGACTGGTTCAGTAGATAAAGCGTGAAGAGGTAACAAACAAATATACAAATTCACTTTCGCATTTGTAACATAAGTTGGGATTAACAAAGATACATCGCATTTAAATTCCGCATGACGTCATGATCAAGTACGATTTTTAATTGACGGTGACGTCAATCGCCCCCACTCCTAAACTTCGACGTGTTTTGTGACTTTTTACTACTTTGATAAACCGAAAAATATGAGTCCATTATTTTTGGTTAGGTAATATAACTTATATAACTGACTAAATAAAATAAAAAAAATCGGGCCTAGTCCACATCCCTATTATTTTTTTGTGGATCAATAAAGTTTTGATAAATAAAACATATTTAAACTTTTTTTTATTAGAGATTTGAGTGCGTTTGAACTCTATCTAGCCTGATGAGAAGCTAAGATGAACTTATACGTTTAATAAACGTAAAACACACTATCACGTCTTTATCCCTAACGGGCAGACAGGGCGGTAAGGCCCAGGCCACTTTTAGTGTGATGTTGGGCTTGAAGATGGAAAAAGGAAATCATAATAGTGATGGGTTGTTAACTGCATCACCTGTTGATATGATTCAGATTCTCGCCCATTCCCTCGATCGGCTTTTACGATCTGCGCGGGAAGAGAAGCAGCTGGTACATTCTATATTTTTTATTTTCTCCCAGACCATCAAAAAAGAGTAAACACAAAAAATAAAGTAAAAATTCATACTAAGCCTGTAGTATACATCGTGTTAATGAAATAACGCAATACCTCTCAGATGGTACCTCAGCCCACGAAACTGAACAACTTTTTTTTCACAACTTTCACGAAATCAAAAAAAAAACGAATTTTCATACAAATTGACTCGATCAGCTGATCAGTATGTATGAAAATTCAATTTTTTTTGTTTAGTTACTATACTACTACTATTTAAAAGGGTGGATTCAGTCCATGATACTGAACAACTTTCCCCAAGGAACATATAACGAAATATGAAAAATATTTTTTGGCTTTCTATACAAACTCGGATCAGCTGACCGGTCAACTTGTATGGGAGGCCGAAAATAATTTTTCATATTTATTTTATGTTCCTTGGGGAAAGTTGTTCAGTATCATGGACTGAGTCCACCCTTAAAATATTTTCAGTATATTTTGTTATACTCTGTAGCGGAGCATTGACACAAATTAATGGTCGTAAATTCTAAAAAGTAATATGACATGTACTATTTCTATGCAGTCGCGTAAAAATGAATAAACGTTGACACTCTTGACATTTTAATAGCGGCCATATATCGTGGTAGAGTAACGTATTTTTATACTATTCAACTCGCATTGTTGTCTGTGATGTAGGTACTCGTATTTCATGTATTAGCTTTGTGATTGGTTAATTTAGTTTTGTGGTCCACATTAAAATAAAAAGTAAGATTTCGTTATAAATGTACTTTCATTCTAATGAATAATTTACTGTGTTATATTTTTTACAAAAAGAAAATCGATTTTGGTTCCGTACCGCAAACATATTTTCTAGAATTGATTTCGATAAAATTTCTTTTTAAGTTTTTATAAATTGATTTTGATAAATTTTAAATTAAAAAGAAATTGCTGAATTAGTTTATAAATTATAATTGTTAATAATAATAAATAATGAATAAATATATAGGGACAAATCACACTGATTAAGCTAGCACCAAAGTAAGTTTTAAACTTGTGTTATGGGATACTAACTCAACGATACTATATTTTATGATATATACATATATAGATAAACACCCAAGAAAATTTGAAAAAGGCCATTTTCCAACTTACCCTGGCTGGGGACCCAGAACCTCCGGATTAGCGGTCTAGCGTGTTAACCATTACGCCACGGAGGTCGTTAATAGACTATACAATTGAGGCAGCAAATATAAAATAAAAACACAACCGAATTTAGAACGTCCATTGTTAGGGTTCCGTAGTCCACAAGGAACCCTTATAGTTTCGTCATGTCCGTCCGTCCGTCTGTATGTCCGTCCGGGCTCGTACTCCGCCGCTACTGCACCGATTGTCACGAAAATTGGTGGAGAGATAGATATTGAAGTTCCAAAAGCTGGTTTTTTAAATTATGAAAAAATGTTTTTTTTTTCCCATACACGAAAAGTAAATTTAAAAAATTAACTTAGATTAACCCCAACGTGTGGGTTATCGTTGAAAAGGTCTTTTAAAATGCAACAAAAACTGGTTTGAAACTATGTAGATCAAACCCCCCAGTCTTGAGATAATCTAATACAAAGTTAAAATTTGAGGTGTGCCCCACCGTAACTTTTGAAATATTACTAAAATAATTCTGAAAAAAAATGTGGTATATACCTCAAAGTATGTACTTTCAATTAAAACTATAGCGGTCTCGGTATCATAGATAGTTATTTTTTAATACGTCAAAAATCGTAAACCGCAATTTACCTTTAGAACTTTTATATTATGTTACTTGCTGCTACGGAACCCTTCATGGGCGAGTCCGACTCGCACTTGGCCGCTTTATTTATTTTTCGTACAAGCTTTTATTGTGAGACCTAAGTACTAATGAAGACATTGTAATAAGCCCAAACTCGATGAGTTCCGTCGTTTTATTACGAGGTTCCTATAGCCACATTCCAGCTCCATCATCAGATCAGCTTTTTGTTATAAAATTATTGCTTTGTCATTTGATTAACATTAGCGTACAAACCTCTACTCAATCGGAAACCGGAAAATGGCTCAAATTTAACTTGCAAGATTTGACCCAAAGAAATAACAACAAACGCGGCAAGCTAAATAAATAAAACATCGCGCCTTCTTTTAGCTATTTGACTTAAATTATACAACGTGTTAGTGAATTAACGCAAAACCTCTCAGATGGTACCTTCGCCCATGAAACGGAACAACTTTCACGACATCCAAAAAAAAAAAAAATTTGAATTTTCATGCAAACTGATCAGCTAACCGAATCAATTTGTATGAAAATCCGAATTTTATTTTCGGCATTTTGGGAATTTTGTAGATTAAAATTGTTCAGTTTCATGGACTGAGTTACAACCTGAGAGGTTTTGCGTTATTTCATTAACTCGTTGTAGTTTACTTTTATTGTACAAAATATATTTTTTAAATATAGGGTTTAACTAACGTACAAAAATTAAGTAGATACGACTACTTAATTATTGAAAATCAAAACAAACCTAGCGTAGAATTTTCAGTCCATTAATATTGCTTCGTGTTAATTTAGTTTTGCGGTTTCCAGTCGCCAGATTGCTTTTGATACTTGTTACCTACCTAAAGCTAGCACCTGTATCGTTACTGGTTAGGTTTAAATAGGTTATGTAGATTTACACAAGATAAGGTACTGGCACAGAAATAATATTGTTTAATTGTTTATTGGGTGAGAGCGTCAAAAGAGTCCGCTAATGCGATGGGTTGACGACATAGTTAAAGTCGAAGGTCGCACCTGGATGAGAGCAGCACAGGACCGAGATGGGTGGCGTCGTTGAAGAGGGGCCTATGCTTAGAAGTGGGCGAAAGAAGGACTGGGATGCTGATGATGAATTGTTTATTATGATAAAAAAGATTAATAGGTAATTATTACATAATAATATCACATAATAACCTAGCATCAGTACAGCCCAACTTCATTCCATAACCCATAAACCTTTCCCTTTTCTTGTAATAGAGCCTTGTCCTGCCTAAACCTATTCAAGGGTATACCTTTCATTGGTATAGCCAAGAATGGGTTTTGGCATGGGCGCCACATTACATCAACTTCTCCAAAGGGCCTCTACGTGTAGGATCTGTATCCCCACGCAAGTCTCCCAAAGGACCGGAGTGAAAAGACCCGTGAATACAAAGGATTCACATAATAATATCACTATAAAAATAAATTAAAATTAAGAATGACAAAGATAAGTCATTTAATATGTTTAATTTTAAAATATTAATAATAGTAAATATTTACCATATGAATTACACGTAATTCGCTATTGTACTGATACTGATACACTATCACGTCTTTATCCCTAACGGGGCAGACAGAGCCTAGGGCGGCAAGGCCCAGGCCACTTTTAGCATGATGGTGGGCATGAAGGTGGAAAAAAGAAATCATAATAGTGATGGGTTGCTAACCTCATCGCCTATTGATATGATTCAGATTCTTGCCCATTCCCTCGATCGGCTTTTACGATTTGCGCGGGAAGAGAAGCAGCTGGTACATTCTATGTTTTTTCTTTTCTCCCAGACCAGCATGGAAGAATCGCTATTGTAGTCGCTACTATTGTAAATAATTAAAGAAATCGATTCGTTTAGTAGTCACTGGTCAAGCTCATCATACATAGAAAAATATATGCAGGTTGATTTGAACCTCGTAGCTATATTCAAAGTACTCTTAAAAGTACATATTACGTCATATGTAAAGAAACCTAAAGAAATCGGCCGACAAATTCAACACCAAAATCTCCCATTGGAATGTCACAACGTGTGATCGGTTGATGAAACTGAATATGCGAGGTCAATTTATGAAGTAGGTTTACAGGTTAGGTCAAAAAGATAATGACTAAATGAGGTTTAATTTATTCTTCTTTGTTCCAGGTAACAAACTGACATGCGACTGTCGCTTGTCATGGTTACACAAACTCCGAAACGAAACTCGAAGCAAGCGGCTAAAGGCTTCGCTTAGCAGACTCAACTGCATAATGGACGGCAAATTCAAATCAAACTTTGGTATTCTCAAAGTAGAAAAAACTGAAGCTCCGCAAAAACTGAATTCCATCTACAAAAAAGACTACGAAAACATCGACGATAATTTCGACGAAGACAATATTTACGATGAAGCGATGCACGACCAAGAAACAAAAATTGACGAAACTAAAATAGAATACCGCAGGAAACTCCTAGAAATACCCTCGGAGATGCTCCCGTGTCCTAATAGGCTAAGTTACGAAGCATCCTATTCGCCGCCTACTCAAGACGAAGTGAAGTACTACAAAGCCTCGTCGAGTGAAAAGAGCTTACGACATTTTAATTGGATAGTATTAATAATTCTCGCTAAGATTTTGTAGCGGTTTGGGAAATGAGGAATTGTAAATATTATAGTTTAAACTAGATAAGAATTTTCATATTTAATGTGTTATTTAATTTAGGGGTTCGTCAACAAGTAGACACTTATACGGATTTAGACACACGTTGTTTTATAATATTAGCCTATTTTCGCCATCGTTACTGGACATATTTATTCAAAATATTAGCATCTAAATCAAAAGGTATATCGTCGATGTTATGAGTAATAAATCTACTCGTAGCTGCAAAAAAGTAATGAAAACTTCTTCGTCCGCATACATTATAGGGTTCTTCTTTTTAAATAATTTTACGGCTCTGGATACAAGACCTTTAGAGCCTCTCTTTAATTTTGTTCTTTGTTTTGTTATTCCTAATCCTAACCTAACCTAATCCTAACAAGTTACAATCAAAGGGTGGTGTAGCCCTTTGACTGCTTCAAGGGAGCTTCTGGCGACAAATCTATACGAGTCCACTGGTTTTCATAGACGATTGAGTGGCGGACGACGCCCGAAGATAGTCCACAAAACAAAAATCACTACAGCCGTGCTATGACTGTCCACTTTAACTATTTTACATATTGTTCATGAGCATGAGCATTTATAACACCAAACAACACCAATTTCATATTATAAAGTCCACTAAAATCAATTTGCAAAATATTTTAAAGCAAACCCCAACCGAACCCCTGGACTTCCCGCCAAAAACTGCTTACATTATAGGTAGATTCAGGCTGACTTTTTAACCACCATCCAAATTTTTGGAGCAAGTTCAGTCCATGATACTGAACTACTTTCCATAAAAACAATGAACGAAAAACTAAAATAAAAAATCTGCGCTCAGCCGAACGGATTTTGTACGGAAGGACGAAAATTTTTTATCGATTTTTAATAACTTTTTTATAGAAAGTAGTTCAGTATCATGGACTGAACTTACTCCAAAAATTTGCCTGGTGTTTAAAAAGTCACACTGTATATCCGTATGTCAATTGTTTCGGCTTGCTAAAATGTTGGACTGATATCACTCATTTTTTTCCGAATAAACATCTTGACTTAAAAAAATATTTGACCCCTTTAGAAAATTATGAAACGTAATTTTTCTTTTCCCTCATTAACTGAAAAGACGAAGATACAGCGCATTGAATTTTCGTATGACGTCACGCCTTCGTATAATTTCGGCAGGCTTTGGCAGTGATGTCACAAGCCCCCACTGCCGAACTTAGATGCACTGTGTCTTTGTAAAGTCTTACTTTTTTGATAAATCTAAAAATACGTGTCCATTATTTTTGGATTAAGTATCTATCTGACAGACGAAATAAAATAATATTTTCTGCCCCTGTCAACAATGTCAACATACCTATTAAGGTAGCATTAAGAGTTCTTCATTTGGCTGAGCGAATCGGTAACGCAAACAATATCTATAAATAAATAATAATAAAGCTATGTACTCGTAAAATAAAAATTAGTCGAGGTTCTTTTTAACAAAAAATACGTGTGTCTAAGGTCGTTGACTTCATTTGTGATGAACCCATTTTAAGCATTTTGAGAATAAAACTTGTAAATAAATTTAGCATGAATGTGAAATGAAGTATTGCTTGGATGTATTAGAAATTAATGGTATGAACGTGCAACTTTGAAAAGTTAGAGCGTTAATTACGAGCAAAGTTTTGCGACGTCGAGTTTCAAACAAAATAGACGTTTAGTTTCCAGATAAATTATGTTGCAATTGTTTATGAAAATGTCATACTGTTGAATGTCAGACATGGGGAGATGAATTTACATCATAATATTGTTGAAGTTTGCATTTAAATAGGTATTTTCTAAAAGTAATCTCTAATAAGCACCGTTTAATCTCACTCAGCTTCCCCAGGGATGTACGTAAATAAAGTCGACAGCAAAATGGCTAGTCAATATATAAAGGGTTAATGTTACAATACCACAGAAGACAGTAAGAGTATTTATTACATACAGAACGAAATCTCCTAAGGACCCTTGCAATATGTGTCCCCGTTCCGCGTCCCCGCACTTCCCCCGTTCTTTCCTTGTCGAGGGGCGAGAGCGGGCGAACACACACGCATTGACGTGTGCACGGCGGTACACGGCGGCATAAGAACGGGATGAGGTGCGGGGACGGGGAACCGGGACGCATATTGCGCGTACCTTAGGAGATTCCGTTCTGTATGTGCTCTTACTGTATTCTGTGACAATACTAGATGAATGACAACTTTCTCTCTTCACTTTGAAGCGTAGGTTGGGGTGTGTGTGTCCGTATCAAATCTTGCAAGCTAAATTAGACCCACTTTCCATTATTCGATTAAGCTAATACTTCACATACTTATGCGACAATGCAATATTATGGTACCAATGACCTGATCTCATGATGAAACCGGAAGGTGGCTCCGGCATCTTTGTGATAAAACAACATAACCCCACCATGTTTGGGCTTTATTGATTCGAGTTGAGAAGCACTTTAAACTGTTAAGTTCAATGATTTAGATAAAAGGTTGTTTTTAAAAATATTTTTGTATAATTAATTGTTTTTAAACTACTTTTGGCAGGTAATAGCACATTGACAGCATATGTAAGCAAGCAGGGCCAAAAATTCATCATTATCTATTTACATACCTAAATTCCTACCTCAAAATTTGCCTGAATTTACCTTTAAAAAAGATATTACTACTTTATTCAATCACTTTTTTGTATGAAAATTATACCAAAAAATGTATAATCTAAATTACTAGGTACCTACTTAATTTCGCTACACAATTTTTTGAAATATTAAATACAACACAGTGAAAAAAACAAAGAGCGGACAAAGGCCTGGACCCGAGCTCGACGATATTTCGCTGTGTTTTTTTTTGTATAATATTTATAATTTTTTGTGTAGCGAAATTAACTAGTGATTTAGATTATAGATTTTTGGGTTTAATTTTCATATAAAAAGGTGATTGTACTGGGTGGCGCAAAAGTAAAGACCCTATTTGGTTCAGCTATAACATTTTTTCTAAATTAGAAAACTAGATTTAGGTTTTTTTAAATGTATATTTGTGCCATTAAATTTCGTACCATTAGGATTTAAAGATGATGTCTTTTAAATGGTGACCTCCAGAGTTGATACACATTTGAGCCCTATTTATGACATTTTGCATAACTTGCCGTAACACTTCCTGCGATATGTTCGTTATTTCTTGACGAATGTTTTCTTTTAGAGCTGCGAGAGTCTGTGGTATAAAGTAGTAATATCTTTTTTAAAGGTAAATTTAGGCAAATTTAGAGGTATGTTTGTGATTTTTTTCTATTAAGCCAAAAATGCTTAATCGTGCTTTGGATATTGTAGGTCTGTAAGCCTTAAGATTCCTATGTAATTTTTTTGCGATTCAAATTGTAGGATTTATTTACAGTGATTTTTCAAAAAACTCACAGTATTCTTGGCTCCGAACTGACGGAGCTTTAAAGCTAACTATCGGTTAATTTACCTAGAAGCAATCCAAACGAAAATAAAACTCGTTGAAATATTAAGATGCGATCTGACACATTAATTTGATTTTGGTTCGACGTTGTTGTATCTATTTTAAAATAGTACCAATTCATATTTAATAGTGTTTACGTGAATCGCTCTCTTTGCAAAGACAACTGCATTTATTAGATATAAGAACAAAAATATATTTTAAACACTAATTAAGATTTTTAATAGTAGATATGATTAAACACTGATAAAAGAACATGTTTTCATTGTAAATATCACTTCGTAATTGTCATTTATTAAAGCGCATAGTTTGTGTAAGCCGTATTCATAATTTACAACACAAAAATAGTCCAAAAAGTATATCAAGTTAAGGGGTCAAATTTACAAATAAATATGAACACCTTTTACTCAGTGTTTTAAAATAGGTAGGGTAAAAGCCGGATAGTTGGCACACTTTTTGAAATTACTTTATATTTCTTTGTACAAAAAGCAAGATTCTTTATTTGTAAATCGGGTAGGTACTTTGGTTTATTATTTTTAAATTTATTAAAGGAATAAACATTATATTTGATATTTCCGGAGTATTGGCGGTTTTTGCGGATCTCTAAATTTTGGGACAACTAACTATCCCTTATAGAGGAGCGGTCAACTTAATTGTAGTTGCAGAGTCTCTCGACGGATAAATGATATAACATGTGTTTCATTCGCGAAACTAGAGTTATTGCAATCAAGGCAATCTAATGTCCCTACACGACTCATTTTAACATCTGTTTAATTGTTGTCTGGAAGAAATGCTGCAGTGCAGTTTGTTGCTGCTTCTTCTGCACTTGCGCTTTTGAAGCGGTACTAAACTTAGCTGTAAGTAATGATTTGATGTCAACAACCATGGTGATATATAACATTGATAAATTATCAAGTGATAAACATATCCAAAGATCAATAAATGTTTTTGACTTTAAGCACAGGCCGGAATCTCCTAAGGTACGCGCAATATGCGTCACCCAGGCGTCACCGTTCCCCGTCCCCGCACTTCTCCCCCGTTTTCGCCTCGATGACTCACGTTGGCCGTCAAGAACCGGGGGAGAGGTGCGGCTGCGGGGAACGGGGACGCATATTGCGCGTACCTTAGGAGATTCCGTTCTGCTTACTCTTACTGTATTCTGTGCTTTAAGTGACCAATATCGATATCGCTGAAGTTAAGTTTATGATTAATGTATTTTATTTAGGAATGTGTATGTACGTAAGAGTGTAAAAGTTTTATATATTTTATAATTTAATTTGGTACTATGGGTAACAGCAGATTTTATTGCTTTTTCATTTAGGATGGTTTTTAAGGTTTCGTAGCTAAATGGCAACGGAACCCTTATGGATTCGTCATGTCTGTAACGTCTGTCTGTCTGTCCGTCCGTATGTCTCAGCCACTTTTTTCCGAAACTATAAAAACTATACTGTTGAAACTTGGTAAGTAGATGTATTATGTGAACCGCATTAAGATTTTTACACAAAAATAGAAAAAAAAACAATAAATTTTGGGGGTTTCCCATACTTCGAACTGAAACTCAATTTTTTTTTATAAAACCCATACGTGTGGGATATCTATGGATAGGTCTTCAAAAATGATATTGAGGTTTCTAATATAATTTTTTTCTAAACTGAATAGTTAGCACGAGAGTCACTTCCAAAGTGGTAAAATTTTGGTCCCCCCTGTAATCTCTAAAATACTCGTAAGAGAATGATAAAACTAAAAAAAATATATGATGTACCATGCAAACTTCCACCGAAAATTGGTTTGAACGAGATCTAGCTAGTAGTTTTTTTTTAATACGTCATAAATCGTAAACCGCAATTTACCTTTAGAACTTTTATATTGTTACTTGCTGCTACGGAATCCTTTATGGGCGAGTCTTCTTCTTAGCGTGTCGATGTTCAAAAAATTTAATATTTCTCTGGGCCCAGTATCGAGCGACCTGTACTGCGTTAGAGCTTGCACTGTACAGGTCCTCAGCGTGCAGGTATCGGGGCACGCTGGGCAGCTTAGTAGGGTGTGCCATAGTCTGTGGAGATGCACCACAACCACAACAGACGTTGTCGTCTCTGTGTATGTATTTCCACTTGACCAGGTTATCCTTACAACGACCAACCTGGGTTCTCAGCCTGTTAAAGCACTTCCAGATTGGCCATGGCAGTTCACTGCCAGATGGTAACTTCTCTGCAGGTGGAACGAATGATGCAGTGGTGCAACTCCCCATATGGGCGAGTCCGACTCGCACTTGGCTGCTTTTGTTTATCCTTTTTAATTCAGGATGATTTTTGTTTGTATTGTAGAGGTAGAGTAATTGAAGTCATTTACAGATGATTATCTTTATTTAAATAAATAAATTTATTTACAAAACATAATTTAGTTTACATCAAAATGGGATAAGCGTAAACCATTCAAGGTTTGTACGCACATCCAATTTCCAAGTTTATTCACAGTCACTAAAACTTTAGGTACATAAATTACTATTTAATGCACACATTATTTTCAAAGCGAAAACTCAATAAATATACCTACTTATACAAGACATACCAACTGCAATGTACTTCAAAAATCAATTTTAGTGGAAAATCCACTAAGCCAATCCATTGTCTTAGTGAATTGGAGCCTTTCATTGGATTGACATAATCATTGTCCTATGGACAATCCATTGCAGTGGATTGTCTCCATTCACACGAAGCCATTGACTGGACAATCCACTAAGACAATGGATTGGCTTAGTGGATTGTCCTGTGTGTAAATGGGCCATTATAGCCGATACCGACAAGTAGCAGGTACGTTTTGATTAATGTTTTATAGTATGACCGTTTTAAAACACATTGTTATATTTCAAACTAATTCAGGCATTATTTTAGAAACACAGGCCTTTTATTACCAAAGAACCCGTGTACATAATAGCAAAATATCCGCCTAAGTGAGACTTGCTTTTCATGTCATCAATGTAGGTCAGTCGGAAAATTGCTTAACTTTTCCTATGAAAGGAACCGTGAAACGAAGAGCTTTGACATAAAAAGTGCACTCGATTGATTGATTTGTAAAACTTTTAGCTTGAAGTTTCGTAATATAGTAAACTGGGTTGTTTGTTTCAAATTATTAATTTGGGCCATCCACTTTTGTCGATCACTGTACTAATAGATGGCGTGTATTATGATGGTTTTTTTTTGCTAAAGGCAAAGAGCTATTATGTAAAATTAGAAGAGACACTACATATCACTTTTTGTCCCGTTCAATTGTAGCTATCTCCATAAACTTTACTTAGTTGTTTGTTAGCTCTCATAAGCCTAGTACTTTCGACAGTTTATAAGCGAAAACCATACATTTACAGATTTTATAAAATAATTACAGTATTAAACTACAACTTACATGTTTAAATGTAATTTGCTAAAACTAACATATAACCTCACTCATCCCGCATACGAGCATGTTCACGGTTGCATCCTAGGCACATTGATGTCAGGTTTTTTGAATAATTACTTAGTTTATTTATTCATGATTATATTTTAAAACACATTCACGATATTCTCACTGAAAGCGACAGAATAACCTCAAAGTAAATGAAATTAATTTTCCTTAATTTCAAAGACTGTTTATAAGGTAGGATAGCTTGAATATTAATTTCATAGTTTAATTTATTCATAAAACCACCGTGATTATCATACCAAAGATTGTTTTACACGAGTTAAAGGGCGTGACCAATGGAGACAGGGCGGGGCAAATATCCTGTAGAAATTCATTAAAATAACTTTAATTTATTTATAAAATAAGAAATGGTGAAGAAATTCCACGTGAGCAGGACTTGAACTCGCGACCTTGGTCTAAATACGACCATGCTCTAACCAACTGAGCCTATTTGATGTTATAAGCCCAGCTGTGTGGTTCCTGGCAGAGTAGAATAGGATCACTCTAAGTGGATGTCGTAGAAGGTGACTTAGGAAATAGAAGCTAAAAAAAGCTTATAAACATCAATGAGACCTCTCCAACCCGTCTCTGGTAGTATAGAGAGGGTGGTGCTCCTGCAGTGGAGACTAAAAAAGGCGGATGATGATGATGATGATGACTCTGATGATTGATTGGACGCTTGATAACGAACTAAATATCTATTTAATGATTTTTAAAACGACACATATTTTTTTCCCGTGCTTCAGTTAAATCAATTTGCCCCTCCTAGAACTTCTACTGGCTACGCTCTTACACGAGTTTATTATTAATATTTATCGGCATTTACAGTTAATGAATTTCCTATGCTAATTAATGTAAATAGACGGTAAATAACTGTTATCTATTCTATTGGGAGTGTGGAAACAATAAATTGATACTTTTCCATGAGGATTTTTTATTATTCGCACCGTTTAGGTATATCCCTCTTGCCAGAAATAATACGGGAGGAAAACATGTTAAAGAATTTTTCTTTTAAAAATATAAAATTTATATCCATTGGTCCTATTTAATAATTTAGTATTAGTGAAGTGAAAGAACATTGTATTTGTAGAGGGAGCGAGCTGATACGCTCGACCGCCACGAATTCATCTCCCATTTTATTTCTGGATTCTTCAAAACACAGGCAGACAATTATTAAAGAATCATTAGCAAAATTTACATCCTTCTAAGAGCGGTTTCGCACTACGTCCGATCCGAATCCGATCCGAATCCATGAAGGTAGTGCGGAACCGCTCTCACACATCACAAAAGAGCGGTTTCGCACTACTTCACGGATTCGGATCGGACGTAGTGCGAAACCGCTCTTAGGGCTCTAACAGACACGACAGTGTCTGCGACATCTCTCGGCGACAGTCAGCGACCATCACGAAATATCACGAACAGTAGGCAGCATGCGGCACACAGAGGTATTGAAGGTTGGCGGTTTATTGATTCCGCGATAAGGTGTGTCAGATTAAGTCAGATTCCAAGCTCTTTGGCGGCACAGGTGTTGCGGGAGTATTTATTTTATTTATTTATTTAACTTCATACACAAATACAAGTATAATGGCGGACTTACAGCCTAAGGCCTTATCTACCAGTCAACCAACCGGGTGATGTTGAGAAGGACAAGGGTAGTGCAAAAACTCAAAAAGAAATGTGGTGAAAAATGAACCAAGTGTACTTAAATACTTACTACTACGCTGTACTACGGAGTACTGTCGCTCGTCTGTAAAAGCCCTGACACACATACGTATAAGCACAGAAGACAGTAAGAGTATAGTATAAGCGTTCATTTATATGATCCTTTTTTTATTGGAAAGTAGTTTTAAATCATTTACTGAACTTGCTTAAAAATTAGCTGATACTTAAAAATACTAACCAGTAAGCTAAATACAAATGTAAAGACAGTACCTACAGTAGCTATTTAATAGCTTTTTACGCTGATAGCGATTAACGTCAGTTTCAAGACAAAACAGTCAATTTCCCATTCCTGATAAATTTACAACCTTTTAAACATCATTTGCGATTAGATTGGAAATATAAATAGAACCGGGCCAGAATGAGAAATTAAAAGTGACAAATATTTTATTTCAATTTGGTGGGAATTGTTCCCAAATTCTTTAGATAGGATTCCATTAACAACGGGTGTAGCTCCATAGAATGTATAATATAACGGTACTGAGCAAACTGGGTTACGGAATGGGTTTTTGTTTGAAGTTTAAACTCCGTAGTAAGTACTTGTTAATTGGAGACTCTAGATCAGAGAAGATCTAGTCATTCAATTAAAAATGTAGTTATTGAATCGTTTCATAACACAATTTGAATATATTAAATGTAATGAACAAAATCTGAACTGAGCATTCAAAAACTAATTTGATCATGAAAATCTCTTAAAACTTAAGGCATTGATGACATTTTATCATAAAAATTGGTTGCCTGTAAAGTCGGTATACGGGCGAAAGTTTTACGTGACAACGACTTCACTTCACTTCACTCCAAACTTGACTTCCACTCGGGCATGGTTAGCCCGCCTAAGAGCGAGAGAGACAGACATAAAAAGTGAAAGGCACGCGTGCCTCTCACTCGCTCTCATTGTGAGCGCATAACGTGAGCGGAGCGTTGAGTGGGAGAGAGACGCAAGGCATTCGGCGGGCCTCTCTCTCGTTCGGTGACTCATCGTAACGTTACCGAGCGTTACACTTTTTCATAAGTGACTCCCAGCCGCAACCTAATTTAAGACGTTGTCACGTCAATAACAGAGAAGATTCTAGACTTATTGTAAGTGTAAGTCATTTGAAGACTGAAGTATGTTACACAAGTTGGCAATATGTACAATAGGTATGTATAAGAATCGATATTCGAATGTTATGTGAACGATGCAAAAACTACGTTGTTAATTGGATGACGCTAGATCTTCTCTGATCTAGAGTCTCCAATTAACAACTACTGTAGTACTTACCTTATTATGTTTCGCAGCATCACCGCGATTTACATTGACAACATGTAGGTGTGTGTGATCCACTACTAGCCCGGGCACTGCTTGTTTAAAGCTATATCGATTCTCTTTAAATTATTTCTTTATTGGGAGAGACCTTTAGTCTAGCAGTAGACTGATATAAGCCTCATGGCTCTGGATTGCTTTACCCGTTGACTGAAAGACCTTCATTAAAAATGTAAATTGGTATCTATATGTAAAGGTAAAGAAAGGTACCTACCTCACTGTTTAAATATCACGCAGTGCAAAACTATCGAAATAGCCTTTATAAATTTATTTTTATTCTTTGTTATTATTTTATATTTTACTTTATTGCATTTTAATATATATTTTAATGGCGCCATTAAAATATATATGAAAATGCAATAAAATAACAAAGACCAGTTGTAAGTTAATTTAAGTTTTGTCGCTGACATGTCTTAAGACAAAAGCTCCTAAATAAATAAAGATAAAAAAAAGAAAGAGCAGTGTCGCGGCTCACGCCGCCCGACATAATATGCTGAGCGGAGACTATTTTAGTTTAATTTGTGTCTTTCGTAAACATTAAATACACACTGTATTTAGTGTCTACCAAATAAAGATGTTTTTTCTTTCTATTTTTCTTTCTTGTAAATAGTTTTTCCACTACCGTTCTTTCCCTCAGTGTGTTAAAAAAATGCAGACGAGATGTGAAAACTGTCACAATGCCCCAACTGACGAAATCGGGAATTTGACCAATTAATGATTTTAATGAAATTGACGAGTAACAAAAGTGAAAATGCGAAAATGACAAATTTATAGAAACTGGCGAAGTCTTATTCAAAATTACTGCGTAAAACTTTATAGATTTAATTTTAAACATGTAAGTATTATTTTGTTTAAATTTAACTTAAAATATTCAAAATCGAAAATAGTTGGAAAACAATTTAGTTTATTTGTGTCATTTTAATAGCTTGGGGACTTATTTTATTCGCATTAGTTTCGAATCGAATTCGGGTAAATGCAAACTAGAAACTACAAATTCCCTGAGGTCAAAACTTCTCAGTTGTCTATTTTGCAAATACCTTTCAGAGTATATATTTCACCATTATAACGAAGGTAAAATGATACATTTATATTACCATTTTATTTGAAAGTTCATGCCATATTAGTATGAATATTAGATTCCCTAGACAATACTACAATAGTTATTTCTATAAAAATATCACTGCACTGTTGGGTGTTATTATTTTATTGGAGGTCAAGATTTTTTTTTTAATTAGTCTATACTGTCCCACTGCTGGGCAAAGGCCTCCCCTCTTGTACGCCACTGATCTCTGTCGTGCGCAATGGACTTCCAGGTCATGTCGAAAGACACCAGATCATCACACCACCTTGTCCTTGGGTGACCTCTTTTGCGGCGCCAGCCTACAGCCTACAGTAGAGAAATAAATTCGAACATGACATGGTAGAATCCCTTGTTACGCTCGTGATTCTACTGTTGAATCACAGTGTGGAATTCTTCGTTTCGCTCTGGATTTAAAGTAGCGCCCTCGCCTTAAAACTATTACCTTTACGTTACGCCTTGTAGCATAATCTACTGTTGTTTTATGTACGAGAATGTTACATGAAATATGAAAAACTATTTTTGCCTTCCATAGAAACTGGAATTTCGAAGAAACGTACGTTACTAAGTTTTTATAGAACCTAATAAGTAGGTATTTCATGCATGAGAAAAAACTCAGGTAATCAGAAAAGTAAATCACGGAATGGCCAATACAATTCCAAGTACTGATTAAAACCGTCAATAGATCTACGCTCATAATAAACAAAAATAAGAAAAGGTTTTAAAAAGCTGGGTTCTGAGTGGAATCCGTAATTGGTGCCATCAAAGTGAAAATCGGCGGGGCAAAAAATAATTTTCTACCTCTGTACCCTTGTTGTAAGTGACAGATGTAAAAAAAAATGTAGAAGATCAGTGACAATCCGACAAAGGGTCTGGAGAAGGTGTCTGGCTGAATTCACAACGGGTTTGTTGGGTACTTTTTTTTAATATACCAAACTAAAAAAAATTTTTTTAATCAAACCCATACGTGTGTTATATCTATGGATAGGTATTCAAAAATGATATTGAGGTTTCTAATATATATTTTTTCTAAACTGAATATTTTGTGCGAGAGACACTTCTAAAGTGGTTAAATGTATCCCCCCCCCCTGTAACTTCGTAAATAAGAGAATTATAAAAATAAAAAATATATGATATACATTACGAACGAAAATTGGTTTGAACGAGATCTAGTAAGTAGTTTTTTTTAATACGTCATAAATCGTAAACCGCAATTTACCTTTCATTCAATCAACTCAAATATAAAAATATTACTTGCTGTTACGGAACCCTTCATAGGCGATTCCGACACGCATTTGGCCGCTTTTTTTCGTATGACGAGGTCATTCACTTGCTTACTGTCTCCAATTTAGTTGATTTTACATACATGTTTTATTACAATTAAATTCTGATTGATCTTTAAAAACACATAATAAATATAAAAAAAAAACACAATAAATAAACTAATCACGCAGATTGAGCGAGCCCCAAAATAAGTTTATTTTATACTTGTGTTAAGAGATAGTAACTCAACGGTACTATTTTTATGATAAATTATACATATAAAGATAAACAGTAGTAACCAAGACCCAGAACAATTTGAAAAAGGCAATTCGCTAGTTTCCAACAAGTCAAATCAGACACTTTTTTCTAAACGTCAAAACAAACATTTTCTATGAGATTTGTATGAAATATCGGATTGTGACGTCATAGATTTTAGGAGTCAAATAGCGCTCCTTATATCCGTTTTTCTGCAATAATAAATCTAAAATCTCGTTTAAAATTGATGTGATCAATGACAAGTGATATTATTTTGAGACGTTTTACTTTCTTAACAGTACCAAATAATTTGTTTTTGACCCAGGAAACTACCCAATTTTCCAACTTGCCCTGTGTGACAATACAGTTATACACTTAATCAGGGGTTTATATCGATACCTCAAGGAGTATCGATACTTTCCTAGTTGTAGCCTACGAACAATAATTCCCTAGAAATCTAACGCTCCTACACTCACCGCTTCGATTCTGATCCATTTACGCAAACAAACTAACAGTAATTTCAACGAAACACTCAAACACACACACACAAAGATGCATGCGATTGGTCGCGAAAAGGTCACGCACGCGTCATCTTCGCATCGGTTGAGCAGCCGCTTGCCCCGAGCCGGCTACTCGACCGACGCAAGTGAGGTGTCAACAGATGTCAAGTATGGATTATTATAATGTTTCTTTACTTACATATGAATGGCGAGTCCTGTCCAGTCCACTTCACGGCACATGGCGGCATTTTTAATGAATCGATTATCGCAAAAACACAGCAATATTCTCAAAGGAACTTTGAAGGAGTGTCACGGCGAACTGTCGCGCCGCGCGTTTCATATTTTAAGCCCCGCCCGCCGCAGTACATATCGCGTGGAATGATTTTTCAGGATTAGTTAGGCTTCAAGAGAATTATATTTCGATGGTTGTAGCCAAAAGGTCAACACTAAATTATTATTGTACTAACAGGCATGTGATTTTTCAACATTGATAATTTTCAATGTTGAAAAGTTTAATGCCTGGTACTAATTAGTACCTAACCTATCCAATAGTATTAGTCAAATAGCTTTTTTTTGTATAATACATAAATAAGTATGTTTATAGATAAACACTATCACGTCTTTATCCCTAATGAGGCAGACCGAGCACTTTAGGGCTTGCGGCTCTAAGCAGATAAGGCTCAGGGCCGCAAGACCAAAGGCCACTCTTAGCGGGATGGTGGGCGAGACGATGCAAAAGAAATCAAAATAGTGATGGGTTGCTAGCCGCATCGCCAATTAACATGATCCGCCTTTTTTGCCGATTCCCTCGATCGGCTTTTATGATCTGCACGAGAAGAAATGCAGCTGGTACATTCTAACTAGTATTTTATTGTGTCCCATACTATTAGTGGTCATAATTAAAGTAAATCACTTTGTATACCTATGACATTTTCATGATTAAAACTGAACCAATTGAAGTGCGCATTTTTTTCATAGTTTTAATCATATGATGTAAAAGTATCTTTACTATTCAGTTGCGACCAAAACAGAACGCTAATAAAAAATGATTTTCCGAGATCCAATCCATAACAGGATTTGAATCCAAACAGGATTTGGATCCAAACAGAAAGTCCGATTCCCGCGAATTGATAGCATTTTGCTCCCTAACAAGTTACTGTATCCAAATTTAATCCTTTGCTTGTAGTCAGAGAGCCAGCAGCAAGCCGACTAAATCTTTTTAAAAAATGCATAATTTTTTTATAAATAAGCTTAATTTTTATATATAAAGTAGTAACTTTTTATATAAAAGTAATACAAACAAATAAAACAACATAAAAAATGCTGTTTCTTAATATTTCTGGAAATACTTATTAGTTTCTCCTAAGGGTATTAGAGGCGTTAATAGTTTTCATTCCTCAACTCTTTAATAAAATTATCTTATTTTATTTGTCTTTAACGATGCAGCATAGGACGAAGCGTAGGACACCCACCCACAAGGTGGTCAGACGATCTGACCAAGGTCGCTGGAAAGCGCTGGACGCAGGCCGCTCTAGATAGGTCGTTTTGTCGAACATTTTACCAGCAGTAGACGTTATGCGAATGAAATGATGATTTGTCTTCAGAAAAACGACATAAAAATACTGTTAAGTTATAACTATGCAATCTCGGAATGACGCTAATACCTTGGAAAAATGGGCGGTCGCTCATATGGCATGCCACATGCGTGGATACTGTTGTTCCATCCCACGTACGAGCGACTGCCCATAAGGCAGCTGCAGCTGCTGCGACTGCTGAAGCCAATAAGAGGCGCAAGAATGCGGCTTTGGGAGAGCCGTATATATTTGCGCCTTTTGCCGTGGAGACCTTGGGGTGCGGATGCCCGTCAGTTATACAACGTGGAAGGGACATACCCGTTTTAAATCGAACCACGGTCTATACTAGATCATTATTGTAAAATGAACAAAGAACAAAAAAAAAATTCAGCATTTCCATACAAAAGTGTGCAGCCGCTCGAGCAATTTGTATGGGAATGTCAAAGTTTTTTATAAGATTTAATGTTATTTAAGTATTTTTATTTAGTTTAGTTTTATATACGTATGTAGTTCTAGATTAATTTTAGTTTAATGTTGTTATTTTACTATGCATTCATATCCTAGATTAGCAAATGAATTGCATGACTTTCTCATCAGTTCACTTAATTTTAACGCGCATGGCAATATAAGGTATATTTCATTTTGTTTCATTTATAAGAATTTTCCAGAAGTCAAGCCTTGTATTCTATTCTCAACCTTAGCTTTTAACCTTATTTCCTACTAGATAGGATATTTAGCAATACTGTTTATGCATACATACCATATACTATCATGTCTTAACCGAACCAACCTTAATGGGGCTGACAGAGCATTTTCAGTTGCTCGGCTTCTAAAACCTGCGCCTGAAAAGAAGCAGTTGGTGTGTTCTAAGTTTTTTTTCTTTTCTTTCAGACCGCATTTAAGAGAACACTTGCATTTCATCAAAAAAGTGAAGTGGGCAATTTAGCGATCGGCTCCCGGACTATTCGCAAATTGGTCAGTCTAACGATGATATATACCTTATACCTTTATAATACTCAACTTTTCTACATTTTCACGAATTTACATTTTTTACGAATCGTGTAATTGATGAAAATCGTAATGAGAAACAATTTGGAATGTCTCGATTTTTTTGCGAAAATATTCGATGTTTTTCTCTTGGCGCGTGGAGTGACAACTCTGGAATTAAAATATGATAATTCCGTACATGGGACTGGGAGGCTTCAATCAACGGATATATTCCCAGGTTATAATTGTGCAGTTTTATGACCTAAATAGGATCTTATTTTGGTACGACTACATGAATATAAGTCAACATGTTTCTTTTTTGCATTTGTTGTACCTAATAATCTCAATCAATATTTTAGATTGAATGAAAAATTTGTTATTTTTAGCAGGTTTTTGTATCATAATATTAAACATCTGTCCCCAAGGAACAAGTTGAGCGATCAGCTGATCCGAATTTGGAAAATATTTTTTATATTTCGTTATGTTCCTTGCGGAAAGTTGTTCAATATTCTGGACGGAATTTACCCTTATAATAGATTCAGTATATTTTATTAGAAGTTACATATAATATGTTCCATATAGCATATACCTATACACAGTTTTTTATAAACTGCCTTATCTAGCATGGTTTTTCAGCACGGTTGACGTCAGGCAGGCGGCCGGTCGTAAAATTACAGCCGAATTATTTTAACTGTTCCGGCAATTTCTTCTCCACTTCGCAAGGTCTTTGGCATCCTTGGGTGACCATTGACGTGCATGTTATATTTGGAGAAGAAAAAGTGGAAAGTGCACCCCGGGCCTCGAAGCAGTACAGCTAAGGATCCAACCTGGAACGCGCTTAGATGAAGAAGAAGAATCCTAGGATGGTTTTTATAAGTTAATTTAAATTTAAAACACAATAAGTGTTAAACAGTGAAACAGATAAAGCAACTAAAACATTGGCTGCGTAGATATTAATTTTACGCAGCCCCTCCCCTTTCTAAGCCGTTGTTAATTAGGAATCAAGAGAATTAGAATTTACGACTGTGGATAAACCTTTCTCTCCATCGAAAGCTGTACTTTTACAAGAAATTTTGAAGCTGCGGGGTTGCCTGCCTATTGCGCGTGCTGGAAATTAAGGCGATGAATATTTTTAACCGATTTCAAAAAAGGAGGAGGTTAACAATTCGACCGTATGTTCTTTTTTTATGTATGTTTGTTACGCGATATCTTCGCCAATTGTAAACCGATTTCGATGATTCTTTTTTTATTTGAAAGCCTTTACTACCAAGTTGGTCCAATTTTAATGTGGAGAAGATATGATGAAGAACTTAGGAGAAAAGGAAGAAACTCCTTAAAAAAATTGAAGTTGGTTGTTCTTTTTGTTAAAAATTTAATTATATGTTATATCATCATTAAGTATGTTTAGTCTCAACTGCACGAGCATGACCCTCTGTACTACCAGAGCCATATTATATTAGCCAGAGTGCAGTCAGAGGATTTGACCTACACTCTCCACGATGGCCAGACGGGTTGGGGAGGTCTCATTGATGTTGACAAGCTTTGTTGACTTGGTTCTATTCATTACGGGTATGTCCCTTCCACGTTGTATATGAGGAATATATTTTTTTTTTATTATTATAAAAATATTTATCTGCGATGCGACGCAGCGAAACTGTAAATTAATCGGCTTGATTTCAATATAAAACTAGTGTAGGGTGTCAAACACTAGAAAAGGCAAAGCATAAAGTATGTATAAAAAAATACTACGTCAATAAATGTTATTTACAATACGAATTTTTTTTTTTTTTTTTCATTTTTTTTCATTTTAAAAAAATACTATAATATAATATTATATATCAGTGAAAAAATTAAAATACCTACATTTTAATTTTTTCACTGATATATAATATTATATTATAGTATTTTTTTAAAATGAAAAAAAATGAAAAAAAATAAAAGTACCATTTGGTAGTCATTATGATTTTATTGTCATATTTTAACCTATCTTACATGGAGGTCACCATCTATAATTTTAATTCCGGTCCAAATAATAAATAAATGTCAAGAAGCGTCGCTTCTATTAGTGGAGCACCCTTATATTTTTCCCCTTATTAAAGACAATACCGTTACACTATTTCTTAAAGACAGGGTGCAGACGACGTGCAACGCATACTGTCACAAGGTTCGCTTAAGGGGACGTCCTAACAATATAATATCCAATTAAAATTAAACTAATTTCATTTGTTTTCATATTCTAATGTTAAATTAAACATCAGAGTACACTGAGACCCACAAAAAATCATTTAGCTTTTAAAAATATGTATTCACTAATTGGTCCAATCAGATTATACGACAGAGTGACCGACAGATACATAAAAAGATATCCTATAAGTAAATTAGGTATGTATCTACGACGAAAATGATGAAATATTTTCATCAAAGTGAAAAGGCTAGAGAAAGAAAAGTTCTTCGTGTGGTTTCAGGCCTAGAATAAGAACACTCTATCTCTTTCTATACCGTAAGATGCAACTACTAAAGGAAACATCGTGGAAATACTGCATTTCCATGTGTGTTTCAAGTCAGGCGGTTGTAAAACTTTTGCACAAATAAGGGTCTGTAGACAGGTGGCCAGTATGCCACAGCCAAATCTTGTAAATGATGACAGATTTATTATCCTTTTCACACGATTGTTCGGATTACCATTGAAATAATCAAATTTGAAGAAGAAAAACTTAGAAGAAAAGAAGATGGTAAACAGAAATACCTATATATATTTCCAACAATTTCAGTTTATCTTAATATCTAAACGGGGTTGTAAATAATCAGAGCTGTGTTACTTTCAATTTACTTCGTACGCAATGATATTTCTGTAGATTTGTAGAAACTTTGAGTCCTTTGTGGTACCGTGAACGTCGACTGTGACTTTAATTAATTAATGTTTACGAAGTAATAGCGTCGGTTATGGCAATTTTTCTGCTCAATTTTGTACTATTCCACATTTTTAGGGTTCCGTACCCAAAGGATGCAAACAAGACCCTTTCACCTACTGAGACTCCGCTGTCTGTCCGTCTGTCACAGGGCTCTTTATCTTGAACCGTTATAGCGACCGTATTTGCGAAATTAAAATGGAGTGCCATTTTGATATCGCAAAATATTGTACAATGTATTGGCGCCAAAATAAGAAAAGACAATGAAAAATCATATAAAAATAACGGATTCCAAATTCAAATGTAATATTTTGTTTTTTTTATTTATGGCCAGACTAAGTAAGTAAGTGATAACTTGTTAGCTTACCCATCGAGACGAATCCTCAAGTGACTTATTCTCTTACTTATAATTTCTGACCAATTACAACAAATCAAAATTAGCTATGTTACGAATAGGGAACAATTCAACAGGGAATCGGCAACCAGAGATGCAGAAGCAGTTTGCGGCGGAGCTGTCAGGGCGCGGGCAAATTTACGTGCCGAGGATTCAATGACACAATACAATGAGGGTGCAGAAGTCGAGCTAATATATTATTACAACATACTTGTACTTACTTAATTTTATGTAGGTTCTTTTCAGCATAGTGTTATCAATCTAATTAATTTCGTAATTATTAGAAGCCGATTTAATTATTATAATATAATTCATTATTTTTTATAATTATTGGAAATAGTGTTGATCAAACTGTCACTGCCAGTTTTAACCGACAGTGACTAATACGAATCATTCATTCATAATTCTCTTGAAAACGGTTTGAACACACTTTCAATCAGATATTTTTTTTAATTAGCTAAAATAATATTTAGCTTGACTTTATAGACTCCGGCTGTCGTTATTTGATTTAATAGAGAACAGTTGCATATTGTATAAATGCCAAAGAGTCAAAACACAGTAATGAACAAAAATAAAATAAGGGCATTATTTATTGATCTATCCACTGTTTGATTTTGTGATCCGAGCTTCGATAATTTAAGTCCATAACAATAGTAAGATCGTTCAAATTTGTTGTGAACACAGAGCAATGTTAATGTAGATGTTTTCTATTACGTTTATTGCAGCTTTCGTAATACTTTTGGTGATGAACCAACCGCTCTTACTAAATGTCATGTGCAATTGATTAATACTTAGTCATGAAATAAAAGTGTGCAACACGTTATTATATCTCGTATAACAAATGTATAATAATATAACAACACATCATGTTCTTTTCATCAGGTTTACATCAGCTCTGAGTCAATGAAGACATTGCGTAAAGCTTCTTCAGTCAGGCTGACCGACGACCACGTTCGGTTCAACCCGGACGAAACGACAGCCAACAATAATTAAAAAGGCATCGAAATATAATTCACTAGAAATCTAACGCTCCTACATTCACCGCTTCGATTCTGATTCCATTTACGCAAACAAACGAACAGTACCTAATTACAACGAAACACTCGAACGCACACAAAGAAAAAGATGCATGCGATTGGTCTTGACAAGGTCACGCGTCGTCGTCGGTCGGGTGGGGCAGTCAACGCAACCAGCGGTGAGGTACAACAACTAAAATAAATAACCTTGTTTACGTGTTACTTTTTTTTAATAACTAATTTTTATGTCTGTATGACTTCTACACCACTTCACGGCACATGACGGCATTTTTAATGAATCGATTATCGCAAAAACACAGCAATATTCTGAAAGGAAACTTCTTGCAACGTCGATAAAGTTTTTATATGCATTTGCTACTTTTCCTTATTAGATGTACTAAGGGGAGCTCCTCCTTTGTTCTGGTGCTAAATTGTGTTAGGAACTGTGAAATCAAGGCAAGTCGGATTTCAACTTAGTTGTTGCTCTATATGTAAGTAGGTATATAAAATGTATCTTTTGTTGCCAATATTCTAATGTGTTATTCTCTACGTTCTTAATTATTAAGTACAACTGTGCCACAGAATTAATATATACTAACGTACAGAACGGAAACTCCTAGGTCTGGACACGTTTCGCGTGTGTCGTAGATTTTTTGTAAACAAGTAATTTAGTCGCGATTCGTGCAAACGAAACGTACCCCGCTACATGGAGTTCCCGCACCTCTCCACCGTTCTCGGGTGCTTTTGATGGCTTTGAACACTGAAACTCACACATTGACGTGTGCACGGATGTAAAGTTTTGTTTGTAGTATTAAGCATAAATATTGCTTCACTTGTATGAAGCACCGTATGGTGCTTCATACAAGTGTTTTTGCTCTGACTAACCCTTTATAACGTCATATTGTTTTTTTTTTTGCAGGTCCTTATCTTGATGCAAGATCTGCAAAAATATTGATCTATATTTCGTACCTGATAATATTTTTTTTTTAGTTTTATTTAAATTACTGTGGCCGTTGTAAAAACAAATACTAAAAATAAGCTAAAGCTAAAGGGGTTCCTCATACAAGAAACGTGTTTTTTTTTCAACGCTTTAAAACATTGTACGGAGGTATGGAACCCTTCATGAACGAATACTACTCGCACTTGACCGGTTTTTATTAAGACAAAAGTTGTATGATGTATAAGCAAAACCAAAGTAAACTTCTCAAAATAAGAAAGAAAACTTTCAAAGCTTTCATTAGTAGTCAAGACCGAGACTCGTTTTGCAAACTCGTCGAAACAGTTTCGAGCAAAGATCAACACTACTAACCACTCCTCCGGGAGTCTCGAATTGTTCCGAAAGAACACAATTAAAGAAGATAATGAGATCATCTCAGGCAAATGGACTGAGTAAATTGGGTTAAAAGTTTCGGTTTGCATAGCTATGGCAAAAGAAAAGCGAAAGCAGAAATTTTAGGATTAATAATAAGGTTTTGTACTTTGAAATCACAGAACACAGAATAGTCTGTGTTCATGTTTGAGATACATACATACGATTTATGTCTTTATCCATTACAGGGTAGACAGAGGCCAAAGCTAAAAGCCGCTTTCTGCGGGATAGTGGAAAAGATAATCTTTGGATTACTATAAATTATTATAATACTCGTAGTGACAAAGTTGTGAACTGTTTAATATACTTGAAACTCTTTGGATTGCAAGACTTGCAAGTCTCATCGTCTATACTGATTGATATTGAATTAGGTAAATTATCTGGAATTAACTTTTTCTTTCGTAAATAAAAACTTTATTTTTATAGGGATTTTAGGTACTTAAAGTACTCAAATTAAATAATGAGATAAGAAATGGTGAAAAAATACCACGTGAGCAGGACTTAAACCCAAGACCTTAGTCTCAATACGACTATGCTCTTACCATCTGAGCCATCACGTGTTCAACTCCGCACGCCTTATTTCTTATTTCATTATTTAATTTGAATAAAAACTTTAATTTTCAAAACTAGAACATTTTTGATCTAGTTCAAAATGATAAATGTATAGGTATAAACAATTTTACGTAGGTACTTTACGCTAAATCTTTTGAACAAAGCAACTCCCCCTTAAAATCAACATATTTAAAGCATAAAGAATGGTGGCCGTCGCGCCTATTACATCGAGCGACAGATGGTGCAAACATTAGCACTGATATTGCTGCATTTAAAACTAAACTCCGTATTAGATTTGATATATCTATTTCTTAAACAATCCATTATTTTGGGATTATATAGATTTTTGATTACTTAATAAAGAAGCATAGTCCGCCGTTTTTAGCAATTAAAAAAATATTCAGCCATAGTTTTGAAAAAAAATGCTTTGGGTAGATAGATGACTGTGCCAAAAATAATTTATTTGATACTGTTAAAACGACCTCTGTGGCGTAGTGGTCATCATGCTAGGCTGTCACACCGGAGGTCTCGGGTTCGATCCCCGGTCAGGTCAAGGTGGAAAATTCAGATTAAAAATCTTTTTCAGATTGGCCTGGGTCTTGGATGTTTATATTATAGGTATAGGTATATGTGTTTGTTATAAAATATAGTATCGTTGAGTTAGTATCCCACTTCGACTATACACCTACGTATCCCGTATAACACAAGTCTTGAACTTACTTTGGGGCTAGCTCAATCTGTGTGATTTGTCCGTATATATTTATTTATTTATAAGAAAATAAAATAATATGTTGGCAGTCGGGTTTTTTTTATTTTTAATAATTAGACACTTGTTTTAATTCGCCATTGTGTTTATAGAAATGTAATCCATGAATGTATGACTGAATTTTCTTAAAATATGTACACTACAAAAAGTATTTCCGTTAAAAAATTAAATAATAAGTAGTTTCTCACCTATTGCAACAAATCCACTGCAATACGCGGGTGAAGTTGTATTTGAGGATATCCGGATTATCCGCGAGTTGAGACTGCCGACCGGCAATGTTCAGGCAAAACGAAAAATTTCATTGCTATGGTGAAGCGGATTTAAGTCTGGTCTGATAATATTGAATGATAGAGTATGTATTCGATCTTATAGGAATTCAAAAAAGATTTTTTTTGACGGTATCTGACCTAGTATTTAAGCAAGTTAAGTCCATGATTTTTTTTGTAAATAAACCGGCCAAGTGCGAGTTAAACTTGCGTAGAGAGGGTTCCGTACAATTGATTGAATTCTTATAGGTTTTCCTGTAATCTACAAGCAATGAACTATATTTTGTATTTTTTTCTAAATTTTAGGCTCAGTAGTTTCTGAGATCAGATGGGGGGAATGGTCAATTTTCGTCTTCTTTCATGAATAAAATCAAAACTATTCATTTTACAATAATAACAAAAACATATTTGAGATCCTCATAACAAGTCCTTTCATTTGATATATGACACAGTAAGGTTTGCTAAACTTTTTTTTAATTTCCTAATTCCCCCCCCCCCCCCCATCCCCCTTATTTTAGAAAAATATTTATTTACTTTGCACATATGTGTTTGGGTCATAGGATTACACCATCCTACCAAATTTCACCTGATTCGGTCCTGTAGATTCGGAGCAAATTGGCTGTGACAGACGGACGGACAGACAGACGCACGAGTGATCCTATAAGGGTTCCGTTTTTTCATTTTTTGTACGGAACCCTAAAAATTAAGCGAAATAATAAAAACAAACCCGTCACTAGTTCGACCAGCTGCTGATTTTGCGTAGTGGTATATAAATATGTACGAAGTTGACTTTTTCGTATTATGCCATTTTGTGATTGAAAATATTTGTAATTAACATCATATCTATATATATATATATTTATTATTTTGATAGCCATAAGCGAGTCGATGACCTTTTAAGGTACCTACATACTGTAAGTCATTGTGTATAACATTAAATGTTAGTTAATATACTTTTTCTATTCACTGCAGCAAATGCACTGCGGGTGAAGTTGTGTTAGAGGATATCCGGCTTATCCGCGAGTTGAGACTGACGACCGACAACTTTCAGGCAAAACGAAAAAGTCCGCTGTGGCGGACTTTTTTTTTTTTTTTTTGAGCCGGATTTTAAAGTCTGGTTTGATAATATTGATCTCACTCAGGCTGACGTAAATATTAAGCGGTTTTTTTTGTAGAATATGCCCAATGAACTTTACAATATAACTACAGGGTTATTTTTAATTAACCGGCAACCTTTTTGGAGCAAATTCAGTCCGTGATACTGAACCACTTTCCATAAAAACAATTATCGAAAAATGAAAACGAAATTTCGTCCTCCCATACAAAATCCATTTGGTTGAGCGCCTATTTGTATGGAAAGTCGATTTTTTTTTTTTCGTTTTTCAATAATTGTTGTGTGGGATATTGAATTGTATTGTATTTATTTATTTCAAACAATATCTATGGATAGGTCTTCAAAAATGATATTGAGGTTTCTATTTTTTTTTTCTAAGCTGAATAGTTTGCGCGAGAGACACTTCCAAAGTGGTCAAATGTTGGTCCCCCCCCCTATAACTTCTAAAATAAGAGAACTTGAAGGTTTGAACAAGATCTAGTAAGTAGTTTTATTTAATACGTCATAAATCGTAAAATGTTACTTGCTGCTACGGAACCCTTCATGGGCGAGTCGGACTCGCACTTGGCCGCTTTCTTTAATGTATTGTTTGTAAATTTTAAGCGTACTTGAAACAATAAACATAAAATTAAATTAATAAGTGGAAAAGGAAAGGAATTATTTCCTTTCCCACAATCTTCATACTGAACGTGGTATTTGGGTCTTAAAGTCTCGGGCTTTGTCTGCCCCAACTATAACCTGGTAACATATTCCACTCCCACGCGTAACAATTTAATGTGTGTGTGTGTAACTTGTTCCTAATTATGGGTTGGCGTGTGTACGCTATTGCGAAGTAAATTGTGGTCATTTCTTTTTGCTTACAGTGTAAGACGTTTAAATCAGGATGTTTAGAAAATATTAGCAGTATTTTGTTCACCTGTACTAGTAGTACCACAGAATAAATAATACTAACGTACAGAAGTCTCACTCAGCAAAGAAATTCAAAGAAATATCTACTCAATGTGGCTAGCGAAATGGTTTTAGCTCACGTCAGAACTCAGCACCTTTTCGTATAGATAGACATCCATTGCAAGCCAATTTCATTCTTATTACTCTGGATAAACGATTCTTATAACTAAATTTACCACCCGGAGGGGCCGCCTGCGCGCGTAGTAATAATGTAGGTACATTTTCGATTCCTAAACGGGGAGTGACACAGGCCTGATTTGACCAAATAGCCCGCGCGGTGGTTGAGTTGGTCAACAGATTGTACCAAACAATTTTTCGAGAGGTTGGTACTTCAGATGTTGATTATATCACATAGTAATAATATCATCATCATCAGGTCCTTATTAGTCTCCACTACGGGAGCACGACCCTTTCTGCACTACCTACCAGAGACATACAAAGTGAAAGGGACATACCCGTAATAAATCGAACCACGGTCTATACTAGATCAAAACAAAAACAGCCAAATAACAAAAAATAATTTTGGCCTTTCCATACAAAAGAGTGCAGCCGCCCGGGCGATTTGTATGGGCACGTCAAATTTTTTTTTGTACTTTTGACCGTTATTTTAATTTCATTATACTTTAGTGATCGAGTATAGCCCGTGGTTCGATTTATTACGGGTATGTCCCTTCCACGTTGTATAAGCCTTGACAGATCTTGTTAATAGATATTTTAAGTATTATAAACGAGTAGTATTATATAAATGTTATTCAAACTTGGTAGTTGTTTTCTGGGCATATAATGGAATTGAACCAAGAGCCAACCAAAGCCGGTTTGGTGCGGTTTGGACTGGAATCAACCTGATATGAGGGTTTGAGGTGGCGGCAATTTAACTTGGGGCTTGTTTAGCCAGATAACAAGTAGTTCGTGAGATTACAGCCTGATGTAATCTTAGGTTTGTGACAGACGTGACGGTTTCGAATTAGAAAGGGTTGGGTTAGTGCCGCTTTTAAGGGTTAAGTGGCATATTAATAGGGGTAATGACTTGGTCGGAAAAGTATTATTCTAATTAGATTATCCAAAAATAATGTACCCATATTTTTTCGTTTATCAAAACAGTAAAATTTCACAGAGATACAGAGTATTTAATTTTCAGAGTGGGACCGATGATTCATACAAACTTGCAACCCCTATTTCACTTCTAAAGGGATGTAATTTTCAAAATCTAATAAATGCATTATTATTTTCTATTAACTACTAAAATACATTAAAAATTTCATGTGTCTGACTTTAAAAATTACGAAGTATCTATTATACAAACTGCCAATCCCGATTTTACGCCCTCAAGGAAAATTACGGACGTCTGTCCGCTAAGAAAGGATTTTTGGAAATTTTAGGAGAAGAAAATTCTAGGAGACCCTAGTCACAATCTCTCGTCTTCAGAGTTCATGTACAATACAGCGCAATGCGTATGTGTAGATAGAAAATATAGATTCGGGTGTTCAATTAAAAATTCCCACGGTCGAAGACTGCAGTCATAATTTGTCATTATTTTTTTTCCTAGCATCTACTGTATTACTTACCTATATGTTTATATTATGAATAAATATGTCAAAAATAGGCCATTCTGACCGTTGACATTTATTGTTAGTTAACCAACTTGGTAAAACTACTCTGTAAATAATTTATTTACACATTTTTCCTCCAAATTAAACGTAGTGACTTAAGGCACTTAGCAAATTAGTTTAACAGAATACTTAATGCCCTAGTACTCACAGATTAATTAACCCAAAAGGCTGTACAATATACAGTCAGCAACAAGAAACAATGAAATATTCATGCTACTTACCCCATTACGGTACAAATGGAGTGAAGTGATGCGTCAAATTGAAATATTGAAAATTAATTTGCTATCTGATTTGACATAAATTAAGAGTGGCGAATTGTATTTGTGAAATCGTTCAACAATAATGTTGAGATGTTTAAAGTAATTTTTTTTCTTTTGTCGACATAAAACTTGGTATACAGGCTGACTTTTTATCCACCTGCTTAATTTTTGGAGCAAGTTCAGTCCATAATAATTATACTGAACTACTTTCTATAAAATAGTTATTAAAAAATCAATAAAAATTTTTCGTCCTCCCATACTAATCAACGCTCAGCTAAACGGATTTATTATGGGAGGACGAAACATTTTTCACGATTTTTAATAACTTTCTTTATAGAAAGTAGTTTAGTATCATGGACTGAACTTGCTTCAAAAATTTTGCAGGTGGATAAAAAGTCAGCCTGTATATGGTCAAAACATATCATCAGCGTTATTTCAGTCGCAGGAGGTCACTGCTGGACGCAGACTTCTAAAACGAACAATCTGCTCCTTAAAGTGTGTTACTAGTAACTATTTTTAATCTGTGGTGTTACTAGCTAAATATTGCTGTCAGAATTTTCAAAGATAAAGCGTGGCCTTTGCTTCAGCGACACAACCAGGAACTTCGTGTCAAATATATGCAAATGTTGCGCTTGATGTGTGGAGAGATCGCGTGAGAAACACCCGCATCCGCGGCAGCCTTCGACGATACACCTACGCGGCAGCCTTCATGTCCGAGACAGCAGACAAACTGCAAGAAAGTCGCCTATTTTCTGCGGTTCAAGAGTTATTAGGGGTGAACGCTTGACAGTCAGGGTTTTTTTAATGTGTCTGGCCTGGCAAATAAACTTGTCATCCTTCTGCTGCATAGTACGAATATCCGACTAAAAATGTAGGGATCCGAACTTTTTAACGCCAAATGATATAATTAGATATACAACGAGTTAATTAAATAACGCAAAACCTCTCAGGTTGTAACTCAGTCCATGAAACCGAATAACTTGTGTTCTACAACATTCCCAAAATGCCAAAAATAAAATTTGGATTTTCATACAAATTGACTCGATCAGCTGATCAGTTTGTATGAAAATTCAAATTTTTGTTTTGTGTTTCGTGAAAGTTGTAGAACAAAAGTTGTACAGTTTCATGGGCTAAGGTACCATCTAAGAGGTGTGAGCGTTATTTCATTAACACGTTATAGAGTCAACAAGACTTCGACTTCGACAATCTTCTCGACTTTAGAAAATCTAATTTTCTTAGACGTTTCAAGCAATAAATCTATAAGTTTAATAGAAACGTAAACCTTAGCTATAATAAAACTTACACAGAATTTTCACATTACTTTAATCCTGATTTACGTGTTAATTTTGCATGTACCTTCTACGAGATTTATGTTTCTTTAAAATTTGATTCCATGATTTTTAGAGACCTATGTTTAGAAAATTCGTAGGTGCAAATTACTTGTGCATTTTATACCTATAACAAACGACATTAACATAGTATATTAACATTAACATAAATAAGATTAAAAAACTGCAACCCGACTACAGATAGCAAACTCAAAAGTAAATAAATAATAAACGGGCAAGTGCGAGTCGGACTCGTACATGAAGGGTTCCGTACCTCCGTACAATGTTTTAAAACGCTAAAAAACAGGTTTTTTGTATGACAACCCCCTTTAATTTTTAACTTATTTTTATTTTTAGTTTTTGTTGTTATAGGCGGCCATAGTAATACATAATCTGTAAAAATTTAAAGTATCAAGTTAATGCCATTATAAAGATCTAGTTAAAAACGCTGAAAAAACACGTTTCTTGTGCAGTAAATTTCTGGGAATACAATCCTCTCGGCCTGCTATTAATTTATAGACCCCCTTTAATTTTTTACTTTTTTTTTTCGGTGAAAATTTCAAGTGTCTAGCTATTACGGTTCAAGAGATAGAGCCCTGTGACAGACGGAGAGATGGACAGACGGACAGACAGCGGAGTCTCAGTAATAGGGTCCCGTTTGCACCCCTTGGGTACGGAAACCTAAAAACAAGTTGACAACAACAAACAAACAATGATGACTATGAAACTAAATAAATTATTCACAAAGATTAAATTTTTTGGTTAAAATTTTGGAACAAAATTTTAGACACCTGCTTCTCCTCCCTTGTAAATAAAAAATCGGCCAAGTGCGAGTCGGACTCGCCCATGAAGGGTTCCGTAGCAGCAAGTAACATAATATAAAATTAAGTTCTAAAGGTAAATTGCGGTTTACGATTTCTGACGTATTAAAAAATAACTATCTATGATACCGAGACTGCTATAGTTTTAATTAAAATTACATACTTTGAGGTATATATTACATTTTTTTCAGAATTATTTTAGTAATATTTCAAAAGTTACGGTGGGGGGACACCTCAAATTTTAACTTTGTATTAGATTATCTCAAGACTGGGGGGTTTGATCTACATAAATTCAAAGCAGTTTTTGTTGCATTTTAAAAGACCTTTTCAACGATACCGTTGGGGTTAGTCCAATTTAATTTTTTAAATTCACTTTTCGTTGTATGGGAGGGGGGCTGAAAAAAAAACAGTTTTTCATAATTTTAAAAATCAACTTTTTGAACTTTAATATCTATCTCTCCACCAATTTTCGTGACAATCGGTACAGCGGGGTACGAGCCCCGACGGACAGACGGACGGACATGACGAAACTATAAGGGTTCCTTGTGGACTATGGAACCCTAAAAAGTAATTTCATTTGGTGTTTAGGGTGTTTTAGAGCTAACAGATTTAATTCTGTCGCTTCACACGTTCGAAAGGAAAATAGTAGGTAATTAGTCGTTCAAAAACCACTTCATTTTTCTTTTTTTACCGTGTTGCTAAACAGAATTCGCATTGCGGGCGTTAATATGTTTTCCGGTAAACTAATTGCTCATAGGTGCGGTCACGTGACGTCGTCACATGCAAGCGAATTCCTCACAGGTACCATACAACATCGAAGGAATAGAAGTATATAGGTATAACGTGGAAGGGTCAAGGGACATACCCGTAATATTATAAATCGAACCACGATCTATACTACTCGTAGATCAATATAGTATAATTAAATAAAAAGAACAGCCAAAAAACAAAAATAATTTCTGGCATTTTTATACAAAAGTATGCAGCCGCCCGGGCGATTTGTATGGGAATGTCATAATTTTTTTTGTTTTTCGACTGTTATTTTAATTTCATTATACTTTAGTGATCTAGTATAGCTCGTGGTTCGATTTATTACGGATATGTCCCTTCCACGTTGTATAATGTGAATGTCAGATGAACACTAACCTAATTTTAACATTGAAAGTAGACAATATGCTCCCGCACAAACCTTCGTGGTTTATGGGTGCATAGAATTGTAATTCATGTTATTTTTGGAAATAAAAAAAAAAAGTCAACATGGATTCTCATTGTACTACTGGTAATAATAACGTAGTTGAGACATACATACTGTCACGTCTTTATCCCTAATGGGGCCGACAGAGCACTTTGGGTCTTGCGGGTCTAAGCAGGCAGATCCCAGGGCCGCAAGAACCAAAGGCCACTTATAGAGTGATACTATGCGGGAAGATGGGAAAAGCACTCTAAACGTGATGGGTTGCTAGCCGCATTTGCATTTTCGCCCATTCCCTCGTGCGGCATTTACGATCTGTGCGGGAAGAGGAGTAGCTAGTACATTCTAAGTTTTTCTTTTCTCCTTTTTTACCTGTCAAGCCAGATTTTTAACCTGTCAAGCCTCTTAATTAAGAGTCCGGCTTTCAAAAATGGCGGATGGCTCAAAGCCTATAGTCCTCGGAAACACTACCTGTATATGCATTCTGCAGCTCACTACTGTTTGTAGTTTGTGCCACTATTATCTGAAAGAAAGAAATTACCGTGCAAATGTCAAGTCTTAGTTATGTTTTACAGCGTTTTATTTCAATTTATCGTACTGCAGTGGCTAAATGCAATGTAGCCACAGCATGTAACTCGACTACATTATTTTTTTTTTTTTATTACAAACTTTTTTAAAAGCTTTTATTAGGGTGTTTTGGATAAAAGTACTTATTGTTAGGAGACTAGCGCCATCTGCGTGTGATCTCCACAAACACGGGCAAGATTATCGATTTAGCGATATTCCGGCTGTGGAGCGCGGATTGTCTTTGCCCGGCCAGGAAATAATCTTTGTCTATGGGTCGCGTGTCGCGTCAAAGCGCTCGAGCGACGCCATTAATGACAAGTTTCACTGTCCCGTCGCGAAAGAATTTTGTACTTGATATATTGAGAATATTTCGTGAAGAATTGTCGCTAATTGTTGTTTGTTTGTGTGTGCCCAATTTGTTTTAAACGGCGTGGAGCTGGGAATTGTTTGTAGTACGGATAAGAATAGTAATATGTGTCAAATGTGAACGCGTGCCATTGCGTCATTGTAAATTGTTGGTTTTTGCCTATTACCCGTGTGAAACGGAAGTATTTGTAAATTGACTATAAAAGGAAGCAATTTGTGGTGCTGTGGTATAAATACGACGTATTCGTTTGGGGCGACATACATGAGCTCATGGGTAGGTTCGCTTAGGGACCCCATTTTCTTCACCACTGACTTGGGACCCGTGATGGGACCTAAGGCCGTCGCCAGCCCTGAGGAGGACTTCGGGCTCGACGCGAAGGCCAGGCGAGGCTGCCTGAAGACGGCATGGATGCTGTAAGTATTATCTTGAATTATTTCCCATTTGTAATTAGTTTAATTACTTTTAATTAGATTTAAGTTTAAGGTATAATTAGGTTAGGAGGTTCCCTGGACCTTATCTAGGGTGGTAGCAGACTGCGTAGGTTTGTTTGTGTGTTTGTTTGTTGCCGGTGGGATTGCCGGACTCGTACCAAGAGCGTAGTTAGTAACATCTTTGGTAGCAGAACGTAATCTTAGCTATCTGCGCCAACATAGGGTTCCGTACCCAAAGGGTGCAAACGGGACTCTTTTACTGAGACTCCGCTGTCTGTCTGTCTGTACATCTGCCACAGGGCCCAGGGCTCTTTCTCTTGAACCGTAATATACTACCATACTTGAATTTTTCACCGATTACGTATTACTATGGCCACTATAACAACAACTACTAAAAATAGGATAAAGTTATGACTTGGCCCACGAGGTGACTGCTATGTGGGATGTGGATTCAACGATCATTGTCCTGACAGTAGTATCGGCGAACGGTTTTATAGCACAGAATAAATAATACTAACGTACAGAAGTCTCACTCAACAAAGAAATCCAAAGAAATATCTACTTAATGTGGCTAGCGATATGGTTTAATTTAGCTCACGTCAGAACTCAGCACCTTTTGGTATAGATACCTAGACATCCATTGCAAGCCAATTTCATTCTTATTACTCTAGACAAACGATTCGTATAACTCAGTCTTTCCCAACGTGGGCGATAACGCCCCCTTGTGGGCGCTGCAGGCCTAAATGGGGGCGGTAAGAGACCCAGAAAAAAAAGGGGGCGTTGTGTAGGGCTTTGGGGTCGATTTATAATTTCATCTACCTAGCTAGGAAGACTCTTAGACACCGACTGAGCTCTCGACTACATCTTGTGAATATCAACTAATATTAATTAAGATATAGTTCAAACTCGGTTCGATATAATAGACCGCGGGCAATCATGTTTTAACAAGTTTTTGTTAAATAATCCGATTTGTACATTCCTGTATCAATCGGCTGGTTCTATAATACTTGTTCTTGCTTGTCGAGTACGATTGGGCGTCGAATGAGATAAACGAGTTTATGCACGTTTGTCTTATTCCTGTTGGTGCGTGCTGCTTATGCAATCCTATATAAACGACGTAAATTTATTTTATTTTCATTTGCGGTTTCACGCATAATAGATAAGCAGTACTTGATTTCAACACTTACGTATTTCTCAAAACAAAACAATGTCGGAAGTAAAAAAGAAGAGACGGCAATACTCTGCGGAATATATTAAATTCGGATTTATTGAAAATCCCACAAACTGTCCGAATACTATAAAGTTGCGTTTCAATAATCAGTTATAAGTACTCAGCGGTTTTTAAGTATGTTTAAAAAGGGGGGCGTTAAAAAATAATTTATTCTTAAAGTGGGCAATAGACAAAAAAAGGTTGGGAACCCCTGGTATAACTGAATTTACCACCCGGAGGTGCCCCGCCAGCGTGCATTAGTAATAATAATTTAGGTACATTTTCGATACCTAAACGGGGAGTGACACAGGCCTGCTTATAGCAAAGAGTCTTGACCAACATATTAACTCTCTCGCTAGATGGCTGGGTCAAGGGTCAGATTCAGAAGGCAGTACTCCTGGACATGGCATGTATTGTCAGGAGGTTTCTCTCTCTGCGGCCCTAACCGCCAGTAGCTTGGGCCTTGCCCCGCTGCCAGCGGGCAGCTAGGTTAGGTTTTTGTAAATGTTTATATTTTGTGGTATATTTTATATTTTACTTTTAATAAATGTTTTATAAAAACTTTACTGAAGTATTCAAATAAATAAAGTTAAAAATTAAAGGGTCATACAAAAAACGAGTTTCTTCAGCGTTTTAAAACATTGTACGGAGGTACGGAACCCTTCACGTGCGAGTCCGACTCCCACTTGCTCTTTTATTTAGCTTGCCCTGTTTGTTGTTGTTTATTTGTTTTTTTTTTATTTATCTTATTGTTGTTGTCTATTGTTTATTTATCTTTGGATATTTAATTGGGTAATTTATTTATTGTACATAAACTAAAGATACAAGAACATGTGTCAACTCTAAAACCAGGGAAGATATTGCCAAAAGTTAGGTGGGACGTTGTACAACCAAGCTAAAACACATGATGTTAATAGTAATTATTACAAACAATTAATATATATTTACTTACATTATACATAAAAGTATATGTATATCGATCGTTTGTGGAATTACAATTTTGTTATCGATTTTATACTAAATTGTTGACGTAAAATCATTTACTTACAGCTAAATTTACATTCGCATTCTTGGCATTAATCATAGGTATTAAGTATTATAAGTAATAAGTAGATTTTCAGCTAAGGATCGTTAGTCCCGGCTGTCATTGTATGGCAGTCGTCAAGCTATATCAGATGCCTTTAGGCAGCTTGAAAAATCTGACACCAGTGTTGGCCACTTATATACACGAAAAACAAACAAACAGCTAAGGATATAACTACAAAAAATATTACCTATTCAATAGTATTGTAGGAGGAGAATATAACGAAAATGCTCAATACCGTTTGCATGGCCTGGGGCCTAAATCGAATAGCCTAACGCTCTTATTAATAATTCAGGATTTGGACACTGTTGTTTAAGCGACGGTGATAATGAAAGACGGTGCCTTTTGGATGTGGCATAATATTTTTGTGTGAAACACAAAAAAACGTTACAACAACTTTTAAATTTTAAATCCTTTTTACCCGTCTACGCCGAAGCCAAAAGGAGGGTTCTATGTTGTTGTTGTTATGTGTGGTTAAGTATTTCGCCGCTATGTATGTAATATGTGTATTTGTATGAATTTTCATTTATTCCCACGTATTTTCAAAGAGATCCATGATACCTTGTCAAATGTATCATGGATCTATATTTAGGAGATATATTTATTTATTTAAAAAATATATTTTTATTTGCAACGAACGTGGGTGATGACAAAAAAAAGAGCTGGGATGATGATGATGATTAATGTACATTGTAAATACATACTATTCGTAATAATATCCGATGTACGGATATTATTTCATTTGAAGTAGACTCTCGTACTAAATATATTCACTAATCTCAGAAACACGAGCCAGGCACTCCATCGCACTACTCGTAACTCAAGTCTTGACTTATGTCGGATATGATCCTAACGACCTGAAGGCGGAATCTATTCTGTGTAACCGGAACATGATTGACAATAAGATGTTTGTTATTTATACACATATGTTTGAAGGGATACACCCTTGTTTCACAGACAGAAATTTCATAGAATTTCGATTCGCAGAAAATTTTTCATAGAATATTTAATTCTTATATTTTTATTTCTAATATTTTTGTTTCAAAAACTATTTACTTGAATGAAACATAATTTATAGAAACACAGTTCAATGAATTTTATAATGTCATATTTTCATTTAACAAATAAATCAAACCGGTAGCGGCTGGCTAGTGCTAGGAAAGTTCTATCCATTTTACTAGATTTGGGCAAACCTTTACGTTAGGTTATGATAGGACTGCGTCCAACACACGCACGAGCCAAGCGAGCGAAGCGAGCGTGCCGCGGCAGCGGCTGGCGAGTGGTAGGAAAGTTTTATCCATTTTACTAGGTTAGGGCAAACCTATAGGTTAGGTTATGTTAGAACTGCGACCAAGACACGCACGGGCCGAGCGAGCGTAGCGAGCTTGCCGCGGCAGCGGCCGGCGAGTGGTAGGAAAGTTTTATCCATTTTACTAGGTTACGGCAAACCTATAGGTTAGGTTATGTTAGAACTGCGACCAACACACGCACGAGCCGAGCGAGCGAAGTGAGCGTGCCGCGGCAGCTGCCGGCGAGTGGTAGGAAAGTTTTATCCATTTTACTAGGTTAGGGCACACCTATAGGTTAGGTTATGTTAGAACTGCGACCAACACTCTTGAAACGATTAGAAACTATCACATGATAAAATGTTTTTCTTGGTTATAAGTGTTATATTAACTAAACATATTGAAAATAAAAAATCTTGATTTGATATTACGAATAAACATCGAAAAAGTAAATATTACTTGTAAATAAATCTATGACTCCTTATAATAAATATTCTGAGTATTGATTTTCTGTGCAACAAAAATCTATTTTTAAAAATTCTTTATACTCATACTAAGTTATAACGTATTGATTATTCAATGAAATGATAATCTTAGAAAAAATATCTGTACTACGAAAATCTACTAAACTTTTGTCTATAAAAGAAAGTACACCCTTGTAGAGGTCTTACTATGGGTTTTATAAGGAGGCTTAAGGTCAAATCATCAAGGCAGCTCGGAATCATCTTTCTTTTCAGAAAATATGTTGATTCAAGCCTGCAATATCCTAACCAGACTGGAAACAACTTTTCACAAAGTATGCTTCCCACTGGGATTTTAACCCGAGACCTCCGGATCACAAGGTGGACGCCTTGACCACTGGACCACGGAGAAAGTCAGACTCTATCATTATGTATTAACGCTCAATGTTTCTTGCCACTGAAACATGGATACGTACGTTTTGCGTACCGTGGCGGTACTGCTTTTGGAGTAACCCTACTGGATTCGAGAAACCGTGCTCGTCGACATAGGCCCTAACAGTGACACATTAAACAAGAAAATACCATAGCATATCCAAAACGTGAAAATTTTCAAGCTCCGGCCACTGATGGCATTTAGCATTTGACCTCATGCTAGTAGTGGCGCTCAAACAATGACCTGTAAGTGAATACATTATACGTGTAGGATAGACGGCAAATTCGAGACCACGCTAATTTATTCAGCGGAGAATCGATAGTGATGCTCATGTTATTGCAGGTTTAGCATAGGTATTATTATTGTTACGAAACTGGGGTTCGAATTTGAAGAGAAACGCCAAATTTCGTATGAGGGTTTTATTCACTACGGAACCCAAAGATGACACGTGAAGATGGTCTTTCAAACGTCCAAGGTCCAAGTCGCGTAGCAGCTGAGGTCCAGGTATCTCGCCAAGGTAGTCGCAGGTACTTCCACTTGTCGCACTAAGGTAGGTTTCTTTCACTTCAAAGTGATCGCTTTTTGACCTTGATTTTGATCGCTTCGCTCGTATCGAACTGACTGGCGCACCCATACGGTTCGCTATTTATATGCGCCATCGAAAAGGGTCACATTAATCTCGAATATATTAAAATATAGTCGACGATCGAAGCATCCAGGAGCCGGTTATGTGTGTGAGTGTAACGTGGTCAAGCAACTCTAGACTTCATGATTTTAGTTTAGCTTGCACCATTCTATCATAGTACTCGTAGTTCGTAGTTCGCGAATATTGTTCGAGAAGATTCTATCTCGTTCGCGGCATTATTGTCGCAGCGCAGCTCTGAAACTTTATACTTGACTGCTGAAATTGCTACACAATCATATCATAGATACGATAATCGTACAGACGTGTCTGTGTGTGAAGAAGAAACAGCTATTACACCAGACTACTTATCGAATGCGATTTGATGTACATTGCGTGTTTTGAAAGATTACGTTCAGATTGTTCATTACAAGACAGGCAATGTATATCAAATCGCATACGATAAGTAGTCTGGTGTAATAGCTACTCTTAGACTGTCTTATTCTGCCTGTCATTATTTTATGGCAGTTGTCAAGCTATGTCAGATTGGTAGCGACAAACTATGCAGGGTCTTACAAAATATACTAAAACTATTTTAGGGTGAATTCAGTTCATGATACTGAACAACTTTCTCTAAGGAACATATATCGAAATATAAATAATTTTTGGTTTCCCATATACAAGTTGACCGAACAGCTGATCCGAGTTTGTATGGAAAGCAAAAAAATATTTTTCGTATTTCGTTATACAACGTGGAAGTGACATACCCGTAATAAATCGAACCACGGTCGTTATAGTATAATGAAATTAAAATAACAGCCAAAAAACAAAAATAAATTTCGGCATTTCTATACAAAAGTGTGCGGCCGCCCGGGCGATTTGTATGGGGATGTAAAATTTTTTTTTGGTTTTTTTAACGGTTATTTTAATTTTATTATACTTTAGTGATCTAGTATAGCCCGTGGTTTGATTTATTACGGGTATGTCCCTTACACTTTGTATGTTCCTTGGGAAAAGTTGTTCAGTGTTTCAGTATGTTTTAAGACGTTATATTTCTAAATCTATTTTTTGCAGACGTTTCCGGGTTGCACCGATCTTGACCACTGAACTGGTCTCGGTCAGTGGTCAAGATCGGTTTACAAGCTGTGTTAATTTGCCCGTAAAAGTAAAAAAAAAATTGGTGCATACTCAGAGAGGATGTCGCACCTATTGAGGATCAAACCCGTGCCTCATAGACCACCACCGCTCTGATGTGTGCTTACGTATACTCCAAACACAAAAGGTGAGCAGTTGGGTAAAATAAAATAGAATAAATTTATAACGGAATCAATTGTTAGTTTTAGAGAAAAGCTACCAATTCCAAGGAAGATTTATTGGAAAGACATTGTTGGTAGCACTACAAAAAACGTATTTATTACGTATACAAAGTTTTTATTGTCTCATTTCAAGAAAAATCTGAAGCAAAGTTTAAAACTCTAAGGCATTAGGAACTTTTTTAAGTTTTCCAAAGTTTATTTGCCAGACAAATTAAAAATCCCCCGACATCAAGCGTTCATCACAAATATCGAATGTTAGATACAAAAAAAAAGCGGCCAAGTGCGAGTCAGACTCGCCCATTAAGCGTTCCGTAGTAGCAAGTAACATAATTTTAAAGTTCTAAAGGTAAATTGCGGTTTACGATTTATGGCGTATTAAAAAATAACTACTTACTAGATCTAGTTCAAACAATTTTTGGTGGAAGTTTGCATGGTAATGTACATCATATATTTTTTTAGTTTTATCATTCTCTTATTTTAGAAGTTACACACATTTTACCACTTTGGAAGTGTCTCTTGCGCAAACTATTTAGTTTAGAAAAAAATTATATTAGAAACCTCAATATCATTTTTAAAGACCTATCCATAGATATCCCACACGTACGGGCTTGATGAAAAAAAAATTAAGTTTCAGTTCTAAGTATGAGAACTCCCAAAATTTATTGTTTCTTTTTTCAATTTTTGTATGAATTTACAGCATTTACTTACCAAGTTTCGACAGTATAGTTTTTATAGTTTCGGAAAAAAGTGGCTGTGACATACGGATGTACAGACAGACAGACATGACGAATCCATAACGGTTCCGTTTTTTGCCATTTGGCTACGGAACCCTAAACAGTGCGAGTCAAATTTTTTTTTTCATTTAACTATATATGTAAGAAGACAGGCAAAATTCAGTTTACTTGTAGATTATTTTGCGCCATTACTTTATCTTGAGTGTAGTAAATTGTTTATTAGCCGGCTAATGCCCGAAGCAGCTTAGGCGCAAGGATTAAATAATAATTACAGAGCCATTTACTCTCTCCAAAGGAAATTTTGTTAGGGTAGGCACATATGAGTTTAGGCATACAATGTACCTACATTGTATGATATCAAGAGTATGGGTGATTTTCCACCTACCACCTCTTCGTGATTTTCCACCTACAATCATCTTAGAATGGCTTGGGTGTAGAGACTTTAGGCTCTACACCGTAAGGGACAAATACGTTGACTGCCTTCGTGGTCTAGTAGTCATGGCGTTTGCCTTGTGATCCGGAGATTGTGGGTTCAAATCCCACTGGGAAGAATACTTTGTAAAAAGTTGATTCCAGTCTGATTAGGTTTTTGCAGGCTTGAATCACCTGACTATCCGAAAAGAAAAATGATTCCGTGCTTGGGAAGGCACGTAAAACTCAACTCATCTCGTTGGGTCGCGAACGTTATCTAGCGTTTGTTTGAACCTATCCCAGGATTGGTTCTGGTCTCCTCTTTGGGTTGCGGAGGTCAGACGGCAGTCGCTCTGTGTAAATCGGAGCTAGTCGCATTTACCTTTGTAAAGTCGCATGTGTGTACTCCGCCTTAAAAGCATAACTTAATGCAAAGACACACGAAGATCTTAATTATAATGTAAGTTCTCATATGCTAATTAATTAGGCTCTCTTTGCGTAGTTATATAAATTTTGTTGGTAATAGTTGAGTTTACTTAATAATGTATGTCTTTAGGGGGGAAGTTTGATGTAGCATTATATATGGACAGATTTAACTGAAATGGCTTTGCTAAGCCAGGGGAAGGAAGAAAGTGTCGGTTATTGCATGGTTATAATGGAGCGTTGCATTCCTTTATGAACAGCAGGAAGGTATCAGATACGGCACGTCTTGCTGTTCATAAAGGAGTACTAATACCTACTTTAATGTACGGTAGTGAGAGTTGGGTATGGCAGAGAAAGCATGGAAATATTTGTGGTGTTACCTTGAAAGACCGAATAAGAAATGATGTTATCTGTGTGGAGTGAAGGACGTAGTGACAAAAGTAGAAAAAGGGATGTTAAGATGGTTTGGGCATGTAGAAAGGATGGATGAAAAGAGATAAACAAAATATTTATAAGGCAAGTGTGAAAGGAAGAGCGGGACAGGGTCGACCTCGGCGAACGTCCTGCGATCAGATTGCAGACGTTCTGAAAAAGGGAGAGGTAAGAAGTACCCGTAACAGAAGGGCATGTATGAAGAGGCTGATGAGTGTAGATGAAGCGAAGGAGGTCTGTCAGGATCCATAGACTCTGCCTACCCCTGTGGGAAACAGGTGTGATAGTATGTATGTATGTATAAGAGATCTACTGTTTGCACAGAACCACTAGTACTCGTAATACATGATAAACACTCAACGGCCCTCATATTTCTTGGATTCGATGGACACAAATTCGGTGTAAATGCGTACAAGTATTTGCGCGTGCTGGGAATCAAACCCAAGATTTTCAATCGACGGACGAGGGTATGGACGAATACTTATGCCACATAATTAGATGCTTTAGCCTTTAGGCTATATGACGTTTATATTACCCGAGCGCAACAAAGCTTTATTTCACACAGGTAATTTATAGGCCCCGAGCGGAAAATCGAGTGTAATTCCTGAGACAATTAGATAAAGATACTCGTCCGAATACTACTATTATTATTTTTATGTAGTGAAGCTTTGAAGTAGCTTTTATGTACTGAACTTCAGAACCAAAAAAACTTAGAATATACTAGCTGCTTCTCGTACCGCGCAGATCGTAGAAGCCGATGGAGGGAATGGGCGAAAAGGCGAATCATTTATAATAGGCGATGCGGCTAGCAACCCATCACTATTTTGATTCCTTTTCCTTCTCGCCAACCATCACGCTAAAACATGTCTTCCTGTGGATGTCGTAAGAGGCGACTAAAGGACTAAGCACAAACATCTCGTGCTACAATTGCATTCCCAAGGAGGGTTAACGTCGGGCGGCGGCTGGTTGTAAAACTTTTCGCACAAATACATTCCCAAAGAGGGTTGACGTCAGGCAGGCGGCCGGTTGTAAAACTATAGCCAAATCATTGAAAGTGTTCCGGCTATTTCTTCTCCATTTTACAAGGTCTTTGGCATCCTTGGGTGTCCATTGACGCATGTGTTAGAAATGAAATACCAGGGTGATGGAGGAAAAATATAATTTATTTCATATTTCACACCACTATTTACTATATTTCTTGTTACTTTTCATAGCAAAGCTGAAACTACTTTAATCTATATTTCATATTAACAGAATTATTAGAAATCGAGGGTACATATAGTAACTTGGGAAAATACATTGATAAAACAATAATAAGTACGACTATACTTTACTTGTTATATTAGGAACTAACACCAAGATATTTGTTATTTCATAGCATTTCTCCGGAAATAGAATAATCCTTACAGTTATCACAAACACATGACTATTTCAAATGATCTAGGTTATCTTTAAGCATTACAATTATATCACACCAATACAACTTATTAACTAATAATCCAGCTATCTATTAATAACACAATTTAAGAGAAACACAGTAACTGCTAGATGCTAGTACGAAAATACAGTAATGAGGAGTGAGACTAACCTTATCCCGCAGCTGACAAATTAAAAGTGAGGACCGTTCGATTATCACAAAATACGTAAGCTTTATATCCGCCGCATTGACATTACCGCTCTTTTTAGATGTAGACCAAACACTGTCAATCTCGTGACAAGAAATGTTGCCACATTATATATTACAAACTTAACATTTAAAACTATAAAGTTATTTAAAAGTAACTTATTAATAGTAGGAATTTCATATTTATTTATTTTATTATAATATCTAACACATGCATATTATATTTGGATAAGAAAAAGCGGGAAAGCGCACCCCGGGCTCCGAAGCAGCACAGCTGAGGATGCTACGGAAATGCGCTTAGACGAAGAATAGGAACCTTCACGATAAAAGTGGCATTTGAGACTTGCGGCCCTGGTCTGCTGTCTGCCCCATCAGAGATAACGACGTGATAGTGTGTGTGTGTGTGTGTTCTTTATAAAGTACGGACCTAGTTCTACAAAGAATAAGTAATACGCTAAATGTATTCATCCCTCTCGTAGCTGCAATTGCTAGAAGTACGTTTTAATAGCAGAAATAAAAGTATCGGGCACAAAATTAAATGTTTTATTCATGCAAGTTAAAATTTTAGCGCGACAATAAAAATATCTATCTTGATTTATAGCTCGGGTGTTTTATGGTATCACTACAAAATAGCGTTAATACAGAAAAATAAACGAGCAAGTGCGAGTCGGACTCGTACATGAAGGGTTCCGTACCACCGTACAATGTTTTAAAACGCTTAAGAAACACGTTCTCTTAATTTTAATAGTTATAGAGTTGTTATAGTTGTCATAGTAATACATAATAGTTTGGAAAATCCAAAAGTGCACGTCTCATAATCCCATTTTTAACAATTAAATTGATTTTGAATTTTTAACTTTTATTTTTAACTTGAGCTGAGAAAATTGAAAATTTTCAAAATTCGGGACGTTATTGGTTTCACCCCATTTTTGAAAAGTCGAGTTTTCATCAGATCTCGACGTTTAAAGGTCTCAGGAATCTTCCCTGACCACTCACGAGCAAGTGTCATGCACCCTATCCGTATGTGTGTGTGGGTGTGTGTGTATGTGACCCGCTTATAACTCTTGAACAACTAAACCGATCGGAACCAAACAAATAGCTTTCCAAAGAGTTCTATACAACTCAGATTTCCTGTGAATTTAAACAGATTCGGACCGGTAGATTTTGAGAAATCTCAAAAAAACTAAGCAAAAACAAGAAAAAATAAATTTTAAAATAATAATTACGATTAAACTACATTGAATTAGACCGTGATCTTTGAAAGGACTTAGTTTTGGATAATACTGAAGCGTATAAAAAATTTATAGACTTGATCAGATAAGTTTTTCGGGAGTTATCGTGACCACGCCAGTTTCCATACATACAGACACACGGACGTCCACAAAATGATTTTATTAAACATTGTTTTTATTTATTTAAAAGGCAAAATGTCTTTTAAAAATGTCATAAGTGTTAAAACTAGTGTTTTTCCTTGACATTTATGTGTAAATATTATTGTACAAGTGCGATAGAAAATAAATAGAGACACATTTAGTTTAAAAAATCACTTGATTTTTGTAAGGCGAGAGTAGAGCACTACCTCATGCGCTTCGCTTATGAGGCATGCAATTGGTAAAATTTCAAGTATCTAGATAATAGCATTATAAAGATCGAGTTAAAAACGCTGAAAAAAACACGTTTCTTGTATGACGACCCCCTTTAATTTTTAAGTTTATCATATTTTTAGTATTTTTTGTTATAGCGGCCACAGTAATACATAATCGGTGAAAATTTCAAGTGTCTAGCTATTACGGTTCAAGAGATAGAGGCCTGCGACAGACGGACAGAGCGACGGACAGATGGACAGACAGCGGAGTCTCAGTAATAGGGTCCCGTTTGCACCCTTTGGGTACGAAACCCTAAAAATAGATTAGATATGTGTGTTATTGAATGGTATGTAAACATTTACTCATCAGCTTGAAATTGGTAATGTATTTTTTTATTTAGAAAAAGGATTTTTATACATAGGCATTTATTTTTTGAATCCGCGACGAGTAATATATTTGATTTAATCCGAATAATCGAATAACAAATTCAATGCATTGTCAAGACGCTGATCTGACGTTTTTGTAGCTATTTTTCATTGCTGCTTTTCAGAGTTGAACTTTTGTAGAAAAAGCCCTAGAAAAGCAGTGTTTTTATTATTAAAATTGCTTTGTTAAATATGTACTATTTTTTATATTTCCTTTGGTAAGATTAAACGAACTAACAACGTATCCATTTTGGCACTTTTTACTGTTTGACATTGACGAGCCGTGTGGTTTCCGGCAGAGTAGAATATTTTTTATTTCTTTATTTAAACTTTATTGCACATAAAAAAGTGTACAAATGGCGGACTTAACGCCTTGTGGCGTTCTCTGCCAGTCAACCATTGCACCAAGAAGAGAAATAATTTGGGTGGTGCGACGGAGTGTGTAAACAAAATTAAAAATCTATAAATACCTACAAGAATAAATCAAGAAAATACATAAGTATTTATTTTAAATAAATAATACAATAACTATAGATAAAATAAATATACAAACCATATAATTATGTAAATTTAATACATAAAGAACTAATTATATATGTATGCAGATAGATAAATACATATGGATAGAATAGGACCACTGTCTTCCCTTCGATGTTGTAGAAGGCGACTCAGACAAACAAATACAAGCTAAACAAAGCATAAAACATCAATGTGACCTCTCCAATTCATCTGGCCAGCGTGGAGAGTAAGTCAAATCTTCTGACTGCTCTGGCCAAGTCTAGCTCTGGTAGTTGAAGAGGGTGATACTCCTGCAGTATATACTAAAAATAGTCCTGATGATAATGACTATTTGACACAATCAAAGACAATTTAATGAATTGAATACGATACAATGCCTCCTAATTTACTTTTCTTTTTACGTATAAATATTACACAAGGGGAGGGGAGGGGGATTATGCAGGCATGTCAGTTCTGTTTTATCTACGAGTACATTTTGTAGCATCGCCATGCAGGGATTATGGTAATGGACCCTTTTACAGCACGTTTTAATACGATCAAAAGATATAGAGTGATTAGCTTATATGCTAAGTTTAATTTTATAGATTGTCGTAAGATGAAGGGTCATTCGCCAGGGCATGGCATTTCCAGGAGGAAATGCCATGCCCTGGCGATGTAAGGTTCAAAGCTTAAGCAAGTTTTCAACTTTGTAAAAATACTACAAGTTAATTTGAATAAGCTATTTTATTTTATTAAGCTAAGGACTACGGCCACGTAGCAAAAAATATGTTTTGCCTGTTTTCAGGGTCCCGTAGTGAACAAGGAACCTTTATAATATGTCTGTCTATCCGCGGTTTAACTCAGAGACTATAAGTACTATGAAACTGTAATTTGGTATGGGTATGTATATTAATAACGCCGATAAAAAGGTAAAATAATATCTTGAAAAAAAATTTGAGTGGCTCCCATACATGTAAAGGGGAATTTTTTTTTTCTTGACTTACCCATGGTATTGAGTGTCATTAACTAGGTCTTTTAAAAATATTGTGATAGCATGGACACCATTATTCTATTTAGGGATTCGTTTGTGAAATATTTGGTTTTAAATTTTAAAGAAAAGAAAAAGTTAAAAGAAGATCTCTCAGAGCTAAGGGTTGAGTTACTAATTAAAGAGTTAGTCAACCAACTTATAGAATGTATTCGGAAAAGGAAAATTACATACAAATTCAATTGAAAATTAGTTATTTGTTACTTATGTAAAACTAGTACTGTTAGAAAGTATCTATTAAATATTCTAAAATCTCTACAATGCCTTTTTAGGCTTCCGTAGTCCACATGGAACCCTTATAGTTTCGTCATGTCCGTCCGTCCGTCTGTCCGTCCGGGCTCGTACTCCGCCGCTACTGCACCGATTGTCACAAAAATTGGTGGAGAGATAGATATTGAAGTTCCAAAAGTTGGTTTTTAAAATTATAAAAAAATGATTTTTTTCAGCCCCCCCCCTATAAAACGAAAAGTGAATTTAAAAAATTTGATTGGACTAACCCCAACGTGTGGGGTATCGTTGAAAAGGTCTTTTAAAATGCAACAAAAACTGGTTTGAAACTATGTAGATCAAACCCTCCAGTCTTGAGATAATCTAATACAAAGTTAAAATTTGAGGTACCCCCACCGTAACTTTTAAAATATTACTAAAATAATTCTGAAAAAAATGTGGTATATACCTCAAAGTATGTACTTTCAATTAAAACTAAAGCGGTCTCGGTATCATGGATAGTTATTTTTTAATACGTCATAAATCGTAAACCGAAATTTACCTTTAGAACTTTTTATTATGTTACTTACTGCTACGGAACCCTTCATGGGCGAGCCGACTCGCACTAGGCCACTTTTTTTTATTAGTGTAGTGTAGGTGGGCAACAGTAGTCTCAGATTTTTCAAGCTACCTAAAGGCATCTGATATAGCTTGATGACTGCCATACACAGGTGATACCGAGACCAACGGATTAACGTACCTTCCGAAATACAGAGACGGTCGAGAGTTTTTTATGCCACTTGTGGTCACCCATCCAAGTTCCAAAAACACCCGTGGTTACTGAACTTGCGAAAGCGCTAGCAATACGTGCTTTCATCGGTCACCAAGCTCAGTGCCTTAGAAAAAGTAAAATAAAATCATTGTAAAGACTAACGGTAATGAGCAAATTGCTCATTGTTATTTGTGACTGTAATCTCTCCTAGATCCACAGTTAATTGGGTAATACATTCAGGCCATATGCGAGCGAAGTTCAAGATGCAGGGCGCTAATAAAACTTGTGTTTTGGGGTATTTAAGGCGTGGTTATCCGAAAAATGTGAATAGCCTCGTATGCGAACTGTAGAATATGCTAATTTATTTTAGTGTACATAAACTAATTATTTTCTAGGCAAACTAAAAAAACACCTGACTGTCAAGAAAGCCATCTAGTGATGAGTAGCGGAACTACCGATACGACTTGATATCCCTAGCGCCATTTATTATTTGCTAGAGAAAGTCTTGACTTTTAAGCGTTACCCGCCAATAACTTTTCAACGGCGGAACCGATTTTCAACAAACATAACTAAAAACCACCGCAAAAGAACTTGCTTTCATGTAAAAAAAATGCATCAAAATCGGTCCATTCGTTCGAGCGCTACGATGACATAGATAGACGGACATACCGACAGACATTAGCGTCAAACTTATACTCGTAACACCCCTCCTTTTTGTCGGGGGTTAAAAATAAATTTGCATTTAATGAAATTGGTAAATTCTATGTCGAAATCGAAGAAAGTTGTGCTTAGACATTATTGTCTGAACACTTTAGAGAAATTCAGAGCTTAGAATAGAGACGCTGGAAAATTGGAATTTAAATTTCAATAAGTAAATTTCAAAACAAAAAGAATTCGATTTGTGTATAATACGGCATTATTTTAAGAAAATAAGCACTTCGGTGTGGAAATTTATGAAGGTGTACGGTTATTACTCAAGTACATACTAATCTAGGCGTTAAGCAATGTAACGGCTTGACAGTTGACGCATACTTGGCGGGGTCTGAACTTACCTTGTTCAGACCCCGCCAAGTATGCGTCAACTGTCAAGCCGTTACATTGCTTAGATTGCTCGGATGCAAATAGTCATTTTTTCTTTGTATGTAATATATATATATAAAGCATAAAACATTATATGTAACTAAACACTAAACTTATCAAAGTGTAAAAGGCCCTGCAAAGGCACTGGCCGTTGCAGGGACTTTTACACATTGATTTTATCCATGATTTTATCTTTTATACAACGTGGAAGGGACATACCCGTAATAAATCGAACCACGGTCTATACTAGATCATTATAGTATAATGAAATTAAAATAACAGCCAAAATACAAAAATGAATTTCGGCATTTCCATACAAAAGTGTGCGGACGCCCGGGCTATTTGTATGGGGATGTCGAATTTTTTTTTGGTTTTTTGACTGTTATTTTAAATTCATTATACTTTAGTGATCTAGTATAGCCCGTGGTTCGATTTATTACGGGTATGTCCCTTCCACGTTGTATATTATACGAGTATTACATACTTTCAAAACCCTACATCAAAAAAATCTAATATTTATTCAGTAAGTTTCTACTTCGAGTTCCAGCTTCGAGGAAGAGGTCTTTCGATGAATTCTACTCGGCTGGGCAGCGTTCGGGAAGTTACGCAGTGTCTTCTCGTCCAAAATACCCCAGTGCCTCAAGACGAAAGTGCTTAATCAATGTGTGTTACCAGTGATGACTTATGGCTCTGAAACGTGGTCCCTTACTATGGGTCTCATAAGAAGGCTCAAGGTCGCTCAGCGGGCTATGGAGAGGGCTATGCTAGGTGTTTCTTTACGTGATCGAATCAGAAATGAGGAGATTCGTAGAAGAACTAAGGTCACAGACATAGTCCAGCGGATTAGCTCATTGAAGTGGCAGTGGGCGGGGCACATAGCGCGAAGAACCGATGGCCGATGGGGCAGAAAGGTTCTCGAATGGCGACCACGTACCGGCAGGCGCAGCGTATGACACCCACCTGCTAGGTGGTCAGACGACCTGAGCAAGGTTGCAGGAAAGCGCTGGATGCAGGCCGATTTCGATCGGTCAAAATCGGTGGAAATCCTTGGGGGAGGCCTATGTCCAGCAGTGGACTTCCTGTGGCTGATATGATGATGAAGTTTCTACTTACTTACTGAATAAATATTAGATTCTGTGAAACATTCGATCCAAAGCACAGAAGGTCATGTTCAGTTGTTCAACTATTAAAAATATACGTAATTAAAATAAATAAATATTAATAGATAAGGACAAATCACACTGATTGATCTAGCCCCAAGCTAAGCTTAAATTTGTGTTATGGGATAGTCAAAAGTTTTATTCAATGTGGGACAAATAAATAAATAGGGACAAATCACACTGATTGACCTTACCCTAAAGTAAGTTTTAAAGTTGTGTTATGGGATACTAACTCAATGATACTATATTTTATGATAAAAACATAAATAGACAAACACCCAAGACCCAGAACAATTTGAAAAAGGCCATTTTCCGACTTGGATCGAACCCAAAACTTCCGGATTGGTGGACTAGTGTGTTACCATTAAGCAATGCAGGTCGACAAATTAAAAAATAATTTATTGATACTACATAGAACCATAAAATTGGACTAGATTTTTGTTGAAAGAGATATTAAATAAGCGAGTACACTAACGTGACTACGCATCGCCAACGTTCCGGAAAGAATCCCCATCTTCGACACTAATTCAATTTGATGCTCGACTGGTCTCCGCTAACAAGATCCGACGCTCATTTCACGTGTGCGATATCGTGCTCTTATTCTGTGGAGACTGTCATCTAATTGTACTTATTGACCCTTTCTTTAATTTTATTTTAATTCTTGTAAACAATAATAATAATCTACAACTTATAGCCTCTACCGCACTCTACCGCAGGGCCATTACGAATGAATAAAAAAGTTTTGTACACCGGATAAACTCTAAAATAATAATAAACGGGCAAGTGCGAGTCGGACTCGTACATGAAGGGTTCCGTACCATCGTACAATGTTTTAAAACGCTGAAGAAACACGTTTCTTGTATGACGACCCCCTTTAATTATTAGCTTTATCTTATTTTTAGTATTTGTTGTTATAGTGGTCATAGTAATACATAATCGGTAAAAATTTCAGGTGTCTAGCTATTACGGTTCAAGAGATAGAGCCCTGTGACAGACGGACAGACAGCGGAGTCTCAGTGATAGGGTCCCGTTTGCACCCTTCGGGTACGGCACCTTAAAAACTAGTAGATAAGTATTACTCCTTTTTGATAATATTATTCCGCGTACACATTTGGCAATTTTAATTCGGGATAAAAAGTCACGGTTTACTTTCTGTATGCCTAATAATGTCAAAGTTAAATTTATCGGCTTTTAAGTTTTTGTGAAAAAGACTTTATATTGCAAACCTTTAATTTGATTTGTCCTTATATATACATATATATATTTATTTATTTAACATGTTATAAACTTAAAAATTACAAAATAAATCAGCTTTTTAGGGTTCCGTACCCGAAGGGTGCAAACGGGACCCTATTACTGAGACTCCGCTGTCTGTCCGTCTGTCCGTCTGTTCATCTGTCCGTCTGTCCATCTGTCTGTCTGTCTGTCTGTCTGTCCGTCAGTCACAGGGCTCTACCTCTTGAACCGTAATAGCTAGACACTTGAAATTTTTACCGATTATGTATTACTGTAGCGGATATAACAAAAAATAAAAAATAGTTAAAAATTAAAGGGGGCGCCATAAAAAAAACGTTTTTATTTCAGCGTTTTTCACTTGATCTTCATAATGGCACTAACTAGATACTTGAAATTTTCACCAATTATGTATTACTATGACCACAATAACAACAAATACTAAAAATAAAAAATAGTTAAAAATTAAAGAGGTTCGTCATACAAGAAACGTGTTTCTTCAGCGTTTTAAAACATTGTACGGTGGTACGGAACCCTTCATGTACGAGTCCGACTCGCACTTGCCCGTTTATTTTAATATAACATCAATATAACTTATCGCTAATTTGTAATAAAAATACAGCAATTTTTCAAAACACGAGTAAATTGGTAAAATTTTGGAATAACCCAAGTTCGCTTTACAACTTATAAACAAATGTAATTTATCTGTCTGCATTTATGAATTAGTTACCAAATAGTTTTAATGTGTTTTAATAAATCATCTAGATAGTTTAAAAGCAATAATTTTAACGTGGTGTAGTAAAATACTAGGTATTTTAAGATTAAGACTAATAATAAGTATTTACAAGAAAAAGTGCATTATTTACTTTTTGCAACTTTATAAACAATTAGCAGAATTCATTGTTTCTTATTTGTTATAGTAAGAAACAATGAATATATGACGCAGTTGAATGGTATAATTCACTAAACCTCTAGCTGATCCAGTCCATGATAATAAGTTTCCCCAAGAAACATATGTATATCGAAATATGAAAAGCTATTTTAACCGAATGCGGCAAAGCCGAAAAGGAGGGTATATGTGTTTGACCCTAAAAACAATAATTCTCTAGAATCTTAAGTAATCCCGAAAAATCATTCCACGCGATATGTACCGCGGCGGGCGGGGCTTAAAATATGAACAGCGCGGCGCGACAGTTCGCCGTGACACTCGAGTCGTGCGGTTGCGTCGCAAGAAGTTTCCTGTGTTTTTGCGATAATCGATTAATTCAAAATGCCGTCATGTGCCGTGAAGTGGTGTAGAAGCCATACAGACATGAAAATTAGTTGACTGACTTGACTGCCCCACCCGACCGACGACAACGCGTGACCTTGTCGCGACCAATCGCATGCATCTTTACCTATGTGTGCGTTCGAGTGTTTCGTTGTAATTACTGTTCGTTTGTTTGCGTAAATGGAATCAGAATCAAAGCGGTGAATGTAGAAGCGTTTTTAAAGAATTATATTTCGATGGTTTGACCTGTATGTTTGTCCCTATAATTCTATGTTCCGTAGTAACTACTAAACGGCTAAACCTATTGTAATAAATTATACATGATTAGATTCGTCTTAACCACTAGAGTAACATAGGGTATATTAAAAATTATTGGAAATCAAAATGGCGGATTTTTGGCGCCAAATTGCACGGCATAAAAAATCTTCTCAAACCTATGGAGCGGGGTTTCAAATTAAAGGATTTCATTCAAGGATTACTAATATATACAACATAAATGTTTAAATGAAATTTAAAATGAGAAATGCTAAAAAAAACCACATATAACGTCGCTTCGCCAAACGCATTCCCGGTTGCGGTACCTAAGGTAAGAACCTTACCACAGAAGACACTAAGTGCTTAGGCGTAGGTAAGTAGTGCTGTTGTGTCACGCAGTAGGGTTTTTTTGTTTTTTTAATAACTACTTATTGGCCTTCCATACAAGTTGACCGATCAGCTCCCAGTTGGTCTGTAAAGCAAAAAAATATTTTTCATATTTCGACATATGGTCCTTGGGTTATGTAGTTCAGTATCATGGACTGAATTCACCCTTATAATAGTTTTAGTATATTTTCTTAGCCCCTGTATAACTGATTTAATGTGTGCAGTTCAAAATAAATACAGCGGGAGTTAAGCAAAGTAGTTTCAACTCAGCATCTAGTTGTTTCTTAAAAATCTCTCTGGCTTCGATCGTAAGCGATACTTCATGCAGCGAATTCGCCCCCAGACGTGCAAGAACGCTTAGCCATTTTGTGTTATTCCCAACATTTTGTGCCGAGCGGCTGTTGATAAATGTCCGTATTCTCAGTTTTACAGGTTTTACTGCAACATTCATCGTATTTTGAGCAAAATACTTTTCTGTTATGGAAGTTTTAAAAGTTATATTCAAAATGTATTTATTGCATTCAATCTTAAAGTGCAAAGATTTATTCGGTGCTGGTGGCAAGAGGGCTGGCTCACAGCTCGCGAAAATAATTGCATTATCTGCATTCAGATGGGGAATGAAGCCAGTGTTTTTGGCCCCATGGCACATGAACAACATTGAGATTTTAAATTTAGATTTAAGTTTAGTTTTTATTACTAAAAAATTCTTCAGTATCAAATATTTTTTTCTAGAATAAATATTTATACTTATATATATAACGTCTAACAAAATATACTGAAACTATTTTAAGGGTGAATACAGTCCGTGATACTGAACAACTTTCCCCAAGGAACATATATCGAAATATAAAAAAATATTTTTTCGCTTTCCATACAAACTCAGATCAGCTGATCGGTCAACTTATATGGGAGGCTAAAAATTATTTTTTATATTTCGATATATGTTCCTTAGGGAAAGTTGTTCAGTATCATGGACTGAATCCACCCCTAAAATAGTTTCAGTATATTTTGTTAGTCCCTGTATATTACAAATAAATTCTATTTAAAACACACAAATTATACTTATATATAGATAATAACTAAAATAATGTACTAAGTATTATGAGCAATACTTACAATAACTTAAAATTTAATGGAAAAGAAGGACACAGTTCACCAGCTTACATCAAGTACTTAGGTATGTACCATAGGGCATAAAACAACTTTAAGTGTTTGTTAAAACACGAAAAAGCTTAAAATAAGGAGCACACTCATCTAGGTTTAGTCTACATCGAGCGATTATTTTATTCCTTTTGAAAGCTGAACAAAATATTGTCAACATATTACGACAAAATGGTGCCACCCGATTCTTCCATGAAATAAAATCGTTTGAAATACGTTTCAGTGTTTAAACCTATTGCTATTGAATAGATTCAAGTGTCGTCAAACAAAAAACAATTGTTTAAACACTGCAAAAGCGCCGAAGTTTAAGTGTTGCACATATTTGCAAGCGAATCATCGTTGCGAAAAATCCTTTGAAGTTTTATTTTAAAATGTTCCGTACAAATGCAAGGGATTAAATTGTTTTACATGGACAAAAGACCTTTTTTGTCGCAGTGCAAAAAAAGTGGTTTTGACAGGACAGTTGGCTGGTCATTGCCAGTTAGCGTCGGAATACGTGGTTTTAAATTGTATTTGAAATACCTATATTAGACCTATTCTAACATTTTGTTTTGTAAAATGTTTGCTACTTGTTGAAATTAAAGTATACAAATAAAAATACACTTTATATATCTCCTGACACAAGCATACTTTTTGCTTAAAAGGAGGCTCCAGCAACAAAAGCTTGTAATTTAAATAGTTACCTAATATACATTTTTTTTTATTTTTTTATATCAATTGCATGCATTATAAAGATGGGCTAACATAGCCACAGATATATGTTAAGAATGCTAATACATAAATCTAATCTAGAATAAAAATCTAGTGGTTCCGTGAGAACAGTAGACCTCTTATAACCATGTAATAACCGAAACTTTCCCCTTTACCCTGGCTTAGTTAAGCCATTTCAGTGAAAATCAACGCTACAGCCAACTTCCCCCTGTTTCTCCTAAAAAAATTCTAAAGGAATTTTCAATTCCTTTTGGATTTTTTTTGCAACATAATGTGAAGAATGAAGTACTGTGCTTTTCAAATTTGATTGAAATCCGTCAATAAATAACGCTACAACAGAGTTCCCCCTTTCGCCCCTATTTCTCTCCCAATCAAATAACTATAATAGCTTTATTATCTTTCTTAAAGAAATGGGTTTCTCGAATATTCGCCGTACAAGCATAAAACTATAGTATGCGAAGCGGTAGTGGTCTAGTGGTTCAAGAGCGCAACCTATAGCCGAAAGCTCCTTGGTTCGATCCCTACCTGGCCCGGCTTGTACTCAGTTGAAGTACAATCTTGACTCATGTACAGTTATTTCATCGATCATTACTGCTTCCTGTAAGGAAACACATCGTGAGTAAAACTGAACTACGAGTAGTTCACTAGTTTTTACTATGAATGTTATCACTAGATGAAATTCATTGAGCTACGTCAGATGCCTTAAGGCAGCTCGAAAAATCTTTCAGGTTCTCGATAAGAAAGAAAGCAATAGAACCAAACACTTCTTCATCATCAGACGGGTAGGTGAAATAGGGAGTCAAAACAGACATGATTTCATTACATTTTCGCCTATTGCCTCGAATAGTTTTCGCAATCTGTAAAGCAAGTGAAGCAGGTCGAAAATTTTACGTTATTAATTTTCTTCTTAGATCACTATGAAATTGGAACTAGTAGTGAAACTTGGTTGCGATTTGCGTTAACGGCTGGAGGGGAAATAACATCTGTCATAGCTTTCATAAGTTTGTTGTATCTAAGCCCACTTAGTTTCATATGATTTTAATCGCTTCGGCCATCATCGCAAACTATGTTGCAATGAAAGAAAATGCTAGTTCTCGTAAAATACTTTTGTTTATTTGTTCGCAACTACACGTCATGGTAATAAAGTTTCACAACCATTGGGACAAAATAATTTATTTTCTTGTTATTAGATTACTATTCTTCTCCCTCGCTTCGATGGGAACTCTATCGGCTCAGACAGCTTACTGATATTCTAGCAAGTAGTAATAATTATTTTCTGAAGCAAATAGAAAGAATTTTTTATACAAAACGTCAAAAAAGCATTAATGCACTCGCATTTTCGTGTTGTATCTCACAATTAATATGTATCCAACGTAGAAATCGTAGCGTTCCGGGGCGCGCTTTGAAGAAGGTCGGGACATTTTTCTCGGAATACGTGCGTGAACCACGTTTGAAGCTGATTTCGAGTAGAATTTCAACGTTGCACAGATGTGTAACAAAGAGGCTCATTTTTTACTTTTATACGCCCAGTAACAGTTGATACAATGTGTATAAACCTCAAAACCAAAACCAGCTTCATTGACCTACCATGATCTTTTCACCCCGCATGGTCTCGCTGTCCCGCTTCGGCTAGAGTATCATTCACATCAGGCCCAGCCTTTATCGCTTCGGCCATCATCGCAAAATTCCACAACTAGTTGCAATGGAAGAATTTATATTCTTTACTAGCTGTGCCCGCGACTTCGTTCGCGTGGTTGTCGGAACGTAATGTTATATAGCCTAAAGCCTTCCTCTATAAAAGGAGGAGTTGCTTCCTCAAAAAAAGAATTTTTCAAATCCAACCATTAGTTTCTGAGATTAGCGCGTTTAAACAAACAAACAAATAAACAAACTCTTCCGCTTTATAATATTAGTATAGATGAAGTACTCTTAACCAACAACATATTTATTTGAATAAAGATTAATATTATTATGTTGATACAACTTAAACAAATTATTTCGACCAAATTAGGTACCATAAAAACGGTTTTTGTGAGTTAATCTTAAAAGATAGACATATACTATTGCGGACTGTTTTTTAGATCATTAAAAGAGCTATTATTCTTTAATACATATTTTTTGTGTATCTTGAACCGTTTTCACGGCGCACGCAACGGAAGGCTTCAAAGATGAAATAATTTCTCCCGTTTTTTACACATTTACCACTATATCTTTGCTCCTATTGGTCGTAGCGTGATGTTATATAGCCTATAGCCTTCCTCGATAACTGGACTATCCAACACAACAAGAATTATTCAATTCGAACCAGTAGTTTCGGAGATTAGCGCGTTCAAACAAACAAACAAACAAACAAACTCTTCAGCTTTATAATATTAGTATAGAAGTATAGATAATATTAGTATAGATAAAATACTGGTTCTCGTAAAATACTTTTATTTATTTGTTCGCAACTACACGTCATGGTAATAAAGTTTCACAACCATTGAAACAAAATAATTTATTTTCTTGTCAGGCTTCGATGGGAACTCTATTGGCTCAGACAGCTTTCTGATACTTAAGCAAGTAGTAATAATGATTTTCTGAAGCAAACAGAAAGATTTTTTTTTACAAAAAAAGCATTAATGCACTCGCATTTTCGTGTTGTATCTCACGATTAATATGTATCCGACGTAGAAATCGTAGCGTTCCGGGGCGCGCTTTGAAGAAGGTCGGGACATTTTTCTCGGAATACGTGCGTGAACCACGTTTGAGGCTGATTTCGAGTAGAATTTCAACGTTACACAGATGTGTAACAAAGAGGCTAACTTTGTAGTTTTATACGCCCAGTAACAGTTGTAAACTATGGGCAGTTTTATGAATTTATATAGCTTATTATCACCAGGTTTATTTTTTATTAGAAAAAATATTTCTAGGGGAAGGTACGTTTTTTCGTTATACATGCATTTAGCATACTTAGGTCCCGAATGTCATTAACGTGGCGGTCATTAAGCCATATAACATCAAAGGCCATTTACACTACTTAACCCTTTCATGAATCTTTAGGGCTATAACCTCATGTGATATTTTATTTAGTTCTTTCTATTCTTCATCTTAGCGCGTTCCTGGTTGATTCCTCAGTGTGCTGCTTCGGAGCATGGAGGTGAGCTTTCCCGCTTTTTCTTCTCGAAATATAATAAGCATGTCAATGATGACCAAAGGATGCCGAAGACCATACGAAATTGAAAAGAAATAGCCGGAACAGTTTAAACGATTTGGCTATAGCTTTACAACCGGCCGCCTGCCTGACGTTACCCTTTTTGGGATGCACGAGCGAGAAGTTTTATAACCGGCCGCTGCCTGATATCAACCCTCCTTAGAAATTCAGTTGTAGCACGAGATTTTTATGCTTAGTTCATTAGTGGCCTCTTATCGAATCCACAGGAAGAGATGGAGTATAAAGTGTTCCACTAAATAGTGATGATCTAATGTAACCCACTAGATCTGTTTGATCCATCACCGTCTATAGGCTAGGATTAGCGACGGGATAGTAGATAATTTATTTACATGAGAACGTGTTTTTATAATAAATATTTACAGTATTAACCTTATTTATCTACACATCCGTTTATTACGAGATGTGTTAAATTAACAAAACATAATTTGCTTAATATTTATATATTTCCTAGTGCACGTATGATTATGAGGATGCTGTCATAGCGTTCATAGTTATTTCTGTCGCACAAATGTGTTAATGTTACGCTTCGGTGTAAATGTAAAATTTTTAAGGCGTATTTCACACTTGATACGAACGGTCGTTCGTGCGTGCCGCACGTGTCCGATAAGACGAATTCGAGATGGTATCAGTAGGTGATGTACGATTATAATACCAGATGTAGGCACTCGAAGAACGTATTTATGGTAAAACGATTCACAGCTTTGCAATCCGAAACGTCTAACGTGCCCTACGGGCTACCTTTTTCTTATAAATAAGTCTTAAGTATTTTATTTTTCTTTGCTGGTCTGGGAGATAATAAGAAAAATAGAATGTACCAGCTGCTTTTCTTTCCTTGCAGATCGTAAAAGCCGATCGAAGGAATAGGCGAGAATCTGAATTATATGAATAGGCAATGCAGTTAGCTATGACTTAATAATTGACTATATAACAATGAAATCGCCGTCTGATCCCGAGCTTAAACCCTTTATTTGGAAGTTTGTGTTTTTAAGGGCTTAATACCTGTACTTTCCAAAAGACACTTCGCTACTTTCCTATTTGATGTCGGCTCGGTATGTCAACTGCTGCCACTATTCTCTCTGTCATTCACCATGTTTGCACTACCCCACCGTTCCATCATATCTGTGCTTTAAGCTTTAAGACTTTAAGGCAAATACATGCAAAGTGAAATTAGAGTCAGCAATTAACTTGGAGATGACAACAGCTGCATTTTAGATAACTCAAAACAGTCCGGTGCACTGGCTCACGCTCATTAGCATTTACACTACTCATTTGTCACAAAGCGAGTACAAATGTTAGTTAAAATATTTTGAGAACTTAGGAAGAATAACCGAATCCTTAAATGTTATAAAATATAAACAAAAAAAAACATATAAACAACCCAATGTACCTAGATGTCCTAAAAGGAGAGTTAAAAGACTACGCACAAATATAGTCGTTGGTACGTAGCACAGAACAATTAGGACTGTATTCCGTGGTACATACGTACAGCTTTGCCATGCTAGTCTGGGACAAGATATAGTTTTTAAACTAAAATCCTACTACGGGAAAATTCTTACTGATAAGTATTGACAGGATACTGTCAATACAAGCACAGCAGAAAGAAACAGCTAGAAATTTATATATTTTGAAATTCGCTAATTGAGCCCTTCCATTTGATACCCTACACGGTACGATTTGTCTTTAGAGGGCGCCATATTGAATTTACTGTGACGTCACATAGCCTATAACCAGCGTATTGAGGTGAAGATATAGGCAAATAGCCTTGAAGTGTGAAATAAATTGTTAACTCGTAAATATGGTGATAATTTCCATATTGCTCTTCGTCATATACTAGATAGCCCTTTAAATTATTTTACGAGTATGATCTGCCGTTGAAACTATTATTGGTGATCCGTCTAGCTTTAAAACTTGCCGTGGCCACTTTTGGCGGAGGCAAGTTTTAAAGCTAGACGGACTAATGTAAATACTTTCAACGGTGGTTCATAAAATAATTTGAAGGGCTATCTAGTGCATGACAAAGAGCAATATGGAAATTATCTCCATATTTACGAGTTAACAATTTTTCAAATGAGGACGCCCCTTCAAGGGCATTTGCCTATACCTTCACCTTAACAAGACGCTTTCACAGTATAATAGTTATACTGTGACGCTTTCAACAACGATACCTCACTTGTTAAGATACCGTAGTAATCATAGAAGGTATGAGGGAACATAAACATACATATATACATAGCAACGAAATACATAAACCTCCTTTTGGCCTCGTCGTAGTCAGGTAAAAAAAGGAAACATATAGAATGTACCATTACTCATTCTCTCGATTGGATTTTATATTAGAATGAAACGATACGAATGGGTGAAAATCTACTTGAACGTCATACATTGCATGCTTGCAACAAATCAAACACAGCAAATTTATTGAGCTATAAAGTAACGTAATAGGAATCGCGATTGCAACAAAATAGTTAGTCTATTGAAATATGAAATGATTTGTCTAATTCAGTGATAAGAATTGTTTATGCGTTCCGATAACGGTGCTTGCCATTTTGACAACAATTCAATTTGGGAGAGATTGCGGGCTGTGAATTAGAATTGTATTTATCAATCATGTTAACTTTCATGGTCGTTTAGAAGAAAACATAGAATGTAGCTGCTTTGGTTCCCACGCAAATCGTAGAAATAGATGAAAGGAAGGAAATGGGCGAGAATCTAAATCATGTCAAGAGGTGAGGTAGCTAGCAACCCATCACAATTCTGATTTCCCTTTTCCACCTTTACGCTCACCATCGCGCTAAACAAGGTCTTTGGGTTTAACCCAGATTCTGTCTAGCTCGTTAGGGATAAAGACGAGATAGTGTATCAATCAAGTTGTTTCTGAATATTTTGTAAGTATCTGATGTCATGGGCTAAGCAAGTATTTTACCAATAGAATTTTTAAGTTTGAATTTAAACGAAATCGGTTTAATGAAATATTTGTAAGATAACGATTATCGGTATTGGAATTTCATGAAATAAGCAAAACAGACGTGAAATTAAGAAGACGTAAAAAAAAATTTCGTGTAAACTAAGGGTCTTCCCTTAGTTTCAAAAATGTCCTTTAATAAAAGACTAATTTATCGTTGGGATAAACAAACGTTTATAACAACAATTTTTTTTTTCAATACGCCAAAAAATTACAGTTCAGTAAAGGTCCTGCTTTACGATGCTAGTTTCATTGGAAACCACGCAAGTCCGCCAGTCTAGTTCTGGGTTCGATCCCCGGCCAGGGCAAGTTGGTAAATGGCCTTTTTCAAATTGTCCTAGGTCTTGGAATGTATTTATTAAAATATATAATCGTTGAGTTTATTTGTTTTAAATCTTTATTGCATATTTAAATAAAAACGTTTAAAATTTAAATAAACAGTTTTTTTTAAATATAAATACATAAATTTAGTAAATATATAGGGTTAAAGCACACTGATTAAGCTAGCCCCAAAGCACAGCGTCGACACTCCCTGTACGTGAGAGTTCGAACGCCGGTGACCTTGAGTTCGGAGCTTGTAACGCTAGGGTTGATACCGAACCGAAATGGAGTATCGTGCGGTGTGTGAGAGAGACGCGAACTAGGTACCAGCCCTCGGCCAAAGCAGTCAGCGATAGCTCGTTTCACGCCCCGCGCGCTTCTCAATGCCCCCTCGCACATCCAGCCACCCACACATAGCCGCAAGCGATTTTACGTGCACACATGCTTAAGTGTCGTTTCTTTTCGCTTAGTGTATATGTCGCAGTTGAATGGTATAAACCGCTAATTCACGAAACCTCTAGTTGTTTGGCATTACAGCTCGGTTTTGTTAAACAGCCGAATATCGTTCAGCTGGATTGTCTAAGATTGCGCAACGTGTTACGTTCATTTAAACCGCTAAACACGTTTCCAAACGGCTAGCGGTATTGTGAAACAGTAGCGGTAATCCGCTGTTAGACTAAACCGTTAAACAATCCAACTACGACACATGCATGATAAGGATTTGGTGTAGGGTTCCCATAATAAAATATAACTGGGTGTTATTAGAATACAAATTTTTCGACATCGAATTTCTGTTCCCAGAAAACTATTCCACGATTTTTATTGCTATAGGTTTGCCCTAACCTAGTAAAATGGATAGAACTTTTCTTGCCACTTGCCGGCCGCTACCGCGGCACGCTGGCTTCGCTCGCTCGGCTCGTGCGTGTGTTGGTCGCAGTTCTAACCTAACCTAACCTATAGGTTTGCCCTAACCTAGTAAAATGAATAGAAATTTCATAGCACTCGCCGGCCGCTGCCGCGGCACGCTCGCTTTGCTCGGTCGCCATTGCCACTTCGTAGGCATTCTAAATTGTGTATAATTTCTTTAGATAGAATTGTTCAACAACTTTTCTAGCCGCATGGATGAATACAAGTCGTTCATTCCATTCCGCGTATTAGGGTTCGCTGTTTTACAAAACCGAGCTGTAATGCCAAACAGCTAGAGGTTTAGTGAATTAGCGGATTATACCATTCAACTGCGACATATATATTCTTTGCCCAAAGTAAGATTTAAAACTTTACAAAAGAAAATGGAAATGTACAAGTAGTAGTAGTACCCCATAACACAAGTTTAAAAACTTACGTTGGTTCTATTTCGATCTATGTAATATTTATTTTAAATTATTTACTTATTTAATAAACTGAAGCCAATGTAATCAAAATATGATGTAACAACAATATGGTAATACGTGTCATCGTCCGACAGCTGAATCCACAATTGATGAAATAAAGCCTCCACTGCGGCGTGGCATTGCTGACTTATAGTTTTGGACCGCAGACATTTGGTTCAGTTGATTGTTGTCATATGTAGAAAATAAATTATATCATAATACTCGTAAATATAAAAGCAGAGTAGAATAGGACAACTCCAAGTCTTCCCGTGGATGTCGTTGAAGGCGACTTAGGAAACACAAGCTAAACAAAGCTTATAAACATCAGTGAGACCTCTCCAACTCGTCTACAATGGCCAGTTTGGAGAGTGTAGGCAAAATCCTCTGGCTGCTGTGGCCAAGTATGGCTCTGGTAGTTTTTTAGTTAATGGTAGTGGTTTACCTTTATGCCATCATCATCAGGTCTTTTTATGTCTTTACTGCCAGGAGCACGACCCCTCTATGTACTACCAGAGTATCCAGAAGACTTAGCATACACTCTCCACGATGGCCAGATGGGTTAGAGAAGTCATATTGATATATATATGTAATAAGCTTTGTTTAGCTGAGTTTCCTAGGGCCTTCTACGACATCCACGGAAGACTTAGACTGATTTTCATTCTACTCTGCCGGGAACCACACGGCAAAGTGTGGTAATTATGAAAACGACATGACGCTATTTTAAAACAGGCTGACGGCAGCGTCGGATAAATTGCAAGTTATTTTCCGCTCCGTCGGCGGCGTATTGACGTTGACATTTAACGGCACATAAATCCTAGATATAATTAAACAAAAGTGCCAGATGGACACTTTTGGTACATTATTTTTCGGCTTAAACTTGTATAGTTGCTCAGTGTGCTGTAGACCTCGCAAATCTGTTTTACATAGCTTAGAAGTGAATAATGTTCATTTTTGTTGTTTTAGGACGGCAAACGAGCAAGCGGGTCACCTGATGGTAAGTAATCACCGCTGCCCATGGACAATTGCAACACTAGGGGTGTAACAAGAGCGTTACCGGCCTTCCAGGGCCCTCCCCAAATGGGGAGGGGGGGAGACGCGGCTCCGGCTGTCTCACTCACCGAACGAAGCATAGTAGCGGTGAAGCTACTCAGACAGACGTCGATTTTATGTGAGAGTGTGGTACTTCCTCGGACGAGCCGGCCCATTCATGCTACTAGCAAAACTGAGTTTTGCCGGTAACGTGACTCTACCACAACTAAATCATCGTGAATTGCTCCGCCATTTTGAAAAAAAAATCATAAAACTGGTTATATCGTTCAAGTTCAAAAGTGTTCGACAAGGCGCGTACATATTGCGCGTACCTTAGGAGATTCCGTTCTGTATGTAATACTTTATACTGTCTTTTGAGGTTATACGTGCGTCTTTGGGTCACTGACTTACATATATGTGTAAAAAAACAATTTCAACTCCATCTGTCCAGTAGTTTCGTAGCAAACTGGCTGTGACAGAGTCAAGTAAGTAATCAATATAAGGGTTCCATTTTTACCCTTTAAGGTACGAAACCCTAAGATTAGAATAGAATATAATTATTTATTTGCATGATTTACATAACCTGCGTGCAGGCGTGAAATTAACAATATGTATTTTAATACATATTGTTAATATTTTCACACAATTATATTATAAATTTAAATTTATTATTATATTTTACACTTTCTATTTTGCTATACATACATATATATTTTTTCCATTGATGATTAATATTAAAGTTAATTAGTTAATTTTAATAACTATTTGTCTAAATGTAAATAGGTACACGACGAAAGTAAGGAACAGTTTACGTTTTCACTGTCAACAATCCTTTCTTTTATTATTTTTAATAGCATTACAATGCTCGGAAATTTATCCAAATTGATATGTGATGAAAATTATATTTTTTCAGCACATACTTTCAATTTGAATCCTTTCTTTTAACAATCTTTTAATGAAATTAAAAGAACAGCTATAGTCTAGACTAGAAAGATCAAGATATTAGTGACATAAACAAATATTCAATATCTGACAATGAAAAGCAATTCTGAAAAGGAAACTAAAATCCAAAGTTCATTTACTCGTAGCACTAACATTATTGAAGTCAAACTTAGCAACTTCCTACAAAGTGGAACAAAAGAATAATTTCAATTAGTACTGAAGTGCACTTGAAATTGAAGCCGGTTTTAAAATTAAACCCCTCCAATTTGAGTAGTTCGGACGCAAAATGTCTATTGCTGAAAAGGTCTTATTCTCAATACCTAAGTTGTAAGAAAAAGTTTCAAGTAATTATTAAAAAAACCGACTGGCGTGCAAAAAAAATTAACTGGTTATTAAATTCAAATATATGACATACTAATAATCTTCTTTTATTTCCCTTCATTTTAATACCATACTAGATCTATCGATTCATCGATAGATCAGGTAGGTCAGCTCATCAAAGTTTTTATGAGAAGAAATATTTTTTTTTCTTATATTTTAATATATCTGTTTCTTGGGGAAAGTTGTTCAGTATCACGGACTGAATCTACCTTTTAAATAGTTTCAGTATATTTTGTTATACGTTATATATCAAAATTCAAAATATATTTATTATCATAGGATCTTTATAATATCTCTTAATAATAGTCACTTTGTTTTGTTTTGCACAAATGTTGACGTCAAATCGTTACTTACAGCTAAGTTTACGCCGCTTCCTAGGCGCAAGTGCAGAAGAAGCAGCAACAAACTGCACTGCACGTTTTCTCCAAAGACGTCAACTAACAAACTAAAAACTTAAAATTAGTTATATGGATGGACTGAGATTACATTGTTTATTATGTCATAATTAAATTGAATTATAAGAATTATGAAATTTAAAATAATGTCAATTTGTAAATTTAGTATGTACCAATGTACCTAATTTATGACATGTCTAAGTATACAAACCTTTAAGAGGGACCCGCGCCAAGCTCAAGCCAGACCTTTTTGTCTTTAAGATAGTCATCGGTCCTATAATAAGCCTTCTCACAAAGTACTTTCTTTACATAAGCTTTGAATTTTTTGTCTGGCATATCAAAGACCGATTCTGGCAATTTATTATAAAAAAGTATACACTTCCCCATAAAAGACTTACTGACTGTATTCAGCCTGTAATACGGGCTAACTAATTCATTCTTATTACGTAAATTTATATCTGTAAAATCACTTACTTTATTGAACATGGGAATATTTTTCCTTACATACATTACATTTTCAAATATGAATTGTGATGCAAAAATTAGTATACCTATTTCCTTGAATAATTCTCTCAGTGAGTCTCTCGATCCATAACCGTAAATGGCACGAATTGCTCTTTTTTGTAAAAGAAAAATAGTCTGAATGTCGGCTGCACTCCTCTATAGAGACTTATCTTGATTATACAACAAAATTGTTACGTCACTTAGCATTCTATTATATTAAATTAGGCCCAACTAGAAGTATAACTTAAGTAAATGCAAGCTATACATTCATAAGCTAAGCTTTTACATACATAAGATTAACAATACAATATTTTTTAACAGTAATTTTAAATGTCAATTAGGAAATTACATTTTAAATAGGGTCAGCATACTTTGATAAACGTTATATATCTTGATTACACAACAAAATTGTTACGTCACTTAGCATGCTATTGCATTAAATTAGGCCCAACTAGAAGTATAACTTAAGTAAATGCAAGCTATACCTACATTCATAAGCTAAGCTTATACATACATAAGATTAACAAAGCAATATTTTTCAACAGTACTTTTAAAGGTCAATTAGTAAATTACATTTTAAATAGGGTCAGCATACTTTGTTATACGTTATATATCTTGATTATACAACAAAATTGTTACGTCACTTAGCATGCTATTGCATTAAATTAGGCCCAACTATGAGTATAACTTAAGTAAATGCAAGCTATACCTACATTCATAAGCTAAGCTTACACATACACAAGATTAACAAAACAATATTTTTCAACAGTACTTTTAAAGGTCAATTAGTAAATTACATGACATTTTCACCCTAGGTAAGGTCATTTTCAGAGTCAACATTTTTACAAACATAATATTTTGCGAATCTTAGTTGGCAAAATGTCTATCCAAGAAAACCGTCTAGGCTTTGTTGGCTAGACATTTTGCGAAACAGCCATTTTGCATTTAAACTCCCAATTTCAGAGTTCCCGTGGGAGGCTGGCAACTTAGTAAATCACCTCGTTAATCAAGCGTTTAAGCGCGGCTTAAGCTATAGTTTGGAATTACTCAAAGTTTGATCCACCAGAGATGAGAAGGATCAAAGTTGGCGCCGTTTTTTATTTACTATACTAGCATTTAATTAAGTGTACTTACGAATTAATTTATTAGGGCTGATGACTGGGTCAGAAAAGTATTATTCTAATTAGTTCGTTAGTTAGATTATCTAAAAGTAATGTACCCATATTTTTCAGTTTTTAAAAAAAGTATAAATTCACAAAGATACAGAGTAACTAAGTTCCAGAATGGGGGCTTGTGACGTCACCGATGTGTAAAAATAGTACGAAAGCGTGACGTCATGCGAAATTTAAATGCGCTGTATCTTAGTCACTTATTGTTTTTCAGAGATAAGAAAAAATACGTGTACAATATTTTTTAATAATCCAACCGATGGGCCTAATATAATTTTTCAGTTATCATGCCTAATTGCAGATCATAGAGTTGCTACTTTCTGTGTAATATGCTTCCGATTTTAGATAAGACCTAATGTTTATAATGTAGATGATATTACTTCATAAAAGTCTACACTCTATTTTTGATTACAGCATTTGTGTCGTAATGCTACCAAAAAGATACGGCTTTAAATTACTGTCATAGTTTCTATTAAAGTTGTAGTAAGCCGACTTTTATTAACCCATCAAATAACTATTTTATTTTATTAATCTATTTGATCGTTGCAAGTTAATTTATAATATTTAATAACGTAAAACATACACTGTGATAACAAAGTTGGTTAAAAATACGATTTATAAATAAAAACTATTCTTATTTTGAGTACTGGCATTGCAAACATCGTGTGCCGGTGGCGGAAAAAAAAACATTGGGTGATTGGGCCAAAGGAAGGATGTACCCTGGATTGGGCATCCTAGAATGGTAGAAGAACGATGTTTAACCGTCTACCTCTTATTATGGTCGCAGAAAAAGTATTGTAGTTATGCAAACGATGTGTACGTCAAAAATACCTAATAAAGTGGCGTCTTTTGATGATTTTCGCCTGCCGGCTCACAACATAACATAGCCCGCACCACTCGTATTTTTTTTAACATTTTTATACAACTGTTGCATAAAATACTATAATATTAAATTATTTTTTTATTAAAAAGCTACTGCTACTAGCGATTTGTTACGACGTTAGAATCGGTAAACTACAGTCAAATATTTTAATAGTGGCATCCTAAACAGCTAAAGTAGTGAAAATCGGCTCATACGTTCTCGGTCCAATGTAAAGCACTTTCTAGCAGACCTCAAACCTCAAAGCAGTCAACTTACCCAAAATCTTAATTATTGAAACGAGAAATTAAATGTTATTACATACTTAAAACTTTATTTAAAGAAGTGTACAAAAATAAAGCGTGGTCGATGTGTTCTTCCAGTATTTTTTTGGAAACTTAACTGTAAGTAGCAACAATTTAAAGCTCTAATTCAAATGTTTTATTATATGAGTCAAGTCGGAGTAGCGTCGGCTTAGTGTAATGGTCGAACGCCTTAAAATACTAGCTGACTTTATCACCTGCTAAATTTTTTGGAGCAAGTTCAGTCCATCAAACGGAACTACTTTCTATAAAAAAAATTACGAAAAGAGTATGGTCCATCTTGCCCTAATACTGGTGCAACTTGCCCTAAAAAATTTGGCTGATAGTACATATTTTCTTTTAAATACAAATCTATAAAAAAAAACAATTGTCTGATTGGTGCCATTTTTAAATAAATACACAAATGAAGAATCAGAACTGTAAAAAGTGTCCTTCATTCGCCCACAAAGTTCTTCATGTCAGTCATGTGCAGAATAAATTAGGATTTCTTAAGTCTGACTTTAATATATTGCTCTTGAACGAAGCTCTAAGCTTTATTAGTCTCTTAATTTAGGCACAGCCGATTGGATTCGCTGTTATGTGAATTCGTAGGGTTTCCAAGATCAATTTAATCAAAGATTTTATTTTGTGTTCTTTGATACTTATAAGAAAATAATGTACTACCTGTAGGTAGGTAAATTAAACACAAAATAACAGATTTTAAGCGATTCGTTTAAAACCTTTCGAGTTGAGTATCAAAATAAAGTAGGTGCTTTATAAAAGGATTACAAAAATATTATAACATTTAATATTGGGCCAATAATATACTTGTATGTTTTGTTGCCTGAAATAAATGAATTTATTATTATTATTATTCTCTTTATTCATTTTTTGACTTCGCTTAGGTTTTTATAAAATATTAATAAAAAGTAAAATATAAAACATACTACAAAATATAAACATTTACAAAAACCTAACCTAGCTGCCCACAGGCAGCGGGGCAAGGCCCAAGCTACCGGCGGTTAGGGCCGCAGAGAGAGAAACCTCCTGACAATACGTGCCGTGTCCAGGAGTACTGCCTTCTGAATCTGACCCTTGATCCAGCCATCTAGCGAGAGAGTCTTAAGATGTTGGTCAAGACTCTTCGCTATAAGACCGTTCGCCGATACGACTATCGGAACAATGATCGTCGAATCCACATCCCACATAGCAGTCACCTCGTGGGACAAGTCAACGTACTTGCTAAGTTTGTCCTTCTCGGCCTTCACGAGGTTCTCGTCATGCGGGACGGTGATGTCGACGAGCACTGCCTGGCACATCAATCGATCTGTCAGCACGATATCAGGCTTATTGGCGACAATAGTCCTGTCCGTGATGACAGATCGATCCCAATAGAGCGTGGCACGACCATTTTCGAGAACTGACGCCGGTGAGTACTTATAGTACGGTACCTCCGATTCTACAAGCCCGTATCGAAGAGCAAGCTGCTGGTGAATAATTCTGGCTACTAGGTTATGTCTGTGCAAGTACTCGCCGTTAGCCAGATGAGAACAACCGGAGATTATATGCCTGATCGACTCTCCGGGACGTCGACATGCTCGACAGACATCAACCGTACCGTCTTTCAGGATATATCTCCGATAGTTGTTTGTCATCATGACTTCGTCTGCAATTGCACAGGCCAAAACCTTCGGTTTCCCCAAAGAGGTCGCCGAAACGTAACCAGTTTACCGATGCGAGCTGATCGACATCAGGCCCTGTTAAGGCCCGATAGAACCGCCCGTGGAGCTCTTTGCTCTTCCATACGTTCTTGCGATCCTCGGTACTTAGCACCGTTGGTTTGCGCCAGTTCTCTTTTGCCAAGGATAGCGGCGTGAGGCCTTTGTCTACTGCTACAACATCACGATGCAACCCACACTCATTGCTAAGGAAATATTTCCTAAGGCTGCACACCTCACGGTTGTGAAGATTCTTGGCGTTTAAAAAGCCACGACCTCCACATTTCCGTGGGATGTACAGTCTCATAACAGATGAGCGTGGGTGTAGCATACGATGTGTTGTGAGCAGTAGGCGGACCTTCCTATCTAGGGCTTATTATAATTATTAACCTTGCTCATCCGAGCGTGTTTCCGGTTGCATCTTATCCTGTTTTTTAATATATGTCGGAATATATGACGAACTGAAGGTTATCTTTGACAACAGAGTTAAACAAAAACACAGGTTTACACAAACCAAAGTTAGCCCGTTTATTTACGGTAACACAATATTTAAATTAAACAATCAACTGCGAGACAGACAATCCGTCGAAGTAAGTGCGTGTGCACTTCGCGCCAGCCGAACTCAGACTGGCCGCCATCAACGCGTTTCCCCCGACGCGTTCCGTTAGCACGTGACTGCGACACTAGCGCCAACCGCCGGTGCGGCAGACTCGCGTACTGGGTCTCGGTGTAGTCAAATCACTGTATATAGTGTAATATTAATTACGCCGACATATATGACTTGTTTTATTGTCTGACACAGTCACCCACAATATTCTAGAACGTTCAAAAAATTAGTATCTATCTATAAAATAAATATAATAAAAGATCGAAATCTATTCATCACTCAATAATACCAAAGGTGACCTAGCTTCGAAGTTTTGCGCATTTGATCGCTGTTGTCTAGATTGTTTGCTTTAGTAGTAGCGACTAGCGATATTAAAATTAGTTCGTGATCACAGGCTGTCACGAGTTGAGCAGAGTTCGCCTTTGACAAATGAGACTTCGAGATAACAAATCAAATTTTTGGTATCGTGATTTGTTATTGCATCTTTGAGATGAATATATAATATAATTATAGGTATATACCACTATTTATACTGCGCCAACCCCCAACATTTACTCAAATCACTATTATTATATAATTCAATTAATTATTATTAATTAAATATATAGGGACTAATCACACTGATTGACTAGCCCCAAAGTAAGTTTTTAACTTGTGTTATGGGATACTAACTCATCGATACCATATTTTATGATAAAAACATATATGTAGGTATAGATAAACACTAACCTTAAGTTGAAATTGTTAAAAATTTTACGGAAACAGAATATCTACGGACCGTCACTTCGCAGACGTAAGATGTAATTCGAAGAAAATTTACGCAGCGTGCAAACTAAATGGGTCTTTAGTACGCTGTGTTTGGGTTGAATGTAGCAAATTTCCTATCCAAGAGTGTTCCTTCTGTACCTTGGTAAGTACTTATAATAATTCTGTGCTTGCACTCGGTGCTGCGCTGTATCTTAACAAATCAGAGGTATTGCTGAGATATCGCACTCGTGCTAAACCGGTTTTATTTAATGTTATGATTTGAAAAAAAAAATACTTGAATGAAATTGAAAGAATAACAGATTTACAGAAAGAATCTAAAATTATCGTCGAATATACATATTGGAAAGAGCCTTTGGATGCCCTTAGACAGCACCAAAAATCTGCCATCAGTCAGGATATTAACTCAATCGTTTAAAAAAAATCGGAAAGCTTGGCTTTCGTATGTGGAAGCCGAGAAGTCTGTAATATTAAAAAAAAGACAAGACAGTAAAACAAAAAAAAAACAGTCTATATTTATCAACCTACACAGATCTTTAAAAACATAAAACGGAAGTGCCAAACAATAAACAAAGTGTCAAAAATAGTGACTTAAAAATTAAAATTTTGAAAACAAAACCTATTCGATAAAGTTAGTGTTCCTCGATAAGGCAGTGCATGACGCCATTACCCCGCTACACAGTAATCACGTCACAAAGAAACTATTAAGCTTTGGAAATTATAGAGAGCACGTTCAGCTAATGCTGGCCAGGACGCCTGTGTAAGGCGAACGCCACACCACTCACTAAGCTAAGATATTAAATGAGTTGCATTCTATTGTGATTCGTTACGAATTACCTATTTTCACTTACCACACCCATGCAAATGTTGGTTTTATACTAAGAATTACCTATTTTTACTTACCACACCCATACAAAAGTTAGTGTTCCTCGATAAGGCAGTGCATGACGCCATTACCCCGCTACACAGTAATCACGTCACAAAGAAACTATTAAGCTTTGAAAATTATAGAGAGCACGTTCAGCTAATGCTGGCCAGGACGCCTGTGTAAGGCGAACGCCACACCACTCACTAAGCTAAGATATTAAATGAGTTGCATTCTATTGTGATTCGTTAGGAATTACCTATTTTCACTTACCACACCCATGCGAAAGTTGGTTTTATACTAATTATTACCTATTTTCACTTACCACACCCATACAAAAGTTTGTTTTATACTAAGAATTACCTATTTTCACTTACCACACCCATGCAAAAGTTGGTTTTATACTAAGAATTACCTATTTTCACTTACCACACCCATGTAAAAGTTGGTTTTATACTAAGAATTACCTATTTTCACTTACCACACCCATGCAAAAGTTGGTTTTATACTAAGAATTACTTATTTTCACTTACCATACTCATGCAAAAGTTGGTTTTATACAAAAAAAACTGGAGTGCTATTTTTGAAATCGAATGCTTTGCGCGAGTGTTACCTTCCAAATTTCCTTCAGAATTTTTGAATTGATAATACACTCATCTCTATACATAACATGTGTGTCTCATTTGTGTGTATAATAAAGAGTAAAACAAATAGATATATACGGTTAAAAAGTTCGACATATCAAAACATAGCACGTTATAGCTTTGATATTGGTTGCTTACCCTGATAATTTATTTTCAGGTTCTAACGCTGGGTCTAGGCGCCCATATTATCAAATCTAAGTAGTTAAACATTAGTTGTGGTCTAGTTTAATTTTAGAGTCTGATTTTTAGTTCTTTTATGATTTCAGCTGTTTTGCAAAGTTAAAATAAAGTAAAGGATAATACAATACTATATAACAAGAAAAAGGTGATAGACATATTTTAGCAGCCTCCAATATCCTACGTATTATAAGCAGGATAAGATAAAGAATCCTTCCATACTGATCTGGGAGAAAATGATAAACTAAGAATGTACCAGCTGCTTCTCTTCCCGCGCATATCGTAGAAGCCGATCGAGGGAATGGGCAAAAATGCAAATCATTTTAATAGGCAATGGGTTGCTAACCATAAAGCTAAATTTACATTACGAAATTAGTGGCATAAAAATAGCTTCACGACACAAGTTTTATCAACAATTTCACGTGTACACAGTGATGTGCCGTTCCCGTTCCCTAGATTTCCGGGAATGTTCCAAAAAAATGGAAATGTCAGGAAAAGTTGTAATTTTATTTATCAGACATATTTTTTATCACTGTAAATATATTACTAATTGAGATAAGCGGGTCACTCACGTAAAAAATCAGCTACTGGCCGACATGTTTCGACCTCATCAGGGCGAATGTGATGAGCGATGCGCGCGGTGCATCGCGTGGGCGGCGCGCGCGGCGCGGGCCTCTGCCCGCTGCGCTCGCAATGACAATGCGGTGGAAGGTGGTCTCTGACAAAGTGAGCTTTTTTCACACGCGGGCACCATAACCAGCCGCCGATGATGATGAAGAAGAAAGTGAGGCTCCCATTACACCCACGGGAGTCGACAACGCAGAAGATCAGCGTAACCCACCTTCCACCGCACTGTCATTGCGAGCGCAGCGGGCAGAGGCCCGCGCCGCACGCGCCGCCCACGCGATGCGCTACTAGCATCAGTCTAGTTCAGGACGTCGTCGTGTGTTGTCGCGCATTACATTCGCCCTGATGACGATCTCCGGATGAGGTCGAAACGTGTCGGCCCATAGCTAATGTTTTACGTGAGTGACCCGCTTATCTAAATTAGTACTGTAAATATATTTTGCTAACTTTAATGCATCACTTGATATGGTAATGATACAAATACATATATCCAATATTACGTAACATTCCCTAGAAATAAAAATTCCCAAATTCCCCGGGAACGGCACATCATTACGTGTAAACGTCAAGTTTTACAATGCATTCATCGATTTCACGACACTGCTTGTCGCGCGCGATTTTTGGATAAAACTAGTGTCATGAAACTAATGTCATTGTGTAAACCCGGCGCGAAACTAGTGTCGCGAAAGCTGTATGGCAACATTTTGTAATGCAGAATAAAAGTTATATGCTGTCGGAGCCATATAACTGTGGATTTCACGTCACTATTATTTTTGATAAAACTAGTTACATAGATACTGAAAGTAGTGTCATGAAATTAATTTAATCATGCATGAAACTTGTTTCGTAATGTAAATTTGGCTTTAATGTTTTGATTCCTTTTTTTACCTTCGAGAGTCCATCATCACGCTAAAAGTTTGAGCTTGCGGTTTTTTCTGCTTAGAGCCGCAAGACCCAAAATGCTCTGTCTGCCCCGTTAGGGATAAGACGTGATAGTTTGTATGTATGTAAAAACAAAAGTTTACTCTTGAAGTTTCCGATCGTAAAACTGTAGTCAAATTGTTATTACTGTTCTAGCTATTTCTTCTAAATTTTGCATGGTCTCCTGCAATCTTGAGTAACCATTGACATGCATATTATTTGGAGAAGAAAAAGCAGGAAAACGCACCCCGGACTCCAAGGCAACCAAAATCAAAATCAAATATTTATTCAATATTAAGGCCTTTGCAGACACTTTTACACGTCAATAATTATAGTGTACATTACGTGTAATGTTTATTTATGTCTAAATTATTATTTTCTTTGTTGAAAAGCTACCGATACTTGCGTTTCGCAACGACCACTGCTGAGAAGAAACGCTGAAAGAAACTCATTTACACAGTATTGGTCGCCTACGCGCCAGAAGGGCTTTGTCAGTTTACAAAGATATTATGCCTAATACAATGTTATCACAACATAATATGTAAAGCTTGAGAACGAGTGCCAAATCAAATTTACAGAAATAAGTTACACTGAGTAGTCTTAAAAACGGAGCCGAGCTGACCAGTCCCAACTGCTGATGTTGCAATCGGGAACGCGCTAAGATGAGAGATTACAAATTTTGTTGCTTTTACAGTATTGTATTGAATATGATATTATTCTTGATCGATTTCATATATATTCTCTTTTTTTTGTAGTTAAGCCAATCAAAGATCATTAACAACCAGAGTTAAAACAAAGAACACGATAGGCTATCAATAATTCAAATCAAAACACGACGACAGCTGTTAACCCCAACAATCGCGAGCTCGTAATTTGTACCTTCATTGTACAGACACAAACTATGAAGAAAACAGAAAGATTACAATATATTTTTTTAAATAGCAAAGTCAGACTAATTTTTTTTTAATTAAATGTAAGAAACGCCGAAAATTTTCACGAGCGCCCTAGAAGAGGTTTTCCGAAAACTCGCTGCTACATGGGAGAATCTTACCAATCTGTAGTGCGAATAATAGGTAATCTTGTTTTCACTGGGTTATCTGTTTTTTTTTTTTAAACTGGATTGTCGACACTTTAAAGAACAAGTAAATGCACATTTACGTGTACTAGAAAGTGTACCTAGTACGTGAGACTTTGTCCGTTAACATAAAAAACGTGTCTTTTGAGACTAATGCTAGGAAATTGTAATTATCAGCTGAACATTTTTAGAACTCATTAAATATTCCTTTAAAAACGGTAACTGTGATAGGTTTAAGTGTATTACTATTGTCCATCTTTAATGATAATATAATAGCTTTCTCCGTTAATATTGTTTCATATTTCGACATATGTTCTTTGAGGAAAGTTGTTCAGTATTTATGGTCTGAATCTACCTTACACACACACACACACCTACGACATATCGCTATAAGCAATATTTTATGACCAACCAAGGTAGAGAAAATATTACCACCATACCACAGATTAATAAATAGTTACTACGTAACCATACGCACCATAGTAAGTCATTCCATCTGCACCCTCGATGTTTTGTAGTAAGGGTCTGGCCGACTCTCAAACTTGCCCGATTTGTCGAGCATTACCTAAATTTAATACTCCTTTACGACGACCCGTCATATGTGACTGGGTTATTATTAGGATAGGCAAAATTTCTGAATCGTTTAGGATTTCGTATTCTACAAAATAGTTATGATTTTTTTTTGATTATGGCAAAGCCAAAAGGAAGGGTAATGATTTCAGTAGTCTATTTATGTAAGTATAGGTATGGAATCTGGATATTTATATGTATTTGCTTATCTTACTTCACAAATGAGATGTCAATTGATTCGTCATTATCGTCCGGGTGACATATTGCAATTAACATTAGGTACATGTTCTTCCTAAAAAACTAAAGGCACAGGAAAAGGCAGGAAAAAAGGGGTACTCACGTTTATAATTTGAATTTTTTTATATATTAAATTGCGGTTTTAGTCAAGTCCTATGGATAATTAACAATGATCGGAATCTGGGTGCTATTTGGGACGATATCACTAATATGGATATGATGATAATCCCAGGAGTTCTTGGGAAAAATATTTAATATTATTAAAAATGTGAGAAACAGTGTTTATTTTAAAAATCCGTTTATTTATTTATTCAGTGTTTAGATTTACACAGCAGAGACTTTATAATATAAATATAGGGTCATCTTAAAAAGTGCAACAGAAAATAATAAAAACGTTTCAGACATGAAACCGATTTTTTTTTATTTTTTTTTATTAGAAATTTGAGTGCGTTTGACCTCTATCTAGCCTGATGGGAAGCTAAGATGAGGTCTAAGGTGTATCACGCAGACTCAAAAAATGCCTGTTCACTCTTGCCTTGAAAATCCCTAAATTATATGTATGGGGAAACATCGACGCAGGGAGGGAATTCCACACCTTAGCGGTTCGCACAATGAAGGAGGAGGCGAATCGAGAGGTACGATGAGGAGGAATATCGACCACAAATGGGTGGAATCCCTGTCCACGTCGTGTTGTCCGATGGAGGAATGGTGCAGGGGGAATTAAATTATGTAATTCCTGCGCACACTCCCCGAAGTGCAACCTGTAGAAGACACACAGACTTGCTACCAGTCGGCGATGTTCGAGGCTGTGGAGCCATCCTGCCGTAAGCAACTCATCACCAACGAGTCTTTTGGCACGTCTGTCGATAGCTTCCAGGGCTTCGAGCTGATAGCGGGCAGATCCATCCCATAGGTGGGAGCAATACTCCATACATGAGCGGACTTGAGCTGTGTAAAGGCTCAACAGTTGGTCAGGGGTAAAATACCGTTGGACCTTGGAGAGGATGCCCAGTTTTTTAGAAGCCGTCTTAGCCCTGGACTCAATATAGCTACCGAAGTTAAGATTTGATGAGAGATCGATACCGAGAAGTTCGAGATGACGGGTGATAGGAACAGGCACACCCCGGAAAGTGGGAGCCAAGTTGAAAGGGCTCTTTTTAGCAGAGAAGAGACACGCCTGTGTCTTAGAGGCATTGAATCTCACAAGGTTGGCATCACCCCAATCGGAGACAGCTTGCAGAGTAAGATTGGTATGGAGCACCATTGCCTCTCTTAGTTCGTCTATTTCCGGTTTTTTTGCCCTTGCACTAGAAAAATATCTTTCCGTAACGGTGCTATCGTCTGCATACCCAAAAATACCGGGCTTTAGCAGATCGTTAATGTGAAGCAGAAATAGCGTTGCGGAAAGAACAGATCCCTGAGGTACTCCAGCATTAATTGCCAATAGGTCAGACGAGCAGCCGTCAAGAGTTACTCGAATAAACCGTTCCCTCAGGAAATCGGAAATCCAAGCACAAATGCTGGGAGGGATACCGTAAGCGGAAAGCTTCGCTATAAGAGTGTCATGCCATACCCTGTCAAATGCCTTTGAAATGTCAAGTGAGACAGCAAGTGCCTCACCGTATTTTTCAAGGGCTTCACCCCAAAGATGTGTAGCGTACACAAGAAGATCCCCAGTAGATCGGTTCTGGCGAAATCCGTATTGCCGGTCACTGAGGAGATCATTGTCCTCAAGGTACGCAAGTAAGCGCTTGTTAATAACACGCTCCATTACCTTACACAGAATGGAGGTGATTGCAATTGGGCGATAGTTTGAAGGGTCGGCACGTCTACCCTTTTTAGGTACGGGTTGAACATTGGCGAGCTTCCACATTTTTGGGACGATTCCGGACCGAAGAGATAGACGAAACAGGCGCGTCAGAACAGGAGACAACTCGGGTGCGCAATTCCTTAAGACAATAGCAGGAATACCGTCGGGACCACTGGCCTTATTCACATCTAAGTTGCGTAGAGTCTTGAGAACCTCCTTTTGATGAATGCGGACTTCAGGCATTTTACATCCACAAGGAGGTAACTGGGGCGGTGTTTGATTGCTAGCATCTAGACGTGAGTTTTCGGCAAACAGTGAAGCTAGTAAATTAGCTTTTTCTAAAGCCGTGTGTGCCAGTGTACCGTCAGGTTTCTGCAAAGGAGGAAGTGAGGAGCGGCAAAAGTTAGCTTCAACGCACTTAGCCAGAGACCAAAATGCTTTACTACCGGATGGGTACGAAGCGAGTTTGGCACCAACTCTGCCTATGTGGTCGAAGCGAGCCTTTTTAAGCGTTTTTTTGCAGGACTTGGCCGCAAAGTTAAAGGCTTTCTTCTTTTTACGCGTATCCGGAGCTCTGCGCTTACGAGCGTCAGCCCAAGCCTGGTATGCTGACTGTTTAATAGCCTCAGCTTTTAAACAGTCAGCATTGAACCAGGGTTCAGCTTTGATGCCAGAGGGTCGATCAGAAAATGGAATATAATACTCCATCGCCTGACCGAGAACCTCAGCAACGGCACTTGCACAGCTCGACGGATCGCCAGAAGAAAAGCAGGCTTGCAGCCAAGGGTAAGATGCAAGGAAATGTCGCATCTCATCCCAATCTGCTGACTTGTACCGCCAAACCCGTCTATTGCCTCTAGGGCTGGAGTCAGGTGGAGGACATATGAGATATTCTAAATGAAAATATATCAATGGATACTTACTTTTAACAATACACAAGTATTTTTAGTGAAATTTTTCCGAGCTATTTACATCCAACAAGTCTTACTTATTAGAAAAAAAAAATTACTTAATTGAAAAATATTTTGCGTACAGTTCAAATACAATTTTCTGACAAAATACATTTTTTTATTGCGTCAAATATCATACAAAGAAAAACGTTGTTATAGGAGGTACCGATTCTGATTCCCGAGAATTCCCGAGAATGTTGGTCATATCCATACTTTTGATAGTTATAGCATCCAAGGTTCCGATCACTGATAATTAATTATTATTAAGTAATTATGTAAGTTGAGGACAAGGATTCATTCTACAACAAATTAGGAGAAACACTGAAGAAAAGTCATAAAACTATATTCCTCATTGGTGAATTTAATAGTAAAATTGGTAAAAGAGGATTGGGTGAGGAAGAAATACTGGGACTCTATAACACAGGCAAAAGAAACGATAATGGAAAGAGGTTTGTCAACCTGGTTCTATCAAATAACTTCAAAATTATGCATAGCTTTTTCAAGAAATTAAAAGGAAGAAAATGGACTTGGATATCTCCAGATGCACAAATTTAAAATGAGATAGACTATAAAGTCTATCTCATTTTAAATTGTTTGTCAGTATAAACTGACAAACAGGAAGCACTACTTTGCGGATGTAGATACAATAAATCAATTCAGCTTTAATACAAATCACCGTATGGTAAGAGCAAAGCTTTATGTAAAGAAACCTAAGAATAAAGGAAAACGGATTGATCAATATTGTAAAATAGATCACATTCCACAGCCACTCCCGAAAGAAATACTAAATGTAAAAAAATCAAATCTACTACAAAAACTAAGCTGATGACAAACAGACATCACCAAAACATCCAGGTTAATAATGACGCAATTGAATATGTTGATCAATACACTTATCTAGGTCAAATAATTTCACCAGAGGACCAAACGATGAAAGAAGTTAAAACAAGAATAGCAAATTGAAGAACTCACAGATACCAATAAAAGATAAAAGAAGAATTTTTGATTCATGTATACTGCCATGTATGACATATGGATGCCAAACGTAGGTTCTTACAGAAAAATACAGAAACGATCTAAAAGTATGTCAAAATGGAGAGGAGCATTCTCAACATCAAATTAAAAGACAAGGTGAAGTTATCACATCTAAGATCAAAGACAAAAGTAAAGGATGTCACCCATACTGTAAGAAGGCTGAAATGGAAATGGATTGGACATACTTTGAGAAGTAAGATAAATAAATGGTCAAAAGACGTTACTGAGTGGTATCAAAGACAAAAGTAAAGGATGTCACCCATACTGTAAGAAGGCTGAAATGGAAATGGATTGGACATACTTTGAGAAGTAAGATAAATAAATGGTCAAAAGACGTTACTGAGTGGTATCCTCGTGATGGGAAAAGACGGAGAGGAGGACAAAAGAGGAGATGGGAGGACGAACTCAGGAAGGCGGCTGGAGGGTTATGGAGAAGAAAGACAAGGAACAGATTGCTATGGAGACAGATGGGGGAGGCCTTTGCCAAGGGGCAAGCTGACGACCAACAACAGCAGTCGCAACAGGAATGCAGAGGATGTCAGCAAGAGAGGCTGCAGTACTTTTGCAAACATTTGTAGAATATCACATCGCAATTAGCAATAAAGTTATTTCTGCAATATGTAGGGCTTTGAGAGTACCCTTGCATACATTTACAATTGTGAACATAAGTAGCTTATGCAATATTGCAGTTTAGGTAGGGTTTCCTTGCACGAGATTTCTATTCTAAAGGATTCACGAAACTTATATTATATGATTTAACTATTTTAGGATTGCAAGTAATTTAAAGAACCCTAGACATTATTTTTAGAACGCAGCAATTTTTCAAATATGCATACAGTTATTTTCGATGCAATAAAATGAAGTAAATACCGGTCAAGTGCGAGTGCGGAGTTACGGAACCATGAAGGGTTCCGTACCTCCGTACACTGTTTTAAAACGCTGAAAAAAGCACGTTTCTTGTATGACGACCGTCTTTAATTTTTTACTTTCTTATTTTTAGTACTTATTTCTTGTTAAAGGGGCCACAATAATACATAACCGGTGAAAATTTCAAGTGTCTAGCTATTATGGCTCAAGAGATAGATCCTTTTGACAGACGGACAGACAGCAGAGTCTCAGTAATAGGGTCCCATTTGCACCCTTTGGGTACAATAAAATTAAAAATTAAAGGGGATCGCCATACAAGAAACGTGTTTTTTTCAGCGTTTTTATGCGTTTTTCACTTCATAATGGCATTAACTAGATACTTGAAATTTTCACCAATTATGTATTACTATGACCACAATAACAACAAATACTAAAAATAAAATAAAGTTAAAAATTAAAGGGGGTCGTAATACAAAGAACCTGTTTTTTAGCGTTTTAAAACACTGTACGGTGGTACGGAACCCTTCATGTACGAGTCCGACTCGCACTTGCCCATTTATTATTTTTTACCTTTTTTAAGTACAAATAAAACTGTGTAATATTATAAATACTTAACTAAATATATATATAAGCTCTCCCCCCTGGGATTCTGACGCGATCAGACGTGTACACCGAAGCTCCGTATTTATTTATTTTCGCAAAAATAGTTTAACAATTAATTCGAATTAAATTCAACGCAGCAAAAGCAAGTTACTAGGTGTTCAGAAGACGCAAGAGTCATCGCAGCAGTGCGTGAGTAGGAAAGAACACGGTGAATAAGACAAATATATTTTACTTCGTTTCGCAAGTATTCGCAACAGCATCATCGCTACTCCGCGCACACACACACTGACGCTTCATCCAGCGTACCCGCACACACACATCTCCGCTTCACCTCCTCCGTGCGCTTACGCCGACTCATCGAGTACGACTAGTACAAGCTCCGCCCATTACGCGCAGTCCATCTCGCTTGCTTACGCACTACGCTACTTACGCATCATACAGTCCTAGTATCACGCTCGAGTCAACTTTGAGTATGTCAACTCAACGTACGCCGCCGCCAAGTAATTTGCTTAGAACAAGTAATGTGCTGGAATGCTATGGCTCTGACTCGGCTTTAAATATTTCTCACCGAGATAGGGAGATTAGCGAGTCCGTTTCAAACATAACCAAACGGTTCAAACGCCGAATGGATGAATTACCCTGTTACTCTGACAGCCCAATGACCGAAATTAAAGAGATGTTTAGTACAATCCAACAACAAAATAATGCACTTCTTGCAAGAAATGATGAACTACAAAAATCAATAGATTTCATATCAGAGCGTCACGACATAATGATAAATAAAATTGATTTACTCGAAAAATCCAACAAGAGTCAAGTAAAGCAGATCGCCCAATTACAAATTCGCTTAGAACTTTTGGAAAATAAATCTATTTCTACCACTATTGAAATACGGAACATCCCGAGACAGAGCAGGGAATGTGAAAACAAGTCCACATATATTCATTACGTTCGTGAAATAGCCAAAGTTGTTGGAATCGACACCCCAATTGGCAGCCCCCAAATAAGAGATGTCTACCGTACCAAGGCTGAGACTATTGTTGTGGACTTTGTGACGACCACCACCAAGGAAACATTGATCTCCGAAGTTAAGAAATTCAACAAGGACAGCCTGGTAAATAAGAAGCCTTTGCTCAACACTGATCTCATTAATGTCTCAGGGCCAACCCGTCCGATTTACGTTACTGAAATGCTTACATACAAAAATAAACGGCTGGCCTACCTCGCTCGTTGTCTTGTGAAGGAAAAGAAACTACATTCTACGTGGTCGTCGTATGGCAGAATATTTGTTAAAAAACAAGAGGGTCAAGATCCTGTCAGAATCTACGATGAAGAGGACTTCCAAAAATTGGAACTGTGACTAGAACTACTTAATACTTTTTTCCTCACATTTTATTATATAATTCTTATTATAGAAATTTCTAACTCTCTAAACGTAAGCGTAGATACACACATTCACACCACTTCACACTCATATAACTCACACTCACCCAAACACCATAATGTATGCGCCTCTACAAAAAGCTATCCAAGTCATTCTCTTGCACTCACTTTCGTATGTCTCGTACTAAGCGTCAAAATAAAAATAACCTTATACAGTAACTATCACGCTGAAACTATGTTTGCGTTGTACTTGTTAAATATTAGACCAATCAAAAATATAAGATGGACTGGAACTTAAGTTCCAGTCTTGACTCTCTGTCCATTTCAGAGAGTTTTACCTGTGACATAGAAAACATTAATAAACAATTTAAAAAAAACAAGTACAACCTTAAAATTTTGTCTCAGAATATACGTAGTATTTCATACAACTGGAATAGTTTTACAACCTTACTTGCTCGTTCACAAACAGATTGGGACCTTATTGTGTTAACTGAATGTTTCCTACAATCAACGACAAATGTTCCCATACTGGATAACTACAACTTTACTACATCAGCTCCCTCATCACACCTCACAAAAAATGAAGGTGTAGTGGTTTATTTTAAAAAATCCCTTGAGGTTAAAACAGAACAACCTATAATATTGGATGCAAATTGCGTTTTGATACATTTAAACACGGATACGTGTCTTATTGGTATTTATCGACCTCCTCACCATCTTAAGGCTACTAACTTTATAAATTCACTACACTTACTTCTCAACAAGTTATCTCATTATAAAAACGTCATTATAATAGGGGATATTAATCTCAGTATCTGTCCAGAAAAGTTCGATGAACGCGCAAATGATTATCTAAATATGCTTGCAAGTAATTCCATTATGCCTGGTCATACTCTACCTACGCGAGGAAAAGCTTGTTTAGACCATATCATGATTAAAACTAAATGTCAACCTCAATGCTGTGTCATAGAATCGTCAATTACTGATCATGAAAGTATAGCTCTTAATATTAATCTCAAACCACAATTTTCCAATCAGGAAAGAAATAGCACTATGAGAGTTACTGATTATGACGGATTGGATAGTGCAATAGCACTTATTGACTTTTCTCCCATATATGAAACGACAGATCCTAATATTGCCACCGATTATCTCATAAGCTCCTTGCAGAAGGCTATTTCCAGTAATGAAAAAGTTAAAAGAATCTCGGCTAGAAAACGAATACTTAAACCCTGGATCACTAATGGATTACTCAAGTGTATGAAAAATAGAGACAATCTACATAAAAAACTTAAACGAGACCCTAATAATCCAACCTTAGAATGTACCTATAAAAGATACAGGAACTTTTGCAATCTAATCTTAAAAAGAGTAAAGAGAGACTATGACAGGAATTTGATTAAAGAGGCGGGAAATTCACATAAAAAACTATGGAGTGCAATAGGTAAAGTTACACAAGTTGGTGGCAAAACCGACCATTCCTCTAATTTGCTATCTCCCCTGTCGCCCCAAGAGAGTGTCAATAATGTGAATGGTTTTTTTGCCAGCATAGGAAGTAATTTAGCTAACAAGGTAGGCCCCAAAAAAGATATACATAGAAAAACTGAACTTACTAATCCTCCCCTCAATTCTTTTGTTATATTACCTACTGACGAGGAAGAGGTTAGAGACACGATAATCTCACTTAAGTCGGACTCTGCTACGGGGATCGATAATATACCTAGTCGATTGCTTAAAAGGTATGTGGATTTTCTAACTCCACCCATTACGTTTTTGTGTAATCTAATTTTTTCCACTGGTGTCTTCCCACGAGCATTAAAAGTTGCTTTAATAAAACCCATCCATAAAAGTGGAGACAAATACTGTGTCGACAATTATAGACCTATTTCACTTCTGCCTGCACTATCAAAAGTTGTTGAGCGTCTACTTAATAATCGTCTAGTAAATTATCTCGAGAAAAATAATATCTTGGCAGATTCCCAATTCGGATTTAGGAGAGGTAAATCCACTGACGATGCAGTGCACGAACTCACCGATCTAATTGTCTGTAATATAGACTCGGGTAAGAAAAACATCGGAATGTTTTTAGATTTTGCAAAGGCATTCGACACGATCTCTGTCCCTGTAATGCTTGAAAAACTAGAAGCCATAGGAGTAAGAGGAATGCCTTTGGCACTTTTCTCAGATTTCCTGAGTGATAGACACCAGAGGGTAAAGATTGATGATCTGATATCTGACGAACTCCCTATAACGCATGGCGTGCCACAAGGCAGTATACTGGGCCCGACGCTATTCCTCGTCTACATCAACGGTCTCTGCCAACTGAAAATCCCCAACTGTAATATTTTTACATTTGCAGATGATACTGCATTAGTCTTCTCCGGTAAAACATGGGATGAGGTGTATCATAGTGCTCAAATTGGTTTCGATATTGTTTCAACTTGGGTGAGCAATAACTTGCTTACATTAAACATATCGAAAACCAAATATATGTTTTTTGCCTTAAATAAAACCCAATGGCCTACAAACTGCTCTATTACTGCTCACACTTGCACACGTGATGATCCTCACTGTACTTGTCAAGTTCTTGAGCAAGTAGATACTATAAAATACCTAGGAGTAACAATTGACACTGCGCTTAACTTCGAACCCCATCTACAAGCGCTAGCTACAAGACTGCGTAAACTTATCTACATCTTTAAAAATTTGAGACATGTAGCAGATCGTAAAATAGTGAGAATGGTGTACCAATCATTATGCCAATCAATAATCGGTTACTGCATAACCACCTGGGGTGGAGCTGCTAAAACAAAGATTATTGAAGTTGAGCGCGCGCAGCGTGCTATTCTAAAAGTCAGCGCATTCCTTCACTTCCGTCACCCCACCTTTGAATTATATCAGAAGTGGGAAGTTCTTACTGTTAGGCAAATGTTTATCCATTCCACAATTCGCAGAATGCACTCCCAGGGCGGGTACAGACCGAGTCTGTTTGCTGGCAAAAGAAGGAACACTACCGTCTGTTCCATTAAAAAATGTAAAAGTTTTGCAAAAAGGTTCTACTGCTTTTTGGGAGCATATCTCTATAACATGGCAAATAAATTATTAAATATCTATCATTTGAGTAGAAATCAAAGCAAAAAAACTCTTACCAAATGGCTAATAACCCTTGACTACGAGTCTACAGAAAATCTGCTTAAAGTAATCTCATAAATTATGAGGCCTTTGCCCAGCAGTGCGATACATGATGGCTCAAAATAAATAAATATAAAAAATCCCACAGATTAAAATTGATCCCTCAACATTAAAACCCCACATCAGTTTTACATTTAGCATGCTATCATATGGTGACACTACTTACGACTTCAAATTCACACATAATATTTACACACACACATACACACTAAAGTTCACACAAACTAACCATCTCACTGTCTCGCTTACAATCCTTACGAAATTTCTAGTGCATATATATCATTGTTATTATTATTTTATATCATTCAGTAGTCTGTAATTTTTTAGTAATCTTTTTTTTTTCTTTTCCTATTCTAATAGTCTTAAGGCATGTTAAGTGTACTGTACCTAATATAGTCCTATATTAAACCTAGGGTGGAGGGAGCCTGGTGACTTGTAATACAGGTGGGCAACTATCTAGCTCAGGCACCAGTTCTCTCCTCTTTTAAGGTCATTACCTATAGTGTTATCACTTATAATATTAACCTACATTGTACATGTACCTTTTTGGAGAGAAAATAAACGAATTATTATTTATTATTATATTATTCATTTCTGAACAATATTCATTTGTAAATCTGTTGTTAAATTCCATCATGGTTACCCTACAATATTGCCCTACAAAGATCCAGGAGTAAGTCATTAATATATTCAGGCTAATTTCACCTCGACCTCTGACAGTTATTATTAGCCTTACCCATTACCACAAGACGTTACAAACAAAAACTAATGTTTGTATACTAGCAAATCCCAAGAACATTAGCAGTCCAGATACATTATCACGTATTTATTCCTAACTGGGTAGACAGAGCCTTACGCCGTAAGACCCTAAGGCCACATTTAGCAAAATGGTGGGCGTGAAGATGAAAAAAAATAATCAAAATAGTGATGTGTCGCTAGCTGTACCGCCTATTAACATGATTCAGATCTTAGACTGTTTACTCGATCGGCTTTAACGATCTGCATGGGAAAAGTAGCAACTGGTACATTCTACGTTTTTTTTTCTTTCAATTTATTCAAACGTATTCAGGCTAAAAAAGAAACACATTATATAGGTCCAGACTTTGAAAAAAAGTACATGTAAAATATTGAACATATAAAAACATAGACAATCTCGGCCATATTATATTCTCCATAGAGATAAATTACATAATATTTCTAGTAGAAACAGCAGAGAATAAACAGTCAGTTTGTGTTACATTAGAAGGGTTCATCCTAAACAAACAGACAGGTTATGTTTTTATTGTAGCAGTTTTGCTGATTAGCTCGACACGTGATTTGACGTAAGTATATTTATAGGGTTTTTTTGGCATTTGAGATTCTAGATTCTAGAGTACTAAAGTATTCGTGATAGCTCAGTGGTTAGAGCATGGTCGTATTTAGACCAAGGTCACGATTTCAAGTCCCGCGTGGTATTTTTTCACCATTTCTTATATTATTTTTTAATTTGAGTGTGTATATACTTTTGAAATGTTATGCTAGCATATAAGCTGGGTTGAAAAAATTATAAATGAGGAGGTCCTGAAAAGAGTAGGAGAGAAAAGGTGCATTCTAGATATAAAAGAAAATCAACGAGAAAAGATGTTAGGGCATCTGCTACGATACGATGAGTTTATAAAGACTATTATGGAAAAAGATAGAAGAGAAGAAAAGAGAAGGAAAGCAAAAGATAGAAGACAAGAAGTCGAGGCATAGCTACATGAAACAGCTGGCAAATGAGAGAGACAAATGGACAAATGAAAGGTATTTTGGTGGGTCAAAAATAAATTATTCAATACTGTTAATAGAATAAAACGTCACAAAATAATGCCACTTGTGATTGATCACATCCACTTTGAACGTGATTTGAGATTTGTTAATGCAGCAAAACGGATATTAAGTCAAATAGTGCTTACTATTTGACTCCAAGGAACTATGACGTCATGAATCGATATTTCATACAAATCCCATAGAAAATGTTTGTTTTTGACGTTAAGAAAAAAGTTTTAGGGTTCCGTACGTCAAAAGGTTAAAACGGAACCCATATAGTACTACTCTCTTGTCTGTCCGTCCGTCTGTCACAGTTAATTTGTTACAAAACTACTGGACTGAAATTTGGTACACATTATGTAAGTTAGTGGCCCAAAGACGAACGTATAACGTAAAAAAATATTTAAACATTAAAAAAAAGTTTTATAAACTATGTCGTGTGACATATCAAATTTGAGAGTTTTTGTTTTCGTTTCGTTTTTCGTGTATATGAGTTTTTGTAACAATATTAAATATTTTTTCTTTTTATAATTTTTAAGGTTGGTTTTTTTAAAGTTAAGTTGGTATTCAGATTCAGATTCTTTATTGCAATTCATTAAGCCAAGGTATTTAAGAAAATAGGCGAATATTGATCCTACGAAACTAATGGACTAATTGAGTTGAAATTATAATATGTAAGTCAGAGACCCAAAGACATATTCCATGCCGTGTGACATATCAAAGTGCTTATTGTAAGAATCTCAAATATATATTTTTTTATAATTTTATGATAAATATTATTGAAGATAATTAATAAAATATGCGAAATTTGACCATTCCCTCAAATATCAAAATTTAAGGCCCAGTAGAGGCCTGCATTTGTTTTTTAAATACAGAAAATAATTAAGACTTTGGGAAAAGCTATGCGAAGTACGAAACCCTCTTTAGGCGAGATTAATTTGACCAGTTTATTTATTACTATTATATTATAACATCCAACAAGTGGCTCTGTACGAGACTGTACCTGTACAAAATTTATGAAGCCTAAGAAAAATAATACACGTGGCTCTAAGCAACGTAATTATTTCCATGGCAAGTCTTAGAACCCTAATTCCTTATTGCTGAATAGATTGAATAGGGTTTCTGCTAATCATCCTCGCTACAATTAGTTACGTTACTTGCTAATAATAAATGTATTCACTAAGGAATATGGTCACCTTTCATGGTTTCTTTTTTGCCAATATCATGCCAGAAAATGTACTAGGTAGGTACGTTTTCTGGCATGATGAATTTTATTGATCTTGACGTGATCAAAAAAAAGTCACAATACGGTATTTCACTGTGTTTGTTTTTGGACAATATTTTATACGAAACCACAGAAGACAGTAAGAGTAACATACAGAACGGAATCTCCTAAGGTACGCGCAATATGCGTCCCCGTTCCCCGTCCCCGCACCTCCCCCGTTATTGTTGTGCAGTGTGTGTTCTGCTCTCGCCCGCCGACAAGGCGAGAACGGGGGAGAGGTGCGGGGACGGGGAACGGGGACCCATATTGCGCGTACCTTAAGAAATTTTGTTCTGTATGTTACTCTTACTGTCTTTTGTGACGAAACCACCAATAATACTAATAAGAGAGCAGCAATTAGCATTTAAAATATTGGTACGAAGAAAAGTGGGAGCGTGATAGGGAAATCTCGCTATCTTTTTCGTACGCGTGAAACCTACTGTCAGTGACGTCACAAGGGCAACATGTGCACCCTTTTTCTGTTAGTTGACAGTTTCCATTTCCACCAGATTTAAAAGACTTATAACTTGTAATTTCTAGAAGGATTAAAATAATTATTTTTGTGATCGTACTGCGACATCGTCGGGTCGCCATTCCGCCCTGAAAATGATCATCAAAACCCATCGAAACCTGGTCGGCCTTTTCCGACTTTATTACGTGAGTGTAGTTTAAATTAAATAGTCTTGCAAATTATGGCAAATCGGACCCAGCAACCAGTCAAACGAGACATGAATACACCCCATTCGTCATTCACTGCTATCTCGCACTAATGCATACAATATCATGCAATGTGTTTGTGAGATTGATGTATGCGACTGTGCCTCTGATAATTGTGGACAGACGGCCAGCAGATTACATATATCAATGTCTAATGGTCCATTCTAGTAACTAATAAAGTGTACCAATGGCATCTGATTCTACATATTTAATATTCTTATAAGTAAATATACCAGTATAGGTATCAGTTTTGTGGAGCTGGATCGGTCATACGTTGCGTCGGCCTCACGATCATATTCCTCGTAGAGCCCTTGATTGGAATCCACAGAGCAGGCGTAAGCGTGGTCGCCCCAAACAAACTTGGCGTACTGTTAACTCAGAAGCTAAGCAGCTTGCATTCTGGAGCGAGATCAAGAACGCAGTGGTTGACAGATCGGATTGGCGACGTGTTGTATCTGCCCTTTGCCCCGACAGGGGGACATAGGAAGCGAAGAGGTATCACTTTTGTATTTTCTTACGGCCTATGATATAGACGTATCTGACTCTGTCTCATCATCATCAGGTCTTTCTAGTCTCCACTGCAGGAGCACGACCCTCTCTGTACTACCAGAGCCAAATATTAGCCAGAGCATTTAGAAGATTTGGCCTACACTCTCCACGCTGGCCAGACGGGTTGGAGAGATCTCATTAAAGTTTATAAGATTTGTTCAGCTTGTGTTTCCTAAGTCGCCTTCTACGACATCCACGGGAAGACTTACACACACTCCAGCCGCATAACGTCCACTGCTGGACATAGGCCTCTCCCAGGGATTTCCAAAATATCTAGAGCGGCCTGCGTCCAGCGCTTTCCAGCGACGGGAAGACTTGGAGAAGTCCTAATCTACTCCTCCGGGAACCAACCATTGCCAACTTAGACTCTGTCACGGCTGACTTTGTTTAATTAAAGGTATCAGTAACCACAAGTATTAAATTAATAGGTGCAGTACACAAGATTTGAATATTACATTGTAGTAGTTTAGAAGCGTGGCTTGCGTGTATTTGTCACATAATCGGTTGGAACCGCCCCAAACTGGTAATGTGGCACTGGATACCCCACACGCTCATTTGGAATGTTATGGAAACACTACGCTCCATTTTACAAAAATGGTTAATGGAAATGCATTGTAAAAGTAGCTGTAATCTTTTTCACGACTACCAACTCTTTTAAAGTGGCCTTTAAGCCTAATGGCCTTGGGCTCTGTCTATTCTGCAAGAAATAAAGTCATGATTGTGAATGAAGTTTTTCTTCTTTGTAACATTTTACATTTTTTTAGGAGTTGAAAAGAAAATAATTAGCTTTCTTTTGAGAAAGCTAATTATTTTCTTTTTATTATTGATAAGGTACAGTATATATATTAGTAATCACTAGTATTAAAATTAATAGACGTAGTAAACTAGAATTTGAATATAACATTGTAGTAGCGTAGTAGCGTGACTTGCGTGTATTTGTCACATAATCGGTTGGAACCGCCTCAAACTGGTAATGTGACACTGGACGCCCAACGCGCTCATTTGGAATGTTCTGGAAACATTACGGTCCATGTTACAAAAATGGTTAATGATAATACAATGTAAAACTTACTATGTTATTTTTAACTATAAAAATCGATTCAACAACAAAAAAAAGCGGCCAAGTGCGAGTCGAACTCGCCCATGAAGGGTGCCGTAGCAGCAAGTAACATAATATATAAGTTCTAAAGGTAAATTGCGGTTTACGATTTATGACGTATTAAAAAATAACTATCTATGATACCAAGACCGCTATAGTTTAAATTGAAAGTACATACTTTGAAGTATATACTAATTTTTTTTTTCAGAATTATTTTAGTAATATTTCAAAAGTTAAGGTGGGGGTACCTCAAATTTTAACTTTGTATTAGATTATCTCAAGACTGGGGGGTTCGATTTACATAGTTTCAAAGCAGTTTTTGTTAAATTTTAAAAGACCTTCTCAACGATACCCCACACGTTGGGGTTAGTCCAATTAAATTTTTTAAATTCACTTTTCGTAGTATGGGAGGGGGGCTGAAAAAAAACATTTTTTCATAATTTTCAAAACCAACTTTCGGAACTTCAATATCTATCTTTTCACCAATTTTCGTTACAATCGGTGCAGTAGCGGCGGAGTACGAGCCCGAACTGACAGACAGACGGACGGACGGATGGACGGACGGACATGACGAAACTATAAGGGTTCCTTGTGGACTACGGAACCCTAAAAACCTAATTATCTTTAGGTTTTATACATATTTATTATAAAATGAAGCCTCCCGGCGTGTATGTATACCTATCTGTCTTTCTGTTTGTACTCCAATAACTCTAAAACTACTAGGCCATTTTGATATAATTTTTACCAGCGTGTAGAAAACGCAATTCAGAGTCAGTGGAAAGTTGGAGAAAGGCTGCGTTGGTGTTTTTTGCCGCAGGAGTTTAGTGAAGAGGGTTATAATTGCGCTTTTTTGTATCGAAATAAAAAATAAGTTATTCAACATCATTGTACGATACTTATAAATGTATGTTAGGGTGTATTTTCTTATACAGACAAAAGTTTAACAGATTTTCGTTATTTAGAATTTTTTTAAGATTATCATGTCATAGAATAATCAATATGTAGGTTACTCAGTATAAAGAATTTTTAATAATAGATTTTCGTTGCACAGAAAATCAGTAATTAGAATGTTTGTTATGAATAATTTGAAATCATAGAATTTTATTACAAATAACATTTACTTTTGTGATGTTTCTAATATCAGAATATCAAATTAAATATTATTATTTTTAATAAGTTTAATTAATATAATATTTATTAAGTTTTCCCTATTCTAGTTAAATGGATAAAACTTTCCCAGCACTTCCCAGTTGGTCACAGTTCTAACCTAACCTAACCTATATTGTGGTAGCCATTTATAATGTATTCTAACTTATTATATGGTATTTAATTTGATTAAACAATGTTTTCCCTTAATACTTCCTTAAATAATAATTTTCTGTAAAATAAAATTCCATGAAAGATTATACCGAACAAACAATATACTTTAAAGAAATATTCTACTGTTTGATTAGTTTGTTAAATGAAAATATGAGATTCTAAAATTCATTGAACTGTGTTTCTATAAATTGTGTTTCATTCAAGTAAATAGTCTTTGAAACAATAATATTTAAAATAAAAATATAAGAATTAAATATTCTATGAAAAATTTTCTGTGAATCGAAATTCTATGAAATTTCAGTCTGTGAAACAAGGGGCACCCATGTATGTTACAATGCAGTCATGTTTGTCTGAATGCACTCATGGTTGTCTGATAAAATCTCTGTCATCAAACTTTGATACGCGACGGCACAATTGTAGGACTTGCGGTCAATGGAAAGTTAGATAAATGCGCTTGTAGAACTTGCGGTAAGCGAAAAGTTAGATAAACCCGCTGGTAGAACTTGCGGACAGCGATCATTTGGTTAAATGCGCTGGTAAAACATGCGGTCAGTAGAAAGTTAGATAAACGTGGTGGTAGAACTTGCGGTCAGTGGATAAATAAACAAATATATAAGGATAAATCACACTGATTAAGCTAGCCCCAAAGTAATTTTTTTTTAAACTTGTGTTATGGGATACTTACTCAACGTTACTATATTTTATGATATATACATATATAGGTAAATACTCAAGACCCAAAACAAATTGAAAAAGGCCATTTTCCAACTTGCCCTGGCTGGGGATCAAATCCAGATAGTTGGATATACGCGCTGGTGAAACTTGCGGTTAGTGGAAAGTTGAATAAACATGGTGGTAGAACTTGCGGTCAGTGGATAGATAGATAAGGTAGTGGTAGAACTTGCGGTCAGTAGAAAGTTGGATAAACGCGCTGATAGAACTTATAGTCAGTGGAAAGTTGTATAAACGCGCTAGTGGAACTTGCGGTTAGTGGAAAGTTGGATAAATGCGCTGGTAGAACTTGCGGTCAGTGGAAAGCTGGATAAATGCGCTGTTAGAAATTTCGTACTGAAGAAAGTTTATACAGTGAGGTGATAATTGAATCGTGTAGAACTTGATCTATTTTCGTATGACACTCAAAATGACACCATGTTAAGTGCAGAGTTGATTGGTCTAAACAAAAAAAATACAACTACGAAATACTACAAAGTAATACAAAATATTTGTACCCATAAACTCCTGACGTCAAACTTTGATACGAGACTCCGTTTAACAGTGTAGTGCGACCTTGCGGTCAGTGGAAAGTTGAGAAAGGCTGGACCAGTGGCGGTATTTCCACACCGCAGGAAGTTTTATATAGCGAGGTGATAATTGCCAGTTTTTGTACCAAGGGTTTAAGAAAGTTTTTTTAAAACACTATTGGTAACTCTTTAGGTGTTATAAAGTTGATGATTGATAACTTCACATTTCGCTGATTCTTAATAAGATATTAAAAAAATCCTAATGATACTATATCGGAATCCTTAAACAATCATAGAGTAAATAATTGTGGGTAGTCATCATTTTATCATTACACACACTATCACGTCTTTATCTCTTATACGGAGCATTTTGGGTTTTGGGGCTCTAAGCAGATGGAGCCCAGGACCGTACCCAAACGCCAAGTAGTGTGATGCTGGGCGAAAAGGTGGAAAATGGAATCAAAATAGTGATGGGTTGCCAGCCGCATCGCCTAATCATAGTAATATGATTCGCATTTTTTCTTGTACGGATTTTACGATCCATCTCAACATTCTCAATTCTCATCACCGTAAGATGCAACCGCAATATGCAAATAACAGTGAAAAGAAGAAAATAAGTCAAATGAGGGTTCCGTTTTTTTGGCTACGGAACCCTAAGAATGTATTGAATAAAATCCACATTGAAAAGTATTTAGGGAGACATTTTGTAACAGTTGGTTTAACGTAGTACAATTTGTATATTTTGTCTAAAACTCTAGCCGTCAAACTTTGAAATGTAACTCCAATGCAACAGTGTAGCAGTGTAGTGTGAACTTGCGGGCAGCGGAAAGTTGGAGAAAGGCTGCGCCGATGTTTCCCCGCCAAAAGAACTTCTGTAGAGTGGGTGATAATTGCCAGGTGTTTTACAGACGTTCTTTGAAAAGGTTTTAAGGGGTTTTAAAACATAGTATGAACGAATTGTATTGTTATTATGTGAAACTAGAGGAGATACCACTAGAGGAGAAGATAAATATATCTTTTTTTTTTATAATGTTATATATTTTGTATAAGTATTTTAATATCTATTGGTTATTTATAATTTATATTTTAAATTTAACTGCGCCACCTGTTATCTTACTCATATACTTCGCACTCCTTCTCTTTATGGTTGCCTGTAAGAGATTGCTTTGGCGATAAGGCCGCCTCTTGTACCTTATTTATTTATAAGTTCTGTAAACTTTGTAATTTTTTATTGTTTTTTATTTGATGCAATAAAGATTTTTGTATTGTATACCACATTTCACTTTTTTGACTCGTTCTATCTCCAAATTAAATCGCTTGCTAGCTCTTATACGCCAAGTACTTTTAACATTTATAAGCGAAAACCATACGAAAACATGGTTACCATAATTAAAAATGCCTAAGTGTGTGTTACAATCTAGTAAGAATAATTCAAGGAACACGGCAAAGTGTATTATTATTGTTTGAAAATTAAATACGTATAATAAAATTCACGCTATATTTACAAATAAGTTTGGAAAATCCAAAAGTGCACGCCTCATAATCTCATTTTTCACAATTAAATTGTAATTACGATTAAACTACATTGAATTAGACCGTGATCTTCGAAAGGACTTAGTTTTGGATAATACTGAAGCGTATAAAAAAAATGGACTTAATCAGATAAGTTTTTCGGGAGTTATCGTGACCACGCCAGTTTCCATACATACCGACACACGGACGTCCACAAAATGATTTTATTATACATTGTTTTTATTTATTTAAAAGGCAAAATGTCTTTTAAAAATGTCATAAGTGTTGAAACTAGTGTTTTTCCTTGACATTTATGTGTAAATATTATTGTACAAGTGCGATAGAAAATAAATAGAGACACATTTAGTTAAAAAAATCACTTGATTTTTGTAAGGCGAGAGTAGAGCACTACCTTATGCGCTTCGCTTATGAGGCGTGCAATAGAACAGGGTCCAATGTTTGAGATAGCTGGTGTGTAAGTTATATGTCCATGGTTGTATTAAGGTTGATACCTATGCTAGTTGATCAATTAACACAATAAAATATATAAAGTAAAGAAAAAACAAATTAAAAAAAAAACCCGACTGCGTGATACAACAGCAGTACCTACCTACCTATGACTAGGACGCAACCGAGAATACGCTTGGCGAAGCGATGTCATATGTTGTTTCTTTAGCATTTCTCATTCCAAATTTCACTTAAACATGTAAGTTTTAGTTAAATAAATTATATATATGATAAAAAAATGAACATATAAGTTGTGTATATTTCTGTTATCCTTGATAAAATCCTTTAATTTGATACTCCACACAATAGGTTTTGAATAGAAAAGATTTTCTTGCCACGCAATTTGGCGCCAAAATTCCGCCATTTTGATTTTCAATAAATTAAATATAGTTTAGAACACTCTAGTGGTTAAGACGAATCTAACCACGTATTATTTATTAAAATTGGTTTAGCCGTTTAGTAGTTACGACGTAACATTGAGATGAGACATACATACAGGTCAAACATATAACCCTCCTTTTCGGCTTTGCCGCAGTCGGGTAAATATACAAAGGTGGACTTATCGTATAACAATCTCTTACAACCAATTCTTATATAAAAGATATGAAAATTAAATTAAATTTATGCCACCAGAGGCTCTCGTGCACTAAGAGCGCCGGCCGAATGGCCCGCCATGCTAATTTGAATAATTATAAACACACCGTATTTTTTTATATTTTTTTAATTTAATTTTTAGGATCCTATTTAAGTTGTACATAGTATTTTTTTATTTATATTTTTTTTATTTACTTTTAATTCGTTATAATTTTAGTTTATACATTTCTTTGAATTTACTTAAGTTTTGGATTATTTATATTTTTATTGTTATTCAGAATTTTACGTTTTCTGACTATTAGAGATAAATAAATTTGAAAGCGTTGTTTTTGATCTAGCAATGAAGCCTGTGCAACATTAATTTAACAATCCATCTGTCCTACGATCTAAATGGCTTTAATAAATCGTCAACAGTACTACGTCGCAAACGCGACGTAAATAAGGGTTATCGTCCATTAATTGTCATTTATTGTCTAAGTTATACATCTCTGGAACGCCCTTTCGTTGATATCTGGAAGGCTGAAACCCGTTTGTCCAGTTTCTGATGACAGCACATATTTTAAATGCAATCAGATATTTTTTCTATATATTTCGAATTAATTGACTATTACACATATAATATAAAAAATAAACTTTTCCACTGATGACTTCAATTAGATCAATAAAGATTTTTCTCAACACCTTGACATTAGTTTTTCTTCATTACAAGAAAGACATGGCAAAATACAAGATTATATTAACATGCTAATAAAATACCCGATTGCTTGACTTAACTTCTTGACTATTCTTAGTCCCACTGGGTGGCGAAGAGGACCGTTACAGTACTTCTCTATCTCGTTCTCTCTTGAGCAACACGCTTCACTTCAGACTAAGATAACCCGAGTGTCTTAACTTCCGCTGCTACAGATCGACGCCAGGTTTGCTCAATAATGAACTTTGTAACCATTGTACATTTTGACGATGGAGCGTATTAAGGCGAAGTTATAGGCAAATGGCCTTGAAGTGTGAAATAAATTGTTAACTCGTAAATATGGTGATAATTTCCATATTGCTCTACGCTACGTCATGCACTAGATAGCCCTTTAAATTATTTTATGAACTGCCGTTAAAACTATTATTGGTGATCCGTCTAGCTTTAAAACTTGCCGTGGCCACTTTTGGCGGAGGCGAGTTTTAAAGCTAGACGGACTAATGTAAATACTTTCAACGGTGGTTTATAAAATATTTTAAAGGGCTATCTAGTGCATGACGAAGAGTAATATGGAAATTATCTCCATATTTACGAGTTAACAATTTATTTCAAATGAGGGCGCCACTTCAAGGTCATTTGCCTATATCTTCGCCTTAAACACAAGTACAATTAGACTTGTATTCATTGATGTTCCTAGGCGCTATAAATAACCTACCACCTAATAGAAAATTACCTTTTTGCGACCTGTAAAAGCAAAAACGTCATACACGAGCGATGTGAGAAAATTCATAAATCGTTCCACCGGCCATTGTCATTTTTCTAAACCGCTTATGATAAATGTATTGCGATGGACACAATAGACCATATAGACTCTTTGTGTTCTGATTAATGACATTTAAAACACCGAATAGCTAACCCTTCCGTGGTCGGAAAAATGTGTCGGGATGGCACCATTGGGGCAATATGTTTTTGGAGACGACGTCAATTTCTTTTTCTTTGCGTTTTCCAATGTTTTGGATTTGTTCAATATGATTTTATTGTATTATTTATAATAATACCTGGGTCTTGGGCGTTTACCTATATATGTTTTTATTATAAAATATGGTATAGGTGAGCTATCTTAAACTGACTTTGGGGCTAGATCAATCGGTGATTTGTCTTTATCTATTTATAAACCTATTTATCAATCCAATTCAGCAACAAGCAAAATAAAAAGCGCGATATCTCCCATAATCAAAATTTTATTTCATCTAAAGGCCACGATTAGCAAGATGGTCTGATTTAACCTGAGAATCTTTTAAAATAGGCAACACAGTGGCTACCAATCTGTACATTATCACTACATACTTAGCATTATTAGTTCGCCCTAAACTGTAGACTCGCAATTTATCAATACCTCCGATCTTGAAAACCTCTTGACCAACTTGATCGATTAGAACATGAGTCAACTTACACAATCACACCTTGAACAAGGCGTCTGAGAAGCAAGTCTAGAACAATAAGATCGTTACCATAATCGACACGCATTGTCTATCGGACGATCGACCAAGGAGCAGTAGTATATTATGTAACAGTCAACTCAATAAATAATTTCAAACTATTTATTAATTTATTTATTAAATCTTTATTGAACACAAAGGTACAATCTAATAAACTATCGCGTTGCGTTATTATTAAATTAATGCATACGGGTATTAACGCGAACGTACTTTATTTATTTATTTTGCTGAAAAAATAAATAAATAATAAACGGGCAAGTGCCAGTCGGACTCGTACATGAAGGGTTCCGTACCACAATGTTTTAAAACGCTGAAGAAACACGTTTCTTGTATGACGACCCCCTTTGATTATTATTAACTTTATCTTATTTTTAGTACTTGTTGTTATAGTGGTCATAGTAGTACATAATCGGTGAAAACTTCAGGTGTCTAGCTATTACGGTTCAAGACATAGAGCCCTGTGACAGATCAAGTTAAAAACGCTGAAAAAAACACGTTTTTTGTATGACGACCCCCTTTAATTTTCAACTTTTTTTTATTTTTAGTACTTGTTCTTATAGCGGCCACAGTAATACATAATCGGTAAAAATTTCAGGTGTCTAGCTATTACGGTTCAAAAGATAGAGCCCTGTGACAGATGGACAGAGAGACAGACGGACAGACAGCGGAGTCTCAGTAATAGGGTCCCGTTCGCACCCTTCGGGTACGGAACCCTAAAAAGGTACGTTTCGCGTTAATTCCCGTATGCTTTAATTTAATGGTCAACTCAATGTCATATTTTCACTAGCTACTAGTATAGCATTATACATACAGATACACTATCACGCCTTTATCCCTAATGGGGCAGACAGAGCACCTTGGGTCTTGCGGCTCTAAGTAGACAGAGCCCAGGGCCGCAAGACTCAAAGGCCACTTTTAGCGTGATGATGGACGGGAAGGTGGAAAAATGAATCAAAATAGCGATGGGTTGCTAGCCGCATCGCCTATTGATATAATTAGCATTTTCGCCCATTCCCTCGATTGGCTTCTACGATCTGCGCGGGAAGAGAAGCAACTGGTACATTCTAAGTTTTTTCTTTTTTCCCAGACCAGCATGAAAGAGCTTTTAGGTTTTTGTAAAAAATAACTAATTTTGATAATAAGTGGTTTTTTTTAACAATTTTAGAATTTCCAAAATCTTGACTCATGTATCAAATTGCAAGTCTATTGATCTTATCTATTTGCATATAACCTAGTCATACTAAAAATAATTCCAATTACGAAATCTGACACAACATACTAGGTATGTTTTCACAAACATTTCTTTAAATTTTATAAATAATGATGCTTTCTTTGCACACAGTACCCATGCATCGCATTGACATCTTGGACGCCAGGCACAGGCCGGAATCTCCTAAGGTACGCGCAATATGCGTCACCCAGGCGTCACCGTTCCCCGTCCCCGCACCTCTCCCCCGTTTTCGCCTCTATGACTCACGTTGGCCGTCAAGAACCGGGGGAGAGGTGCGGGTGCGGGGAACGGGGACGCATATTGCGCGTACCTTAGAAGATTCCGTTCTGCTTACAGTAAGCTGTATTCTGTGCTCCAGGTCCAAACTTAAATAGCAGCCGGATTATACCTTTGTTTATATTCCAATTAAAAATACCCAATTAAGTTAGGTACTGTTCAACAGGAATGCATTCTCGTTCGTAGAATTTGTTTTACAGTATTTGTCTTCTTACCACAAAAGCCTATATAGGTATAGACAGAATCAGACTTTCCCATGAAAACGTACTCGAGCTATAATTTTGAAATGACATGTCAGATATCGGCAAAATTTTGTAATTATAAAGAAATTGCATATACAAAGTGGAAGGGACATACCCGTAATAAATCGAACCACGGGCTATACTAGATAACTAAAGTATAATGAAATTAAAATAACAGTCAAAAACCAAAAAAAAATCTGACATTGCCATAGAAATCGCCCGGGCGGCCGCACATTTTTGTATGGGATTGCCAAAAATTATTTTTGTTGTTTGGCTGTTATTTTAATTTTATTATACCGTATAGACCGTGGTTTGATTTATTACGGGTATGTCCCATCCACGTTGTATATATAGATAGGCATATAACTGGTTTTCACAGTCAAAATATATGTAAATAATATATAAAGAAAATATAAGGGTGTAGAAGTTATACTGCGATAAATATGTCAGTGTAGGTCAATTATGATATAATACACTAAATTCTCTTTTAAGATCATATTTTGAATGGTGCTGAAATCTGATATGTAATTTCAAACTAAACGCTAGACTACGTTTATAAAGAAAATTGTAGAGTAAGGCAGGGCTTGTTAATGATACCAAATTCACACTAAAAGTAACGTTAAATAACGTTATTTTAGTGGTAACGTTATAAGGGGTATCGATAATACAGTTTATAACGTTATCAATTAACGATATAAGTAACGATACTTTTTTCAATATTTGTAAAATATTATATAAATAGCTCTAGTAGCCTACTAGACAAACTCTCATCAATTTATTCTGTCAAATATCGAAAAGAAATACATTGTTAACAATACCTTTTACGGTTAATATAATTGGTAACGCTATCTGATTATCTGTAAAATGTGGGAAAAATACCGTTACCCAGCATAACGTTACCTTTGCTGATAACGTTAACGCCGTTTGACAGAATTAACAATACCAGATTTTTAACGGTATTCCAAGCCCTATAGTAAGGGGACATGTTAGTTCTTATCCCGCAAAACCTCAGTGCGGCGGGCAGATTTTTATGTTTATCACAAGGTGTAATAGGATTAAATGCGGGCAGAAACAAATGTTAGGCTGTTTGGGTCGTGTTGCGTAGCTTTAATTGCCATTTTAAAGGTTTTAAACTGTTACGGCCTGAAGCGACAGGTAGAAAGGTGAAATGTTTTTATTTTTTGTTTATTTTAGTTTTAGCTTTAAGCACACGAGTAAAAGTAATGAAAGAGAAAAAATAATAGGATTTTATGATTATCTGATTTTATATTCATATTTTTGGGTAAAAAAATTTGGTTTAGGTAAGATTACTGGATGACATTCGAATGTGTGAAATGTAGTTTGATCGTAAATTGTATTGTAAATTAACATTTTATTAGCTTTGTTTTTAGAGTCAAAGGCAAAATGCGTAAATAAATGAAATTTTAATTTTGAAAACTTTGGTACTTTGAGTCCTATCCAAACATAGTTGTATTGTTATCAAGTTTTTTTTGTTCTTTTTATTCATCGTTATTATGCTTGAAAACTCTGATTCAAATGAAACAATGAAAAATTGTTGTAAGAAATGTGGTAAGTGATTTTAAAACTTAGTAAGTTTTTGATTTTGTGTTATTATATTTTATGATGAATACATTTTAATAAATAATTTATGATATTTTTTTCAAAACAAAAAAACCGACTTCAATACCAGTCAAATGACAGTCAGAGAACAGCTAAATATGCAACAATTGTATACTTAGACGATATATTTTTCAGTTATTTTCGTTTATAAAGCAAACTACTTTATCAATTTTGATAAAATTTCTATGGGACCACCTGGAAAGTATACCCTTTCAAATAAAAAAAGAATTCTTTGAATCGGTCACGGCGTCTTTTAGTAATCGGGGAACATAAATAAAAAAAACCTAAAAGATTCCGACGAATTGATAACCTTCTCCTTTTTTTGAAGTCGGTTAATAAACACCATATTTTGATAAGACCATAATTTGAAAATTTGTATTCAAATTCAATTAACTTATTTCACTGTGTGCAACTACCTATAGGTATGTAATGTAAACTGTTTAAATATATTTTTTTGTAATGAAGTAAATATAAATACCTAAATATTTTTTAATTGTAAAATATTTGCATGTCTGTTTTCAGACTAATACATGTACTAAACTATGATGACAGCAACTTATAACAAACACTGTATTTTGGCAAATAAATGATTATTGATTGATAATAAACGGGCAAGTGCGAGTCGGACTCGTAAATGAAGGGTTTCGTACCACCGTACAATGTCTTAAAACGCTGAAGAAACATGTTTCTTGTATGACGACCCCCTTTCATTTTTAACTTTATTTTATTTTAAGTATTTGTTGTTATTGTGGTTATAAAAATACATAATTGGTGAAAATTTCAAGTCTCTAGTTAATGCCATTATGAAGATCAAGTTAAAAACGCTGAAAAAAACACGTTTCTTGTATGACGACCCCCTTTAATTTTTAACTATTTTTTATTTTTAGTATTTGTTGTTATATCCGCCACAGTAATACATCATCAGTGAAAATTTCAAGTGTCTATCTATTACGGTTCAAGAGATAGAGCCCTGTGACTGACGGACAGACAGACAGACGGACAGACGGACAGATGGACAGACGGACAGACCTAGAAATATTTACCTTAAGCTAAACCATGTTTACATTGCCTCTCATGCTTTATACGCTTTTTAGTCTCAGTTTAGAGCAGTGTCTGTAACTTTTAAGACTTAAGCATGGAAATGGTTGTCAACTGTTGTGTATTATGCCATAATAAACAATAAACAAAAACCTCCGATTGGTAAACTAGCCTGGTTAACAATACGCCACCGAAGTCGCCAAAATATTTAATGAAATATATTCAATGAACAATTAAAAACAGCTGTTGGAATCTATAAATAAGTTCTATAAAGCCTCAATAAAAGATAAATTTTAACTGACATTATAAAATGACAATTAAGTTTTAACTGTTGGACATTATGTCCATAAATTTTAGTCTCTCCTGGGAGACAGTATCTGATCTAATGACAGAAGGCTTGTAAACTTTATTTACGATATCGCTCAATGTTCTGAATATATTATGCGATTTTACATTCTTTTTTATAGTCAATGCCTAGTGTAGATATTTTTTTTTACCCAATGGTAACCCGAGAAGGGTCCCTCCTTTTGTGTGTTTGCCGCTATGTATATATGTAATACAGGCTGACTTTTTAAACAATAGCCAAATTTTTGGAGCAAGTTCAGTCCATGGTACTGAAATACTTTTTAAAAAAAAGTTATTAAAAATAGATAACAATTTTTCGATCTTCCATACAAAATCCGTTTGGCTGAGCGCTGATTTGTAAGGGAAGGTGAATTTTTATTTTAGTTTTTCTTTATTTGTTTTTACGGAAAGTAGTATAGTATCATGGACTGAACTTGCTCCATAAATTTGGTTGATGGATAAAAAGTCAGCCTGTATATTTTAACCAAAAAAATACAGCCTATTTTAATCGAATTGCTATAGGACGTTGAGGAGCTTCTTCCATATCTCCAAAGTTCTTCATCATATTTTTACCAAATTATCATGGTATCAATTCGATAGTGAATGTTTTAAAACGCTGACAAACACGTTTCTTGTATGACAACCCTTTTGAATTTTTTACTTTATCTTATTTTTAGTATTTTTTGTTATAGCGGCCATAGTAATACATGATTGGTGAAAATTTCAAGTATCTAGTTAATGTCATTATAAAGATATATATCGAGATAAAAACGCTGAAAAAAACACGTTTCTTGTATGGCGACCCACTTTAATTTTCAACTTTTTTTTATTTTTAGTATTTGTTGTTATAGCAGCTACAGTAATACATCATCAGTGAAAATTTCAAGTATCTAGCTATTACGGTTCAAGAGATAAAGCCCTGTGATAGACGGACAGACAGAAGGACAGACAGCGGAGTCTCAGTAATAGGGTCCCGTTGGCACCCTTTGGGTACGGAACCCTAAAAATAAATCCGCAAAATTGCTATGTTACACGATATATTCGTAACATACATAAAAAAATACAGTCGAATTGATAGCCTCCTATTTTTGAAGTCGGTTCAAAAGAAGAATATTTTTCCATGTTATTAAAAGAAACACGGACTTTTATTGACAAAAACAAGTTGACAACTAGTAAAATGACACTATCTCCTCTGTCAATGTCAACGTGCTTTGCGCGGATAGTGGTTCTTTATTGTTCTGAGGTTCATTCGGTTCAAACCTTAGATTAGGTCAATGTGTTAAAGTATATATAACTAAATCATTCAAATGTTTCAAATTCATTTAATGAGGAACAATAAATAAAAACGAAATCAAATGAATTTCCTATTTTATAAACATTTTAATGTTTGTTACCCTTTTTCTTTTTGAACGAATCCGGAATTTCGCAAAATTCATAAAACCCCGAGCAATACCAGAACGAGAACCGCAAAAGTGGAAGGTAAAAGTAAAATAACAAACTAATTGTTGGGCTGTTTCGATAAAATTAACTATTCCCCTGAACATTTTATCGGCAAGTTTGCAAGTTGAAGGCGTCGGTTGAACGTTGATACCTTGCGGTTGGATTGATCGGGGTCCAAACTTTGCCAAAGGGTTGAAAAGGTTTAGTTATCAGAAAACAGATACTTTTGGGATTTAGTAGGTTGAAGATTAGGTGGGAACGTTATGACTTGAAAAGAATGTACGTACGTTGTGCCTATGTACATTGTCATCATTATCATTATGATCAGGTCTTTTTTAGTCTCCACTACAGGAGCACGACCCTACTGTACCTCAGTCAGTACTGCCAGAGCCATATATTAGCCAGAGCAGTCATATGATTTGGCCTACACTCTCCACGCTGCCCAGACGGGTTGGAGAGGTCCCATTGATGTTTATAAGCTTTGTTTAGACTTAGCGACTTAGGAAACACAAGGTTTCCTAAGTCGCCTTCTACGAAATCATCGGGAAGACCTGGAGTGGTCCTCTTCTACACTGCCTGGAATCACACGGCTTCTCGTACGGCACAGCTTGTATGTACATTGTATTCAAAGAGTATTAAATTATTTAACGTTTAAGAGAAAATTGATGGGCCGTATTTCCATACAAGCGTAGCCGTAGCATTTTTACCAAAAAAAAATCAACCGCCTTGAATTTTTTTAGGAATTTCTTCTATATCTCCAAAGTTATTCATCACATCTTTACCAAATTAAAATGGGACCAACTTGGTAGTAATGGCTTTCAAATAAAAAAAGACTCATCAAAATCGATTCACAATTGGCGAAGATATCGCGTAACAAACATACATAAAAAAACATACAGTCGAACTGATAACCTCCACGTCTTTTGAAGTCTGTAAAAAAATCTATGGCTAAGTATTGGCGCATGTCCCTATGTATCCTTTGTTTCGAACCTTCATAAAGCTGAAACATTGGTAAGATTTTCCACGATGTTCAAACTTTGACAATAAGATATAGGTATCTTATTGTCAAAGTTTGAGCATCGTCGAAAATGTTATAAAAAGAAAACATAGAAACACAGCCATAACTTTTCTTAAATTTTTATGGTGAAAGAAATTAAATCGGTTACGTTTAGGAGGAGAAATCAGGGGTCTATACATTTATTTGCTAAACATGTGTTACAAACCATTTTTTTAACTTTTGCGCCGCAACTGATTACTTACCTGTTTATCCCTTTGACTAAAATGTCAAAATTTACAGCTGTCAGAATTCTATGGAATAAAAAATCTGACTTTAGGAGAGAACCCTTTTAGCGTTAAGCCCATAGACCTACCACTACTAGTCCTGCATAGTGCGTGGCCACTTTAGTGCATCTCTTTCTATCTTTGATTGTTGCCTCCACCCATATTTTGCACACGTCACAGAACACACTATGGTTACTAACTTATGATAAGCTCAAATAAAACCCTAAATCACCTTCTAAATGATAAAATCCCTAAAATTAATAGGTAATTTTATTTATTCAATAATACATACATTATTTACAATATAACTCGACAATAATGTTAAAAAATAAAATCTTAAAATTAAATCAATCAAAAATGCCACCCCGGACTGTACCCGGTTCAAAAGTACCCATTAAGCTTGCTGCGTTTCCTCTTTGAATGGCTATGGATAGCCTTTGAACCAAGTACCATCCGGAGCGGTAGTCATATCCGCGACACCTTAAACGGCGCCCTATCTCACTAATAAAGTGTTTCGCTTCTGAACACCATGGTCCTGCTGTTTCTACGGCAACCGGAACAAATTCGTACGAGTTGGACAAAACAGAATATTTGGCAATTAAAAAAAGAATATTTGGCTAAAATTTCTTCGATCGTTTTGTGGTTTGTTTGGCCCAGATTTTGACAGTAGGCCAGCTTATAGCAGCCACGCCGATAGAGACAAAAAAACATATCAGCGTTTCTTTCACACTTACGTTGTACTGTATTTGACAGTCTCTTTCTAGCAATATCGTTGCAAGTCTAGTAGTGGTAGGTCTGTGGAGAGAACTTTTTTAGCGTTAAGCCAATTGTGGAACAATAAAGTTTTAATAAATTTATAAATGGTACGACAAATCATTTCGATTATTCGATCACTGGCCGACAGAAAGGATTGAGCGCGAGGAATTACGTACGCTTTTCTATGATTACCGAAATACGTATAAAATCCTGTCATAATGTTGTTTTAGGGCTCCGTACAAAAAATTAAAAAACGGAACCCTTATAGGATCACTCGTGCGTCTGTCTGTCCGTCCGTCTGTCACAGCCAATTTGCTCCGAATCTACTAGACCGAATCAGGTGAAATTTGGTAGAATGTTGTTATCTTATGACCCAAACACATATGTGCACAGTAAATAAATATTTTTTTAAATAAGAGTCATTTTCGGGGGACAAATTAGGAAATAAAAAAAAAAGTTTTGCAAACCTTACTGTGTCATATATCAAATGAAAGGGCTCGTTATGAGGACCTCAAATATATTTTTGATAATATTGTAAAATTTATAGTTTTGATTTTATTCATGAAAGAAGACGAAAATTGACCATTCCGCCCCTGATCTCCGAAACTACTGAAACTAAAATTTTGAAAATAATACACAATATAGTTCATTGCTTGGAGATTACAGGAAAGCCTATAAGAATTCAATCAATTGTACGGAACCCTCTCCACGCGAGTTTAACTCGCACTTGGCCGGTTTATTTTTTTACTAGCCTGTAGTTGTAGTATCCCACAGCTGGGCAAAGACCTCCCCTTTATCCTTCCACACGTCCCTGTCTTTAGCCATGTTGATTTAAATTGTTCTTATTGCACTGAAATTAATAGTTATGCAATGGCAGTCATAACACTGCTGCCAATCTCGGTCAGTACCGTAAATTACACACTGTATACTAAAGCAATCAGTTCTCGGAAACCATGCAGTACTTACTGATTTGACGTAACCTGAATTAATTGAGGGTATATGTAGAATATTGGAGGAATTTGTAGTATTACATACATAAACACTAATTGTGAATGCCTTTGTGGTTTAGTGGTCATTCAAGCATTCTTTGCGAAAAGTTGTTTCCAGTCTAGTTAGGATATTGCAGGCTTGAATTACCAGGTTATCTAAAAAGAAAGATAAATTCCATGCTTCGGAAGGCACGTAAAGCTGTGGGTCCCGACCGCCATCTAGCGTTTGTTTAAACCTATCCTAGGATTGGTTCTGGTCTACCCTTTGGGTTGCAGAGGTCAGAGGCAGTCGCTCTGTGTAAAAACCAGTAACCTCGTCAAATCACCTATAGATTAGGTAGTGGATCCGGGCTCTGAAGCGTTACTGCTGAGGATGCAACCGGGAATACGCTCGGATGATGATGATAAATAAACACTAATCTCATTCGTATTTTTACGGGGTAGACAGAGTTCACGATCATAAGACTAAAATTCCAATTTAAGCATTGCGGAAGGCGTAAATTTATTGTAAGTGAAAAAAGGAGTAAGAATAGTTTAGATAATTTTCCTCTCCTGGGTCTGCTGGAAGAGATTTCTTATGAAATAAGCAGTACCTATGTACTCTATTTTCTTACTTTGTACGTTCCTTTGTTTGTATGTTGTGTACATAAATTTTGTAAATAAATAAATAAATAAATAAAATAGTGACGGGTTTCACATGCATGTTGATTGTAGCCCATTCCTTTTATCAGCTTTTAGGAAACCCGGGAAGAGAAGAAGCTAGTACATTCAATAGTTTTTCTTGTCTAGCTCTAAGAACAGCATGGAAATTTTTCCTCAAAATGTAACTATAGTTCGGTTCCATGAAATATACCTTTCTGTCACATTATTCTCGAACATTCCACGTTGTTCTAGAATATTGCATTAATAATACCCAATGATTGTTTAGAAAATTTTCACTGCTAATTGTTCGACGTTTTCGAATGTTCTGCTACTAGCAACTTCGCAACAATATTTTTAAAGAAAATAGGAGTTTTATCTAGAAATTAACTTGCAAAAACGTGATTTCATAAAATGTATGACCAAAGCCTAGCCCAACGAAATAGGTAAACTTTTAAAAGCTATAAAAATTCCTATCACATTTTACTGCATCGTGGTAGTCGTGTATACCTAATTAGGTACTTGATAAACAAAAATTTAGGGAAGCCGATATACCTAAGAGCGAGCATTTCTTTATACTGGGTGGCGCAAAAGTAAAGACCCTATTTGGTTCAGCTATAACATTTTTTCTAAATTAGAATTTTTTAAATGTATATTTGTGCCATTAAATTTCGTACCATTAGGATTTAAAGATGATGTCTTTTAAATGGTGACCTCCAGAGTTGATACACATTTGAGCCCTATTTATGACATTTTGCATAACTTGCCGTAACACTTCCTGCGATATGTTCGTTATTTCTTGACGAATGTTTTCTTTTAGAGCTGCGAGAGTCTGTGGCTTGTTCACATACACCCGAGATTTCAAAAAACCCCAAAGAAAGAAGTCTGGACTGGTCAGATCGGGTGATCTTGCAGGCCAAGGCAAATCGCCAAAACGAGAGATAACTCGGCCTGGAAAAGCGTCCCTCACTAAGTCCATAGTGTCGCGCGCTGTGTGTGCCGTAGCGCCGTCTTGTTGAAACCAGATGTGCTCCAGCCCCAATTCGTCCAAACTGGGTATCAAAAACTCTCGTAACATGGTTCTGTAGCGTTCTCCAGTGACAGTTATCGCATTGCCTCCAGCGTCTTCGAAAAAATAGGGTCCGATCACTCTGTCAACACAGATGCCACACCATACAGTAACTTTTAGTGGGTGTAGAGGTGTTTCTTGAATAATGCGCGGATTATCAGTGCCCCAGAACCGAGTATTCTGCTTATTGACATGCCCTGAGAGATGGAAATGCGCTTCGTCACTCATAACCAATTTTGAAGGAAAATCATCCTCTTCAAGGTTGAGGTTTATGACGCGCTGGCAGTAATCTAGACGAGCTCGGTGGTCAGCAGGCAGCAGCTGATGAGTCATTTGAGTTTTATACGGGAACATCTTTAAGTCTTTCACCAAAATACGCTGCAGGGTCCGTCTGGAAATGCCCAATTGCGTGGCACGTCGCCTCGTTGATGTTTCTGGACACTCTTCCACATCTTCGCGCACAGCATCGATATTTTCAGCTGAACGGCCTGTTCTTGGTCTCCCAGACTTAGGTCTATCCAATGTTGAGCCAGTTGCTTCAAGGCGTGTGGCAAAGCGTCGAATTGTGCGACCAATCGGTGCCGGACGGTGGTGAAATCGTCGACGAAATTCACGTTGTGTTCTTATCACTGATGAATTATTCCGTAAGAACATTGACACAATTATTCCACGTTCTTGGGGAGTAAAACGGTCCATGTTTATTTTCAGTGTATTTTACATTTGTTCACTACACAATTTTCAACAACAGAATGACAGAAAATGTCATATAAAAAAAATAAAAGTATTTTCTTTAGTGCCAGTACTTTTGCGCCACCCAGTATAAACTCAGAAAAGTTTTAAAAAAATCTGACTTGACCTTCCGCAATCCGAACTAGAATGTTCTAGAAGCAATCATCTAGTGACTTTTACGAACTTAAATTATTCTCTGCCATTCCACTATCAGTTAAAGATTTCATGTGGAATTTTCTATTGCTTGACAGTTCTAAAACTTTCCGCATCGTGCTCGAATGGTCTACTTCTAGCCGTACCATGATAAAACCTATTGAAGAATCATCGCGCTTAACAGGTACCTCCACTTCCAACGAGATCTATGTACTTACGTACTAGAGAAGACGCCACATACAACAGTAGTGTTCTATTCATCATAGGCTATCACTGTTCACCTCACATTAGTCACTCGCTAGCAATACGCGCATAATACACTACACGATTCATTAAAGAAAACACTGTCAACTTAGTCAAAAATGCCTTGGTGTGTGTTGAGATACTGCACTAGTAATTCAAAGAATAAAGCAAAATATAAAGGAATAACTTTCCATCGGTAAGTAACTAGATTTCATTGATTGAAAATTAAATACGGACTGCCAAATTTCGGCTGCCATAATGTATGAAGTGAGTGAATGATCTGTCAACTGATTGAATAATTCGTCATAGACTAACAAAACAGAAGTGAAATGTAGACATCATAAATATGCCTACATTTCACTTTCTTCATGGATGCATCGAAAAACTATTTGTTTGCTACTCAGTTATTAATGTTTGTAAAACGTTTAAAAATGTTTATATTTATAATTTTTATTTACATATGCTATAAATGCTTTACAAAAGTTTCCTAAAATCCTATAAATCCTTTATAAAATTAAGTCACATCTCGTAACGTCTCACTAGAACCTCCGAGGCCTCAAAAGTTTTGTATGTGGGGGCTGTACCCCTACATTCTGTTACAAAAACCTACAAATTTCTGAGCCCTTTGAGGTGCCCCGCGCAACTTGAAACTACTATCAGATTTTGGATCCAAGATGGCTGCTTACACATTTTTGATGTTTTATTATGTTTGTCCCTATAATTCTGTTTCCTCGTAAATACTACACGGCTAAATAGATTTTGATAAATTATATGTGGTTAGATTCATCTTAATCACTTGAGTGTCATAGCACAGAATAAATACTAGTAGTAGTCATAGGCTATATTAAAATTTTTGGAAAGCATAATGGCGGATTTTTGGCGCCCAATTGCGCAGCATACGTGTATGATTATATAATACATTAAATGCATAGATAGCTAACAAAGAAAAAAAAACTAATAGGTATACAAGTACAAGAAATCACTTTCTTCTAGTGCAAAACATTATGTAAAGAATTTAAGTAAGAATAATAAAAGTGACCATGAAACAGATATGTGCAGTTTAACTTTTACCTTTATAAATATGATAAGAAAAAAAAACAAAGAAAAAACACATTGAGAATGCAGCCGCCTCCCCTTCCGTGAAGATCGTAAAAGCTAGTCGTGGGTCTACAATCTAAAAATCTATATAACCATACAACCATCCATACACTCATCCGTACATCCAGCCATACTTACCAACATACGCGTTTGTTAAAATATATGTAGGATTTAATTTGAACCACGTACTCGTAGGTAGGTAAAAATATATTGACCTTTCTGTACTACTCTCGTGTTTAGTCTATGAGAATGAAGAATGAATGAATAATCGAATCTGGGACATGGCCGTGTAGGAAGACGCCGAGTCTATATATTCATGTCGATGTCCACTTCGGTATCCTTCGCTTTAAAGTGATCGTTTTGGTAGCTTGTATCGAACTGGCTCGGTTCCCTTAGGCGATACACCCACTGCACCGCACTCCGTCGCGTAGCGCGGGGTCGCAGATTTTAACATTGTATGCAAGTATCTCAATTTGTACGGAAAACACGCCTATTCTAACACACTGATAACGCGTTAAAGCGCGGGAGCGCGTCCCGCGCGCAGATTCTGCTAAAACACGCGGCGGCGAGGTCTAGCCGCGGTGTATAACACACTGCTTCACAGTACCGCGCGTGTTTTATGTATAAAGGACAAAGAAAAAAAAGAACTCTACCGCACTCACTCAAGAAAGCATCTTGAATGAGTTCGGTATCTTCCACGACGTGAATATTTGACGCGGGGGGGCCGTCGTTCGTACACTGCCTCTCCGCACGGGGAAGCAGATCAAACCGCTAGGTGACGCAGATCTGCGCCTCCGTTGCCGCGCGCGGAATCTGCCGATCCGCACATCGCGACGGGGCGCATTGCCAGTGGGGGCATGGCCTTATTATATGTGGCGGTATAGATGTCTAGAAATCTCGAAAATTCTCATGAACTTTGTAAAGACGTGATTTTGTTGTAATGTAACCAAAGTCCAGCTCAAAATAGGTGACCTTTCGAAAGCGATAAAAACTTCCCATCACATTTTACTGCGTAGTAGTCGCACAATAACTTGTTAAACTAAAATAAAGGGCGGCCGTTATAAGAGCGAGCGTTTTAAATTTGTTCGCGATAACGCCGGGAATAAATTATTGTTGGAAAGTTTTGAGCTTTATGCCCTTTACATGCGAGATTGTGTAAATCTCGTGTTGAAATGGATTTCTTTGGGTGTAATTTTTATATCGACATTTGAATCATTACAAGAATATTAGTTGTACATATTTAATTTATTATAAGCTACGCAACTCTAACGCTATTGCCTAGTACTTTGACGATGTCATAATCAGTGCTCCTAGAAAAATTCAGTCCAAGAGAAAGAATATTTTTTTTTTATACAACGTGGAAAGGACATACCCGTAATAAATCAAACCACGGGCTATACTAAATCACTAAAGTATAATGAAATTAAAATAACAGCCAAATAACAACAAAAATTTTTGGCATTTTCATATAAGTGTGCGGCCGCCCGGACGATTTTTATGGGAATGACGAATTTTTTCTGGTTTTTTTGCCTTTTGTTTTAATTTCATTATACTTTAGTGATCTAGTATAGCCCGTGGTTCGATTTATTACGGGTATGTCCCTTCCACTTTGTATAAAAAACGCGACAGCTACAATTATTTTTTTTTACTAACCTAAACTATCTCATCTCTTTGCAAAGGTCTTCCCCATATCTTTCCATATATATATATATATATTATCACGTCTTTATCCCTAACGGGACAGAACGTTTTAGATTTTGCTGCTCTAAACAGACAGCGCCTAGAGACACAAGACCCAAAGACCACTTTTTGCGTAATGGTGGGCGAGACGATGGAAAGAGGAATCAAAATAGTGATGGATTGCTAGCCGCATCGCCTATTAACATGATTAGCATTTTCACCCATTCCCTACATCGGTTTTTACCATCTGTGTGGGAAGAGAAGCAGCTGGTACATAGCAAGTTTTCTGTTTTTACAAACCAGCGTGGAAGGATCTTTCCACTCTTCCGGATTTAGCACGGCCTACGTTCAATTCCTCTCGAATCATCGGACGTCATGACTCCAGCGTATTTTATCCGGCCTTGTACAATCATCAGCCGGAATCTATCTTGAGATTAATTTTGTCCATCTATCTGGGTGAATCCGGCATACGAGGCCTGCCCAATCACACTTTAGCTTTGTGCTCAACGTCAACAACTCCCATTTTTGAACGAAATTTGAATGGGATTGCAATTTGTATGGGAGGCAAACAATATTTAAGTATATCTGGTATCCATAGGCTTCTGACCACTCTATCTTTTGTTGATTTTTTATTTATTTTTAGGTGCAATAAAGAGTCTTTCATTTATTCATTCATTCTATCTCTTCCTGTGGATGTAGTAAAAGGTGACTAAACGACTAAGCACAAACATCTCGTGGTACAATTGCATTCCCAAAGAGTATTTTTTTATATTTATTTTTTCAACTTTATACACAAATGCTAGTGTAATGGCGGACTTAAAGTATAATGCCTTATCTACCAGTCAACCAACCGGGTGATGTGAAGAATGACAGGGGGAATTTCACCATTTTGTATTGGAGTTTTGCACAACAAAACTCAAATAGAAATATGGTGAAAAATTAACCGGCCAAGTGCGAGTTAAACTCGCGTGAAGAGGGTTCCGTACAATTGATTGAATTCTTATAGGTTTTTTTGTAATGTACAAGCAGTGAACTATATTTTATATTTTTTTCAGAATTTTAGGCTCAGTACTTTCGGAGATCAGGGGGAAAATGGTCAAATTTCATCTTCTTTCATGAATAAAATCAAAACTTTTTATTTTACAATAATAAAAAAAATATATTTGAGATCGTTATAACAAGCCCTTTCATTTGATATATAACATAGTAAGTATTGCAATATTGCAATACTTACTATGAAAATGACCCTTATTTTAAAATAATATTTATTTACTTTGCACATTTGTGTTTGGGTCATATTACATTATCCTACCAAATTTCACCTGATTCGGTCCAGTAGATTCGGAGCAAATTGGTTGTGACAGACGGACGTACAGACAGACGCACGAGTGATCCTATAAGGGTTCCGTTTATTCATTTTTGTACGGAACCTTAAAAAAGAACTAAGTATATGGTTGAAGTCAGGCAGGCAGTCATTTGTAAAACTTTAGCCAAATCGTTTGAACTGTTCTAGCTATTTTTTTTTCGATATCATAGTCTTGGGCATCTTTCTGTGATCACTGACATGCATATTATATTTGGACCACAGCTGAAGATGCAACCGGGAATGCGCTAAGATAAAGGAGAAAAGAAGATGATAATTATAAGCAAGTTGTACTAAAGTCATAATAAACGGTGCTAATATAGATTGAACAGATAATTAAGTCATTGATTACCACAGATAAGTAAATCGCTAAGCAGGTAATGTAATCCGAGATCCTATAAACACCGGTTAACGATTACAAGGCGGTATTCACATAACAAAAATTGTGATGGTTTTCATTCTACAATTCTTCTCCATCTTTTATTTCATCATCATAATCACCAGGTCGTTTTTAGTCTCTTTTGCAGGAGCACGACCCTCTACCAGAGTCATATATTAGCCAGAGCAGTCAGATGATTTTGCCTATACTCTCCACGCTGGCCAGATGGGTGGGAGAGGTCTTATTGATGTTTATAAGCTTTGTTTAGCTTGTGTTTCCTAATGGTTTATTATAGCAAACAAATTTAGAGTATTTTGCATTTAGTGATTTCGACGTTAGGAAACGTGATATAATGTGACATTAATTTAGGGCTAGTCATCATTCGCACACATGATAATTATGAAAAAAAAATATGAGACCTTAGATTATGGATAAAATATTTGTGAGACAAAACAGAGAAATGCATTCAAGCTGCATTAGTTCGACAACACGACAGCAGTTTTTTGGTCAATCGGAACTTGATTCCGCAAGGAGCAGTCTTCAACTCTTATCACATTTTTATATGAAAATGTTTTTTTTATTGAATGTGAGTGATATCGGCCTTACCCGTATAATCGTTGAGCGTAAACAAGTTAGATCGAAAACATGACAACAGTTTTTTTTTTGGTTTACGTGGAATTTCATTCCACAAGGACCAGTCTTTACCTCATTTCATCACATTTTTATATGAAAATGCTTTTATTTTAAATTTTAATTCGGCCTTAGCGGCACAAACATTTAGAGTCAATAAGATAAGAACACGACAGCTGATTTATTTTTTGAACTTCATCCCACAAGTCTTTAACTCATTTCATTATATTATTATATAAAAATATTCTTTATTTTTTAATATGGGGTAAACTCGGCCTTAGCCGTACAAACATTGAGCGTTAACAAGCTGCGTTAGATCGCACGTGATTGCGAACACGACAACTGATTTATTTGTTCACGTGAAACTTCATTCCGAGCCTTTTTCCTTGTTCGATTTCGAAATGAAATGGTCACCTTTATTTAGAGTACATATTATTTTAGAAATGTGACCGTGTGTTTACACGACATTTAAAATAACCCATAACATAACCTAGGCCTACTTCCTAAAGGGTTGACGTCAGGCAGGCGGCCGGTCGTAAAACTATAGCTAAGTCATTTAAACTGTTCCGGCTATTTCTTCTCCATTTAACAGGCTCTTCTGTAACAGCTGTAGCTGTTTATTACTGCAGAGATTCTAAAAGTTGATCGAGAAAATGGGGAAAATAAAAAATAAAATACTCTTCCATGCTGGTCTGGGATGAAAAAAAAACTTTTAATGTACCAGCTACCTCCCACGCAGATCGAGGGATTAGTGAAAGGTGATTCCTATGAGGTAATCGGCGATGCGACTAGCAACCCATCATTATTTTGATTAATTGTTTGGTCGGTAGCCTTTACACGCCTTTAATATAGACGTGATCAGTATGTTTGATTTCATACAGGGTCTAAATATACTAAAACTATTTTAAGGGTGAATTCAGTCCATGATAATAAACAATTTTCCCCAAAGAACATATATCGAAATATTAAAAATAATTTTTGACCTCTATAAGTTGAGTGATCAGCTGATCCGAGTTTGTATGAAAAGCAAAATAATAATTTTCATATTTCGATATATATTCCTTGGGGAAAGTTGTTTGGTATCATGGACTGAATACACATATAAAATAGTTTCAGTATATTTTGTTAGACACCATAGTTATATGTAAGCGTAGCAACCTCTCTCCACAATGTAGGCCAATTTCACCCAAGCTTCCCTGCGGCCAGATCATAGAAGATTCATAGTCATAACCTTTCTTCCCACAAATAAAAGCTACATTGTTACCAATGTAGCTGTGGCCTGTATAAATCATTAATTTGTTATTTATAGTCTTTCGCTGTACTTTATATTGCGTGATTGCCCAAATTTATTGCTTGTTCCTCTGAACCAATATTTATTTACTGTTTGTGTTTAAGTTAACAATTATTCAGTAAAGATTTATGAAACGTCTTTGTGCAGGAATTTCTTAGGAAACTGGAAGTAAGGTTCTATTTTTGTATGTTGTTAAGAGGGAACAGAGGTTGAGAGCATCTAAAAATAGGTATTTGCAAAATTGATTGCTGTTGCGCTGGGCCATTATAGAATAGAAAGCTTTACTCCCGGCTTTGCATAGGTTTATACACAAATATTTTCCTAAAAAAAATACTCTTATACCTTAAGCACAGAATACAGTAAGAGTAAGCCTTAAGTTTGTATATGAAATATATTTTTTGCGTTCTGAATAGAGTATGAAATAAAAAAAAACATCGAAAACTATACCTACATATCTTAGTCCATTCCTCCTATCTTGAGTTAACCAAAAATCATAGCTTTTTGGAATAAAAATGTACGTACAGATATGGATACATTATCATGTCTTTGTACCTACGGAGTAGACAGAGCCTAGGCTTTTAGCTTAGCGTACTGGTGACCGTGAAGGGAAGCAAAATAGTGATGGGTTGCTAGCCGCATCACCTATGAACATAATTACGCCTAGTAATATATAAGTCAATAAATTAAGATTATCGCCCAGTTCCTCGATTGGCTTTTACGATCTGCGCGGGAAGAGAAGCAGCTGGTACATTTTACGTTTTTTCTTTAAGGTATTCCACTTGGCATCCGTTTTCTCCCAGACCAGCATGGAATATTATATTACTTTATGAATTTAGAAAATACCATGTAAATAAACAATTCAATTAAATCTTTCGAGTTTACCTCTAAAATATTAAACGTATTTAAAAATTCACCCAAACACAAATCAAAACAAAAGCAAAGCAAATGGCCTTGAAGTGTGATATACATTGTTAACTTGTAAATATGGTGATATATAATATTATATATATACATATTTCCATATTGCTCTTCGTCATGGACTAGATAGCCCTTTAAATTATTTTATGAACCACCGTTGAAAGTATTTACATTAGTCCGTCTAGCTTTAAAACTTGCCTCCGCCAAAAGTGGCCACGGCAAGTTTTAAAGCTAGACGGATCACCAATAATAGTTTCAACGGCAGTTCATAAAATAATTTAAAAGGATATCTAGTACATGACGAAGAGCAATATGGAAATTATCACCCTATTTACGAGTTAACCATTTATTTCACACTTCAAGGCCATTTGCTTACCTCTTCACCTTTACAGGCTTTTTGGTAATTTCAACTTTTACACGAACAGCTAAAGGCTACAGGGAGAGGGTGTTATTTATTTTTAATATTTATTATTAAACACACTAGCAGCTTATTATGCTGATGCGTGTGCGTCTTAAGGTGAAGGGGTAAGCAAATGGCCGTGAAGTGTGAAATAAATTGTTAACTCGTAAATATGGTGATAATTTCCATATTGCTCTTCGTCATGCACTAGATATCCTTTTAAATTATTTTATGAACTGCCGTTGAAACTATTATTGGTGATGATGATATATTGGTGGTGAATGTAAATACTTTCAACGGTGGTTCATAAAATAATTTGAAGGGCTATCTAGTGCTTGACAAAGAGCAATATGGAAATTATCTCCATATTTACGAGTTAACAATTTTTCAAATGAGGACGCCCCTTCAAGGGCATTTGCCTTGGTGATCCGTCTAGCTTTAAAACTTGCCGTGGCCACTTTTGGCGGAGGCAAGTTTTAAAGCTAGACGGACTAATGTAAATACTTTCAACGGTGGTTCATAAAATAATTTAAAGGGCTATCTAGTGCATGACGAAGAGCAATATGGAAATATGTATATATGTATCACCATATTTACAAGTTAACAATGTATTTCACACTTCAAGGCCATTTGCTTATCCCTTCACCTTAATTACAAGAAAGCCAGTAGTTATCTTGCTATTGACAATGAAACAGGACTTGTGCCACTCGGGGACGCTCCTTCCATGCACCACAATTAGTTACATCATTTTTTTGACAATGTAGCTGATTCGAAAACGATCTCGAGGAATAGGCTTCTGGAGCTATTTGCATTAATCGAAAAAAATTATAAGCATGTAGTTATTTTTTTATATGCAAAACTATGTATGACCTTCATTTCATTTGACCTTCATCATATTGTCTCTGCTGGACGCTCGTGACGAAGTACCACATACATAAGTCTGAAAAATATAGCCTAAAACTGGATTGTGGCCAAAATATTGATGAAATTAGTGAGGCAAAGGCATTGATCTAAGTATCTTGTCGCAATGCTGACAAAAAATTGCATGTAAAAACAGAAAATACTTTTTTATTTATTTATTTGGTAGACGCTGACGCACTTCTGGTAAGAACTTCCAAAACTTTAAAACTTAGATAAAAACGTAATAAAAGCACTTAATTTTTTTTTGTTCAAATAACTTCTTTGAAATGGTCTATTCCATCGGAAAAGCAGAAATTTGGAAGGTTTATTTTTTTTAGATCTAGCCAATTGTTTTTCCTCTGAGTATTCCATTCAATCATCATCCCACTCATTTTTTCCTACAATTTTCCAACTGTACGTAAGGTCAAGACTACAGGGACAGCATGTGAGTCTTATTCATTAACCTATAGTCTCTTGTTAGTCTTATTACTCTATGTTACCTACTCTCTCTCTCATCTCAGCGCATTCCCAGTTGCATTCCCAGCTTTAACGCTGTGAAGTCTGGGGTCCACTTTTCAGCTTTTTCTTCTCCATTTTGCTTGGTCTTGAGTATTCTTAGTTGAAGGACCATTGGCACGAATATAATTCCTAACGCAGACGTCAAGCCAGCATTTCAAAAGTTACGAAGCGGAGTTTCTGCGTCACCTAACACTACTACACTAGGTACTTTACAAGTGAGGTATTTGATTAAACCCATGTCATAATGAGGTGAATCTTCCATGCTGGTCTGGGAGAAAAGAAAAAACATAGAATGTACCAGCTGCTTCTCTTCCCGCGCAAATCGTAAAATTCCGATCGAGGGAATGGGCAAGAATCTGAATCATATCAATAGGCGATGCGGTTAGCAAACCTCTACCCCTATAATGATTTCCTTTTTCCACCTTCATGTCCACCATCACGCTAAAAGTGGCCTGGGCCTTGCCGCCCTAGGCTCTGTCTGCCCCGTTAGGGATAAAGACGTGATAGTGCATCTGTATCTGTATTTGATTAAACCCATGTCATAATGAAGTTTAAAATCAATTTAAAGTGTAGGAAGCTATACAACATTTTGATATGGTCTTATAGGTATTCAAGATGCAGTAGGTACTGACCTCTCAGTCACCAAGCGATACCCGGCTATCACGTGACGTTCTTAATCTAACCCCAAGTAACAGCTGGCTATCGCTCTATCCCACTCGACTTTGCACTTTATTCCAAGTACTCACGGACTACTTTAGTATAAAAAATCCTGCTGAATTGGTCCGCTTGGTATCTAACAAAGTCGGTCTAAAATAGTCAAACTAGCTTACATATCAACTCATATGCCTCTAATATGGAAGTAAATGGCGTATTATGTAATAAACACCGTCTCAACTCACACAGCAACCACAAGCTAACTGAATCTAACTTGACAATTAAACTAATTGACACTACTCGACGTCTTATCCAATGGGGTGTGATGCGTATCTCACAATGTAAGCTTATCTTCGCGTAATTATAGCAAGCGTTACAATAATTTTGTATATATGTGACGTTCCACGGGTAAAGGTACCTTATGGACGCTGGCACTTACGACATTGTGTTTATTCAAGCTAAGTTAATTGTACGAATTGTTTTTCTAAACGTCCTAAGCGCCACCGTCCATAAGGTACCTTTACCCGTGGAACGTCACATATGTGTGTGTAAGCAGATAGTAGCACGTGGTATATTATTATACTGCGCCTGGTATTCTCTTCCTGTGACAGCTGAGTGCGTGATTAGCCCAAGAATACGTCATCAATTGGGAGTCTTTCCACTGTCTGTGATTGAATTATCCGATTAAAAAACATTTTTTAACTAAAATTATCACCTAATAATTTAACATATATACATAAGCTAAACAGTTGTATATGGACACTTGAAAATATTCTAAGCAGTAGTTTATATAACGAAATTACAGAGAAAACTTTAAAAATAATAATAATTAAAACTGTCAGTAGGTAGGGTTTACAAATAAAAGAGTTTTTTACAAATTAGACGTTTTTAGTCGTTAAGGCCGTACCTGAATTTTCCGGGGTACAGTGCTGCCCCCATTTAAAATAAATCATTTCAAAGAAAACGGAGACATCATTTAAAATTTTGCAACTACCAAGTCCTAGATAACCCTTCAAAGTATTCTATGAACTACTGTTTACAATTTAAAGTAAGAAAGTTAAGCTTTACTACGCACAATTGCGAAAAACGGCCACTTTTGGCTAATGTGCGTAGTAAAGCTTAACGTTCTCATTATAAACTGTCTTCGTTTCTTCTTTGGCCTTCGTAAGTATGACCATGTGTCGAATTATCGTTCGCAGTTAAAATGGTTGCCCATCCGGCAATGTCGTAACTTACATATACTAACCACTCTCTTTTCTATACTCTTCGACCCTAAAACTCCGCGGTACTTAAAATCTCAATTTTCTTTCTTTAAGGATTCTCACGTCAGAATACTTCGCTCTTCTAACAATCTTCTACTTGCTATGTCGCATCATCGGAGTGGGTTCTTCGAGCATTCCTTTACCGTACAGGCCGTGAAGCTCTGGAACGCCCTTCCCGACCAAATTCGTAAAGCCCCTAGTCGACTTGCCTTTAAAAAAGCAGTGCGCGGTTACTTTCTTCATGGACTGTCAGATAATAAATAAATTATGGATATTTATGTATTAATATGTATATATATGTATATATATTTATTAGGTAGTAGGTAATTTAAATTAATACATAAATATCCATACTATATATACTATATTTAAGTATTAGATTTTGTAGTTTATGTAATTTATTCATAGCCATGCAATATATATGAAAGTTTAAAGTTCAAATACTATTTAGATAGTAATGATAAATTTTGCTCCTACTTTAGCCTCATTTGTCTCTGCACCACCTGTCGGTTGACTAGTAGATAAAGCCTAAGGCTTTAAGTCCGCCGTTTACAATTTTTAAAATAAAGTTAAATAAAAAAATAAAAAAAAACTGTAAGCAGTAGTTCATAAAATACTTTAAAGGGTTCTCTAGGACGTGGTAGTTGCAAAATTTGAAATAATGTCTCCGTTTTCTTTGAAATGATTTATTTTAAATGGGGGCAGCACTGGACCCCGGAAAATTCAAGTACGGCCTTAAATGTTTATATGTCGTTATAATTATGTTTAAGTACCTAGTCGTTTAGTGTTTAAATGTGAAGATTTGTAATTGGCACTTAGCATTTAAGAGATTATCATAATAGAAATGCTGTAAATCTTGAACAATGAAATAAATAAATCTATACTAATATTATAAAGCGGAAGAGTTTGTTTGTTTGTTTGTTTAAACGCGCTAATCTCAGGAACTAATGGTCCCATTTGAAAAATTCTTTTTTTGTTGGGTAGTCCATTCATAGAGGAAGGCTTTAGGCTATATAACATTACGTTCCGACAACCACGCGAACGAAGTCGCGGGCACAGCTAGTAAATAATAAACCGTGAGGCGTGAACTAGAAGCCGGAATTCGCAACTACGGAACCCTACACTACGCGTGGCCCGACACGCACCTGGCCGGTTTTTTTATGAATCAGAGAGGTAATCACTCGGAAAGGAGGATTGTTACTGAAGAATAAGGATTGTAATGATACATCCAAATCTGTTCAAGCATTTCGAAGTTAAAAGTACATAGAAACTCGTACTTACATCGAAAACATTGCAATCCTTTTTTGGGCTTTCGTTTGTTTTTTATTTCATGAATGTAAGTGACCAGCACTGGTATCCAATTGTAAGCCATCATCCTACGGCTTAACGTGGCTTCTGCAGCTCATAGGAGCTCAATATATCATACTTAAATACATCATTATGACAGTATGATTAAAACAACTTGCTAATATACCAACCGAACTATTAATTACTGTTAATTTGGTAAGGTTCCACATGCCGCGGTAGGGTTGTCAGCCAGCAGATAATTAATCACGATCTCGTTTATTATTATTATTTACCCGCATCATAACTCCCTAATTGTTCGATGCACGCGAGTACGGAGTGAGTCAGTGAGTTGTAGTGAATGAGTGGCTTTTTATATACTAGCAATAATACCTTTTTTACAAGCTTATAATTTTTATTGGTGGTCTGGGAGAAAAGAAAAAACTTAGAATATAATAGCTGCTACTCTTCCCGCGCAGATTGTAAAAGTCGATAGAGGGAATGGGCGAGAAGAAGAATCATGTCTGCGATGAAAAGTCACTACTATTTAGATTCATTTTTAGGGTTCCGAAGGGTGCAAACGGGACCCTATTACTGAGACTCCACTGTTTGTCCGTCTGTCCGTCTGTCTGTCTGTCTGTCCGTCAGTCACAGGGCTCTATTTCTTGAACCGTAATAGCTAGACACTTGAAATTTTCACCGATTATGTATTACTGTGGCTGATATAACAACAAATACTAAAAATAAAAAATAGTTAAAAATTTAAGGGGGTCGTCTTACAAGAAACGTGTTTTATTCAGCGTTTTTTACTTGATCTTCATAATGGCATTAACTAGATACTTGAATTTTTCACCAATTATGTATTACTATGACCACAATAACAACAAATACTAAAAATAAAATAAAGTTAAAAATTAAAGGCGGTCGTCATACAAGAAACGTGTTTCTTCAGCGTTTTAAAACATTGTACGGTGGTACGGAACCCTTCATGTACGAGTCCGACCCGCACTTGCCCGTTTATTATGGTTCCGTCCCAAAGGGTGCCAGTTATTACTGACATTCCGCTTTATGCGTAAACCTCCGTATCCTTGGGGGAGGCATATAACCAGCAGTAGAATACGTCCACTGCTGAACATAGGCCTCTCCCAAGGATTTCCAAAAAAATCTTACTTTACACGTAACGTAAAAACAAATTTTTACGTATTATATTTACCAAAACTATCTGTTACTATGCGGCAGAACATTTACACAAATGTCAACAAATATTAACAGTTTACGAATTCAATGTCTAAAAAAAGAAACTCTTGTTTTAATATTCAAAATCAAAACAATTTTTCCGTCCGCTCATAGGTATATTTTAGTCAATATTCCGATGGTATTTAGATAAACATGACGTGTTATTTCCACCACCGGTCTAATGTTCTGTTACGGAACTAATAAATATGCATTATTATGCTAAACTTGTCAGCATGCGATAGGATAACTGTTTTTGATAAATTCTGTTCAGCAATATTAGTGTTTTACTTGACTGCCTCCGTGGTCCAGTGGTCAAGCGTTTGGCTTGTGATCCGGAGGTCGTGGGTTCAAACTACAGTGGGAAGCATACTTTGTGAAAAGTTTTTTTTTATGTAAGCGGGTCACCTGATCGTAAGTGATCACCGCTGCCCATAGAAAACTGCAACACCAGGGGTGTAACAAGAGCGTTACTGGCCTTTCATGTGTCTATCAACTATCCGGGTGGTGTGGACTTTGATTAAAACAAAATAGCGCTATTTTGCGTATCGATATTTTGTTTTAATCAAAGGCTGTGGATGAAATTATAATTTTAGGCGGGTGTTGGTGTGATGGTGAAATTTTGCAGAAGGTATTAGGTCAAACAATCCTTCAGAGCATTCCTCATGATAAATTCGATAAAACATGCACAAGGATGCAACATCCCTACATACGTTACGTTACGTAAAGTTGTTCCAAGTCTGCAAAAAACGGCCTCTTTTGGCAAATATGCGAAGAAAAGCTTCACGTTCTCACTTTAAACTGTAGACAGTAGTTCATAAAATAGTTTTAAGGGTTATCTAGATCCGTATGGTACAAAATTTTAAATGATATCTCCGTTTACTTTTAAATAATTTATTTCAAATGGGGGCAGCACTGGACCCCGCAAAATTCATGTATCTTAACATGATTAGCATTTTCACAATCGGCTTTTACGATCTGCCTGGAAAGAGAAGCAGGTAGTACACTTTAAGTTTATGCTTTATTTCAAGACCAGCATGGAGTGAATAATTATATACGAGTATGCATAGGAATAATAATAATGTTAGTTTAATCGTATAACAACGCTTGTACCAGGAAAACGGATCCCTAGGGCTTCCGTTTTCCGGGGTTACAATTCACGCGTTGAAATAAATGATCTTGTTATTAAAGGCATTCCTGGTTAATTTGTTGTATTGCTTCCCAAATATACATTCATTATTATTTTTTTAACTTCTTCTTCGTCTAAGCGCATTCCCGGTTGCATCATCAGCTGTGCTGCTTCGGAGCCAGGGGTTCGCTTTCGTTAACGCTTTTTCTTCTCCAAATATAATATGAATGTCAATGGTCACCCAAGGATGCCAAAAGCCTTGTAAAATAGAGAAGAAATAGCCGGAACACTTTAAATGATTTGGTTATAGTTTTATAGACGTCAACCCTCTTTGGGAAAGTATTTGTGCGAAAAATTTTACAAACGGCCGCCGCCTGACGTTAACCTTCCTTGAAAATGCAATTGTAGTACAAGATGTTTGTGCTAGTCCTTTAGTCGCCTCTTACGACATCCACAGGAAGAGATGGAGTGGTCCTATTCTAACCCGGAACCACACGGTAAAAGTCAATTAAATATTGACTTTAAATATACTTACTGGGTTATGCGGTAACAATATTCCCCAGGTCAATATTACAGAGTAGTAAATTAAAACTAAATGAGAACTTAGAACTAAAACTAAAAAAAAAATACTTTTTCTTTTTTTTTGGCAAATATATGTCAGTTTTTGAGGTTTTTTTTGTTTAAAACGACACAACCAGTACTAATTAATATAAGCAAGTCACTCACATAAAAAATAAGTTACTGGCTGACATGTTTCGGCCTCATACGAAGTAGCCAGTAGCTGATTTTTTACGTGAATGACCCGCTTATATTCATTATTTTTTGAGTTGTTATTTTTCTTTCTTACCTCATTTATTAAAAATAATATGTTTGCAGGATATAACCGAAAACTCAAAATGTAAGTATTCTTTTAATTTAATATTGTACAAGTACGTGTATAAGTACAAGTGTGCGAGTCTGAATATTTAGATATTTGTGACAATCACACAAAAGCGGGTTACCAACTGATTTAAATTTTCGGCACATACCTGGTTTCTACCTGGATCAACACACACGAGTAGGATTTATTTATATTCCGGAAAAATGTGAGTATTTTGTGAAACAACTGTCTTTTTGTCTACGCATGGAATAACTCCCACAATTATTAATTTATAGGACCAACATTTGGAGTATAGCTTTATATGGATGTGAAACGTGGATAGTGACGAAGAAGGAAAGAAAAAGAATAGAAGCATTTGAGATGTGGTGCTGGAGGAGAATGGAGAAAATAAGCTGGATGGATAGATAAGCAATAGTGGGAGAGAGAAGAAATATTTTAAAAACTATTAAAATTAAAGGAGGAAAATGATTGGGCATCTAATAAGACATAACAATCTGTTCAGAATAATAGTAGAAGAAAACATAAAAGGGAGACGAGGAAGGGGAAGACCGAGGATGATGTTTTTCAAACAAGATAAGGAAGGGTCAAGAGTAAGGTTGTGGGACCTCGACCTGTCTCGGCGCTCTAGGCGAGTTCCCACATAAAAGATAGTAGGAGAAGTGGAGAATAGAGACTCGATAACAACACAGATTATATATAACTTATTATCTGATACTGACTGTTACATATAAAAGAATTATATTTAATTTATTAAGGTACAACAGATAGAGAGAAGTAAGTGATCAGCTTAAGAGAAAATGGTGGAATGAGTCAAAAGGGATCAGTAAATGATTTGAAAATGGAATGAAAGGGAATTTGAAATGAAATAAAAAATAAAAAAGGGACAGGATGATATGAAGAAAGGAGGTTTGAACATGATGCATGCAGTATCGTTACAAGGTCCTACCAAGACATAAAAAAGATGGCAGAGAGAAGAGAGGAATGAAGGCATCTCTATTTAACTCCACCGACAAGAGCAAGCTCTTAAATTGAAGGACCAACATAGGTACTTTTATAACAACAAAGAAGTACGTATATATATTATATTCTTTTATATCTTAGCTCGTTAATTTGTGCCCATTCTGACGGAACCCTACTAGCCACGCGGGCCCTGTTCAATATCCCCCTAAACGCGTATTTGCATATTGTCACATGCGATATTTCACGCAAAGTTACGCGTAAGTGGCGTCACTAATGGCGTAGGGGCTAAAAAAATGGCGTTTTAGTTTTATAAATAGTGTGAGGAGAAAATAAATGGTGAATGACGTGCAATTTAACTATTTTATTAAAATGAAAATAATTTAAGCTTATTTTTATTTCGATTAATCTATTAATCTTCTTTGTAATAAAACTGTGTTAAAGAGTACTTAATTGCGTTAAGTCTGTCTTACACCAGAACCACAAAAAGTTTTGGACTTGTGTTTCGAATTTATCTAAGTCATTAAAAATATTAAGTTTTTTAGCTGTCGAGAACAGATATAGTGGGGTACGGTTTTTAGATAATTTTATTTGTCATTACCTCGCTTGATGAAGAGAGTAATGATAGCCGAAAAACCCCGGGCTCTCAAGCAGCACAGCGAAAGATGCAACAGGATTGCACTACAATGAGAAAAGAAGGTTCTGATTTAAAAAGATTTTCTATGATTTTAACCCCAATAACTTAGTAAAAGTTACTGTTTTTTTTATGAAGCCAATTTACTATAGCAACAACAAAAGTCGAGCACCTTTAATTTCAATTTTTAAATTAGATTTAAATAACGCCTAAAATTTTATAAACACGAACTTTGGCTGTCTCCAGAATATAAAATTATAAGTTAACGGAAAATGACATGACCTATAAAACCTTGAAGGGTCAACAGAAATGTGCCACTATTTATTTATGAAGCCAAGTATTTTCCATAGCTGAGTGGTTAAAGTATTATAAATATTTTATTTTGTTGGACAGTGAGGTGGCAGGTTTCAGCGGTACATTTCACCAACGGAAATAATTCGTTATTTCGGACATGTCGACGGGGCGTAAAGTTGACCTCACACTGGTAAGTACTTATTTATTTACCTTCTTATTCATAAAAATATAACACTGGGCCGCCGCAAAACAACCAATACTACATGACCTGGGTGGTCTACATGGCTCTGCATAAGCACTGTTGGCGGCTAGGGGCTGGCCCAAGGGCAACCCCCGCCGCAACATAACCTAACTACATGACCTGGGTGGTCTACATGACTCTGCATAAGCACTGTTGGCGGCTAGGGGGTGGCCCTTGGGCAACCCCTGCCGCAATATAACCTATACTACATGACCTGAGTGGTCTACATGACTCTGCATGAGCACTGTTGGCGGCTAGGGGGTGGCCCAAGGGCAACTCCTGCCGCAACATAACCTATACTACATGACCAGGGTGGTCTACATGACACTGCATGAGCACTGTTGGTGGCTAGGGGTGGCCCAAGGGCAACCCCTGCCGCAACATAACCTATACTACATGACCTGGGTGGTCTACATGACACTGCATGAGCACTGTTGGCGACTAGGGGTGGCCCCAGGGCAACCCCTGCCGCAACATAACCTATACTACATGACCTGGGTGGTCTACATGACTCTGCATGAACACTGTTAGCGGCTAGTAGGTGGCACATAAAAAAATTACCCCTGCCGCACATGTACTACCGTGACTTGTACATATTTAGTAGTATAGTAACATTTTTGCTAAACTAAATATGGTAAACATTTACTAAATTTGGTTTCCAAGAACATTACTAAAAATGCAGTCGATCATGTCTAAAATAAGTGAAAACCGTTGTAATTTTAGATTTTCTTTTTTTGGTTAATAGGTTTTTCTTTGTTTAACCCTTTCACCGCGAGACTATATATCAGTTGTCGTGCTCCCAGCGCGAGGAATTGTGAATATCCATAGTTTTTGATCGGATAAATCCGAAGCCCGCGAAATGGGCACGAAAATGATTGTCGGATTAATCCGACGTTCGCGGTTAAAGGGTTAAGGTTTAGTATAAGAGAAAACAGAGTACAGATTGAAAATTATTTATAGTCTAGTTTTTTATGACTTATATTATATATATATATATTTTTTAAGTTTATACTCTAGAAAAATTCTTTTAATTCTTCTAAATAATCAATGTTTCGTATATTTTCTGCTGTGAGCGCCGAGCTTTACTACCACACTGTAAACTTCAATGTAGGCCGTGACGTACCCCCTTTGCATTTAATTTCTGCCTCATTGTTATTTTAATTCCTCGTAATTAAGTCGACATACAATGTACACGCGTGTATTCGTCACAAAGTAACATGAGACCAATTTTTATACATAGTGCGACCCTTACTTTACTTTTCTACCACTACTCCGGGGGTTCTGGGTTCGATTCCTAGTGACGCATGATGGAAAATGTCTATTTTAAAATTTTCCCAGGTTAATGTCTATTTTAATATTTATTGTAAAACATAGTATTTGTTGAATTAGTATTCCATGATACAAGTTTCAAACTTATTTTGAGGCTAACTCGATCTGTGTAATTTGTCATTATCTATTTATCGATCATACATTATATAGGTTTACGTACATATAGGGTTACTTAATACACACATGTAGGTTTTTACAAAAAAAAAATTGACACCCAATGATACCGAAGAACGAGCAATATACAAAAGAAAACGCTTTATCTGGAAAAAAAAAATAACAGCCTCTTTACTTTTTACACAAATTTATTTTATGAAGTCTGTTTCCATAATTATTCTTTAAAAATCGTCTGTAGTAAAACTTTACACCCAACTTAACCTCTTTTAAGTTAATAAGCGCAATTTCATAGCCCCTAGTACACCAATTTCTCGGCTGCGTAGGCTTTCTAGGCTTTGTCTCGGCTAACAATGTCGTATGCAATTAAGCAATTGGCTTTACTGTGGTTACATAGTCACCGTATTTATATGATAGTTGAACAAGTAAGCGAAACGAGCAAAGTTCTCAGAGTCTACTTGAACAATCCGACGGTTTTAGGGTTCCGTACAAAAAAATTAAAAAAATGGAACTCTTATATAGGATCACTCCTGCGTCTGTCCGTCCGTCCGTCTGTCACAGCCAATTTTCTCTGAATCTACTGGACCGAATCACGTAAAATTTGGTGAGATGGTGTAATCCTGAGACCCAAATACATATGTGCTAATATATATATACCAAATGAAAGGGCTTGTTATAAGGATCTCAAATATATTTTTGTTGTTATTGTAAAATGAATTGATCTCCGAAAGTACTGAGCCTAAAATTTTGAAAGAAAATACAAATTATAGTTCATTGCTTGGAGATAACAGGAAAACCTATAAGAATTCAATTAATTGTACGGAACCCTCTCCACGCGAGTTTACCTGGCACTTGGCCGGTTTTTTATGTATGCATGTACTTACTTACATACATACAAACGCCGGATTGTTGCGAATGTACGACAATAACTTGATCTATGACTTGATTTAGTAGGCGAGAATTTTCATATGATTACATTCGAAATAAGATAAAACATTTTCAACTTCCCATACTAAATTTGAACCTTATTTTCAATTATTTCTAGTGAGAGTGCTACTGATCCAGATACATTATTACGCCTTTATCGCATATGTAAACATATTATAATAGTTAGTATTCTTCTTCGTCTAAGCGCGTTCCCGGTAGCATCCTCAGCTGTGTTGCTTCGGAGCCTGGGGTGCGCTTTCCCGCTTTTTCTTCTCCAAATATAACATGCATGTCAATGGTCACCCAAGGATGCCAAAGACCTTGCAAAATGGAAAAGAAATAGCCGGAACAGTTTGAATGATTTGGCTATAGTTTAACGACCGGCCGCTGCCCGACGTTAACCCTCCTTAGGAATGCAATTGTAGCACGTGATGTTTGTGCTTAGTCGCCTCTAACGACATCTACAGGAAGTGAGGGAGTGGTCCTATTCTAATCCGAAACCACACGGGTATTAAAGTATTCTGTAAGCGAAATAAAAAATACATATTCTGTCATTATGTATCTTGTTTCATACAAAAACCAAAGATCAGCCGACAAAAGCAAACCAAAAATTTCTCATTTGAATATCACCACCCGCTTCCAGGATTGTGGCGGGCGGAGGTCGCTCGTAAGTACGTAAGCCATTTATTAGTTAGGGAGAAAAACACTGATAAAAATAAGTTTTTTCTTCAATAAAGCTAAGGGTGCAAAATCACCTTTTTTCACCACAAAAGTACCGAACAAACTATAGAGAACCTTAATTATAAAGAAAGCTCCGAAATTAGGGTCACTCACAGTATTCTAAAATTGCTATGAAGTAGGTAACGCCTCTTGAATAATAAGTTTGAAAACGTAGTTCCCTCACACATAATAATTTATGAGAATTTTTATAACAACATAAAGTAAGACACGGTGATTTAAAATTTAAGAGTTTAACTTCTTTGTATTTTATGGCGTTTGGTGAGAGACTTAGTTTTAACTGTATGTACCCTAGAATGGCAGTCTAGTTTTACAACCTTTTTTAGTACATTTACAGCGTTTTAACGCACAAAAAAATTCAAGGAAAAAATAACAGGATTATCTAGAAGTAGATCCAGCCTATCTATATCATTATTTTCCAATCCTACGTTTTTGAACTATGATCATTGCATCTCAAAGTCAATATCATTTTTTTGTCTGTGGATGCTTGTATCACTTGATACAGAGTTGGGCATTAGTTTTATAGCAATTTAGGTCCCATAGTTGGGGAAAGGTTTCCCCTTGTCGCTTCCAGTCACTTCGATTAATCAATTAAAATTTCAATTGACTAATTATTTTTTTTATTGCACGTTACAATTGATTTATTTGGATTAATCTGTATTAGTTGTACCTTAAAGTTAAAAATTTTAATTAACTTAAAGTTAAAAAAATTAATCACGATTATTGATTGGGAAGACAATTAAAATTAACAATTATCTCACAACTTTCCCAGACGAACATAGGTATATCCAAATATATATGTTAAAAATAAGTTTTAATTGTTAGTTTAATTGTGAAACTCACAATAAACAAGTTTTCACAATTACAACTAATTAATCGTTAACTGCAAAATACGCAATTGACAATTGATTATTTGTTAATTTTTAATTGTTCAAACAATTAAATTTTGCCCAACACTGCTTGATAATTGTCAAGTTTTTGACGACAGATACTTACAGCTTAGTTCAGTTATAATACTAGAGTATTTTATTCTACTAATAACAGGTACTACTTATACATGTAAATGTTTAGTAAGTCTGGATGTTTATTACTCAATTAGGCGAAATAGCTCAACGGATTGGAATGAAAGGCATGCAAATAGCTAATTACGGCTTCACAAACAGCTTATTTGGCTTTGGTAATGGCGAGTGTAATTATAAAAATAATGACCATAGAAATAATTTCTACAGTAATTCAAAGTCGAAGTCAAAATCGTTCAATTATTTATCTTTTGATTTTGTATCATTGTCATCATGACAATTTTTTCTTTCATAAAACATTGTTGACGTCAGATCAGTCTGGAAGTCTCTTAATAGACTTCGGGCTGGTGTTGGGAGGTGTCGAGAAAACCGAGTTAGGTGGCGTCACGCTGATAACGATCTTTGCGACTGCGGTGCCATTCAGTCGATGGACCACCTTCTGTCATGTCCGAGCTGCCCTACGTCATGTACCATAGAGGACCTTAATGAGGCTAACGACAGAGGGATCGCCGTGGCCACATACTGGTCAAAGATGATTTGAAATTAAAGCTACAGTGAAACCATTTCGACTCGACAAGAAGAAGAAGACGTCAGATCATTTGAGTGCCGCTTTAAGCGTAAGTGCAGAAGAAGCGGCAACAAACTGCACTGCAGCATTTTCTCCACATACGCCAATTCAAATTAGATATGTGGCCTGAGAATTGTAACTAGTGGCTCGGTGAGCTGTAAACCTCGCGACTCACTAGTCACTCCCATCCGTTGAAGTTTATCGGATATAAAAGTTGTTCAGTCAAAAAAGTTGCGTTTTAATTAGGGTAACAAAAAAGTTGTATAACATATTTGAAAAATTTTCGAAATGGCTGAAATATGATTATTTTGAATTTTTAAACCCCCATATTTCCGCCATTTTGAAAAATTTCCAAAAACAGAATCAAAAAAAAAATCTGTAAAATTATCAAACCTGCTTACCAAATTTCACGAGAATCGGTTGAGAAATGCGGCCTGCAGGCGAGAACAAACCGACAGACAAATTGACAAACTAACGGACAAAAGCATTTTTGGCCAACGAAACAGAGACCACAGAAGACAGTAAGAGTATACAGAACGGAATCTCCTAAGGTCCCGCGCAATATGCGTCCCCGTTCCCCGTCTCCGCACCTCTCCCTCGTTTTCGCCTTGAACACACTGCGCGGCGGCACGTGGCGGCACAAGAACGGGGGAGAGATGCAGGGACGGGGAACGGGGACGCATATTGCACGTAGGACATTCCATTCTGTATACTCTTACTTCTGTGCTGAGACTTTTCGCACGCTCGGTCATTATGGGTCCGATATCCAAGTAAGATTTTAGCTTGCCCGTTTGTTGTTTACTTGTTTGGGTCTAATCTTGTTAGTTCAATTCAAGCCACATTCCGTGTTTCGGTTGAGATGAAATTTTGTATGCTAATGTAAATCAGATGATAAAGCAATATTTTATTATAACAAGAAACTGATCTGATGATGCAGCCGAAAGATGGTTTTGAAACTCTGTAATATTTTCGTATCAAGCACTAAAAAGTAAGGCAGAGAACCGAGAAGTTTGGCGCATATTCCACCGACAAGAGCCACTAAGCTCTTAAATAAGAAGAAGAAGAAGTAATAGAACGACGCAACACCATCGAGTTTGGTGTACTTAGGCCTCACAATAAATGCTTGCAAGAAAAAAAAAAAATTTTTTAAACTTATTTCAGATGTTTTTAACAATAATTAATTTTTTAGCAAAAAAATAACAACTGTCTTTATTTTTTTAAGAGTTCCCTCCATATCTCCAAAGTCCTTCATCATATCTTCACCAAATTAAAATGGGACCAACTTAGTAGTAAAGGCTTTTAAATAAAAAAATAATCATCCAAATCGGTCCACAATTGGCGAAGATATCCTGTAACAAACATATAAAAAAAACACAGTCGCATTGATAACCTCCTCCTTTTTTTAGGTCGGTTAAAAATTATTCAAAATAGTTTGTTCAGTAGTACAATCACATTTTTCTGCGTGGCAATGGGAATCACTTTTAAGCATGGATATGCTTGTGTTAGTGATACCCGCTCTCTATATAAAAGTTTTAACAATTAATAAAATTGTATTAAAATACATAAGTTAGTAATTATATAAATTAAGTTACTTGGTAAGGGTAGATAACGGTTTAAATTAGATTATAAATAAATATATATATATATATGGCCAAATCAAATTGATTGAGCTGGCCCCAAAGTATGTATATTATAATAATAATAGTATAATAATAATTTAAAGGAATCATTTTCCTAATTGTAATGCCATATTAAAAATAAATTATTTTTGAGGAATAAGGAATTTCTTTTTTTATTCGGGTTTCGATCACTCCGTCCTCCAATAATATTGTTGGATCTATTATAATAATATGTAGATACATAATCATCATCATGTCTTTTTAACTCTCCACTGTATATTATATTTTATGATAAATACATACACATGTAAAGTGAAACGTGGTCAAACACCCAAGACCCAGGACAATTTAAAAGAGGCCTTTTTCCCCTGGTTGGGGATTGAACCCAGAACCTCCAAGTGACGGACTAGCGTGCTAATCAATACGCCCACGGAGGTCGTCAAATAATGTAAAATAATAAAATTTATTATATATTTTATAAAAAAACAGTATGACGCCACCCTTAGATATAGGTACCGTATTACCCGTGGTATTACAGTTACAGCAGATAGCGTTGCGGGCGGCGGTTACGGCTGTTTCTAACGTCGATCCGATGAAGATACGGGAATTATGTCAATGGCACTCCAAAGCTTTGTTTAGTAACACAATAGTAACATTCAAATCAACATGTATGGAACATTATATATTGTGCTGTTAATATTTCTTAAAATGGTAAGTTCTATCCATTTTACTAGGTTATGGTAAACCTATGGGTTAGGTTATGTTAGAACTGCGACCAACACACGCACGAGCCGAGCAAACGAAGCGAGCGTGCCGCGGTAGCGGCCGACGAGTGCTAGGAAATTTTTATCCATTTTACAAGGTTAAGTACATATTGAAATATGTTTTTATGAACAGTTTTATCGAAAACTTCATAGTTTGAACTGTTAGTTCGATATACCGTTTTTCTAGCAACAAAAACAATTTTAAAATATTTTTGAAACTGCAATGATATACTATTAGATTTCTTAAGAAAAATATATATTTAATATCGTGGAATAGTTTTCTGGAAAATTAAATTCGATGTCAAAAAAATCTGTATGGTGGTTTCCCTATTTCTCTTCCGTACCGCAGTGCTTGAGTTTGACAGAAACCCTTCCAGATCTCGCATCTTCCGACGTAAATAAATACAATAATGCAGACCTTGACGATGGCTGATTAAGCTTCAGGTCATATTTAAATTTAAAATGACCTCTAAATCTTTTGTATTAAGACTGTAGTCTTCGACCGTGGGAATTTTTTATTAAACACCCGGAGCTATATTTTCTATCTACATATACGCATTGCGCTGTATTGTATATGCACCATGGAGACGAATTTAGACGAATTCAGAAGCGCAGCGAGCGGTCTGCCTTATCAGCGTTTTCGTCCCCATATTTATTTGAGAATTTCGGAGAACTTTAAATTTTTCTATCTTTTTAGAAAAGATAAATTATTTTTATTTATTTATTGTACGTGTTTAAGCATGAATCAATATTGATATATGCGTATTTTTTATTTTTTAACCCAGTCGTATGCGCAAGAAATTCGACGACGTATTCGCTTATATTTTCTTCAAAGTTTAACCTTTTTAACTAAGTTTTTCTATGAAGTATTTTTTTTTATTAAAATCTTCTCATTCACTTTTTAGGATTTTCCTTTGTCTTTATTTATCTGTAATTTAAACTCAACTTCATGTTTTAAATTCCGTGTAAACAACAATAACATGAACGTCGCACACCGCAAAAAATCGAAACACGTCTCAGGTTATTTGGAATTAAACAAACTATTACAATGAAAATCAATAAATTGTCTAATTCATTTTTTTAAAACTTAAATAAACTTCAATTTAACATATCTTAACATATTGTTACTAAGATAGTTTGGCTCCAATCAGCTCCGAAAAAGCAGTCAAAATCATTAAAAATAAAGACTGGGCCCTTAAGTTAAATATGTCATCATTATCATCCGAACGTATTCTCGGTTGCATCGTCAGCAGTAACGCTTCAGGTCAAGGTCCGCTACCTAGCTTAGGTGATTTGACGAGGTTACTGGTTTTTACATAGGGCAACAGCTGCCGTCTGCCATCACGCTAAAAGTGGCCTGGGCCTTGCCGCCCTAGGCTCTGTCTACCTCGTTTGGGATAAAGACATGATAGTGTATCAGTATCAGTATCAACTGCCATCTGAATTTCGCTTCCTAAAGGGACCAGAACCAATCCTAGGATAGGTTTAAACAAACTGTAGATGGCGTTCGAGACCCACAGCTTTGCGTGCCTTCCGAAGTATGGAATCTTCTTTCTTTTGCCTGCCTGCCTGCAATATCCTTACCATACTGGAAAACTTTTCACAAAGTTTGCTTCCCAGTGGGATTTGAACCCACGCGACCTCCGGCGGAAGCTAAACAAAGCTTATAAACACCAATTAGACTTCTCCAACCCGTCTGCTGGCCAGAGAGAGAGGCGTGGAGAGTGCAGGCTAAATCCTCTGTTAGTTAAGAGGGTCGTGCAGTGGAGATTTAAAAACACATGATAATGATTATGTATCTACATATTATAATAGATCCAACAATGTTATTGTAGGACGCAGTGATCGAAGCCCGAATAAAAATATATAATTTCCTTATCCGTCAAAAATAATTTATTTTTAATATGGCATTAGGATTAGGAAAATGATTCCTTTAAAGCCTTCTCGAAGCACCTCCCTAATAACTCCGATTGATATATTTTTTATCAACAAAATTATTTCCGTCTTATCAAACCCGAGTCGGCTCATTTCCTTGTTTTTATTGCGTTTTTCTTATCCCGATTGATTTTATATTATTATCGGAGCAGCTTTTTTATGAATTTAGATGAGATCCTCCTTTTTTTAAGACGGTTAAAAATTAACGATATCTGTACATTGGCTGTGGAGGTGGTGGGGTTGCTATTTATCTCTGTAGTAACTTTTCTGATAAAATAAATTTATACTCGTAAATAAAATTCTCGTGTCACAATGTTAGTTACCATACTCCTCCGAAATGGCTTGACTGATTTTTATCAAATTTTTTATGCATATTCAGTAGGACTGAGAATCGGCTACTATCTATTTTTCATACCCCTAATCTACGCGGGCGAAGCCGCGGGCAAATGCTAGTAAATATATATAAATAAATATATAAGGAAAAATCACACTGATTACGCAAGCCTCAAAGCACAGAGTACATTATATATTATATACTGACACCCCAAAGTAAGTTTTTTTTAAATTGTGTTATGGGATACTAACTCAACGATATTTTATGATAAATACACATATAATAAACACCCAAGACCCAGGACAATTTGAAAAAGCCCATTTTCCAACTTAACCTGTCTGGGGATCGAACCCAGAACCACCGGATTAGCGGTCTAGTGTGTTAACCATTACGCCAGGGGGGTCGTCTATATATTGTATTCCTCCCCTCCTACATGCAGTGCGACCGAGTTTTTATTTATAGAGGTTACTGTCCAAGCTCAGTAAATGACGGTTACTACAGATATCATTAATTTTTAACCGAATTAAAAAAGAAATGAAGAGGTTGGCAATTCGTCGAAATCTTTTTGTTTTTCTTTATGTAGGTACTTACGAGTATGTTCCCCGATTACTCAGAGACGCCTTGACCGATTTGGAAAATTCTTCTTTCTGTTTGAAAGGGTATACACGTTTCAGGTGGTCCCATAGAAATTTAATTAAAATCGGTTGTCCGGTTTGTTTTTAAACGAAAATAACTAGAAAAAACGTCGGTAAACCGTTGGGACCATTGGGATGCATAGGTATTTTATTTGGAAAAAAAAAGTGGGAAAGCGCATCCCAGGCTTCAAAGCAGCATAGCAGTTCAACCAAGAATGCGATATGATGAAGAAGAAGTATGTAATATTTTCTGCTATCTATGCTTTACATGCGCAAGTACCATTGAGGGCTGAAGGCTGAAGGTTACGAAAGTTTGGCCTAAGCCTGACATTTTTGCTGGTTTATAACTTAGCTAACTTCATGAAATATTTAGGCCATGTATACCTTCGTGATAGTGCGACAATGTAGATGGAACTAGGCAATGTTCAAGGAACATTGACGTCAATTGCACAATTGCACTAGACTAAATACAGAAAAATCTAGAAGATGTTATTTAGGCGGTGATCCCACTGCACCGCGCACCGTCGCGGAGCGCAGGGCGGCAGATTTTAACATTGTATGCAAGTATCTCAATTTGTATATAAAACACGCCTAGACACACTGGAAACGCGTCAATGCGCAGGGGCTTGTTGAACCGCGCTTCGCGACGGTGCGCGGTGCAGTGGGTTTGCCGCCTTAGCAGATTAGATTTTGACACTGTCATTAGATATCGTTAATGGATGAGCGAGCCAGGTAAGTAAAATTCTCCGAGTCCATGCTCTAGAAAAATATATGCTAATGGGGCAGATATATCATTTTAGGTCTTGCGGCTCTAAGCAGACTAAGCTCTGGCCCGCAATGCCTAAGGGACACTTTCAGCTCGGTGATAGGCGTTAAGGTGGAAAAAGAAATCAAAACAGTCATGGGTTGCTAGCCTATTAACATGATTAGCATTTTCGCCCATTCCCTCGATCGGCTTTTACAATCTGCGCGGGAAGAGAAGCAGCTACACTGTAGGTTCATTCAAAGTTTTTCTTTTCTTCCAGACCAGCATAGAAAATCCGATATTTATATAAAAATAAATAAATATAAATATATAAGGACAAATTACATCCGGTGTAATTATAATAAATACAGGATGAGTATTATCATCATCAGCTCTTTTTTAGTCTCCAACGTAGAAGCACGACCCTCTCTGCACTACCAGAGCCATACTTGGCCAGAGCAGCCAGAGGATTTGGCCTACACACTCTACGCTGGCCAGACGTGTTGAAGAGATCTTATGGATGTGCGATAAGCTTTGTTTAGCTTGTATTTCCTAAGTCGCCTTCTACAACATCTACGGGGTGACTTGGAGTGGTCCTATTCTACTCTGCCGGGAACCACAGTGCAAATACAGGATATGTATCTATTTGTTTTGGCAGCCAGGTGTCCAAAGAGCATATTCAGTCCAGTACATATTCCTGTAATAAGACTATATCAGGGCAGTGGTTAAGGAAGGAGCGCTGCTCGAATATTCATGGATTACTTACATGACAGGCAGATCGATTCGAATAGCCTGGAATATCTGAATACTACTCATAGGTATTGACTGAGCCTAGGTCTTTATCAGTAATTTATTTTTGGACTTGTTTGTTCAATAATATATTACGTGGTCTGTATTATTTAATATAATAACAAATGTTAGAAAAAATTCAAAGATTTATTTATTTAAAACAATACGGTGGGAACCCTTATTATCCCTTAGAGTATCCTACACTCGTTATGGGAATGGTTGGATACTTTAAGGCCGTACCTGAATTTTCCGGGATCCAGTGCTGCCCCCATTTAAAATAAATCATTTCAAAGAAACCGGAGACTTTATTTAAAATTATCTACTACCTAGTCCTAGATAACCCTTCAAAGTATTTTATGAACTACTTTTTACAGTTTAAAGTGAGAACGTTAGAATTTTAAATAATGTCTCCGTTTTCTTTAAAATGATTTATTTTAAATGGGGGCAGCACTGGACCCCGGAAAATTTAGGTACGGCCTTAACCTTTAAGTTAGAAGTGAGGAGGGTAATGTTTTTATTGACTTATTTATTTAAAGATTTAAGAGGTGTAATATTTAATCCTAGATTACTGTCACGTTTAGAGTTGTACGACCTGACAACTATTTCCGCGCACGCAGGCACGAGTTATTCGTGGTGCCGCGAGGAAGAACAAATGTTCTCAATCAAGCGCCGTTGACTAAATGAGATGAACGAAGAGTATCCAGAGTTAGATTTATTTACATGTTTGCCGACAAAATTCGCAAATATTGCAGAGAAATGTTTTAGTTGTAAGTAAATAGTTTCTATCTTATATTGTCGCATTGGTGGAAAACTGTACGACAATGTAAAAGTTTGTTGTAATAATAAATAAATAAATAATAATATTTAAGTGCACATTCATGTCGATAGTTCTAGATAACTTTCCGTAGGCGGTCCCTCATTAAATCCAGTTAGATCCCCTCATTAGTCCCATCATCAGGTCTTTTGTAGTCTCTACTGCAAGAGCGCGGTCCTCTCTGTACTACCAGAGCTATATATTAGCCAGAGTAGTCAGAGGATTTGGCTTACACTCTCTACGCTGGCCAGACGGGTTTGAGAGGTCTCATTGATGTTTAAAAGCTTTGTTTAGCTTGTGTTTTCTAAGTTGCCTTCTTCGACATCCACGGGAAGACTTGGAGTTGTTGGAGTCCTTTTCAACACCGCCGGGACCCACACGGCTAACTCGGTCTCGGTTGCTAGCTGTTCTTTGCGCCTGAGACAAAGGATCTCGTAGAAGTCTATTGGCTCTCGCGAGTGTGTACAGGTATGATCTCGTCGAGAGCCTTCTCGGCCAAGACTCAGCGAGGGGCTCTCGGTGTGTACAGCCAGCATTACAAAGATATTTAAATGACTCAAAGACTATCAATGCAGTCGAGCTTAACCAATGAATATGCGAACAGAGCGCGTTCCTACTTGGTAATGTTATTCTAGCCGTCGTGCCTCCATTCCTGAGATGCCTATACCTAATAGTATGTCGCAGGTAAACAGTAAAAGGGGTTTTCCTTTAAAAACCGCTATACGAGTAGCATACGTTATTCGAGGTTTAGACATGTTTACTAGTCACATCTTTAAAGAACCCAGAGCCTTTCATCAGAAGACTCAAATGTCACTTTTAGCGTAAGAATGGACTTGCAGGTGAAAAATAATCTAAATTGTGGCAGGGTTACTAGTACAGGTTGTTTATAGGCCTAATTACAGAATAAACTTTTTAATTTTGAATTAGATTTTTTTTAAATTATGAATATTAAAATGGTTACAATATAATAATGATAAAATATACTTACTAAATTAAAACTAATAACTAAACTAAATGTCATAAGTATACCTAATAGTAGACATTAAATTATATAAAAGAGGGATCCTAAGTCGCTGCGCTCGCAGGGTAGGGTGCCCAAGAGGCTGGCGACATTGCCGCGTTGAATGGCCAGGCTTAATATATGGCCAAAATGCGCGCCAGCCCTTGGATCCCCTAAGGCGTCGATTAGGCGTGCTGAAATCTCCTTCTAAAGCTAGATTAGAATTGTTGAATTTCAGATATGATTTAGATTCCGCCCTCTTTCTTGATTGCCTTATACGATCTTTACAAAAAAGTGAGAAAGATAATATAATTATCTACCCATAATCTTAAGGATCACGTGTGGTTCCGGGTTAGAATAGGACCAGTCCATTTCTTCCTGTGGATGTTGTACGAGGCGACTAAAGGACTAACCACAAACATCTCGTGCTACAATTGCATTCCCAAGGAGGGTTAACGTCAAGCGGCGGCCCCTGTAAAACTTTTCGCACAAATACATTCCCAAAGAGGGTTGACGTCAGGCAGACGGCCGGTTGTAAAACTATAGCCAAATCATTGAAAGTGTTCCGGCTATTTCTTCTCCATTTTACAAGGTCTTTGGCATCATTGGGTGACCATTGACATGCGTATCATATTTGGAGAAGAAAAAGCGGGAAAGCGCACCCCGGGCTCCGAAACAGCACAGCTGAGGATGCAACCGGGAATCTTTTATTTTACTGGCATTAAAAACAATTAGATTTTGTTATAAATAAGTTACAATACATAGATATTTATCTAACTAAAACAAGGCCTGTGTCACTTCCCGTTTAGGTATCGAAAATGTACCTACATTATTACTATGCGCGCTACTGGCCCGTCGGGGTTATAAATTCAGTTATACGAATCGTATGTCTAGAGTAAGAAGAATGAAATTGGCCTGCAATGGATGTCTAGGTATGTAAACGAAAAGGTACTGAGTTCTGACGTGATCTAAATTAAACCGTATCGCTAACCACATTGAGTAGATATTTCTTTGAATTTATTTGTTGTGTGAAACTTCTGTACGTGAGTATTAGTCTCTATTCTGTGCTAAAACTAAACTAAAATTTAAATTTAAAATCTTAATGTTGCCCATGTGGCATGGTGTCAAGAACAGTGGCTGCATTCTTGTGCTGGATGGCTACTGAAATCATCTGCGTGATATATGAGCCAGTCATATTGCCACCAGTGGCGTCGATGAGCCGAAGAGTTTTTTTTTTAATAAATTAGACTTAGTTACTTTATTTTATACAATGTAGATGAGGTGATTCAAATAACTCAAAATGACTTTTTTTTTACTAAAAAGTTAATTGCATACAGGGCTTGGAATACCGTTAAAAATCTGGTAACGTTAATTCCGTCAAACGGCGTTAACGTTATCAGCAAAGATAACGTTACGCTGGGTAACGGTATTTTTCCCACTATTTACCGATACTCAGATAACGTTACCAATGATATTAACGGTAAAAGGTATTGTTAACACTGTATTTTTTTTTCGATATTTGACAGAATAAATTGATGAAAATTTGTCAAGTAGGCTACTACAGCTATTTATATAATATTTTACAAGTATTGAAAAAAGTATCGTTACTTATATCGTTAATTGATAACGTTATGAACTGTATTATCGATACCCTTTATAACGTTACCACGAAAATAACGTTATTTAACGTTACTTTTAGTGTGAATTTGGTATAGTTACCAAGCCCTGATTGCATATCAATCGACCTAAGATTATCGCGATATTACACTTTGCCCGAATCTACTACCACATCTATGTGTGGAGCAAGTTTGGATCTTGGTTTGGATATTGGTCAACAATCCTTAAGGCTGTACCTAAATTTTCCGGGGTGCTGCCCCTATTTGAAATAAATAATTTCAAAGAAAACGGAGACATTATATTTTAAATTTTGCTACTACCAAGTACTAGATCACCCTTCAAAGTATTTTATGAACTACTGTTTACAGTTTATAATGAGAACGTTAAGCCTTACTACGCACATTTGCCAAAAGTGGCCGTTTTTCGAAATTTAAATATTCATCCTACATTGAATAAAAAAATTGAGTTTGCCTTTATGCGCCTAGTACATTTGACAGTTTATAAGCGAAAACCAAATGCAAACATGATAAAGTAACATAATTGACAATGCCTTTGTATGTGTTAAAATACTGTAAGAATAATTCAAGAAACACGGCAATGTTTATAGAAATAGATAACTTTCCATTGGTAAGTAATCAGATTTCATTGATTAATAAACCGGCCAAGTGCGATTTAAACTCGCGTGGAGAGGGTTCCGTACAACTGATTGAATTCTTATTAGTTAGTTCTTTAGTTTTCCTGTAATCTACAAGCAATGAACTATATTTTGTATTTTTTTCAAATTTTAGGCTCAGTAGTTTCGGACATCAGGGGGGGGGGGAATGGTCAATTTTCGTCTACTTTCATGAATAAAATCAAAACTATTAATTTTACAATAATAATAAAAATATATATTTGAGACCCTCATAACTAGCCCTTTCATTTGATATATGACACAGTAAGTTTGGAAAAACTTTTTTTTTTATTTCCTAATTTGTCCCCCGAAAATGACCCTTATTTTAGAAAATATTTATTTACTTTGCACATATGTGTTTAGGTCATAGGATTACAACATTCTACCAAATTTCTTCGGAGCAAATTGGCTGTGACAGACGGACGGACAGACAGACGCACGAGTGATCCTATAAGGGTTCCGTTTTTTCATTTTTGGTACGGAAGATTAAAAATTAAATATACTTAATTAAATTAATTATATTCCAATCAGCAACGTATGCTGAGTGGAATACACTTTCAGTGATAACGTACTTGTTTTATGTAAAAATATAATATTGTCGTGTTAAACATTTAATTCTATGTGATAATCTGTTGTGTAATTTGTATCACTGAATAAATAAATTTTTCAGTTTCAATTTCAAATACGTATGATAAAATTCACGCTGCCATGTATTTAAAAATAGAACAGGGCCCAATGTTTGAGATACCTAGCTGGTCTACCTATATATTTTACTAGCTTTTGCCCGCGGCTTCGCCCGCTTAGACTACACAATATAGATTGTTTTTTTTTACACTGGGTTTGCAATTTATTAAATTCCAATTAATGGATTATTATTTTTTACTAACCACTAATTCAAAAATGTCATATGTCTCGCTTTAAAAATGACGAATATTCATACAAACTTGCAACCCCTATTTCACCCCCTTAGGGATGGAAATTCCAAAAGTCCTTCCTTAGCTCTCCTAGTCACAATCTAAGGTATCCAAATTTCATCTTCACTGGCTAAGTAGTTTCCGAGATTTTGTGATGAGTGGGTGAGTGATTTTCGCTTTTATATACCTATACGAGTATATACCTAGATGAAAGTGGTACTAGTAGGTACCTTTTTTCATCATACTGTCAAACTGTACCTGTCTGTCTGTCAAACGACTATGTCCAAACTTTAACTGCGTTATTTTTTACTACATGACTGCACTTTCAGTTCGGAGTGACTATAAAAATACATTTTTATCGCTCTATTCAATGAAAATTGATATTCAGGAGCGTGTGTTCTCGTATGTACAAATAAAAATATTTAAAGGTTTGCTTTTAGTAAAAACACAGCTTTTAAGTTGCAAAATGTAGAAAAAACGTATCAATATCTGCGCTGACGTATAACTTTTCTTTTAAAAAAAGAAAAATAACATTTCAACGGCAGCGCTTTCGTTTGTTCAATGCAAATAGATTATAATACAATCTAGAATAACTACGAGTAATAATCTAAAAAAAACAACATTGGGAAAAATAAACTTAATGCGATGAACATTAAGCTTGTAATGTAAACTTACGTTTCCAAAAATGTACCTAAGGTTATACCCTTTTCCGCGAACTGCCATTGCAATAACGTAGAAAGGGAGACCTATAACTTTAGATATCTTTTTCGGGAACGGCTTTGCCACTTCGTAAGCATTCTACTTATAGGTATATTGTAAACATTTTTTTTGGTTCAACTTCTTATTATTATTTCATAAACATTGTAACGCTTGAATATTTTCTAACATCATTGTGTCTGTTAATGGCATTAAGTTTAAATAAATTATTTAGTGTTATTAGTGGATGTTATTTTACTAACAAAAGCAATGTCACAGCACTAAGCTTGACACAATACAAATGTTCGTATACACGCGTCTGTGTGAATGAAACATAGGACTATCGAAGGTCGACACATTTTTGGCGTCTTTAATTCTGCCTGTTTTATTGTATGGTAGTTGTCAAGCTATCGGTAGATTCGTGGTAGATTCGCAGCGACAAACCTTTTTTTAATATCAGAGTGTGTAATTTTGTGATTATTTGAAGTTTGTTAACAGCATATTATAATTTTAAAGTTATTAATAAGTTATTAGAAATACATAAATAAATTAAACTAAAACCTTAGCGCTTGCGCATTTTAAGTGACACCAGGCGTCGTCCGCACTTGGATGGGTGACCACAAGTGGCATAGAAATTTACTCAAGCTCCTCCGTGCTTCAAAAGGCACGTAACGCCATTGGTTCCGGTTGTAATCATTAGACGGCAGTCGTCAAGCTATGTCAGATGCCTTTAGACAGCTTGACACACACACACGAAAAACAAATAATTGTCGTGTAAAAGTGCCTGCAAAGGCCTAATGAGTAGATACTAACAAAATAGGTAATTGATTATTATTATTTTTGGGTTCCGTACAAAAAATGAAAAAACGGAACCCTTATAGGATCACTCGTGCGTCTGTATGTCCGTCCGTCTGTCACAGCCAATTTGCTCCGAATCTACAGGACCGAATCAGGTGAAATTTGGTAGAATATTGTAATCCTATGACCCAAACACATGTGCAAAGTAAATAATTTTTTTTAAATAAGGGTCATTTCCGGCGACAAATTAGGAAATTTAAAAAAAAGTATATATGAAATGAAAGGGCTCGTTTTGAGGATCTCAAATATATATTTTTTATTATTGTAAAATGAATAGTTATGATTTTATTCATGAAAGAAGACGAAAATTGACCATTCCCCCCCCCCCCTGATCTCCGAAACTACTTGTAGATTACAGGAAACCCTGTAAGAATTCAATCAATTGTACGGAACCCTCTTCACGCGAGTTTAACACGCACTTGGCCGGTTTATTTTAATAGCATTAACAATGCTCGGAAATTTATCCAAATTCGGAAACGGAAATTTATGCACTCACGGCGTTAATGTGAGGGTCGTGGGTCCCACACGTGGCGGATTTTTTCATCACAAATTTTCAATTTAGATAAAATATTTGATTCTTTGATTCACACAGCAACCTGACGATACCGGTCGGAAATACTGAAGCTGTATTTACTGCAGCGATCCTTTATGTTATCGAGTTTCTCGGATTCGACTCCGCTATATATTGAAAATATATTGGATTTTCGCAGGACAATATATTGAGGATAATGGCCGCGAGCGATATATTTAGGTTGCATTTAACGAGTTTTATTCAGTTTCTATTTCATGAATTATATGATAGAGAACTGCGTTTTCTTCTTCATCTTAGCACGTCATCATCATCAGATCTTTTTTAGGGTTCCGTACCCGAAGGGTACAAACGGGACCCTATTACTGAGACTCCGCTGTCTGTCCGTCTGTCACAGGGCTCTATTTCTTGAATCATAATAGCTAGACACTTGAAATTTTCACCAATTATGTATTAGTGTGACCGCTATAACAACAAATACTAAAAATAAAAAAAGGTAAAAATGAAAGGGGGTCGCCATACATAAAACGTGTTTTTTCAGCGTTTTTAACTAGATCTTTCTAATGGCAATAACTAGATACATTAAATTTTCACAGATTATGTATTACTATGGCCGCTATAACAACAAATACTAAAAATAAAAAAAAAAGTTAAAAATTAAAGGAGGTCGTCATACAAAAAACGTGTTTTTTTAGCGTTTGAAAACATTGTACGGAGGTACGGAACCCTTCAGGTACGAATCCGACTCACATTTGCCCGTTTATTCTGTCTTCACTGTAGGAGCAAAACGCTCTCTGTACAACCAGAGCCATACTTGTCCAGAGCAGCCACAGGATTTAGCCTACACTCTCCGCGCTGGCCAGACGGGTTGAAGAGGTCTCATTCATATTATAAAATCAATGAGCTTTATTAAGCTTGTATTTCCTAAGTCGCCTTCTACGACATATACGGGAAAACTTGGAGTGTTTCTATTCTACTCTGCTGGAAACCACACGGCACCCGCGGATCTTAGCGCGTATGGTTGCATCCTCAACTGTGCTGCTTTGGAGCCCGGGGTGCGCTTTCCCGCTTTTGCTTCTCTAAATATAACATGCATGTCAATGTTCACCCAATGATGCCAAAGACCTTGAGAAGTGGAGAAGAAATAGCCGGAACAGTTTAAATGGGCTGGCTTTAGTTTTCTGACCGGCTGCCTGCCTGACGTCAACCCTCTTGGAATGCGTAGATATAAGTCCATGATATTAAACAACTTTCTCATAGAAACAAATATCGTTCGAAAATGAGGTTACGTAAAAGAAACGTATATAAACGTTAAAAAAAATATTTATTTCTCCGTCCAAGAAATAGCAGTAAAATGATTTTTTGTTAAAATTATATAAGCTACGTTTTATCTTATGATAAGGTTCCTGAAAATGGAGGGAGTTGACATACAGAGTCGACCCTAAATAGAAAGAAGCTGAGGAAGATGATGAAGGTTCCTGAAAATACACGCAAACGCAGTCGCGGATAAAAGCTTTCTACCAAACACATTTCTCAGTACAAAATCTTTTTCGCAACTCCTTCACCGAAAATTTCAAAACAATTTCATCATAACAAGCTAAGCTCTCGACAAACCGGTAAACTGGGGTTCCGTAACAAAATCCATCGTTATAAAATTCATCAAACTGCTGGCTCTAGCTGCTTACTTTGTACTGCATTATTCGTGGTACCTTCATAAAGTATACCAAGATTCAAAGTACTGGCACAACGAAAATTTCTCTAAAATTCACCGGAAGTTTAACAAATGATTTTCAACTTTAAGATAACTCCCATATGTTTCAAATTGCCAATAGATTATTCAGTTTGTGCTCTTGAGATCGATTCGCTGTTGCATTCGCTGGAAGTGAACCAATTTGGGTGATTTTGTTCAAGGCGCGTTTGGAGCCCGCACTCCGTCCTTCTAGCCAATTAAAAGTGTGATTTATCGCTTTCATACTGTAACTAGTTTCATAATGGATTTTCGGGAAGCTTCCAATTTTGCTTCTGCATTGGCTACTTGATTAAGGTGCAGGTGATTTGTACAACAATATTTTGGGTACCGATTTATTACGTATTCTTATATGAAAGTTGGTTCCGGTCTACCCTTTGGGTTGCGTAGGTCAGACGGCAGTCGCTCTGTGTAAAAACCAGTAGCCTCGTCAAATCATTTAGGTTAGGTAGCGGACCTCGGGCTCTGAAGCGTTACTGCTGAGGATGCAACCGGGAATATGCTTGGATGACGATGATGATGACATTTTATATGAAAGTTCTTAGTACTATATTTTTTTTTGTTTTACTATATGCCTATTGAGGAGGGTGGCCGGCCCATGGGAATTTGAGAAGTGCGTGTTGCTCTTTAGATCATATATTTATTTTGAATACGCTATGTTGCAACAAGTCAAATCAGATACTTTTTTCTTAACGTCATAAACAAACATTTTCTATGGGATTTGTACGAAATATCGATTTATGACGTCATAGTTCCTTGGAGTCAAATAGCGCTCTTAATATTTATTTTTGACCCGCCAAAACACCCAATTAAAAAAATCTATATGTTTGTAACATGCATTGGGGTAGGTAGACGAAAATATCCATGAAATGGGTTTTACAAAGCTGGCGGAGAAAAAAAGGTTGCCTTGAACATGATGGGCAGACTATTTCTCAGGGCATGACAAAAGTAAACGGGCAAGTGCGAGTCGGACTCGTACATGAAGGGTTCCGTACCACCGTACAATGTTTTAAAACGTTTCTTGCATGACGAACCTCTTTAATTTTTTACTTTATCTTATTTTTAGTATTTTTTGTTGTAGTGGTCATATTAATAAATAATTAGTGAAAATTTCAAGTATCTAGTTAATGCCATTATAAAGATCGAGTTAAAAACGGTGAAAAACACACGTTTTTTGTATGGCGACCCCCTTTAATTTTTTACTTTTTTTTATTTTTAGTATTTTTTGTTATAGCGGCCATTGTAATACATAATCGGTGAAAATTTCGAGTGTCTAGCTATTAAGGTTCAAGAGATAGAGCCCTGTGACAGACGGACAGACAGACAGACAGACGGACAGACAGACGGACAGACGGACAGACAGCGGAGTCTCAGTAATAGGGGCCCGTTTGCACCCTTTGGGTACGGAACCCTAAAAACTGGCAAACTGCCACCTCACATCGAGACATGGAAGTCTACAGAAATGCCATTGCTTAACAAAGTCTAAGTAACAATCGTTTATTTATCTTTGGATGTTTGTATCAAAGAGTTTGTATCACTCGATAATCCGCTCGATCACAACAAGTCAAATCAGACACTTTTTTCGACATGTCAAAACAAACATTTTCTGTGGAATTTGTATAAAAAACACAAACGTGACGACATATTTTTTTCGAGTCAAATAGCGCCCTTAATGTCAGTTTTTCTTCATTAATAAATCTAAAATAATGTTGAAAATGTATATGAGCAATGAGAAGTGACATTATTTTGTGACGTTTTATTTTATTTACATATTTTCATATCATTTCATAAAAAAAGAGAAAACCATAAATCCTGTCGAACAAAAATTTAATTCGTAGCTTAAACGAAATCAAGTATAAAATTAATGAGGGCTAAACTCGTTGATGCAAGTTTCCGATACTTATGAAAATTTAATTTGTTTAATCCGTCAGGGCTATCGCATCCGGTTTTTGCATATTTAATAGTGATGGATGAATTTAATTACGATTTCACTAGCTTTATTAATGGTTTAAATGAAAGGGCGAGACCGTTGTTCACACCGTTGTTTATGGGCTATCAAATTATAAACAACATTTTCTATAACTTTTGTTATAATTTGTTTTGAATCAAGAAGAGACATTTCAATATCGCATGACTTTTTTAGAATTGAGTTTTCTTGTTGGCTATAAGAGATCATATCATACAGATCGTAAAAGCCGATCGAGGGAATGGGCAAGAATCTGAATCATATCGATAGGCGTTGCGGTTAGCAATCCATCACTATTATGATTTCCTGTTTCCACCTTCATGCCCACCATCACGCTAAAAGTGGCTTGGGCCTTGCTGCCTTAGGCTCTGTCAGCCCCGTTAGTGATAAAGACGTGATAGTGTATCAGTATGTATAAGAGCTTATACAATAACTTTTCATACATTATCACATCCGTATACTTAATGGGGCACAATAACTTTTTGAGTTTTGTGGCTCTAAGCAAACAGAGCCTAGGGCCGCGTACCCAAAGGCCACTTTTAGCATGATGATGGAAAAATAAATCAAAATAGTAAAAAGTTACTAGCTGCATTCTGGTCTGGTAGAAAATAAAACGACGGGTTGCACTCCGGGAGTGCCGGCAGAAGTGAAAACTTGAATATTAACGTTGTGCATTTTTGATATTTTGGAATGGTTAGGGAATAATTTTGCACGAATTGCTTTAATTTATCAGTATAAAAGTACAATATTTATTTATTGCGCTATCGTACACAAACATAACAATTTATATTACATTAAAAAGTATATCTCTCAGCTAAACGAAACAGCAGGCGCAGGCATACATTTTCGCCGCGCCGTAGAAAGAGAGGGGGATACTTCCTCTCCTACGCCGCGCCGGCTGTCTACTCTCCATCCGTCTTACGAATTTTCGATCAGGACACGTGTCCTGACGCGAGTTTAACATTTTTTACCCATTACAAAAAAAGTGCACAACGCCAGAGCCATATATTAGCCAGAGCAGGCAGAGGATTTGGCCTACACTCCACGCTGGTCAGACGAGTTGGAGTGGTCTCATTGATGTTATTCTAAGTTTTTTCTTTTTTATTGACCAGCATGAAATAATCTTCAATTTTAAATCTTAATATTGTGTGTCAATGCCAAAGCAGCTTCTGAGCTAAAAGATCACACCCGCCAGCCCTGCAAAGTAAACAATCAACTCCGTTCAAACACCAAGTTTTCCTCTCGACTAGTTGAGAACCGCATTTTAACTTCCAGCAAACTGTATCGATCATAACTGAAATTAATTCTTTACTTATTAAAACTTCGGTGGTTTATCTGAAATGGAAATGAACCAGCACATTCCCGGCGTACAATACAGTACAGTACAGTAACGCTTTAGAGCCCGGGGTCCGTTACCTAGCATAAGTGATTTGACGAGGTTACTGGTTACGACGAGGTTAGGTCTGACTTTTGTAACCTAAAGGGTAGACGAGAACCAATCCTAGGTTAGATTTAAACAAACGCTAGATGGCGTTTGGGACACACAGACAGACAGCTCCACGGGCCTTCTAAAGCACGGAATCATCTTTCTTTTCGAATAATCAGGTGATTCAAGCCTGTAATATCCTAACCAGACTTGAAACAACTTTTCATAAAGTATGATTCCCCGTGAGATTTGAGCCCACGACCTCCGGATCACAAGGCAAACTCCTTGACCACTGGACCACGGAGGTTGTCATTTTGCTTTAGCTTCCGAATTCTTGGATTCAATTCGAATCGAGAAGTTAATTTCAAAATAACCAGTTGTTATATACTAAAGATCCCTTTAGTAGTAGCTTGCACTACTATAAGGATCATAGTAATTGTTAAGTAAAAAAAATGAAAATTTAAATTTTTAATTGAATAAAGGCTTTAAAAACTACATTTCACATTTCGAAATCCATTTAAGTAAAATCTTCTCAAAAATTTAAGAGACAGGCACGAAATAAGAACATTTAATGTATGTCCCAAGTGGATAAAGATATTCTCGAAAGAAAATAAAGTTTGAAACTTGAGAAATTGGAACATCATCTATTTGGCAAGACTTTGGTGTTTTGAAACTGCCATCCAAGTAAATAATATTTGATATATTACTTTGAGAGTTTTAAGGCTCTTTCACATAGTGGTGGCACTGTTGAACTATGATGCTCTTATCTTTGTGAATTTTTACTTTTTTGACAAACTGAAAACTATGGGTCCTTATTTTTGGATAATCTACAAGACGGACTAATTAGAACAATACTTTTCTGATCCTGTGGTCACCTCTATTGGTACTAAGAGCCCGGTCAAATTAAACAAAAAAATGGGTGTTAGGTTACAATAATTAACACCCTGCCTGCATTGTCTGTCTGTCGCCAGGCTATATCTCATGAACCGTGATAGCTAGACAGTTGTAATTTTTACAGATGATGTGTTTCTGTTGCCGCTATAAAGGCAAATACTAAAAACAGAATAAACTAAATATAAAAAGGGGGGGGGGCTCCCATACAACAAACATGATTTTTGAGATTTGGTGTGATGTATGGGGGCCCCCTTAAATACTTATTTTATTGTAATTAAATTATTTATTGTTAAAGTAAAACTAAATATTCGGTGAATATTTCAAGCGTCTACCTGTTGCCGTTATTAATATCGAGCAAAAAAACGGAAGAAATCTCTTCCAACTTTTTGTATCGTTATATCTCAGAAACGGTGACGAAACGGTTATAGATAATTATCTGATCTTTAAGTTTGTCTAAACTAATTTTATGATAACATTTACCGTTTTGCTGAAAATTGCGAAAACCCGTTTCTGTGACCTTTGGCCCCCAGTAATTTTTTTCCAGGTATCGGATCGATGAGGACTTTTTAGATTTAATTTATGATGGTGTTTTGAACAATCCTACCCACTTTCAGCTGGGTGCGAATTATTTTAACCTTTTTAGCGCAAGAAATAAAAGGACATGCTATACTAAATAAATAATTAAATAATAAATAAATATATAGGGACTAATCACACCGATTGAGCTAGCCCCAAAGTAAGTTTTTTTAAACTTGTGTTATGGGATACTAACTCAACGATACTATATTTTATAATAAATACATATATAGATAAACACCCAAGACCCAGGACAATTTGAAAAAGGCCATTTTCCAACTTGCCCTGGCTGGGGATCGAACCCAGAACCTCCAGATTGGCGGACTAGCGTGTTGACTATTATACCACGGAGGTCGTCACTAGACACTTACTAGACCACTACATTCATATAAAATTATTAAGAAGTAAATTAACATGATTTTGACGTATATTTTTTTTACAATAACGGTACTAATTTTTTTAATCACTTTTCAAAATGTATGTATACTTGTATTACAAATTTATAACAAATATATATGTTTGATATAGAGTCAAAAAAACAAGTAAAACAATCTAGTCTAAACAAAACCTCCGTGGTGTATGGTTAACACGCTAGTCTGCTACTCCGGAGGTTCTGGGTTCAATTCCCAACCCGGGCAACAGCCTTTTTCAAAACGTCTTACGTTATATAAGTATGTATTTAATATAGTATAGTTATGTTAGTATCCCATAATACAAGTATAAACTTACTCTGGGACTAGCTTAATCATTGTGATTTCATCATCATCATTTCAGCCGCATAACGTCCACTGCTGGACATAGGCCTCTCCCGGGGATTTCCAAAATGACCGATCTAGAGCGGCTTGCGTTAAGCGCTTTCTAGCGACCTTAGTCAGATCGTCTGACCACCTTGTGGGGTGGGTGTCCAACGCTTCGCTTGCCAGTACGTGGTCGCCATTCGAGAAATTTTCCGCCCCATCGGCCATCGGTTCGTTGCGCTATGTGTCAATAATACAAATGTAAACTTACTCTGGGGCTAGCTTAACCATTGTGCTTAACTATTTATTAAAAAAACTAATTTTAGTCATTTTCGACTCGATAACAAGAAATAAGAAAAAGATTTTAGTAAATTTCCCAAAACTAAAACCTCCATTTTGGCAACAAAGCCACTAATTCGCCCAGCCGTTCTGGGCCCATTTGTTTGTAATCAAAAAAGGTATCCTATTCATTGGATAAACTCATTACGCCGTAATGTTATTAGCAGACACATTTGATCCGAACGGCTACTCCTTAATCTACGTTCAAAGTAAATCACAGGAGACATCGAGATCTAATTGTATTCGACTTTTTAGGGTTCCGTACCCAAAGGGTACTAACGGGACTCTATTATTAATACTTCGCTGTCAGTCCGTCTGTCCGTCCGTTTGTCACAGGGCTCTCTTGAACCGCAATAGCTAGAAACTTTAATTTTTTACCGATTATGTATTCCTGTGGCCGCTATAATAACAAATACTAAAAATATGATAAAGTCAAAAATAAAGGGAGTCATCATATAAGAAACGTGTTTTTTTCAGCGTTTTAAATCATGTACGGAGGTACGAAACCCTTTGTGTCGTGTCCGACTCGCACTTCACCGGTTTTTCTATTTATAGTAGTTCCCTTTATTTGTCTATCTTTTGAATTGTTTTTTAGCGATAGGTTTTCTATTGTATCGGACTTATCCAGGAATTATTAGGTCATGATTAGGTAATTGTAATAATTAAATTATAAATAATTAAATTATTAGGTAATTATTAGGTAATTGTAATATTTTGATTTATTTGTAACTAGCAGTTACTATCCTTGCTGGTCTGGACGAAAAGTAAAAATTTAAAAAATAATGTACCAGCTGCTTCCCTTCCAGCGTAGGACGTAAACGCCTGAAAAGAATCATGTTAAGGTAAGCTGCTGTAAGGAATCACACAATTTTCCCAAGACAAAATACATTGTATGTGTTAATTTAGGCCTTTTTTTAATAACCAAAGAATCAATATTCATAAAACAGCGTTATTAAACTTTGTTTTTCTTAGTTACGTGGACATAAAAATGCCTTAAGAGTCCCCTTTAGACTTTTCCATAAAATCGTCTACTTTTATTTTGAAACTAGCTTCTGCCCGCGGCTTCGCTCGCGTCCTTTCTTAGCGGATGCCTACGTCATAACATCTACTTGCATGCCAAATTTCAGCCCGATCCGTCAGTGGTTTGGGCTGTGCGTTGATTGATCACTAAGTCAGTCAGTCAGTCAGTCACCTTTGAGTTATATATATTTAGATGATATGACAGATTTCAACAGTATTTTGTATTGTATTTTTATATATCAAACAAATTTTATATATCTAGCCATATAACTATTATGCGAAACATGGATACTGAATAAAAAAGATAGTGACAGGCTGGCAGCTTTCGAGATGTGGTGCTGGAGGAGAATGGAAAAGATTAGTTGGACGGAAATTAAAACCGTATTTAATGTAAAAAAAAAAGTATTAGAAATAGTAGGAGAGAAAAGATGACTGCTGGGCGAATAGAAAATAGGAGAGGGAAAATGATTGGTCACTTAATACGACATGACTCCTTATTTAAAAACATACATACAGGAAAGATAAAAGGTAGAAGAGGTCCAGGACGACCAAGAAAGAGCTATGTAGACCAACTGAAAGAAAAAGCAGGGGTCATGTCATATCAAGCACCAAAAAGTAAGGCAGAGAACCGAAAAGTTTGGCGCATACTCCACCGACAAGAGCCACTAAGCTCTTAAATAAGAAGAAGAAGCCATATAACTAGTTTTCCACACTCAAAATATGAACTTGGAAGAAAATCTAAGGGTGTAAAGGTTTTCTATACCTACTGATGGTCAAATATGATATGATACACTAAATTATCTTTCAAGTTCACTTTTTGACTGTGGAACACAGTTATATGCCTAGATGTATGTAAGACATGTCGTTTCAAAATAAAAGCTAGACATTTGCATGGGAAAGTCTGACTATGTCTAGGGTAAGGGGACTCATATCCCGCGAGCACTCGCGCCCTAAAAATTTACACGAGCACTCGCGTGTAGAGTATTTCCCTCACATTTTTAAGGCAGTGAATTTTTATCTAAAACATAAAAACTTTTAAATTATTTTATTATTCTATAATAAAATAACACTGTTTGATAAAATAAAGTAGTTATTTTATGAATACAACGGTTTAAATAGTATCAAATTTTAATAACGTTAAGAATAGCCACAGCCCTCAGAATTGGGTGTGATATTTGTGAAGAGCACCAGTGCATCTGCGGGGCTGTTGTGGACGTCAAAGGGTATCATGGCTTGAATTGCATAAGATGCGTTGGGAGATATCCTAGACATCATGCATTAAATGATATTATCAAGCGAGCGATGGTAAGTGCTAACATTCTATGCGTTTTGGAACCTTCAGGCTTAAGCCGTAGTGATGGGAAACGGCTAGACGGTTTAACTTTAATACCGTCGTAGAGAGGTAGGTGCCTGATATGGGATGCTACATGTGTAAGTACTTTTGCTGCTACACACTTAAAAGACACTATAAAAACAGCGAGATCGGCAGCTGATAACGCAGCTAGGCTAAAACACAGTAAATATGCGTGTTTAAACCAGCTTATATATTCGTTCCAGTAGCATTTGAGATCACGGGCTCTTGGGGATTGGAGGCAAGGGAATTTATAAAAGAGTTGGCCCATCGTATTTCAGAAAGGTCAAATGATACCCGCTCGGCATCGTATTTGGCTCAAAGGCTCTCTATAGCCATTCAAAGGGGAAATGCTGCGAGCATTATGGGGACCTTTGGGCCGGGTACGAGCCGTGGGGGTCTTTTAGACTAATTCGAAATAGGTACCTATATAGTTATTAGATTTGACGAAGCATGACATAAATCCGCCACATAAACATTGTGGCGGATTTATTTCTGTAAACCTTTGATGAAGCATGTTGCTGATATACATTTGCACTTTTTTGACGAAGCATGTTGCTGAGGAATATTTGTAACAATTGGTAAATAAAAGATAATGAATAAATAACAGATGTAGGTGTTTCATTAAAAGTCACTACATGCACCATTTGGAGAAAAATACTAAAAATAATTCTTTAAAAAATATTTAAAAGAAAATATACATACTTAATCTTCATCAAATGCACAAATTTATGCGTGATAAACAAAAAGAAAAATAAACACCTTCCATCAAATTTTCGTGCAGGCAAAACACGTCTTTTTGTAGCTTGGACTTTTGGTTTTCGGGCTAAGTAATAAAAATAATTTCCATGTTAAAATTAAGAAAATTTTACTTCATATTTATCTAATAACTATTCTTTATCAGTGTGGTGATCATTGTGCTCACTTTATCCGTTGCTTTTAATATAATCGACCTAAAAAGACAGTACTTCAATATTTTTGTAATAATCCTTCTTGATAACAAGAAAACATTTGTTATATTTTTGTATAAAAAAAATATAGGTAGTATATATTGCTTACTTCATTTATATTTGCCCATCATTTAATATAAACATGACAATAAAACCTTTATTTTAGTCTAATTAGTCATTTTATCTAGCGCTCGCTCGCGCGATGAGCAAAACCCCGCACGACAAGACTTTCACACGTATTTGACGGGGGAAGTATAAAACTCAGCTATACGGGGAATCGAACAAATGCGTACTTCTTTCACTTAATGCCACCTGTTTTAAATTTACCGTAAGGGAAAGCTCATAGCGCGAGTGCTCGCGGGTTAACTCGTGTAAAATACTCGTAACTTTAGCAAATGAAAATCTCATTTAATTTTACACTGAGTGTTGTTTCAACTGCAGAGGATTACAGGGTGTACCACAAAAAGTTAGCGATGCATCACTGTAAAACTAAAAGAAAAGTTCGCGATAGTGGCGCTCAAAAGAGAAACAAGTAAACAACTTTAGCTACTATTTGGGGAACAAATGGCGCCGCTCCAGCGTTCTCAAAGAGAATTTACGGGATCGAGTTTGCTACGTGCGACTTGATTTTATGTAAAATTTATTTGGAATTGTGAAATAGGTTTTAAGAAGGTCACATTTGAATTTCAATGAGAAATCTTTTATCTTAGGATATTTATAATATCTCTGAATGAAAGTCACGTTCAAAAAGTTTAGTTAGAAATAACTCAATAAGATTAATTATATTTTTAAACTATCGCGTTGCATTAATATTTAATTAGTGCATGCATTAGGTAGTTGGAGAATGAAAAATATGACGGTGGAAGAAGATCACACCGGGCAGAAGGAGGCGTAGGCGTCATTGCTGTTTCAGTCAAGCTGGGACCACGTTCGGTGAAACCCGAACGAAACGACAGCAAAATCAATAAAATAATGTATGATTATACCTTACCTGCCTCTAGGCAGGTAAGCCCCAACCCGCATCACGATTAAAAACATTCACACGCGCCACATTCGCCCTGATGACGACCTCTGGATAAGGTCAAAACATGTCGGCCAGTAGTAGATTTTTACGTGAGTTACCTGAATGTAACATATAATAATGTAATTACTGTTGTCACTAATACATAGTCATAGAGCTACGTCTGATGCCTTAAGGCAGCTCAGACATCAGGTTTAGCTATTAACACACTAGTTAAGAGAGAAATAATGATTAACAGCATAATATCACGACTTGACTTGACTGCTTCCGCAGTCCAGTGGTCAAGGCGGTTGCCTTGTGATCCGGAGGTCATGGGTTCAAATCCCACTGGGAAGCATACTTTGTGAAAAGTTGTTTCCAGTCTGTTAAGGATATTGCAGGCTTGAATCACCTGATTATCCGAAAAGAAAGATGATTCCATGCTTCGGAAGGCACGTAAAGCCGTTGGTCCCGAACGCCATCTAGCGTTTTTACCTATCCTAGGATTGGTTCTGGTCTACCCTTTGGGTTGTGGAGGTCAGACGGCAGTCGCTCTGTGTAAAAACCAGTAACCTCGTCAAATCGCCTAGGTTAGGTAGCGGAGCCCGGGCTCTGTAGCGTAACAGCTGACGATGCAACCGAGAATACGCTCGGATGATGATAAGCATATTATGACGACATAATTAGACGATCGTAGATTGTGCTTCAAGGCGAAAAGGTAATATTTTTAAGGTGAGGGCGCTACTTTAAATCCAGAGCAAAACGAAGCATTCCACAGTAGAATATTACGAGCGTAGGTAGTGATACTACGGTTAAACACTGAGTGAAGCATTCATGTACCTATATAACCCCGAATTGGAAATATTTCCGTACCAATAATTTGAAAATACATTAGAATACCTATAAAGGAAAGAAAAATACATACATATACATAATCTGGGTTTAACAGGCAGTCACTAATCTTTATTTGAAGTCGTTATTATTTAAAAAATCTTATGAAGAAATCATTTCTCGAAGAGCACAACCTTCTTCCTACTACTCATCGTTGCGAATTGTTCTATGACGTTTTCGTTGTACGTGGTTCTGTATATTTTTATAAGTCAACTCAGTGTTCACTATCATTTATTTATTTAATTTATTTCACTATAAAATTAATGTAATATTACGTAAAATTTTAACGCTAAGCGCTGTCTACCAGAAGACACCTTTAGGACTTTTTGAAAAAGCGATAAATGATTAGCCTAAACTTAAGTATTATTCTCCTTTATACATTTGGCAATACAAAAGATCTAACACTTATACATTTATCGTAATACGTGTCTGCTATAAAAGTCTAGGCACAATGTGTACATTACACAATACATTATAATTTATAACACAATTCCTTTTACAAATAAGCAACATACAAATGAATAAAAAAGTAGACAACATAAAAACATCGACTTTTGAACCCAAATTGTAACAATGCAGTAACAAAATTAACCAAATTAATAGTTTCCCCCGAGGTCCCCGTCAGTAACTCATCTTGTCTGTGGTTACCCTGAAAGCCTTTTAGGCTCGTGTAGGACTTACGTATTCAGTACCACATAAGTGGACATAAGGTCGCGTAATTTGCCACGCAATTTGTTTGGGTTAATTCGACATGGACCTTGCAATCAGATGGGTGTATGTAATCCTTATCTAGTGAATGTGGTACACTATCACGTCTTTATCCCTAACGGGGTAGACAGAGCCAAGGGCGGCAAAGCCCAGGTCACTTTTAGCGTAATGGTGGGCATGAAGGTGGAAAAGGGAAATCATAATAGTGATGGGTTGCTAACCGCATCGCCTATTCATATGATTCAGATTCTCGCCCATTCCCTCGATCGGCTTTTACGATCTGCACGGGAAGAGAAGCAGCTGGTACATTCTATATTTTTTCTTTTCTCCCAGACCAGCAAAGAAGAAAGTGAATGTGAAATACCCAATTTATTATTATACACGCTCTCTCAATTTTTACAGCCTGTTTTTTTGTGTCCCCACAGCTGGGCAAAGGCCTCCCCCTTTATGAATGAATGAATGAATAGTTTATTTTTCAAGTAACATGACTCATTTTGTAAGTAATGCTTACAGACTATGGATTAGTAAAATGTGGGTATCACATTAAAAAAACATTATAGAGGCCACTCCTGCACCACTCCCTCCGACGTGGCGCAGCAGTGGTTACCATCACCGCTTGCCCCCATCCCCTTCAACCAAATTCGCTCCTGGATCAAAACTAACACTAACAATGAAAAACAACAAGCCTGGAACACCCTAGGAACATGTCGGCAAGCAAGGGAAGCCATCCCAGAGTGTAATCCACGGTACTCACGCCGACTACTCACACTTCCAAGGGTAAAGCTCAAAAAAATGATAGGCTTACTAACAGGGCATTGTACTCTAAACAAACATCTATTTATTATAGGCATAACCGACAGCCCCCTATGCAGAGGCTGCATGGAGGCAGAAGAAACAGCAAAGCACGTGATACTGCAGTGTCCGTGCGTTGCATCAACAAGAGAGGAGTACCTGGGATCTCCAAGTACGCTGACGGACGCGTGCAGCTCACCCTCTGCATTGCTCCGCTTCCTCGATGAGTTGGGCTGGCTCGAGTGACAACGAAAAACAGCCCGCAAAAAGGGTAGACACAGAAAAATGTCGATGCCTCCCTCACGTGCAAGGGGCCTAAAAGAAGAAGCCTAGGCGCGGAAAATTGCCCACGGAACCAGGTGAACCAGGTGAAGCAGTGGTTACTTTATCCCTGTAAAAATATGAGGTGCCTGTCAAACACAAACTCAAGAGTACTGCAGCTTTGACCACGCGAGCAACGCCACAGGTAAAAGCTAGTGTGAAATAAAATTAATTAAAATATTCACTTGCATACAAGAGGAATGCTTTTGACATGGAGTGCTGAGCTTATGCTCGATGATTTGGAAACGGCAATCTAATTTTATTCCGAGCCAATAGTTTCAATTAGCGACCTTTTTGTCCATACCGTCAAGCTTGACCCGGCACAAACCTGCTGGAAATTATTGCCGAAACGCACGGGAAAAACGTTGCGGAAAATTACTTGTGTTTTCTGGACGGAAATATTTCCAGATGTAGATGGCATAACCGGAAATTAGGTAGGTAATGTTGTATGTAGCTAAATTGGCATTCTCTTCCCTAACCGAGTGTGGTCTCGGTTGCATCACAGAATAAATAATACTAACGTACAAAAGTCTCACTCAGCAAATAAATTCAAAGAAATATCTACTCAATGTAGCTAGCGATATGGTTTAATTTAGCTCAAGTCAGAACTCAGCACCTTTTCGTATAGATACCTAGACATCCATTGCAAGCCAATTTCATTCTTATTACTCTGGACAAACGATTCGTATAACTTAATTTACCACTCTGAGAGTAATATTTTCGATACCTAAACGGGTAGTGACACAGGCCTGCTAAAACTAAAGCTGCACATGGTATGGCCTCTGCGCATAGTAATAATGTAGGTACATTTTCGATACCTAAACGGGGAGTGACACAGGCCTGGTCGCATCCCCAGATATCGTGTTTTGGATTGCTTGGTCACTTATATACAGGCATAAAGCAACAGTTATAGTAAAAAACAAAAATAGGAGTCGGTCCATGTAAAAATACTATGATTTTAGTTAGAAGTCAGTAGTCCCTTTAGTCTTTCCTAAAATATGGTGTTCCTCAGATAAGACTTTAACTGCCTCAAACGAGAGAGCGATCTCTCGGAAAGTAAGGGAAAGAGTTGCTTAGAAATTTAAATGACCACAAAGTGTCTATTTCGGGGACAGGGTCTAAACACCCAGATCTCCCGCTCGGTACAGGTTTGACTCCACTTATCGTCGCATCCTCAGCGGTAACGCTTCAGAGCCCGGGATACCTAACCTAGGTGATTTGTTACTGGTATTTACACAGAACGACGGCGTCTGTGTTTCCTAAGTCGTTCTACGACATCCATGAGAAGACTTGGAGTGGTCCTTTTCTACTCTGCCGGGAACCACATGGCGACAAACAGTATCCTTTGGGTTAATTCAGACAAACTGAGAAAAACCCAAATATTTCACATTTAAAATAAATAGAAATAAAAACTAGCGATAACAACCAGCTTGCAAAAACATTTTATTTCGACCAACAGGCATTTACATTGGCCCATTACTGGAAATATATCAAAAAATAATTTTGGTGAGAGCGCGCTTGTACGCAGTGCGAGCAACCTATTAAATAAATTGATGTTTCTAAAAAATGTATCATTGCAAGCCTTTCGACGTAAAAGAAGTCTGCAAAAGTGAAAACATTCCATGTGTAGACCAGAATCTATACTATAGATCATACGCATAAGTGTAAATCTGTATATACAAAGCCCATCAGGCTGGATAGGTTTCTTTCAGCGTATCTTCCCGGTAGTGGTCGTTCCGAAACGCTAGTAGTTTGTAGAATTTGTAATAAAAATAATTAAAAAAAAATTCAATAGTGATGTATCCTACATTGCGTAATTTTTTTTAACTTTGACTTCGACCTACAAAGCGAATGGGACATTTTCATAGAAGGTTTTATTTATTTATTTATTTAACTTCATTACAATAAATGTAAATGGCGGACTTAAGGCCAGGGGCCTTTTCTACCAGTCAACCAACAGGTGATGCTGAGAAAGTAGTCAAATTATAGAAAGGTTTGTTGTTTTAGTATCTTTGGATTACGTACCTACTTGAGGTCATCAACATCAGCATTAAAATCACCGCAAACAATTAATTTCTTTTTACTAGTTGAACAGGACATAGGTACCTGGTCCATTGCTTTTAAAGAACTTTCTCAGTTCTAAAGTCTCTATTAGCTCGTACGGTACATACTCCTAATCAATAAATTCTTTTTTAAATTTGAATTGTTGATTCGGAGCCCGGGCCCTAATTTAATGAGTTTGCTATTTCTATATAGGTTCATTGCTATTTAGTATTTTCTTTTGTTTACGCAATGCAATATCACATGGAGAAATAACGTCCCGTGAGTGTTGGAACATCGGAACAAGAACTCCTACAGGATTAAGTAAGTATACCTCGCTCTCATTTGTCACTCAAGAAAGGGCTTTGAAAGGACTCTATTGTTTCGAGACTAAAATCAGAGCATAATAACTGACAGTACTACATCCGTCCGTTGGAATTAATTCAATCCTTTAGTAATAGTCCGTTTGGGTTTACCCTTTGTTGTGTACAGTTGACGGCAAAAATTGATTAAATCTAGTTCATAGTTGATTACTGAGGGTACTTCAATAATAATTCAATTTTTAACAAAAACAACAACCGACTTCAATTTTTTTAGGACTTTCTTCCATATCTCCAAAGTTCTTCATAATATCTTCACCAAATTAAAATGGGACCAACTTGGTAGTAAAGGCTTTCAAATAAAAAAGAATTATCAAAATCGGTTCACAATTGGCGAAGATATCTGGTCACCTGATGAGGTGACCAGCTTGTTCGTTTGCCGTCCTATGACATAAAAAAGCCATATGATAGATGACTAATAGGAACCCTGTAATAAGACCCCAACGAGTTTGGGCTTATACATTTGCCTTGATAAGTACTTAGGTTACACAATATTTTTGTATTATTATGTGTATTATTTGGTATAAGTATGTAATTATTTAATTATTTTGCGCCGCAACGAATTATCTGTTTATCTCTATGGTTGACTGAGAGAGAACGCTTTTAGCGTTAAGGCCGTACCTGAATTTTCCGAGGTCCAGTGCTGCCCCCATTAAAAATAAATCATTTTAAAGAAAACAGAGACATTATTTAAAATTTTTTAACTACCAAGTCCTAGATAACCCTTCAAAGTATTTTATGAACTACTGTTTTCAGTTTAAAGTGAGAACGTTAAGCTTTACTACTCACATTTGCGAAAAACGGCCACTTTTGGCTAATGTGCGTAGTAAAGCTTAACGTTCTCATTATAAACTGTAAACAGTAGTTCGTAAAATACTTTGAAGGGTTATCTAGAACTTGGTAGTAGCAAAATTTTAAATAATGTCTCCGTTTTCTTTGAAATGATTTATTTAAAATGGGGGCAACACTGGACCCCGGAAAATTCAGGTACGGCCTTAAGTCCGCCAATTGTAAGACAATTCCATTGTGAAAAATAAAGTTTAAAAATATAAATAAATAAAAGCTTTTAGGAAAAACATTTTTTAATAGAATACTTATTGATGTAATAACTCTTCCTCTAGTTAGATAGTCATTGTTAATTAAATAATCAAGGTATGTTTACAAATAAAATATAATTTCATAATTTCACGTACATTGAACGAACATATTTAATCATATAGTAACCAACATTCGCTGTTGACTGTACTGTGTTGTGTATCTTAGATTCGGGTTGTTGTCAGTAAACTCGATATTGGGTGGGATTCTGTTTATCTTTTGAACAATTTCATGCTAAGGTCGCCTTTCCTACCTTACGAATCCGAAAATTCTTTATACATTTATCGTTTTCAGATTTTCTTTATGTTCATCTCTTGTCCATAAAAGAATAATTAAAAACTGTTGCGGCGATTTTGATGTGGTTTTAACTAACTTGTAGAGCATTTTTACTAAAAAGTTTATATGTACGAGTCAAGGAAATCAAAACTGTGACTGCATTGCCTATTAAAATAATTCCTCTAAATTGACACATTTTTATTTCATTGGTTTATACGTTCTGCCCAGAAAAAAAGCAACTGTTACATTTTATTTATTTTACATTTCTCCGGGACCAGAATGACGAGTTAAAAGAGATATAATATATCTATTCAATATTTAAGCCACCAAGCGCTGAGCTACTTTTTTTAATTTTCCAAGATGGCCGCCAATAGTAGAATGCTTCTGATTTTACTGAAATTCAAATCCAAGAGTTTTTTGGGTCGCGGAATTCTAATCGATATTTTTTTTTTGAAGTCAAGATGGCGTCTTTGAATTTTAACTTAATTCGTTCATAACATTTTTTTAAGGCCAATTACCTCCCATATGGTAAAAACAAAAAAACCCAGGCCCCCAGTCCCCGGCAGCCCTGCTATTCCTGACTCCGGTAGCGGTCATGGTAACGGCGGGGCAGGGGGTGCGAAGAATCTCCGGCAGAGATCCGGCTACCACTCCTGTCGACGACTGGCCCTGGTAACACACAACATACGCACTTTGAGGACAGACGAGAAACTAGCTGAGGTGGAAGAGGAAATAAGTAGGTTACGGTGGGACATTGTAGGGTTGTCTGAAGTCCGAAGAGAGGGCGAGGGCACGACAACCCTGAAGTCTGGTAACCTACTCTATCACCGGGAAGGAGACCAAAAGAAGTCCCAGCATGGTGTCGGGTTTCTCGTCCACAGGTCCCTCATAAACAACGTCATAACCATCGAGAGTGTTTCTAGTAGGGTAATATACCTGATACTCAGAGTATCCAAAAGATACTCGCTGAAGGTCATACAGGTATATATGCCAACTGAGGATCACTCCGATTGTACGAGCGAGCTCCTACATTCGCATTTATTTGTATTATGCTGACAACACACAATTGTTTACTCGAACAGTGGCAATAAATTAGTCATACGACACACACGCGTCACTCGTTTCTTTCAACATTCCTCTAACATTTTCAACATTTTTACATCTTTAACGCTGCTTCAGACTCTAACATTAAATGTGGGGCTCCTGACCTCACATTTTGGTCCTTCGAGCCGGATAGTGAAATTCTGTGTTTTTTTGTGCTGTTTCTGTGATTTTGCGATCGGTCTGATAGGTCTCCCCAACGGGTCGCCCCTGTCAGATTGAGACGGCGCTCTACGATTACAGTGCAGTGCAATTGAGTATACACGGAATTCCGGAGATCTGGTGCAACGCAGTATCCAACATCGCTCTACTGAGTTAACAAACAACATCTTAACATCGAACAACATACCGAAGTATCTTCATCATGGAAGTGCTCCTGGAACGACAACATCAGATTGCTGAGAGTATTTCGAAGATCTTCACCAACTTTAAAAAGGATTCTGCAGTCCGCAAGACTTCCAAATATCTTAAAACAAGATTGGACGCCCTTGAAAGCTTATGGGGTGAGTACGAATCCAACGACACTCTTCTACAACAAGAAGAAATTCAAACAGCTGCTTACTACATTAACAATGAGTTTGAAGCTTTAAAACAAAAGTTTAACATCGGTTTTCAAATGATTCAGAACACTAAGCCCTACGTTACGCCAAGCGATGGTGAAGGTTCTCAAAACGACGGAAGATCGGATGATAGAGGGTCTACTTCGAAGTCTGACGATTTGATAAGCCAACAGAAAACCAACTTTCGAACTCTACTTCGTGTTATAAAAAACATCCACATAAACAACTTAACAGAACGCTGGGAAATTGAAGATAAGCTCCAAATGCTCCAATCACGCTGGAAAGCTATTGACGAATTGCACTGGCAGATTGATAACCTGCTAGAAGGAGACGATGAAGTTTATGAAAGTGAATTTTCTCGACACGAAGAAGCGTACGAAAAAACAAAATCGGATTTACATCGTAAATTAAATTCGGTAAAACATCAACAAGACTCTACACCACATATCGAGTTGCCAACATTTTCGGGGAATTATGCTGCCTGGCCAGCATTTTTGGATCTCTACAGCGAGGCGATCCATAACAACCCAACACTCAACAAATGTCAAAAGATGCAGCACCTTAAGGGGAAACTTAAGGGTGAGGCTGAGCGTCTTGTTCAACACTTGAATATTTCGGCAGAAAACTACGATACCTGTTGGGATATACTGAACAGAAGATATAACAACCTACAACTGCTATTTACGAAGCTTATGCAAACTTTCATGAACCAACCTACAATGCAAAAACACAGTGCCTATGAAATTAAACGGCTTCATGATATAAGTTTGGAAACAGTACACGCCATTCATAACCTTGGAGTGGACACTTCAACCTGGGATCCCATTTTGGTGCACATCATAACTAAAAAAATGGATTCGGAAACATACACAGCTTATATGGATGCGCAGAAAAACAAGCGTGAACTTCCATTGTTTGACGAATTAATTACATTCCTGGAAAATAAATTCACTGCCTTAGAACCTTTGAATAAGAAAGGCAAGCCAAACAAACAAAACATCCCTGCAAAGGAAAATGAACCTAAGAACAAAGACAATACGAACGATACGAGGCTCAAGTTCGCCAAGTCATTCAAAGCATACGCCGAACGCACATGTCCACTATGCAAGGTAAAGGACCATGTGTTATTAACATGCAAAAAGTTTTTAAACATGACACCAGAGGCAAAGGTGAACACTATAAAATCATTGTCTGTTTGTGAGAACTGCCTTTTTTACCACAAGGACAATTGTACCTCTACAAAGAAATGTAAGGTTTGCAGTAATGCACACCACACTATTCTACACGAGGCGGTGTGTAACAAGGCGGAGTCGAATAACGTGGACAAGCCGACGACTTCGCAGCAACGCAAATCATACCATGTCAATGGAAATTATGATGAAATATTACTCGCTACGATTGAATTGAACATACGTTCTAAGGACGGCACATTTTTACCAATGAGATGTCTCTTGGACCAAGGTTCTCAAATCAACCTAATAACCGAGCAAGCTGCTCAACGCTTAGGCCTCGACAGATGCAACCAATCTTCGTCCGTATTTGGTGTCGGTTCAACCGCAACACATAGCAACGGAGCTGTCCAACTTATCTGCGAGTCCCGATACAAGAATTACACCTTCGTAACAGAAGCATTGGTTATGCCAAGAGTAATCGGAAACTTACCTAACTTTACATTTGAAAAACAACTTTGGTCCCATCTGCATAACTTACAACTAGCAGATCCTGAGTACAACGTTTCCAGACCTGTAGACTTACTACTCGATGCTAAAGTCTACGCTGAGATATTGATGGATGGAATACTACGAGGTCCTGCTAATGCCCCGATTGCCCAGCAAACTCAACTTGGCTGGATATTGGTGGGAAACGTAAAAACGTTTAACTGCCACGCAGTTTTGAACAACCTGGAAGAAATTTCGCAATACTGGGAGATGGAGGAAATAACTTAACCGAACAGCAACATGACACCTAGCGAAGAATATTGCGAAAATTTGTACAAGGCTACAACAACACGTCAGCCCGACGGACGATATGAAGTCAAGTTACCTATGAAGCCTGATTTCGAACAACATTTGGCCCCATCTAAATCACGAGCGGTGGCCCAATTCAAACAACTCGAGAAGTCATTCTCCAAAAATTCAACTTTACACGAAATGTACAGAAAGTTCATCGCAGAGTATATAGAACTTGGTCACATGAAGTTATGTAACGAGCCACGTGACCCAAGCTGTTACCATCCGCACCATGGTGTTATCAAGCCGGACTCGCTTACTACCAAGCTGAGAACGGTATTCAACGCGTCCTGCAAATCGTTGACGGGATATAGTTTGAACGAGCTGATGGAGGGCGGACCTAACCTGCAACAAGATCTGCAAGCCATGATCTTACTATGGAGAAAATTCGAGTTCGTGTACACTGCTGACATAGAGAAATTCTATCGTCAAATATGGGTCAAGGAAGAAGATCAACATCTCCAAAAGATAGTGTGGCGCGACTCAACATCTGAAAAATTACAAGACTATCAACTATGCACAGTCACCTATAGAACCAAGGCCGCTCCCTATTTGGCACTGCGAACAATAAAACAACTACTACAAGATGACGGCGATAAGTATCCTCTTGCCGTAGATATTCTAAACAAACAATTATTCGTTGATGATTTACTTGGAGGTAGTAATAAAATAGAGAATGCCATAGAAACACAACAACAAATAATCAATATTTTGAAGGGCGGAGGCTTTAACCTACGAAAATGGGCCAGTAACGACAAAAAACTACTTGAACATTTGCCTACCGACCTAATAAGTCAAAATATGTTTGACTTTAAACACGCCGAAACTAACAAAACGCTCGGATTATCATGGAATCCATGTACAGATCAATTTTCATTCCATTGCCCGGTACACTCAGTTGATAATAACAAGTCTACTACAAAACGAGAGTTACTATCGCAAATATCGAAGCTATTTGATCCACTCGGCTGGCTGTCGCCGGTCACAATACAAAGCAAACTCATATTTCAAAAGGTGTGGACTTTGAATCTAAACTGGGACGACAATCTGCCCTTGGAAGTACAACAGGAGTGGGAAGCACTGAAACAAGATCTACATCGTATAGCTGAGATAAAAATAAATCGATGGATTGGCAACACGCAGAAGCCTATCGAACTTCACGGTTTTTGCGACGCCTCAGAAAGAGCCTATGGGTGCGTCATATACTGCTACTCCATCGGCAACGACGAACAACCATTGATAAAGTTAGTAGCTGGGAAAACAAAATTAGCGCCATTAAACAAAGTTTTATCATTACCGCGCTTGGAACTATCCGGTGCATTACTTCTATCCAAACTGATGCGAAAGGTAATAGATTCATTAAACATTCAGAATAGACAACTTATAAAACACGGATGGACGGACTCAATGGTGGTGTTGGGATGGTTGAAAGGAGACATTACTCGATGGAAAGCCTTCGTGGCCAACCGTGTCGCAACCATAAAGGAAACCATGCCACCATCCTGCTGGAACCACGTGAAGTCTGAAGACAATCCCGCAGACTGCGCGAGTCGAGGCGTGTCACCATCACAACTAATTTCTCATCCTCTTTGGTGGGAAGGGCCAGAATGGCTGAAAACAAGAAACATTCCACAACAACCAAACATATCAGTTCCAGAAGAGGAAAAGAAATCAAAAGTATGTGCCGCAAGGAGTAACTCGGAAGAAACAATTATCGAGTCGCTTCTAGATCGTCACAGCTCTATGCAACGTGCAACGCGCGTACTTGCATGGGTGTCGCGTTTCATCCACAATGTACGCCACACTGATAACAAACTAACATTGAACTTGAAAGTGAATGAAATGCGAAACGCGCACAATTCAATTATCAGGGCTGTGCAAAACAAACATTACTACCAAGATATAGAACATCTTCAACAGGAGAAAAAATTACAACGAAGAAGCAAACTTTTGAACCTACATCCATGGATTGACAACGAAGGCATCTTGAGAGTAGGTGGTAGACTAGAAAACTCTCATCTGGGTGGTCTTCACAAACATCCAATGATAGTACCTAACAACGATCGGCTCAGCATTCTTCTCATAGATTGGGCACACAAAATGACACTACACGGTGGGGCAAGACTTACTTTGACTTACCTGCGATCGAAGTATTGGATGCTCGGTGGAATGCACACAGTCAAACGAGAAATACAGAAGTGCACGAAATGTTTAAGGTTCAGAGCCTCAAGTAAGAACCAACTGATGGCTGACTTACCGAAGCCTCGGGTGACACCTTCACGTCCCTTCACCCATTCTGGAGTCGACCTAGCTGGACCTGTAGATGTCAAATCAAACAAGGGCAGAGGAATTGCCACAACGAAAGGCTATATTGCCATCTTCATTTGCTTCTCCACTAAAGCAATCCACATCGAACTGGTGTCGGATTTAACATCAATCACATTTTTGGCTGCCTTCAAACGCTTATGCGCCCGTCGAGGAACGCCGCAGCATATGTACAGTGACTGTGGCACTAACTTTGTCGGTGCTGCCCGCAGCCTGGAACAAGAGCATAAAAAAGCACTAGAACATTACTTGACGGAACCCGGAGTCATAGATGAACTTACTAACTGTGGGGTCCAATGGCACTTCAACGCTCCATCCTGGCCAACAGCCGGTGGGCTTTGGGAAGCAGCTGTCAAGCGAATGAAACACCACCTGAAGCGGGTACTTGGTGAACAAAAATTAACCTTTGAGGAGTTCACTACTCTGTTGACGCAAATTGAAGCCTGCCTTAATTCTAGGCCACTGGTGGCGCTATCAGACAGTGTAGAAGACTTGAACTGCCTCACTCCTGGTCATTTCTTAACTGGAGACCAAACATTGGCACCCCCGCTCACGCAAGAAGTTGAGGATATGAGCCTCGGAACACGGTGGAAGTTGACGGAGAAGATGCACAAGGACTTTTGGCTAAAATGGTCAATGGAGTATCTCCAAACGCTGCAAACACGTAGCAAGTGGCATTATGCTGGAAAGGATCTTCAAGTCGGGGACCTAGTTATTATAAAGGAAGATAACTTACCCCCTGCTCGCTGGCTCTTGGGAAGGGTCATCCTGACTCATCCAGGAAACGACGGCCGAGTACGTGTGGTAACCCTGAAAACAAAGAACAGTGAAGGAGTTAAACGTCCAGTTAACAAACTGATATACTTACCTGTAGAACCAGACTCGCCCGTGGAACAGCAGCTGCCGGAACAAGCACCTGAAACAAAGCCTGAAACAAAACAAAAAAGATCAAAAATAAATATTCTCAACACTCTTTTCAACATTATGCTGGTATGGTTTACATTGTTCACAACAATAACCTGTGAACAATCACCACGGCCGATGGAAGTGACAACCCTACTTCAAAACACACCGCTGTACTTTGATAAGATAGCAGAGATGCAAGCGATACAAGATGATTGGAAAATGGTGGTTTACTACAACTTGTCCACCTATTGGCATAGTCTAGAACATATAGAATACTACATTAAAATACTTGACGATATAAGTAAGGAAGAACCAGCTTTTAAGGTCATCACATCTCATCTTCGACATGAAGTAACGGAGATCTTACACTACAACAAAATGCTAAGCAATGAACATGGAAAGCGGTCCAAGAGAGGTCTTATCGATGGAGTTGGATACATAGCCAACTCTCTATTCGGAGTCCTTGATGAAAGATTTGCTACCAAATACGACCAAGATATCAAGAAAATACAACAAAATGAAAATCATCTTCTGAGCTTATACAAACAGCAAACATCGGTAATTGAAGGCGAATACAACATTTTAAAGAGACACGAGAAGATGATGGTTACACAGTTTGCCAGTATCAGTCAACAAGTCGCAGAGCTAAACAACTGGATGCAAAACGAACATAAAAAATCAATGTACATTACTGCGGCGACACTAACAGCGAATATTATCATCCAGAACTTACGCAAACTACAAGAAGAGCTACTTGACCTGGTAACTGATGTGCGCAGCGGGCACATGGACACGCATCTATTATCACCAGAAGAGTTTGAGAGCCAACTCAACATCATAGCAGCTCAAATACCAAACGATATAACATTACCGTGTGTAAGCGGTCAACAGGAATGCATACGTGAAATGTATAAACTGTCACGAGTACATGTCAGAGTAATGAGTTACTTGATTTTCGAAGTGAAGCTACCACTATTAAGTATCGAGCCCTTTGAATTAAATCGAGTGATCCCTATTCCAAGAATTGATCCACAAAATTCGATAGCAACATACATCATCCCTACTGCAAAATATTCGGCATTAAATTTGAAACGGGACATGATTATTCCGATGTCTGAAGAAGATGTGCATACAGGCTGTATATCATTCAAAGAAACGAAACGGCTATGCAGAATCAACTTACCTATACATACAACTACAAAGGCATTATCGACTTTATGTGAAGCGCAAATTATCAACAATAATAACTTATCAGGCTGTAGCTATACGAGCAAGTCCTGCAGCGATGACTGGATCAGGTTACACAGCCGCGCCGCATGGCTGTTTACATGTTGTCAAGAGCGAACGGTACGTGTCTTTTGTAATGACGCATCTGTTACGTCAGAGACACTACTCGGTCCGGGCATTATTAGCTTATGGCCTGGATGTATGCTAAAAGGGGAAAACATCGTTATACATTCACCCAAAACATACAACACGGAACTGAAGATTCATATCGATGAAACCGAGACATTCTTACCAGAGTCTGGAGTAAACAATATTTTAAAGGAGATAAACTTTACAGAGCTTAGAGTGCCTGAAGTCCACATAAAACAATATAAAACTCTACAAAATCAAATAAACACAATGAAGGCCGATCAGGATAACTTCAGCGCGCTCAGCAGTTCCCACGACGTCCATCACTACATTGTTTATGTACTCATTGCACTTATTGGAATTGCTATCATATGTGTATGGGTGTATCGCAAGTGGAACAGATTGCAAACAGCTAAGATTAACAGCAGAACTAAGGACTTGGAACTGCAACATGTTAAGAGGACATCTGAAGAGGAACCACAAGCTGCTACGCGAACTGTCTTGGAGCGTCAGTCTACAAGGCGTGGAGTCAACAAGCAAACGACACCTTAACATGTTTTTCATTTTGTACTTTTTATATACTTTTGTTTTCTTGTTAATTTCTTAAGTTCGGCAGTATGTACGAGCGAGCTCCTACATTCGCATTTATTTGTATTATGCTGACAACACACAATTGTTTACTCAAACAGTGGCAATAAATTAGTCATACGACACACACGCGTCACTCGTTTCTTTCAACATTCCTCTAACATTTTCAACATTTGTACATCTTCAACGCTGCTTCAGACTCTAACATCAAATGTGGGGCTCCTGACCTCACACCGATGAAGAGGTGGATGAGGTGTATGAGGACATCAGTAGGGCCATACATACTTCTGAAACCTATTTTACGGTTGTTATGGGGGATTTCAACGCAAAACTGGGCAAGCGAGGCGATGGAGAGTTTAGGCTGGGAAATTTCGGATATGGAGTGCGAAATAACAGGGGTCGTAGGCTGGCAGATTTTTTGGAGAAAGAGCAACTCTTTGCGATGAACTCTTCCTTCAAAAAGTCGCCGCAAAGAAAGTGGACCTGGCTGGGTCCAGGAAAGAAAAACCAGCCCCCTGTTAAGAATAAAATCGACTTCATCCTAACGACAAAGAGACGAATATTCAACGATGTCTCAGTGATCAATCGAATCAAAACCGGGAGCGATCACCGTATATTAAGAGGCATCGTAAATATTGGTCTCAAAGTCGAAAGGTCGCGGCTGATGAAGTCAACGCTCCGACCGTCGCGGGTCCAAATCGAAAACTCCGAGAACTTCCGGCTTGAACTATCAAATCGCTTCGAAGGCCTTCAGGATTGCGCTACAGTGGACGAGTTAAACCAAGGGTTGGTAGAAGCTGTCCAAGCGGTGGGATCAAAGGTGTTCAAGTCCCGCCCCAAACGAAAACCTCAAAAAATCTCTGCTCAGACTCTAGACTTGATGGCAGAGCGACGATCCAGGCCGCTGCAGACCTCCGAAGATGCTGAATCATATCGGCAGCTCAACAGACGTATACAAAAGTCCTTGCGACACGATATCCGCTCCTTTAATACTGAATGTATTAAGGAGACGATCGAGCAGAACAAAGGCTCCAAAGTGTTCGCAAGAGCTATGTCAGTTGGGCAAAGTCGATTGATGAAGCTGAAGACGGAGGACGGTGGCGTGGTGTCGATAAAGGAAGGGGTTCTGGCAGAGATCGAGAGGTTTTATGGACAGCTGTATACCTCAGTCGCACAACCCAGTGGACAAATGGCTAAAGACCCAAGAGCCAAGCTGACCCGACACTATACGGAAGATATCCCGGATGGCCCTCAAACAGCTTAAGAACAACAAGGCGCCGGGTGAGGACGGAATCACAGCAGAGCTTCTGAAAGCCGGCGGCACGCCGGTACTGAAAGTCCTTCAGAGGCTCTTTAATTCCGTTCTGCTCGAGGGCGTAACGCCAGAAGCGTGGAACAGGGGCGTGGTAGTCTTGTTCTTCAAAAAGGGAGATAACACCCTACTGAAGAACTATAGGCCTATCACGCTTCTGAGTCATGTATATAAGTTGTTTTCGAGGGTCATCACGAATCGTCTCGCGAACAGGTTTGATGCCTTCCAGCCTCCCGAACAAGCCGGTTTCCGTAAAGGCTTTAGCACCATGGACCACATTCACACGCTGCGGCAGGTTATAGAGAAGACGAGGGAATATAACCGGCCGCTATGCTTGGGTTTTGTGGACTATGAAAAAGCCTTCGATTCGATCGAAACATGGGCCGTGCTTCAGTCTCTCCAGCGATGCCGTATTGACTATCGGTATATTGAAGTGTTGAAGTGTTTATACAGTAACGCCACTATGTCATTCCGAGTACAGGAGCAATGCACGAGGGCTATTCCACTGCAAAGAGGTGTGAGACAGGGAGACGTTATATCTCCGAAACTGTTCACCGCTGCACTGGAAGATGCCTTCAAGCTCCTGGAATGGAAAGGACTTGGCATCAACATCAATGGCGAGTATATCACTCACCTTCGATTCGCCGACGATATAGTTGTTATGGCAGAATCCATGGAGGACTTAAGTACTATGCTCGGAGACCTTAATAGAGTTTCCCAACAGGTGGGCCTTAAAATGAACATGGACAAAACGAAAGTAATGTCGAATGTCAATGTTGTGCCCATACCTGTTTCTGTTGGGAGCTCCACCCTCGAAGTTGTAGACCAGTATACCTACCTGGGTCAATCGATCCAGGCAGGAAGTTCCAGCTTCGAGGAAGAGGTCTTTCGACGAATCCGACTCGGCTGGGCAGCGTTCGGGAAGTTACGCAGTGTCTTCTCGTCCAAAATACCTCAGTGCCTTAAGACGAAAGTTTATAATCAATGTGTGTTACCAGTGATGACTTATGGCTCCGAAACGTGGTCCCTTACTATGGGTCTCATAAGAAGGCTCAAGGTAGCTCAACGCGCTATGGAGAGGGCTATGCTTGGTGTTTCTCTACGTGATCGAATCAGAAATGAGGAAATTCGTAGGAGAACAAAAGTCACGGACATAGCCCAACGGATTAGCTCGTTGAAGTGGCAGTGGGCGGGACACATAGCGCGACGAACCGATGGCCGATGGGGCAAAAAGGTTCTCGAATGGCGACCACGTACTGGCAAGCGAAGCGTAGGACACCCACCCACAAGGTGGTCAGACGACCTGACCAAGGTCGCTGGAAAGCGCTGGATGCAGGCCGCTCTAGGTCGGTCATTTTGGAAAACCTTGGGAGAGGCCTATGTCCAGCAGTGGACGTTATGCGGCTGAAATGATGTTCATAACATCCTACTGGAACATCGAAGGGAGTTGAAATTTGGTATGCTGGGGTAAAGCACTCCGCGGAATTCAAAATCGAATTCAGACGTTGGATTCAAGATGGCCACCCACATATTTTTTTAAAGTTTCCTTTACTGTCTGTGGTATTAACCTATTCTGGACTCATGTCCAGAATTAAAAAAACTGTTTCATAACAGCTGCACGAAAAACTGCGGGCTGCTTGCAGCCCGCGCAACGCCCGAGAGGCTGGTTTTGTTATAAAATTTACAATTTATCGCTTTTAGCTACTATATTATGAACAGGAGTAACAGTATTTTCTACATTTTTACTAGGAAATAAACAACACTAACATATGACCACTAAACAATAAAGAACTGAAATTTATTCTGCCACATTCAGACATTGCGAAGTTATTGTTTTAATTATTTTTCCAATGTTTTCCTTTAGAATTGCTCGCTATTATTGGCGGGAAAATAACAGTTGTTGTTAATTTATGACGAAGTAAACAAATCAAGTTTCTAGTGTGCATGTTTAGGGATCTGTTGAAAAAAGAAAAACCAAATTTAAAAAAATATTTTCTCCGTTTGGAATATACAAAAAAAATTGAAATATGGAAAGTTGCAACAAAAAATATAGATATAAAAATTCGATTACAGCAAAAAAATTGTTTGTCTATACATATGTTAAAATTATATTTTCATTTTTTGAATAAATATCAGCTTCGAATCTGGCAAAAGGGTAAATATATAAACAAGGTAAGCACAACATTCAAATAAGTTTTTAATTATATATGCTTTTGTTCGTCTGTCTGTCTGTCTGTCGGTTTGTTCTCGCCTATAGGTCGCATTTATCAACCGATTCTCGTGAAATTTTATAAGCAGGTTCGATAATTATACAGAATTTTTTTGTCAATTTAGTTTTTTAAATTTTTTCTAAATGGCGAAGATAAGGGGGTTTAAAACTTTAAGATAATCATATTTCAGCCATTTCGATTTTTTTTCAAACATGTCACAATTTTTTTTTTCCTTTATTAAGACGCAACTTTTTTGTCTGAACAACTTTTATCCAATAAACTTCAACGGGTTAGGCGCGAGGTTTACAGCTCACAGAGCCACTAGTAATATTAAATGAACAACTTTCATGAATGCACATCGTATCTATGAGTATATTTAATATAGGTATTATATAAAGCTTGTCATGAATCAAACAGCTCGTAAATTCCTTATCACAAGAACGTGGCCGTGTTAACTAAAAATGTGACAACGAAGTCTAATATACCAGGGAACCCTTTCTCTGCGGCGCTACCTTTACTACAAAATATAAAGGGTAGAGACCCAATATTTTTATCGTTGCCTTATCGGTACAAGTTTAATGAGGGAGTTTAGTGATTACTCTGGCCCAAATTATCAAAATGGATCTTATACGGTTACACGCGTTTTAAAGGGATTTTATATTGTAAAATTTTTCACTTTTCCTGCCTGATCCATTTAAGGAATTGGTTGACTGGGGATTTGTACCTTACTAAGATAAGTCTGCCTTTGTGCACCTATGTTTTTTTTGTGCAATTAAAGGATTACAAAAAAACATGATGACTGAAAAAATATACTTGGCCCATCGGTTAGATTTATTTAAATGCATTAGCGTTTAGTCCACCTTTTGTACCTTTGTGTTCAATAAAGATTTAATAAATAAATTAAATTATTGTACACGTACCTATTTTTTTTTTCGCTGTGAAACAAAAAATGACGAATCTGACAGCGCATTTAAATTTCGCGTAACGTCACTTTGTACGATTTTTAGATAGCGGTGACACAACAAGCCACTCTGGAACTTAGATGCTTCGCACCTTTGTGAATTTTTATTTTTTTTATTGAACTGTAAAATTGACCATAATTTTTGGACAATCTGAAAGAATGACTAATAAAAATAATACCATTTTGACCCAGTCATCATCCCTTAGTCATCATTATCATCATATCAGCCACAGGAAGTCCACTGCTGGACATAGGCCTGCGTCCAGCGTTTTCCTGCAACCTTGCTCAGGTCGTTTGACCACCTAGCAGGCGGGTGTCCTACGCTGCGCCTGCTGTTACGTGGCCGCCATTCAAGAATCTTTCTGCCCCATCGGCCATCGGTTCCTGCGCTATGTGCCCTGCCCACTGCCACTTCAATGAGCTAATCCGATGGTCTGTTACCTTAGTTCTTATACGTATCTCCTCATTTCTGATTCGATCACGTAAAGAAACACCTAGCATAGCCCTCTCCATAGCCTGTTGAGCGACCTTGAGCCTTCTTATGAGACCCATAGTAAGAGTCCACGTTTCAGAGCCATAAGTCATCACTGGTAACACACATTGATTTAGTATTTTCGTCTTGAGGCACTGATGTATTTTGGATGAGAAGACACTGCGTAACTTCCCAAACGCTGCCCAGCCGAGTTGGATTCGTCGAAAGACCTCTTCCTCGAAGCTGGAACTTCCTGCCTGGATCAATTGACCCAGCTAGATATATTGGTCTACAACTTCGAGGGTGGAGCTCCCAACAGAAACAGGTAAAGGCGTTACGTGCATGTTTGACATGACCTTCGTCTTGTCAATGTTCATGTTCAGGCCAACCTGTTGGAAAATTCGATTTAGGTCTTCAAGCATCGTGCTTAAATCCCCCATCTATTCTGCCATGACAACGCTATCGTCGGCAAATCGAAGGTTAGTGATATACTCGCCATTGATGTTAATGCCCAGTAATTCTAGAAGCTTGCGGGCATCTTCCAGAGCAGCGGTGAACAGTTTTGGAGGTATGATATCTCCCTGTCTCACGCCTCTTTGCCTTCGTACTGAGATCCTGTACTCGGACCGACATAGTGGTTTTGATATACATTTCAACACAACATCATTCCTTAGTATTGTGAACCAATTAGGATAGTTTTTTTGATTTTTATTTAAAAGCTTTTACTATTTAATTAGTCCATATAAATTTGGTGAAGATAAAGAAGAGAGAACTTTGTATAAATGGAAGGAACTACTTAAATAAAATAAAGTCGCTTGTTTTTTTTACATAGAAATACATTTATTACGGGCCGGGCGAGCGAAGCATCTCAGTTTCGATATTGGCCAGAAATGTTTATTTTTTTTATTCAATAGCTATGATTTGATTGGGGGAGAAATAGTGGGGAAAAGGGGGTAACTTTGCTGAAGCGTTAAGTATTTATTGATGGATTTTAATCATATTGAGAGGCTTTTGCCTAAGTCTTGTGACTTCAATCTACATAAAATGATACAATAAAAAATCCAATATTTTTATCGTTGCCTTATCGGTACAAGTTTAATGAGGGAGTTTAGTGATTACACTGGCCCAAATTATAAAAATGGATCTTACACGGTTACGCGCGTTTTGAAGGGATTTTATATTGTCAAATTTTTCACTTTTCCTGCCTGATCCATTTAAGGAATTGGTTGACTGGGGATTTATACCTTACTAGCAGTCCACCCCGGCTTCGCCCGTGGTACACACATAGCCTATGTCACTCGGGAATAGTGTAGCTTTCCAACGGTGAAAGAATTTTTTAAATCGGCCCAGTACTTTTTGAGCCTATTCATTACAAACATACAAAAATAGGTACAAATATTTCCTCTTTATAATATTAGTGTAGACTAAGATAAGTCTGCCTTTGTGCACCTATGTTTTTTTGTGCAATCAAAGGATTACAAAAAAACATGATGAACATGAAGGAACTACTTAAATAAAATAAAGTCGCTTGTTTTTTTTTGTTTACATAGAAATACATTTATTACGGGCCGAGCGAGCGAAGCATCTCAGTTTCGATATTGGCCAGAAATGTTTATTTTTTTTATTCAATAGCTATGATTTGATTGGGGGAAAATTGTGGGGAAAAGGGGGTAACTTTCCTGAAGTGTTAAGTATTTATTGATGGATTTTAATAATATTGAGAGGCTTTTGCCTAAGTCTTGTGACTTCAATCTACATAAAATGATACAATAAAAAATCCAAAAGAGAGAAATAGAGGGGAGTATAGGGGGAAGTTTGCTGTAGCGTTTAATATAGTCAGATTACACTGAAATGGCTTTGCTAAGCTAGTAAAAAGGGGATAGTTTCAGTTATTGCATAGTTATAAGAGCTCGCCAGGTCTACTAATCTCACAGAACCACTAGTTTAAAATTATTCTCATTTCTAGCCTTTTTGTATGTTGTTCGTTCACTCAGTTATTGCCGTCATAAATTTATATTTACTGCCGTTAATGCATGTCTGTGGTCAGTTGGAACTGCATCTATTTTGATACTATCTTTTCTGTGCCATGTCCTGACTAGAGGTAGTAAACTCTTGATATATTTGCCTTTGCTGGCACCTGTACCTATTAGTTGCTACGAGTATCTTTTGTTTATCAAACATTTTATGTTGGTTGATTAGTAAACAATAGATTTTTAGACCAGTTTATTAGAACTTTAAAATTACCATTTTTAAATTAAAAAATAGTTTTTCCTAAAGGTTGAATGGTAGAGAATGCATAAGCGTTAAGTTCACCTTTTGTGGTCAATAAAGATTTTAATAAATAAATCAAATTATAATAATAGAGGAGTTCGGCCTGGCAGAAGTAATTTCAATTAGCATTACTAGTGCTTAGAGATCGACTTCCGTATATTGCGGCCGATGCATATGTTGCATTTTTTTCGCGACTGACATTTTTTGTTCAATTTTTTAATTTAAGTAAAGCAAATATTGGTATCTTGTCTTGTTTTTATTGAGCTAATGTGAGTAATGTGATTGTGTGAGGTGCGAATATCCGTGAAAGCACTAATATGGCTCCAAAGGAAGATCAGCGCTGGGGTTTGCCAATGCAAAATCCAGCACATGCTTTGAGGAATTATTCTACCTGCTGAAAAATTTCACCATCACTCCACCCGTCGGAAATTAAAATTTCATCAACACCACTTGGATAATTGGCAATCAACCACCGTACGTTTTTAGAGGAACTTTCTGCCACGTACGACCGAACTGTAGAATCAACTTCCTGCAGCGGTGTTCCCGAACCGATACGTCGTTGAAGCCTTCAAAAACGAGTCTATATCTTCCTGAAAGACTGACAATAATTTTGTTACACCCCTGGTGTTGCAGTTGTCCGTCCGTGATCCGTACCATCAAGTGACCCGTTTGTTCATTTGCCGTACTATAACATAAATAAAATAATTCTGAGTTCAAGACCATTTTGGGGGATAATAGAAATTTCTTTTTTACTTTTTTTTAAATTTGTAGTTATTATAATTTGTACTTTTTATCTATAAATGCGTCGTGCCAAATTTATGAGTAGAAGTTGTAGAGAACTGTTCGGCGAGAGACCCAAGAAGCCTTTTTGAGTAGCCTTAAAACTTAAGTAACAATTACGTGTGAAAAGAATTGTTACATGTGGTAATTTATATTTCAAATTAATGCTTTATAATACTTATATTTTTTAAATAAACAATTTATTTTAGCAGAAAAATGCAAAAACATGTAGCGTACAAGACGGGTCTGCCTTTGCCAGCCCGGCTTGAACATTGGCCTATTAAAATTTGATTTTTCAAATTATAAACTGTGTTAATTTATCTTACCTTGGAAAGAAGTTATCGTGCTGCATTACCGATTGCTAGTGTAGTAGGTTAGGTACATACAACCGTTTAAAGTCACATAAAAAGCATTATATTTCTAGTCACATTTTTCATTACCCTATGTATATCTATGGATGATAAACAAAAGTGTTTTCTCTAGGAGACAAGGAAATAAAACCATTTTAAGTCTACTCTCGTAGCTCTGTAGATCCGATTGCTACGCGCGTAGACGTTTCGTAGCTTTGTCGTGCTACGGTCGTAGCCGCTACGAATGTTAAAATCACAGTTCAAATACGAGTATAAAACATTTTTGTGCTTAGTTTTAGAACCAATAATATTTATATATTTTTTTATTTCTTAACAAATGCCAGAGTCACGTTTTTCTTTTATTGATGTACGCGCAGTGTAGGGTATTGTATTTTGAAGTATATTAGTCAAGATAAATAAATGTCACTTAGTTTTTAAGGTGAAATGGTAACATAAGTGGCGCCCTCATTTGAAATAAATTGTTTAAAACTAAATATGGTGATATTTAAAAATTTGATTTGTATCAATGTTAAAAAGACCTTCAAACTATTTTGTGAATAACCTTTGAAATTAATACTAATAGTCCGTCTAGTTTTAAAACGGGTTTTCGCCAAAAGTGGCCACTTTTGGCGAAAACCCCTTTTAAACTAGACGGACTACCAATATTAATTTCAAAGGTTATTCATAAAATAGTTTAAAGGTCTTTTTAGATATTGATACAAATAAAATTTTTTAAATATCACCATATTTAGTTTTAAACAATTTATTTCAAATGAGGGCGCCACCTATGCTACCACTTCACCTTAAGCGATGCTCTAAAGAATAGACTAGATTCAACTTTATAAAAGGAGGAATTTTAAGTACACTAAGATCTTAATATTTAAATTTTTCTAGGATAAGAATCATAAACATTGCCTTGTTAAGAATTTTTAGAACTCACGTCGAGCAGCAGTAACCAAAACTTTTTAATATATCGTTAGAGGAACTCTAACAAAAGTTTGAATAGCACTATTTTCTTGAGACAGGTATGTCATGAATAAAGAAATATTTAAAAATAAAAGTAGAAGAGATATAATTTAACTTTATTTATTTCCTAATAATGTTGAAATCAAGTCAGCAGCACAACTTAAGTGGGATTGGGCGGGTCACATTGGTCGTAAACATCCGGAAAGATGGACTCACATAAGTACGAACTGGGTTCCATCAGATTGTCATCATCCGAGGGTATTCCCTGTTGCATCCTCAGCGGTAAAGCTTCAGAATCATATTTCTTTTCAGATAATTAGGTAATTTAAGCCTGCAATATCCTAACCAGACTGGAAACAACTTGTCACAAAGTATGCTTCCCAGTGGGATTTGAAACCAAGACCTCCAGATCACAAGATAAACGCCATGACCACTGGACCAGGGAGGCAGTCATTGTAATACGGTTTATTCAAATAATATAGATCTATTTAGACGATCATCGTCAAGGCGAGTGTTAGGATTTATTAACGATTTTATTTTATTATTTCTCTCTCATCTTTTTCATTTGTCTCTGTCCCATGTTAGTCTCGACCAGCGTTTTAAGAATGTGTCGATATCATCTCGTAAGTCGTTAAACACTATTACATCTTTATTCCTAATGGGACAGACAGAGCATTTTAAGACTTGCGGCACTTAAGTCGACAGGGTCCAGGGCCACAAGTCCCAAAGGCCACTTCAAGCGTTATAGTGGGCGAGAAGGTGACAAAAGAAATTGAAATAGTAATGGGTTGCTAGCCGCATTACTTGTTAACTTAATGTTTATTTTCACCCATTCATTCATTTTAAGGCCGTACCTGAATTTTTCGGGGTCCAGTGCTGCCCCCATTTAAAATAAATCATTTCAAAGAAAACGGAGACATTATTTAAAATTTTGCTACTATCAAGTGCTAGATAACCCTTCGAAGTATTTTATAAACTACTGTTTTTAGTTTAAAGTAAGAACGTTAAGCTTTACTACGCACATTTGCAAAAAACGGCCACTTTTGGCTAATGTGCGTAGTAAAGCTTAACGTTCTCATTATAAACTGTAGTCAGTCGTTCATAAAATACTTTGAAGGGTTATCTAGGACTTAGTAGTAGCAAAATTTTAAATGATGTCTCCGTTTTCTTTGGAATGATTTATTTAAAATGGGGGCAGCACTGGACCCCGGAAAATTTAGGTACGGCCTTAAACACTATTACATCTTTATTCCTAATGGGACAGACAGAGCATTTTAAGACTTGCGGCACTTAAGTCGACAGGGCCCAGGGCCACAAGTCCCAAAGGCGACTTCAAGCGTGATGGTGGGCGAGAAGGTGACAAAAGAAATCGAAATAGTAATGGGTTGCTAGCCGCATTACTTGTTAACTTAATGTTTATTTTCACCCATTCATTCATTTTGAGATCTGTGTGAAAAGAAAAACAGCCGGTATATTCTAAGTTTCCCTTTTCTCTCACACCAGACGAAAATAAACAAAGATTCTATGATTATAGATAAAAATCAAGTAAACTGTATTTGTACTTTACTTTTGCATATAAAACCGCCCATTCTTTGTGTTGGAAAGGTCTCTTATTATATTCTTTTTATGCGACTGTAAGGGCGCTAGTCCATTACCTGAAATTCAGATGCCGTTTTTATATACATTGCTGGTTTTGTACTGATACCATTTTGACCGATCACTGCAAAACAGGCAATGTAAATAAAATAAGCATCTTAATTTATATAATAATAGTGGATTCTCAGCTTAAAAGTGTGTCTCGAGAACCACTAACAGGATGTCGTTTGTCAACTGCATTGTTATCTTGCTAAAATAATATCCAAGTTTTAAAAACTTGGATGCTATTCTTAGTTGGTATAAGTGTATGCTATGTTTACATTCTTGAATATACCAAAAAACCAACTTAAAGTTATTTGTTGAAGTAATAATTTTTAATTTAATTCACATTTGCGTTCGGCTGACATTCTTTGTAAAAGGCATGTCTGCCTAGACAGGTGAGACCAAAATAGGGAAGTGGACTAAAAAAATAAAAAATAAAAAAATTATGGGTCGTAACTATTTCCTTTACAAGCTGATATGATGATATTTTATTACTTGTGCAAGTTTATTTTACATGTATAATTAGCACATTTTTTTTATGTTATAGGGCGGCAAACGAACAAGCGGGTCACCTGATGGTAAGTGATCACAACTGTCCATGGACAACTGCAACACCAGGGGTGTAACAAGAGCGTTACCGGCCTTTCAGGAAGATAAAGACTCGTTTTTTGAAGGTTTCAATGTCGTATCGGTACATTATTTCATCTTGGCGTGTTCCCGTTTGTATCCTCAGCTGTGCTGCTTCGGAGCTCGTGGTGCGCTTTCCCAATTTCTCTTCTTCAAATATAATATGCATGTCAATGGTCCCAAAAGAATACCAAAGAGTATGGCAAGTGGAAAAGAAATAGTCGGAACAGTTTCAAGGTTTCGGTTATAGTTGTACAATTGGCCGCCTGCCTGATATCAACCCTCTTTGAGAATGCATTTTGGCGAAAAATTATTACATCGAAATTTTAACCTTTTGAGCTTGCAAGTTTTGATTTCAGACACCAAGAACGGGACAAGTGAAACTAATATAAAAGTTTGTAAAAACTCTCTTTATGCAGAAATAAAATTCAACAATTTAATTCTATTTACATAAACCAATAGTTAATAAACGCTACAACACTTTAAAGTACATATATCACGAATCAACAAAGTATCTACACGTGTACAATAAAATCGGGTGCATTTCAAGAAATTGTATTAAATTGTTGCAATGAAATCACTTCAGTAAATACTTCAGTTTGCACTGGGAATGAAAGACTCGGATTGACATTGTATACTATATTGTTAAGTTGAAACATTCGATCAATTTATTTTATGGTTGGGAAAGACTAAATAAGTATTTTATGATAGATTAGTTCGGATTTTGAATTGGGATGGTCCTAAGCAAGAAATTGCGAAAAGCATTTTCTTTATCATTTACATATTGGGATATCCAACAATGATACAATATAAATAAATATATAGGGACAAATCATACTGATTAAGCTAGCCCCAAAGTAAGTTTTTTTAAAACTTGTGTTATGGGATACTAACTCAACGATACTATATTTTACCATTACGCCACGGAGGTCGTCAAAATATGATAATTTTATCTAAAATCTTAATAATACATGTGATTGATGCCACAGTTTAATCATATACAGAGCGACTTTTTATCTATCGGCAGAATTTTTGGAGCAAGTTCAATCCATGATACTGAACTACTTTTTATAAAAAAATTAATTAAAAATAGATAAAAATTTTTCCTCCTTCCATACAAAATCCGTTTGGCTGAGCGCTGATTTGTATAGAAGGACGAATTTTTTTATCGAATTTTAATAATTTTTTTTATAGAAAGTAGTTGGCCTTGGTGGACTGAACTTGCTCAAAAATTTTGCCGGTGGATAATAAGTAAACAGGTTTTCTATGAGTAAGTAGTATGTGTATGTATAACGTGTAAAGAATTATGACCAAATATATTATAAAATAATAAGAAATACATTTCACTATGTTTTTTGGTTGGACCGATAATATTAATTACAAGTCTTGTGATATAACTTAATTTTTATTTTTACTTTACTTAATAAAATACTAACCGCACTACACAAAAAAATAGTTTTTTTTTCTCAAACAGCTATTACATACAAAAGGAAATACCTGACAAACAGCGGTTTTTTTTTCGAGTGATATTCTTAGAAAACTTTAAAGAACTCGCTTTTATCAATGCACCACTAATACACAACCTTGTCATCATCAAAAGGTCCTTTTTAGTCTCCACTGCAGGAGCACGACCCTCTCTGTACTACCAGAGCCTCACTTAGCCAGAAATATCAAAGGTTTTGGCCTACACTTGTAAGAAATTGCAATTATTATTAATGAACTAACACAAAACCTATCAGATGGTACCTCAGCCCATGAAACTGAACAACTTTTGTTCTACAACATTTACAAAACAAACATAAAAATTGAATTTTCATACAAACTGATCAGCTGATCGAGTAAATTTGTATGAAAATCCTAATTTTATTTTTGGCGTTTTGGGAATGTTATGCAGAATATTGTAAAATGTTGTATCATATAAAATGTTTAAAATAAATATAACTTTTTTTCCAGTAAAAATAGATAAGCAATTTGTATTTCATTAAATTTTTAAATTAAATTTGATTAATTAATTAATTTTACTTAAAAATTAAATTTAATACAAATTATCTATTTTGATTTACATTATTAAATTTTTATGATATAACATTTTTTGTATGCAATTACACATGTGAAATATTTAAAATCATTTTATAAATGTAATTAAGCTTAATATTTATTACCCTAGTATATACTCGTATATACATACGAGTATGGGACTAATTAATATAAATATGTTATCTATCTAATTAAAATAAATCTTAAAAATATGGTAGATATGGAATCAAAATGCTTGTGTGTACAGTTACGGTAACCTATTTTTTACCTCTAGTATCAGTAGTTCGATGATTTAGTCCGACGATCGGACTTATGAAACTTTTTAGTCTCTTTAGTCCGATCACGTTGATCAAGCTCGTGCCATATTTTTTTTGAGAAACTACAACATGAGATTTAAGAACTACAAATGTGGCAAGACTGCCGTTCAACAGTTACTTTTATACTTCTCTACTTTTATAAAGTCGAATGAAAAACATTAAAAAAGAAGAAATATTTTATAAACCATTTAAAATAGGAGAAGGAAGATGATTAAACGTCTAACAAGATATGACAGTCTCTTCAGAATCATTGTAGAAGGAAAAACAAAAGGAAGATGAGGAAAAGAAAGACCTAGAATGAAGTTTTTCCGAAAAATTAAAGAAAAATTATGACTAAGGTCCTCCTAGGGCACTAAAAAGATGGCAAAGAAATGAGAAAAATTGAGGCATCTCCACTTAACTCCACCGACAAAAGCAAACTCTTAAATTACGCACGTAACATCTACTTACCTACCTACAGTAAACACCCGTTCTCAATCCCTCATTCTATGACTAGATAATTTTAAAAATGTGACTGCATAGCTAAATATTATGACATTATTGTTTGACTACCTTGGACAACTTAAAATTTCGACTTAGCATATGTAATTCGTTATTTTTGAATGCATATTAACAAAATAGGTAATTTTATTTCCGATTTATTCTTTATATTAAATTTTATATTTCATATTAAATCGATGTAAATTAAATAGTTCTGATAATTATATCGCCACACCCAAACTGGGTGCATGTAGTACTGCACCGACATTTGTAATCTTATATTATGCAACATGTTAGCGATGAATAAATGATTATGGTATGATAATAATTATGATTACAAGAGAAAAAAAGAAAAAAATCATCAAACCTAATTTTCGCAGTATATCTTTTTTTTTAATTTTTTTATTGGAAATTTAAGTGCGTTTGACCTCTATCTAGCCTGATGAGAAGCTAAGTTTAAAACAAAAGATGTTGATAAACTGAAATTACATTCACAAGAATAAAAACATTATTTGTCTAACAATGGATTGACTTTCACAAACTTCAAGATTTAATTAGTTTTCCCAAATGAAAACTAGTTGGAAATGTAAATGGAGTTTTCAGCTGCAAAACTATTTCTATAGATTTATTAACTCGCCAAGTTCGAGTTCTACATAAACACGATATACAAGTGTTTTGCAAAGTTATTTGTTTGAGTTTATGTTAATTTTAAAAGAAAATTGATTATTAATTTCTTGATAAAGCAATAGGTATAGATTTGTTCGTAAAGATTCGTATTTTACAAGTTTGTATTTAGTTTCACCTCTCCCGTTATCTGTGTGTCCGTAATAAAATCTGTAAAACTATGGGATTATACTATCCTCCATTGTATATTGGTCTTTCGAATTTTTTTTTCTTTGAAACAAACAAAATCATGCACTCTTTGACTGGTAATAAATGTGATCAATGACATACAAAAAAAATCTTGCAAGCTAATTAGACCCATTACTCGATGGAGCTGAAACTTCACATACTTATGTTAGTTGGGTAACAATGCAATATTATGGTACCAATGAACTGATCTCGTGATGAAGCCGAAAGGTGACCATGGCATCTCTTTGATAAAACAACATAACCCCTCCAAGTCCAATGGGCTCAATTGATTTGTCTTAAATTTTTGTTTCTCAATTCAAGATGTCGTCTTGATTTTAGAATTTTAACCTAATTCGAACATCCTACTGGAACATCAAAGGGCCTCGAATTTTGTATGCTGGGGTAAAGCACCCCGCGGAAATCAAAACTGCAAACAAATTTTGATTCCAAGATGGCCGCCCACATATTTTTTGATGTTTCTTTTACTGACTCAGTCTCTCACTCATTTTCTCAACTGGATATGTACCTCAGCCAACTTCAACAGCTGCACGAAAGTATAGATATAAACACCAAAGACCCAGGACAATTTGGTAAAGGTAATTTCACAACTTGCCCTGGCTGGAGATCGAACTCAGAACCTTACACCACGGAGTTCGTCTCAATGTAAAGACTGCGGAACACAAAAATATTTTATCGTATTCTATAAAACAAACCAAAAACACCAAAGAAACTAGCTCAGTACCTAACGGAAATCGCGAACTCAATTCAGTGAAACGAATTGCTGAACTACAACTCAAAGCTATTTCATTTTCCAGCTGAGCAATTGTACTTTTTGCTCATTTTATGTATGTGGTACATTGCGCTGGGAAATATCTCGCCATTACACTCAGAATTACAGGGTAATTTGCAGTCTTCAGAATTTTGCTTAATAAGTATAGTTTATTCAGCTTCTGATGCACATTTCGCAGATTCCTTTGTGGATTAACAAAGAGCTATTATGTAAAACTAGGGGAGACGCCACGTGTCTCTGTTTTGCTAAGTATCTCCATAAAACTTAGTAACATGCTGACTCGTGTAGTACTTTCGACAGTTTTTTTTATTTATTAAGGTACAATCACAGATAACAGAACTACTTAATTTATAGTACATAAATCTAAGACCAATATTATTCTGAAATCCTACAAAAGACTGTACACGACACTACAGAGAACTTTAATACATGCAAGCAAATAAACAATCAATCAAACATGAATCAATTAATATAACTGATAATTATGTTGATAAACAGAATATTTAAATTTTTACAATCTATCATCAAATAAATCTAGTTGGACATTAATGCTCATATTATTATATAATTCACAAATTCTAATCAAAGGATTATATAAGCGAAAACCATACGAAAACATGGTAAACGTTATTTGAAATTTGTATGGTGTATCTAACAATACAGTAAGAATAATTCAAGGAACAACGCAAAGTATAAATAAATAACGTTCCATCGGTAAGTAACCAGATTTCATCGTTTAAAAATTAAATACGTATAATAAAATTCACGCCGTCATATACTTAGAAATAGAACAAGGGCCAAGGTCTATTTATATTCTACATTTTTATAGGGTTTTTTTAGGCATTCAAGATGCAGTACTAAAGTACTCAAATTAAATAATGAAATAAAAAATGGTGAAAAAACACCACGTGAGCAGGCTCAGTTGGTTAGAACATAGTCGTATCGAGACTAAGGTCACGGGTTCAAGTCCTGCTCACGTGGTATTTTCACCATTTCTTATTTCATTATTTTATTTGAGTCTATTTATTCTATGTTAATGTGGAATAACATGTATTTGTAAACGAGTTCGTGGAAAAACTCATTTACGATGGTTCAGGTAAAATTTAGTGTACATACATAAACGACCTCCGTGGCGTAATGGTTAACACGCTAGTCCGCCACTCCAGAGGTTGTGGATTCAACCCCTAGCCAGGACAAAATGGAAACTGGTCTTTTTCAAATGTCCTGGGTCTTCGGTCTTTATATGTATTTATATGATAAATATAGTACCTGTTGAGGCCAGACGCCTCAGTATTTTATTTCTCCTTCTTTCTCAACTTGGTGATGAGACGGCTTGGTATTGCTGTCTCTTTTGGCGAGTATGAACTAAGTGGGGTAGACACACAGACCTCATCGTCTCGACAAATAGTCTCGTTTTTTACGTCATTGTGACAGTGCGCATGTGAATAAGCGCCTCCGTGGCCATCCCGCTCCGAGTTTCGATACTCACCGCTAATCGCTCGAACTTGGAATCTGCTTTGCTACAGAAAAGAGGAGGACTGGTGTACCAGGGAAGTCTGCAGCTCGTCAACGAGGTAAGCGATTACTTAATACGTTAAATCGCCAAGTTGTAGAATTTCTTTCTACCCCAATGGCCGTTTGATCTAGGTCTTATCCGAGACATTAGATGTAACTTTAACTCCTAAAACCACTTTAACCCCAGGAGACGACCTATTTACACGGTCGCCTCTTCAGTACCGTCGAGTTAGTATCCCAAAATACAAGTTTAAAACTTACTTTGGGGCTAGCTTACTTATTTATTTATTAACAATCAATACATATTACGTCTTTATACCTTACAAATTACATTGAAAGTGCCCCAGGGTCATGAGATCCCAAGGTCATTCTGAATGTGATGTTCGGTAAGCATGCAAAAATGGGTTCAATTGTGACTCGCTGCAATTCACATTGTCTATTGCATTATTACTTGAATAAATATCATTATTCGTAGACTCACACTTCTGGGAATAGCGGTGAGATGTAATATCACAGAAGACAGTGAGAGTATACAGAACGGAATCTTCTAAGGTACGCGCAATATGCGTCCCCGTCCCCCGTCCCCCGTCCCCGCACCTCTGCAGTGCGCCCTCATACGCCGTGCAGTGTGCGTTCGCCTGCTCTCGCCCCTCGACAAGGCGAGAACGGGGATGAGGTGCGGGGACGGAGAACGGGGATGCATATTGCGCTTAGGAGATTCCGTTCCGTATACTCTTACATACCGTCTTCTGTGGTAATATGTTAGCTCGCAGGTTTGCTCGGTGTAGAAGGGACGTAAATCACACTTTTTACAAGCCTTTATTTACCTAACTTGCCCTGTTTGTTGTTTGGGCACAGAATACATAAGAGTCAAACAGAATGGTCTCTCACAGCGTCTCCCGCAAATTGGCGTCCCCGCACCTCTCCCCCGCACTTTGTGAGCTTTGACAGCTCCAAACCAGGGTTTAATTACTAGCCGCACGCAATACGCGACGTGTGTTGTCTTGAGAACTGTCAACCAATAGTAACCATTATGGTGAGAAGGTGCGCGTATAATAATTGTTTATCCACCCAATACTCTAAAGAACGTATATTTCATACATTTCCAAATGATGAAAACAGGTAAGCAAAGCAACAATATAATTTCACGTTATACCCAGCAACCATCTTGATTATATAACCTTCCGCTCTCTCGCATTGGCGGGAGATACACAAGAGCGAGATTGTAACATTACCGGATTGCTACTTGACATGATGTGCGTGTCAATTTGTCATCATCATCAAGCGTGATAAACATTTGTTTATTTTTATTGAATTTATTCATATAATTACCGTATAGTTTTGCGCCGAATATGCAAATTACTATATTACAATAGTGAATTAGTGAAATTAGTGCGTTACATTATAAATGACTCAATAATAATCAGTAAAGTGAACTAATGGTGAAATGGACAATGGACATAATGAAAAATATTTGTGAAGTGATATTATGTAGCTGTTTCCGACTTTCCTGTAACATTTAATACATATAAAACAGAATATTTTTTACGTCATAGTGTTCGCAAATCTTCCGGTATGGAAAAATATAATCGTAAATATGTCGTACTTGTTAGTAGGTAAGTATTAAAATAATTCTGCGGTGCGACCCTAAGTGTAAAACTCATACATCGACGTGTGTACAGATAAATTGTTTCGTTTGTAGTAGTAGTAGGTATATATATTACTCTGAATCAATGGAGAGTCATACCAGTGGTTTGGGTCAAATCTTGCAAGTTAAATTTGAGGCACTCCCGATTACCGATTGAGACCGGATCAGAAATGAGAAGATTTGTAGAAGAACTAACATAAGGTCACTGACATAGTCCAGTGGATTAGCTGAAGAGGCAGTGGGCGGGGCAAAAACCAAGAAGAACCGATAGCCGATAGGGCAGAAGGGTTCTCAAATGGCGGCCAACTACCGGCAAGCGCAGCGTAGGACACCCACCTGCTAGGACGCTAGACGCAGGACGCTTACAATCTGTCGTTTTGGAAATCCTAGGAGCAGGCCTATGACTAGCAGATTCTGGTCTTCCTGTGGCTGATATGATGAGGTCTCTCTCAATCAATCAATCCACGTTCAGCGTTTGATCTTTGTGATATCGTCAACCCATGTTTCCACATGACTGCAGCTTCGTTTATTAGTTCTCCAGTATACAAACATTGCTAATATAATGTTATTGCTAGCAAAGCACTCAATATCTTAAGGACAAAACAACGGAACATTGAATTTATTGTCGAAGTTTTAGTGCACCGAACGTTGTACGACTGCATTTACACAGTTGGAGATTTCTATTGTAGTAGCTGCAACCTGCTTGCATGTTCCGTTACAGATTATAAAAATTGATTAGGAAATAAGTAGGCAACAAGTATTAAAAAAACAATGTCAACAATGTCAACGTCAATGTGAAACAGTGACAAACAAAGCAAGGCAGCCAAATAAAAATAAGTAGGCAACAATCTAGAGGAAAAATGTCAATATATCCGTGTTTATATTGTTAGTCTTAGAATAATAATGTTGTATTGTATGTATTACTGTCTTTTTCTTCATCTAAGGGGGTCTCTGGTTGCATCCTCAGCTGTGCCGCTTCAGAGCCCGGGGTGCGTTTTATTCAAAATACAAAATAAAAATAAAAGCCAAATACAAAAGGATGCCAAAGACCTTGCGAAGTGGAGAAGAAATAGCCGCAGTAGTATAATAAACGATTTGGATATATTTTTACGACCGGCCGCCTGCCTGATGTCTGCCTGATGTCCTGATGCCTCTTACGACATCCACAGGAAGAGATGGAGTGGTCCTATTCTAACCCGGAACCACACGGGTATTATATGTATTACCCTGTATTTCCGATTGAAGATATTTTGGAAAATATCAATATTTTTACATTAATAAAACTAAAATCACGTCGGAAATGTATACGATCAATGAAAATTATATATATAACGACCGGCCGCCTGCCTGATGTCTGCTTGATGTCCTGATGCCTCTTACGACATCCACAGGAAGAGATGGAGTGGTCCTATTCTAACCAGGAACCACACGGGTATTGTATATATTACTGTATTACCCTGTATTACCAATTGAAGATATTTTGGAAAATATCCATATTTTTACATTAATAAAACTAAAATCACGTCGGAAATGTATACGACCAATGAAAATTACATCATTTTGTAACACCTCATTTATATGATAGTAAATTAAAACTAATTTAATGATTAGTAGGTACTTAGTATAGTGTAGTGTAGAAAGTAGTGTTTTATCTTTATTTTAGTTTTTAGGGAACTTATAATGTTTGTTTTAATTTTTCGTTGCTGTAAATAAATTCTAAACTAGGTTCTTTAAAAATTAAATTTAAAACTACAAAATTTATAACTAGCCCCACTGTAAAAAAAAGAAAACACCAAACTAATTCAGTTTAACAAAACTTCCTTAGTTGCGGTGTAAATGCAGTCGCAAGTGCTTAAGACTGCTACTACCTGCAGTACTCCTCAAATACTTGTAAGTCATGGGTTTAAAGCTTATTTAGTGGACATTGTTAAATTCTTTATCAATGAAATTGCTTCTTCTTTCGTTTGTTAGGGTTCCGTACCCGAAGGGTGCAAACGGGATCCTATTACTGAGACTCCGCTGTCTGTCCGTCTGTCCGTCTATCCGTCTGTCTGTCTGTCCGTCTGTCACAGGGCTCTATCTCTTGAACCGTAATAGATAGACACCTGAATTTTTCACCGATTATGTATTACTGTAACCGCTATAACAAAAAATACTAAAAATAAAAAAAAGTTGAAAATTAAAGGGGTCGTCATACAATAAACGTGTTTTTTTCTGCGTTTTTAACTCGATCTGTCACAGGGCTCTATCTCTTGAACCGTAATAGCTAGACACCTTAAATTTTCACCGATTATGTATTACTATGACCACTATAACAAAAAATACTATAAATAAGATAAAGTTAATAACTAAAGGGGGTCGTCATACAAGAAACGTGTTTCTTCAGCGTTTTAAAACATCGTACGGTGGTACAAAACCCTTCATGTACGAGTCTGACTCGCACTTGCCCGTTTATTTTATTTCGTATGTGAAAGTAATCTCGGCTGTCACCATTGTACCGCAGTCATTAAGCTATGTCAGATGCCTTAAGACAGCATGAATAAATCTAACAAATGGCTTAACGTACCTTCCGAAGCACGGAGGATCTAGAGAATTTTTTATGCCACTTAGAAACTTGCGGACCACGTCCAGTGATACTTAAATTGCGAAAGCACTAGTTGTGCGTACTGAGCCAGGCCAACGAACTTCTCATTCAACATCATCATCATCAGGTCCTTTTTAGTCTTCACTGCAGGAGTACGACCCCCTCTGTACTGCCAGAGCTACTTGGCCACAGCAGCCAGAGGATTTAGCCTACACTCTCCACGCTGGCCAGACGGGTTGGAGAGGTCTCATTAATGTTTATTAGCTTTGTTTAGCTTGTGTTTCCTAAGTAGCCTTCAACGACATCCGCGGGAAGACTTGGAGTGGTCCTATTCTACTCTGCCGGGAACCATTCATCATAATTCATCAATCAATTCAACACCAGAATTGGGATTGTTAATTTTTTTTTTATATCAAAATATAGCGTATTCCAAAAAACTTATTTGAATATTTTGTCATATTACGGTTTAGTAAATTTTTTATAAATTATTATAAAAATCATGTCAAACACCAAGTCGTGGCTTAACAAAACAAACGGCCAAGCCCAATACATGTTAAAAAATAAAATCATGCTAGTATCATAATAGTCTTTGTCAGTGTCAGTGTCATTCAATGAATTCAGTTGCCCATGATTGGCGGAAAGTTCTTTTCTTACTTATGATTGGCGGAAACGGTGAAATTTGACGTTATTGTCAGTGACGGATAAATATCGTAAAGGCGACTCGTATTTTTTAATGAATGGATTCAGAGCTTAAACCGATACAGCTGCGGAGTAAGGTTAAACAAAGGTCATACGTTTGTTTGTAGAAATATCCGAAACCATTGATTATTTTGGCAAAATAACGACCCACAACTGTTCATTAATTCTGTATCTGGAAATGAATGTCAAAATAACGCTTTCCAAAAAAAAATAACAAAGCCAATTCTATTTTTATATGACTTTTTTATGTCTAGGCGTTTGCTTGTGATCCGGAGATCGTGGTTTCAAATCCCACTGGAAAACATGCTTTGTGAAAAGTTGTTTTCAGTCTGGTTAGAATATTGCAGGCTTGAATCACCTGATTATCCGAAAAGAAAGATGAATCCGTGCTTCGGAAGGCACGTAAAAAGCTTTTGGTTCCAAACGCCATCTAGCGTTTGTTTAAATATATCCTAGGATTAGTCTACTCTTTGGGTTGCGGAGGTTAGACGGCAGTAGCTCTGTGTAAAAACCAGTAACCTCGTCAAATCACCTAGGTGAGGTGGCTCCGGGACCTGAAACGTTACTGCTGAGGATGCAACAGGGAATACGCTCGGATGATGATATTCAGAATTATATATACGAAAATTTTGTTTTCACTACCCATAGTAACTAGATCACGTGAATAAAAATAATTTAATTTTCATATTTCTGTATACATTCATTGGTAAAAGTTGATCAAAATGATGAATTGAATCACCCCATAAAATATTTGTACCTTAACTAGGTACCACTATAGGTAAGCACTATTTATAAAGAAAAAAACTATTTTAAATAGTCAAAAAAGAAAATAAGTAAAGTTTGGCGCATACTCCACCGACTAGAGCCAGTAAGCTCTTAAATAAGAAGAAGAAGAAGAAAGAAAATGATACGACTTTCTCAGTAAGAAAATTCTAATAAAACTTACAACTAAGTCCACATTAACATATACTGAAACCACTATGCATAGTAAAATTTCATTAACAGACGTCAAATTAACTTAGAAAATTCAAGCTGCTGGATAAAAATGCAATTTAAAAATGTCGGGTTTGGAGTTCAACTTTTGAAAAGCATACAAACATTTTCCCCTTATTCATACAAAACAAAAATGTGCTAAATAAACCTTTTTAGTTGAAATGCATTTTTTCTTGTTCTCGAAATGTCAAATATAGAATACTTTCTAAAAGTGATAGGGACAAAACATATCATAACTAAAATAGGTTTAGTAATCGTTTGTAATATTTAATGATACGAGTTTGACTACATTCTCATTTGAATTGTAATAACATTAATGTTTTAACTATTTATGTTACATTTAATGTTATATTGACGTTTAAATTTATTCATATTACGTTATCATTTAATGTAAATACTTTTTAGGTTCGGTAATAGGTTGATGCGTAGAATAAATAAACGGGCAAGTGCGAGTTGGCCTCGTACATGAATGGTTCCGTGCCTCGGTACAATGTTTCAAAACGCTAAAAAAAACACGTTTTTTGTATGACGACCCCCTTAAATTTTTAACTTTTTTTTTTGTATTTTTTGTTATAGCGGCCATAGTAATACATAATCTGTAAAAAATTTCAAGTATCTAGTTAATGCCATTATTAAGATCTAGTTAAAACCGTTGAAAAAAACACGTTTTTTGTATGACGACCCCCTTTAATTTTTAACTTTTTTTTATTTTCAGTATTTGTTGTTATAGCGGCTACAGTAATACATAATCGGTGAAAATTTAAAGTGTCTAGCTATTACGGACATACGACAGACGGACAGACAGCGGAGTCTCAGTAATAGGGTCCCGTTTGCACCCTTCGGGTACGGAGCCCTAAAAAAAACCGTAAAGTGCCAACCTAAAAAAAATAAAAACTTATAGTTAAAACGTAAAAATATTTTTTCTATTGCGCAGAAGTTCATATAATTTGTTTTTTTTTAACAATAGGGAAGGGAACGGAAGGGAAGACCAAGAAGAGAATTTATAGATGAAGTAAAGGAAAGCTGTTAATGTCGTGTCGTATAGGGACGTTAAAAGAATGGCTGAGAAGAGGGAGACATGGAAACCATTGCATCGACACGAACATCGTTTTGGATATAGATAGATGGTTTTTTGGGTTAACCTGATTCCTGAGCCACTGTTTCGAACCAGCAGCATAAAATAACTTTTCATCTCATCTATTCGAAAAACAATGATTTTATCCCAAATATTTGGGGCTAATAAAGTCACTGGTAATTTTCTAGACACTGAAAAGTAAAAAGTAAATTCCCTAGGCGTTAAAACACATTTGAAAACCGAACAAGAATGTAGAATCAAAAGCAATATTCGCAGTCAGCTAAAAAAAAGAAGAATTTAGTTTTAAAATTGTAAAATATATGCAAGGGCGTCGAAATTTTTTAAAATTGGAATACGGCACGTTTTACGTGGATGACTGTAGGTCAAAATGTTTTGGTTCTCTTGCTTCAAAATAATAATTTATTAAAAACCAACAAAAACGCGCAATTGTTGTCTTTGATTTAAATAGTAATTTTAATATGGAACTATTAGGTTATTTTTACAACTATTTAAATGTGACTAATTTCTTGATGAGGCCGATAGTAAATAAATATGAAGTTTACGTATAATATACATATTTAAATATATAAAGAATTAACACACAAGGAAAAAGTAATGAAACTGGAAAATGTATAAGATGTGGTGGTCCTAGAAAAATATTTTCATAGTACTTCTTCTATACTGACTGTTAAACTCTGATTAGGTATATGTAGGTATTCTACTTTCGTTATAGGTATATATTTGCTTTTTCTCTTAGATGGAGATGAAAAGAAGAATGTGCCACACGGTGTACGGTAATGGTTTTATCTCTGGCGATATACTTGAATCCTTCGTTTCGCTCTGGATTCAAAGTAGCGCCCTCGCGTAAAAACTATTACCTTTACGCCTTGTAGCACAATCTACTATTCTTGTTCGGCTTTTATTTTGACTATTTCACCCAATATTCTTAGTAAGTATGAATAAAATAACTAATCGACGTGTTTGTCTAATGCGTGAAGTGCTAAATTCAAAAATGTAACTCCTGCTAAGAAGTTTGAAATTCGCAATTTCCTAGCGACATTGCGGAAACAGACGAATTAAATAACGTCCTTAGTTGCCAGTTGACCGGGTATTTTTCAACTGCATAATTCAGTTTATTGAATTCTGTGAAAATACCACATTTTGCTGCATATTTTTGCACAAGTGAGCAGTGAAATAAATGGTGAAATTAAGAGTGTCAGTAATTTAATATTCGTTGTAGCATCGAACACAAAGTTTTAGTTTTCACGTTGTTGGAAATACGTTGGAAATGTATGTCCAAACTAGTGAAAATATTCTAATAATAAATTTCATAAATAAGTACTTTATTTATTTAGACTGGACAAATTTAGTATAAAAATCTGGTTGCATGGACAGAGTTGTCTTACTGCGTCGCTCTTTTAACAATATTGTCATCATTATCATTGAAGCGTATTCCCGGTTGCATCCCGGCCCGGGGACTGTACCTGGTTTTTACATAAAGCAATTGCCGTCTAACCTCCGCAACCCAAAGGGTAGACTAGAATAAAGAATAAGAAATAAAACCGGCCAAGTGCAAGTAAAACTCGCGTGGAGAGGGTTCCGTACAATTGATTGAATTATTATATGTTTTCCTGTAATCTACAAACATTGAACTATATTTTGTGTATTTTTTCAAAATTTGACGCTACCACTACCACTGAGCCTAGGTTTCGGAGATCGCGGGGGGGGGGGGGATGGTCAATTTTCGCCTTCTTTCATGAATAAAATCAAGACTATTTATTTTAGAATTATAACAAAAATATATTTGAGATCCTCATAACGAGCCCTTTCAGTTAATATATAACACAGTAAGGTTTGCAATTTTTTTTTTTCAATTTCCTAATTTGTCCCCCAAAAATGACCCTTATTTAAAAAAATATATTTATTTACTTTGCACATGTGTGTTTGGGTCATAGGATTACACCATCCTACCAAATTTAACATGATTCGGTCTAGTAGATTCGGAACAAATTGGCTGTGACAGACGGACGGACAGACAGACGCATGAGTGATCCTATAAGGGTTCCGTTTTTTCATTTTTTGTACGGAACCCTAAAAAAAGAATCAGTTTAAACAAACGCTAGATAGCGTTCGGGACCCACTGTTTTGCGTGCCCTCCGAAGCACGGAATCAACTTTCTTTTCGGATAATCAGATAATTCAAGCCTGCAATATCCTAACCAGAGTGGAAACAACTTTTCAAATATGTAGTGGAATTTGAACCCAAGACCTCCGGATCACAAAGCAACCGCCTTGACCACTGGACCACGGAGCCAGTCAAAAAAGCCCTTTTAACTATACGTCGACTATTAATTTAGATACACCTTGTATATTTTTCTAACGTCCCCTGGTTTTTCATATATGTAAATTCATTTTTTTAAGTTCACCTTAATTTATATCCAACCCTTGTTAATATTTAAAAGTAATTATTGTCCCTGTATTATATTGTGTTCAAATAAATTATCCCTAAGGTAAACTCCACTAAGCCACACATTAATTAGCCAAAATTATACATTCCCAACTGCTCTACTTAACCTAGACTTGATCGATCCTGGATAAATAATCAGACCTAGACTCAAACGAAGGGAATGAATTAATTAGTGAAACACGCAATGAGAAGGTATAGCCGGCGGTTTCACCTTGGTTTAACCTCGGATTAAATAATGTTAAGTACTTTTGCGAGTAAAAATGGTTTGTTGATTGTGGTTTCCATTAGACGAACATCTTGGATTTCAATTCTTGTTACGACCTCTGTGCGTATTTATTATTCACAGTGAGACTTTATAATGAGAACGACCGATAGACTCATTTGGTACTAAAAGTATTATGAGTTTAGTTCTGCGACTGCGAAATATTGATTAACATTAAAAAGTAAGATGATAGGAGAGGGTACTCTCTCTCTCCTATCATCATATTACCTCACCTTGCACGAAGATTGAAAAAAATATCGGTGGATTCATAATTTTAGCTACATATATAAACTTAAATATCAACACGTTTGTGTATTATGACATAAAAAAATCACTTATTAATTAACCAACAGAAACAGAAAATGTCTTCCAGAACCCTCCTGAGGCAATTTTCTAAAGTTAACAAGTTTTAGCACAATTTACGAACATTGCCAGTGTATCCTACTCCTATATAGTTATTTTTGGCTACTAAAGTATTTTAAAATTAATGCAAAAAGACAAGTTAACGAAACAACGTTAAATGTAAGCAAACTGAAAAGGTTATATTGGTAGAGTTTATTTAATTTGGCGAATAGAAGTTTTAAGTGCAATGAAGTCAAGAAAGGTATCATTATTTTTTATTTTAGTATTAAGTAAATTTATTTATTTAAATATTTAAATTGTATTTTAGAAGTCAAATCCATAAGCGGAACGATGCACCGGCCGTGCTGCAGCGTTCCGTCGCCCTCTCTCGCTCTAGCAAATTACTGTTCTGAGCGACAGAAAAGGATAACAGCATAGAAAAATGCTGTTCCGTGCTGATAGATGAGATCCAACCCTAAAACGACACTTAAAAGAATCGGAACAAGATGCTATTGTAAAAATCTACTCTACTTCACTATTATTCTCGACCACTGTGAATGTCTTTAAGAGATCGTGTTCAAAGTTTGCAACTTTGGAGCGGCAAAAATAACTCAATATAACACAATTACTTTATCTTTGTCATTTTGACATTGAAATATTATGCAAAACATAAACAAACTTTGGTAAATAAAGTCGAGTAATTTGATATCGTGAGATGATTCTATGAAGACGATTTCCATCTTAGAACAATAATAATAATTGTGACTAACGGAAATCAGTATTTTATAATACTGATTTCCGATTTCCCGATGAACAATTCGCAGAGATACCTAAATCCTTATTATTACCCTTAAGACGATACACGGAGTCCAGTGCGACGTCCAGTCCAGACGATACATGGGGGCACCCATTTGAAATAAATTATTTGTAAGGAAACGGAGATATGATTTAAAATTTTAAGCTACTAAAACCTAGACAACCCTTCAAACTATTTTATGAACCACTGTTTACAGATTTCAGTGAGAACGTTAAGCTTTAGTTTGCATTTTTGTGAAAAACGGCCACTTTTGGACTAGACTCCGTGTTTCGTCTTAAGAATCGAACAAGACTAATATTTTTTTTTTAATTTGTGTCGAATGGGATCATTCAAGTATAACGTAAGCACCACAGGGGAGGGGGGGGGAGGTGTTTGATTTGCTTTATTTTGATGACATAGGGGGCGGGGAGTCTGGACTTCCATTACGAGTACGTAAGCAGTCCTTTTCAGTTACTTTTATATTTTTGACAAATGATTGAATGAATGATGTATTTATGATTTGAAATTAAACAGACAGTAATATAATAGCAACGAACGTTACACTTGCTCATAAAAACAATGAAGAGTTTATGAAAAATATATGAATTTCACATACCTCCTAGCCTAATAAGACACAACTTTCAGTTCAAAAAAGGATTTTTTTAGGATTCAGCAGACCATAGACCGAACAAGGTCGTAGGGCAAAACGACCAAACACCCGGAAATCGTACCATGTTGCGTGACTGTTTAGCCATCATCACTTCCACCTACAATCAAGTTTGGGTGTTTGCATTAATTTATACAAAAGGCGACTTAGGAAACACAAGCTAAACAAAGCTTATAAACATCAATGAGACTCTCCAACCCGTTTGGCTAGCGTGGAGAGTGTAGGCCAAATCCTCTGACTCCTCTGGCTAATATATGGCTCTGGCAGTACAGAGGGTCGTGCTCCTGCAGTGGAGACTAAAAAAGTCATGCATGAAATAGTAGAGGTTTTATAAAATATTTTCTTAATTTAATAAGTTTTAGTCCCACAAACCAAATTCACATTTCAATATCAGCAAACAAATTGAATTCCACTTATCTACATATCTGTACTTGGACAAATATTTTCCAGTCGTCTAAAGGTTACCAGAGGTCATTTTAATACATACGTAGATTCTATTTATATTGTAGTCATGTAAGTAAATACTAAATATCGAGTTTTCTGCGAGTGATTTTTAGGGTTCCGAATTCTAGACTAGGATTTTTTTTAGTTTTGCAATGGCCATATGTCCGTCCGTGGCTTAGCTCAATACTAGAAAGTATTAATTTTGCATGAGTACACCGCCAAAGTGTTACATAAAATGTTCGAAAATGATGTCTCTATATTGTAACGAGCAACTTTAGAACCCTACTCTGCACGAGACCTGAAACGCTCTTGGCTGGTTATTTATAATCATCAAAATATAATTCTCTAGAAACCTAACGTTCCTACATTCACCGCTTCGATTCTGATTCCATTTACGCAAACAAACGAAAAGTAATTACAACGAAACATTCGAACGCACACATAGACAAAGATGCATGCGATTGGTCGCGACAAGGTCGTCGTCGGTCGGGTGGGGCAGTCAACGCAATGAGCGGTGAGATACGACGCGCGGATGATACCTATTATGCAGTACGCTACGCTAAAATAAATAACCTTGTTTACGTGTTACTTTTTTTTAATAACTAATTTTCATATCTGTATGGCTTCTACACAACTTCAGAAAAACACTTTGCAAAAATATTCTCAAAGGAAACTTCTTGCGACGCAACCGCACGACTTGAGTGTCACGGCGAACTGTCGCGCCGTGCTGTTCATATTTTAAGCCCCGCCCGCTGCGGTACATATCGCTTTATACCAGTATTTAACAGTTTATAATGTTATCGATACATCTTGTTGAAACGGAATTAAAACTTTTAATTGATATTGTGTAGCGCTGATTCCTACATTAGGTTTCCCTGTGGTTTGGGAATCAAGCTTCTTCGTAGTAATAGACTGTTAAATTTTTCATTTCTTTTTTTTATTAGAGATTTTAATATAATGTTGTAAGAAAATCTTGTATTACGCCCTAGAAGTGGACTCATTGATAGTATTCAAATGGTAGGAAACTTGAAGTACGTCACTCACTCATCTCGAAGCCCGGGGTCTTTTTTTTACTCTACTTTGCATATTGTTCGGCATCTTTGCTTGTGAGTTGAGGTCTACTGATTTTTGTTTAGCTTATGTTTCCCTAGTCACCTTCTACGATATCCACGGGAAGACTTGGAGTGGTCCTATTCTACTCTGCCGGGAACCACACGGCTAACCCGGCAGCTTCCGTTTTTTCTTTTGTCCAAAACAGCACCACTAAGACAAAGTACAGATTGCTCGAGATAAGACCTCAAGTGAAGCAAGTATTAAACTAAGTTAGACAATATATTATGAAGGGTTTAAACAGTTATGACCTAGTTAGCAAGAGTTCATAAACCTTGTACAAAACTTATAGGTGTTTCAATATATTTTTTATGTTTTTATTACAAAACCAAACGAGCTCGTAAAAGCTCGCGAGCTTGTACAAACTTTTATTGTTTTTATCACGCACATTTCCGAAGGTTTAAGGAATTTTAAGTGTTAGTTCTTTATTGTTATGCGAATTTCGGGTTTTGAATTGTTCTTAGGTTGTTTGTTTCTATGTAAAGTTAAGGGTTTAATGCACGCACTGATATTTTAATCAGATAGGTACTCGTAATATAGGTCAACGGCCTTAGATGTAATAGAGACAACTCTCGGATAATACTCGTATATCGAGTTATTTTCTTCATGAGCTACAATTATATGTGTAGAATGGTACGTACGTATACGTACGTTGTGTGAGTAGATATTGTATTGCTCTTTGCACCGCATAATTTTTTCTGCTTTTTCTCTTGAAAATGCTGTCAGCATTAAGTCTGTCATTTGTTAAAAGTATATTTTTACTTTAGAACAAAAATAAAAAAATATTACGATGGACTTAAGTTATAATCTATTCTTGTTATCTTATTCACAAACGCTAAACATGAATATGCTCATTATGTAAAACAGGACATGCTAACATTGCCCAAAGTCAAAAACTACGAAGAACTAATTTAGATTTTTATACAATCGCGTGTTTAGATAATCAAATTGAGACTGACATTATTTTGTATTTTATTTATACATTTCATTAACAAATACCATAATCATTTCCGTGTGCGTATGGCTGACGTATCGCGTTGAAATTAAGAACTTGAAGTTGTACCAAAGACTGTAAACTAACTGTACATTCATTGTTACTCATTAGAAAAAAGTAATGTATCAAGTATTGTAGCTGACTTTGCTGTAATTTGCGTACTGGTGTTACATGCATCTATATGCTACTCGTATGTTAACTATTGACTAGTAGGTGGGCCGTACGCCTATTCGTATAACAAAAAACTGGAAAAAATATATCTAGTCATGACGACCTCCGTGGCGTAATGGTCAACACGCTAGGTCTCTAATCCAGAGGTTCTGGGTATAATCTCCAGCCAGGACAGTTGGAAAATAACCTTTTTCAAATTGTCTTGGGTGTTTATTTATTATATAATATAGTATTGTTGAGTTAGTATCCCAGAAAACAAGTATATAAAACTTACTTTGGGGCTAGCTCAACCAACCAACAGGTCTTTTTTAGGCTATATGAAGTTTATATTACCTGTGCGCAACAAAGCTTTATTTCACAGGTAATTTATAGGCCCCGAGCGGAAAATGGAGTGTTATTCCAGAGACAATAAGATATAGATACTTGTACGAGTACCTAGATGCCACATTATGCTAGTAATCATCATCAGGTCTTTTTTAGTCTCCACTGTAGGAGCACAACCCTCTCTGTACTACCAGAGCCATACTTGGCCAGAGCAGCTAGAGGATTTAGCCTATACTTTCCACGCTGTACTGTACACGGACGGACGGGTTGGAGAGGTCCCGCTGATGTTTATAAGCTTTGTTTAGCTTGTGTTTCCTAAGTCGCCTTCTACGACATCTGCGGGAAGACTTGGAATGGTCCTATTCTACTCTGCCGGGAATCAGACGCCTTTGCCCAGGCACTTGGCACGGGCTAGCTCAATTAGTGTGATTTATCCTTATCCTTATCTATTTAAAGGTAAATTCAGATGATCTCGCAAATATCCAAGTCAATTAACAGAACAGAGCAATAAAAAAGAAAATCCTAGTTACGTTAGATGAACGACTTTTGAGGGCGTATTTCAATTTAATCCAATTAAAGGGAAGAAAGGGAGCGAGTGCTTGGCACCTGTTGCCGAATAATTTACAAGGGCAAATATGTTCACCCTTGGTATTTAAATGTCGTTATTGATAGCTATTTTAAAAATACTTTTTCTATTTCTTTGATGTCATTGGAACTTGATATTACAACGTACGGTTTTGATGTACAAGAAAGGTAAAAAAAAGAAAGGTAACATTTTATGTTTATAAGAAACTATTGTTTTTAAATAAATACAGTATTTACCACAGAAATTGACAAAACACTCAGATTAAGTTAGCTCTAAGCAATTTTAATCTTATGGAATACTAAGTAAACAATAGACATAATACGATACTATAATTATATAAAGTATACATATGAAATATATTAAAATTACAATTGAAACCCGGGACAATTTGAAAAAGCCATTTCTCAAATTGCCATAATTATCGTAGTCTCGATTCGTTTGTACAATAAGTTTTGTTTAGGCTATAATTTTAATAAAATTTTTTTTTTTACCGTTTCTTCTTCCTCTTAGCGCATTTCCAGTTGCTCAGCTGTGCTGCTTCGGAGCCCGGGGTGCGCTTTGCCGTTTTATTCTTCTCCAAATATAACACGCATATCAATGGTCACCCATGGATGCCAAAGACCTTGCGAAGTGGAGAAGAAATAGCCTGAATAGTATTCTTAAACGATTTAGATATATTTTTACGACCGGCCGCCTGCCTAATGTCAACCTCCCTTGGGAATGCAAATGTAGTACGAGATTTTTGTGCTTAGTCCTATAGTCACCTCTTAAGACATCCCCAGATAGAGTGGTCCTATTCTAGGGCGGAAGCCAGACGGCACACGCCAAAAATTTTACAGTTTACTTCGTAGTATTAGACGTGTGGTTTCCAACAAACTAGAATAGGGCTACTCCAAGTCTTTCTGTGGATGACGTAGAAGGCGACAGGGAATACAAGCTAAACAAAGTTGATAAACATCAATGAGACCTCTCCAACCCGTCTGGCCAGCGTGGAGAGTGTAGGGTCGTGCTCCTGCATTGGATACTAAAAATACCAAATGATGATGATGATTTATGTAGTATAATTAGTAATGTCCTAATAATACTAAATAAATAATAATGTTGTAGAAATTAAAACTTGATGTCAAATTTTTTTCTTATGCAAAAATATCAGCCGATAAAATTCTCCTTCCGCCCAAAAATAATAAAAAAGTCAAATTAGTCTAATCGAGGACCGCAAACAATTTTATACAAAATTAACCCAAATTCGCCAGATTGTTTAAGACACTTTTTCATTAAAGCTAAGCATCGGCAACTTAGTGCATTATTAAAAAACTCATTCAACTTATTAAGAAGTCAGTAAGTTTATCAGATTAATTACGGTTGGGAACTCGATTAAAGGGGTTTAAGTGAAAAAGCTTCCGAAGTATTCAGATTTGTCTCTATAATGATCATTTAAAACAGTGGCAAATCGGTTTCGACACTGGCTGTGCGTTTGTAAGGTGCGGGTTCAATCCTCAGTAGGCGCGACTTGTTATAATTTATCACATAATACATAAGATCGAAGACAAAAGTAGAGAATGTTACCATACTGTAAGAAGGCTTAATACCTTACCGGATATAATTTCATATGCATTAAAGAATAAAGCTGTTATTTTGATATTCAAACAGACATTTCAATTTTAGAAATCACTATTTTCCCTTTTTAAATCTTTACTACCGCTATCTCGCTAAGCGTGGCCATTGGGTCTTACGGATTTAGGCACTGTCTATCACGTTAGAGATAAAGACGTGATAATGTACCTAGTATAAACGTGGTTCCTTACTATGGGTCTCATAAGAAGGCTCAAGGTCGCTCAACGCGCTATGGAGAGGGCTATGCTCGGTGTTTCTCTACGTGATCTAATCAGAAATGAGGAAATTCGAAGAACAAAACTCACTGATATAAGCCCAGCGGATTAGCTCGTTGAAGTTGCAGTGGGCGGGACACATGCCGCGACAAACCGATGGCCGATAAGGCAGAAAGGTTCTCGAACTGACAAGCGAAGCCTAGGACATCCACCTAGGTGGTCAGATGATCTGACCGAGGTGGCAGAAAAGCGCTCGACGTAGGCCGCTCTAGATCGGTCTTTTTGAAAAACGTTGGGATAGGCCTATGTCTAACAGTGGACGTTAAACGGCTGAAATGATGATGTAGTACTTCAATTTTGTTTATCTCTATTGATATTAGAGTAGATATGTATATCAAATAGGACACCAAAATTTCATAAAACCATATATTATTTTGCCTCATTACTAACATTTCAAAACCATCCGACAGTGACACGTCCACAATTTATACGTGACAGTTTTATCAGTTTTTATTCTAACGACAGTAAGCACGCGAGAAAAATAATTTGAAAACTAAAAACAAACGACATCAAAATTAACGGTGTTTATGTGACGGTATGAATATTTCAATTCTTTCACTATTTTTATTATTTTCAAAGGAAAAATGTGCCGTGTGGTTCCCGGCAGAGTAGAATAGGACCACTCCAAGTCTTCCCGTGGATGTCGTAGAAGGCGATTTAGGAAACACAAGCTCAACAAAGCTTATAAACATCATTGAGACCTTTCCAACCCGTCTGGCCAGCGTGGAGAGTGTAGGCCAAATCCTCTGACTGCTCTGGCTAGTATATGGCTCTGGTAGTAGGTACAGAAAGGGTCGTGCTCCTGCAGTGAAGACTAAAATAGACCTGATGATGATGAAAGGAAAATAAAAATTCTTTCAGACTTTCGAAAATCCACGATTTTTTTATTTACTGCTACTATAGAAGACCTCCATGGCATATTGGTTACCACGCTAGTCCATCACTTCGGTTCTGGGTTCGATCCCCATAGCCCATTGTAAATTGGAAAATCCTTTTTAAATTGTTTTGAGTATCCATAGTAGAAAAGCATCGTTGAGTTAGTTCTGTCCTTAAATATTTATTTATTAAAGTATTTATAAGTCCGCTTTCTGGGTTTTTCTTCTCCACTTCGCTAGATATTGACCATCCTTGGTTGTAAGACCACACGCATATCATCCATGACAATGTCAATCCAGCATTTTCTGCTGTCAGCTCACGGCTAGTTGTACTAAAACATATACAAAATCCTTTTTGTTGACTTATATAATTAAGTAGCTTTTGCCCGCGGCTTCGCTCGCGTCCTTTCTTAGCGGATGCGGAACATCTACCTGCATGCCAAATTTCAGCCCGATCCGTCCAGTGGTTTGGGCTGTGCGATGATAGATCACTATGTCAGTCAGTCAGTCACCTTTGAGTTATATATATTTAGATCTATCACACAAAAATACATTAAGCAACAATTGACTTTCCCTTTATTTCCTGTCACAGCTGATACAAATTGAATAGCTATTAAATGGGGTGATTGATGTCCTTTGCCTGAAAACGGAGCTGTCCGTCGCTTGGACTCAATAGAAACATTTCCCTGAGACATATTTAACAATGTCTAAGATTGAACATCCATCATTGGAAGTATTTATTCGAAGGATATCAATGTAGAGGTCCTTAATATAATAATAATAAATCATTTATTTCAGGCATCATACATAATATATAAATATAAAAGCGAAAATCACTTACTCATCACGAAATCTCGAAAACTACTTAGCCAATGAAGACGCGGCAGGAAGGTAAATTGTGACTGGGAGACGTCCGCTAAGAAAGTATTTTTGGGAATTCCATCCCTAAGTGGGTGAAATAGGGGTTGGCAGTATGTATGAAACTTGGTAATTTTTAAAGTGATACATATGAAATTGTTAATGTATTTTATTAGTTAGTAAAAAATAATAATGCATTTATTATATTTTGAAAATTATATCCCTATAGGGGTGAAATAAGGGTTGCAAGTTTGTATGAATCGTCGTCATTTTTAAAGCGAGACACGTGACATTTTTGAATTAGTGGTTAGTAAAACATAATTTAAAAACCAGTTTTAAAAAAACCATCTTATTTATGTAGTATACGCATGTGAAGCCGCGGGCCAAAGCTAGTATTACAATATTATAGGCCTATAGCATAAATACCTAAATGACTAACATATATATATAATATAAAAAACATAAACACTATTTATTTATTGTCTTTGTGACGCAATGCACTTTGTACCATGGTGTCAGGTAACCGTCGACGATATCTCCGAAACACGACACCCTTCGGCCAGAAATCCGGAAATTCTCCTTAGTAACGGTCGCCAGCTGATCGGTTGGAACTCCAAATTGGTCAAATTTTAGGTATTGAAATACATAAAATTGTAGGCCCCTAATTTTTTTCTTGTAGTTTTATTACCATGAAACTTATGGCAAATTCTTTGTGATGTTACATCACAAAGAATTAAATATAATGCTTTGGTATTTTAACGATACCAAATGTTCTAGCAAAATATTACATTAAATTATATTCAGACAAGTCCAAAACATGTGAACACTTTTTATTATTTCTTGCTCAATTGCAAATTCATGTTAATTGTTATTTAGAGTTAAGACAAACATCAGTAAAATTATCACGATTTTTAAAGTAATATCTATCCTAATATACAAAAAAGAAAGCGGCCAATGAAGGGTTCCGTAGCAGCAAGTAACATAATATAAAAGTTCTAAAGGTAAATTGCGGTTTACGATTTATGACGTATTAATAAATAACTATCTATGATACCGAGACCGCTATAGTTTTAATTGAAAGTACATACTTTGAGGTATATACCACTTTTTTTTCAGAATTATTTTAGTAATATTTCAAAAGTTACGGTGGGTGTACACCTCAAATTTTAACTTTGTATTAGATTATCTCAAGACTGGGGGGTTTGATCTACAAGTTTTAAAGCAGTTTTTGTTTCATTTTAAAAGACCTTTTCAACGATATCCCACACGTTGGGGTTAGTACAATTTAATTTTTTAAATTCATTTTTCGTTGTATGGCTGAAAAATAATCATTTTTTCATAATTTTAAAAACCAACTTTTGGAACTTCAATACCTATCTCTCCACCAATTTTCGTGACAATCGGTGCAGTAGCGGCGGAGTACGAGCCTGGACGGACAGACAGACGGACGCACGCATGGACGGACGGACGGACATGACGAAACTATAAGGGTTCCTTGTGGACTACGGAACCCTAAAAATTTGTGTCTAATTTGTTAAATTGTGTGTAATAAAGAGTATAATAAATAAATAAATAAAAAGCTGTTTGAATATTATCTGTAATATAAATTCTTTGTCAATACTCACAAATAAAAAAAAAATCTCACATTTTATGTTTATTGAAAATATACTTCACACACTCCAAATAAGGTATGTTTTTTTTTGGCCTTGATATCAAGTTTCGGTATTGAGATAAACGAAATTGATAAAAGAAAACCTACGAGTATGTAGATTGGAGCCTGAGGACATTATAATGTCTAGCCTTGCCATACTTTCCGCTAATAGAAACCTTATTATATTATCGGGTTTACCCGTCCCTGATTGTTATTGCAAATATTCCAGATAAATATCTGATGTCTGAGCGTTCTTACGTGTAATATCTTTCCATAGTGATTATGTTGGAAATTTTAATAGGTATTTTTATTTTATTTTTAAGACTTATAATATATATTTATACAGGCTGACTTTTAAACCACCAGCCAAATTTTTGGAGCAAGTTCACTCCATGATACTAAATTATTTTCTATAAAAAAAATTATTAAAAATCCATGAAAATTGTTCGTCCTCCCATAGAAAATCCGTTTGACTGAGCGCTGATTTGTATGAAAAGGCGATTTTTTATTTTAGTTTTTCGTTAATTGTTTTTATGGAAAGTAGTTCAGTATCATGGACTGAACTTGCTCCAAAAATTTGGCTGGTGGTTTAAAAGTCAGCCTGTATAGGTGAAACTTGCTAAGTAACTAAATATGTTAGTGCAGTTTGAGTGTCACCTAAAATTTTTCTATCATTTTTACATGTTTTTTTATTACCTACTTAGTTCTTAAGACTGTGAATCCAAATAATATATTTACTGCGCCCTGGGACATGGCCCAACAGTTTCATCTTTAAGAGACTATCAAGTGCGCGCTATATGACCGAAGAAATTAAGGAGTCTTTGGAGGCACATTGTAGATAGTCGGGTTCTAATGCCTAGTTCTTTTAAAATAGACATACTCGTATTTGTGCATGTCCTGGGATTTTTTAGCATTTTATATATATTTTGTGCGAGAGTGTTACGAATATACAAGAGCAAAGGATGTTGCTAATACTTGACATCGTTGTAACATTCATCCAGGATTCAGCTACCACTCTATGTACTTTCCAGACAAAATTTCTTTTATATCTCCGCTTACACAATTTTCGCTCCCAACACAAAATTTTCTGTTCACCAAAAAGTGTGCGGCATAATTAAAATTTGAACCACCGGAATGGGGTAAGAGAAAAAAATGTACACAGATGAAAATTTGCGCCGACGACCCTTCTCTGGAATGTCGTGATATTTTAATTCTAACCCAACGATGGCATATTTTCTCAAGATGTAGCCTCATACAAAATTTAAGCTTATATTTTTCGTGTGTGTGTGTGGTTTTAAATTTTTCACGCAGACATTCGAAATGATAATGCCATGATTTTATTTATACTTTACACTACATAGTGTTAATTAAGAATTTCTGATTTCTAGTAGCCATGCAAAAGGAAACCTAATAATGAATTCATCTCAACGATATTTTGTTTGACTGTAAAAGAAACGAGAGATAAATTATTTTAATTTATTTTTCTGATTTATACGTCGTTTCTACTGGAGTATCATTAATATGCACTATTTATTTTTTGTACTAACGTGATGATAGCCTAGTACTTATAGTGAAATGCGCTTTTTCACAGACTTCTCTAGCGTTGATGCAACATCTGGCGATTTCTTAATCAAAGTTCTAACCCTAAATTGCTCGGTTGTTCCGACCTAATTGCTCTGTGTAATTTTGTAGCTTAGGGTTTATTCAATTAATCTTGCAATACACGTGGTGTTGTATGATTACGTTGAATTTCGATTAAATATTCAGAAGGACGCGACTTAGACTGCTTGACTGTAATAATTGTCAAAGTGGTGTATTTTACGCATTTTTGAAAAGGACAAAGGTGTTAGGTGTTATTTCAATGATTATTTTGATTAATGACCTGTCGATGTACTGCTATCATCTAAATTATTTTGTAATTTATTATGTATAAATAATTATTATCTATTAAAAATGATGGATTTTGAAAACAACTAGCTTTGTTTAGTTGGATAGAAATATTACAGTCATAATAATAAAGTATACAATAAAAGGTGTTTCAAAAAGATGAAATAATCCTATACATGGTCTAACAAAATATACTGAAACTATTTTAAGGGTAGATTCAGTCCATGATACTGAGCAACTTTCCCCAAGGAACATATATCGAAATGTGAAAATACGTAAAATACATAAAAAAGGAAGAGCGGGACAGGGTCGACCTCGGCGAACGTTCTGCGATCAGATTGCAGACGTTCTGAAAAAGGGAGAGCTAAGAAGTACACGTAACCGAAGGGCATGTATGAAGAGGTTGATGAGTGTAGATGAAGCGAAAGAGGTCTGTCAAGATCGTAACAAGTGGAGGTCCATAGTCTCTGCCTACCCCTGTGGGAAACAGGCGTGATAGTATGTATGTATGTGAAAATACGTTTTGGCCTCCCATACAAGTTGACCGATCAGCTGATCCGAGTTTGTATGAAAAGTCAGAAATTATTTTTATATTACGATATATGTTCCTTGGGGAAAGTTGTTCAGTATCATTGACTGAATTCACCCTTAAAATTATTTCAGTACATTTTTTAGACGTTATAATATAATCATATGATTATATAGGATTATTTCATCTATTACTCTCTTCTACGATACTGAACAGCTTACCCAAGAAAGATGCAATTACGTCTTTATTCCTAACGGGGCAGACAGAGCCCAGGATCTGCTCACCATCAACATCATGAGCGTAAAGATGGAAAAAAGGAAAAAAAAACCAACAAAATAAATTTTTAATTTTAATTTTTAACTTTTTATAGAAACCCGATAAGCTTATTGTTCAGTTTGTTTCTGGGATAATTTTTATTCCTGTTTCGAATTCCATTTAAACCGTTCTATATAATTACTGGGCAAACTCTAAGGATTATTATTCCTGCCAACTCCTAAACTTCATTACAATAAAAAGAACCTATTAAGCGTTGTAAAAGAGTATTTTTTGGAACCCTCTGTTGCAAATTTTTAGGGTTCTGTAGCCAAATGGCAAAAACGGAACCCTAATAGATTCGTTATGTCTGTCGGTCTGTCCGTCCGTATGTCACAGCCACTTTTTTTCGAAACTATAAGAACTATACTGTTGAAACTTGGTAAGTAGATGTATTCTGTTAACCGCATTAAGATTTCTACACAAAAATAGAAAAAAAGACAATAAATTTTGGGGTTCTCCATACTTAGAACTGAAATTCAAATTTTTTTTTTATCATACCCAAACTTGTGGGATATTTATGGATAGGTCTTCAAAAATGATATTGAGGTTTTTAATATAATTTTTTTCTAAACTGAATAGTTTGCGCGAGAGACACTTCTAAAGTGGTAAAATGTATTCCCCCCCCCCCCCACCCCTGTAACTTCTAAAATAAGAGAATGATAAAACTAAAAAAATATATGATGTACATTACCATGCAAACCTCCACCGAAAATTGGTTTGAACGAGATCTAGTAAGTAGTTTTTTTTAATACGTAATAAATCGTAAACGGCAATTTGCCTTTACAACTTCTATATTATGTTACTTGCTGCTCGGACTCGCCCATAAAGGGTTCCCCTTTATGGGCGAGTCCGACTTGGCCGCTTTTTTAATATCTTTGAACTTGTCAAACGCAACACATCCCACCTCAAATTTGAGACTCACGCACAGACCATAGATCAAGATAGACACAGCCTCTGTATAAATTTGCGAGTCGATCTGAAGTCAAATTGACTTCATTTAGGATCGTCACTTTTAGTCTGTGTATGTCAATTCATTAGATCAAATATTCATTTTCTACTATAAAATACATAAATCTACCATTAGCCATAGAAACTCGTCGAAAAAGGTTAGAGGAAGTAATAAATAAGTTACCTTCCGTTTGTAAGTGAATTTCTTATTAAATATTTGTATAGAAATTGGCACGCCAGGTTTTCATACAAATTGAAGGACTTTCTTTATCTAGTAGTATATACAGATCTGTGGGCTCACGTCAAAAAAGTACAAAATTGTATCATGTTCAAATTCACATGTAATATACTTAACATACGGTGATATTATTAAGCATCTTTTGTCCCCTCACGAAACAATAAGCTTGTTACTTCGTCGTCACGTTCAGGACGCGTGTCTACAACAACGTAACGCTTTCAACGCTGTTTGTACTTAACATATTTACGTATCGTAAAGAACCGCGTATCTTCTACAAGTGCAATCTTGATTGACAGAGACTTTTATTAGTTGCTTTGAAGATAACTTGGGTTCACAATTTGCAATACCGTGCGTGTTTTTAAAAAATCACTGTTTGAAACTACTACAGTTTATTCCTCAAAAAATTTACATAAAAATCTTAAGGATTTTCTACAGACACCCACAATAGCCAAAACACAATTGAGCATTTTTGGCTTGATAGAAAAACATCACAAACATACCTCTAAATTTGCCTTAATTTGCCATATTATATTACTATTTTATACAATCACCTTTTTATATGAAAATTATATCAAAAAAATGTATTATCTAAATATCTATCCGTTTTGGCTACAGAAAAAAATAAATAAATATAATACTAAAATATAATATTAAATATAACACAGTGAAATATTCGTCGAAAGAGATGAAAGGCCTGAAGTCGTGCTTGACGATATTTCGCAGTGTTTTATTTATTATTTTTTTTGTATTATATTTATTTATTTTTTTGTTATATATGCTTAACATATGTAATCAAAATATAAATTTGGGATATTATTAATTGCACATCTAATAAATAATCACCCATCAATTTAATCTCATCATTTATATACTTTTTTACATCAAATAAATCAACAATCTTATCATAAGTACTGATTGCACAGCAAATAAATACTGACTGCACATCAAATTTATTAGGTTAGGGCAAACCTATAGGTTAGGTTATGTTAGAACTGCGACCAACACACGCACGAGCCGAGCGAGCGAAGCGAGCGTGCCGCGGCAGCGGCCGGCGAGTGCTAGAAAAGTTCTATCCATTTTACTATGCCACAAATATAAATTGCAGTTTGTTTAGTAATATTTTCAGTTGAGTATTTTGCTGTGCAATCAGTAATTTTGATTTGCGTTTAAATACTACCCTTTAAATTTTCTAAATTTCAGTGTCTAGCAGATCATATCCAGAATATTTTTATTTATTAATAGGTGAAACATACGTTAGATGTCTATATCAATAATGGAGCAGACGGGAAGATGAAGATATTGTACGCCACATCACCAATCACTCATGCACTTTTTCAAACCTCGAAAATTAAAAAGATCCCCCAAAAATATTTCCAATCATGTGCATGAGATTATTCTGCAAATAAATTTAATTCAATTAGGGATAAGGGTTAAGGGTAGGAAGTTGAATGGACCGGTCCTAGCCAAGTACGGCATAGAATGTACCCATTTTCTATTTTATGAAGATTTCATCTAGCTTGAAAGAAATTTGGAAAAATATCTGATATGGATATGGATTCCAGGGTCTTCGTGTAATTTCTTTGACCGTCATAATATTATGTACTTGTTACGACTATATAGGACCCCGACCACTATGTTGAATTAAAGATACTGATTTTATATACCTCTACATTGCTTGTTGCTTGGTCAAAATTGTATCGTTACAAAACTAGCAATTACTTAAAAACTCCCATTTACTGATAAATAGATAACCTAAACCTTAACTTATTATTTTAATACATAAGCATAGGAAAATTTTATACCGTCAGCATATTTTATTTTAGAAAGTTCGCAGCCCGGTCGAAGAACGCGTTAAGCAACCCCCGGCATTAGGATGGATGACAATTGGCAAAAAATCTAGAGCTCCTCCATGCTTCGGAAAACACGTAAAGCCGTTGATCTCGGCTGACATTTTTTTATTACAGTCGTCAAGCTATGCCAGCTGCTTGAAAAATCTTACACCAGTGTTGGCCACACAAGCGAAAAACAAACTTCGGTGAGCTATAAAAGTTTGACGTATTTTGTCGTACATATACTTGTTATTAAAATGTATTATAATACAGATAGTTGAACGCCTCCTTCATTGCAAGACTTTGTTCAATAATAAACTTCACATGACTTAAAAAAATAAACATGTAACTTACTTAAACTTGTATAGTGAACGCAAAACATTCAATAAATACTAAGAGCCTTATTTTAATGCGCATAGAATTTCTCATCGCACGATATTGTTTCGTACAAAATTTTTCGTTCATTGACTTTTCATTTCAAAAATAGAACTGATATTCAAGCATGAGAATAGATAATAGATAATATATAATTCATAGCTTTATAAACGGAATTAGTCTGACACACTAGCGCTATCCCATCTCAGGGGATCTACCTGCATTGATTGACATAGAATATAGATATGATTCTAATTCCAACATTTCAATATAGCACAAATTAACCTGTACGCACATACGCCCTTTTTGGCAATTTAGAACATTTAGAAATAGTTAACAGAAGTAGATTCAGGTGTTACTTACTTTGCGAAATCAAAGTTACATGCTATTGGATCTAGATTACTTTGTGTGCAGCAACATCGACTGTTGCAAGTATATAATACCCTTTATTGCACAAAAATAAAAAACAGGACATAATTATCTTAAAAACTAGGAAATGCGCAAAAGGCAGCTTTATCGCTAAGCAATTTCTTCCAGGCAACCTCGTTTAAATAGAAAAAAATGATGGAAAATTAGGTATAGCCAATTTTGTTAGTCACAACGGATGCAGCAGCATAGGCAGGGGCATGCTTCAACTATCGGTGGCTGATTCGCTCGTACTGTTGGTTACAGGTATGGTAGGACTAACAGTAGTGGGTGGGCGCCGACCTGCAATAGTTTGCAAGAAATCCCTAGTGTCCGACCGAAATTGGTTGCTACTACTCGTACCGAAACCGAATTACGGCAACGGTTTCAGTTTCGGCCAAAACCGAAACCGAAACTACCTTACAAAGATCACGTTTTGAGGGAAAATAAAGAAAACTTTATTATAATCAGTCAGTTAAATCACATAGCTATGCAGTCTTCGACAGCTTCACTAATTGATAATCAACATACGAACCCCTCATTTAAGAAAAAAATGTTAATTGTGCCTTGAAAATGCCAAATGCATTTTCGGTCTCAGTCGTAGTTTAGTCAGGTTTGCCGCCGACACCGAAACTAAACTGAAACCCGTCTTTTTGCCGAAACTCGACCGAAACCGAAACTGAACTTTCGGCACAAAAGACAGTAAGAGTATCATACAGAACGGAATCTCCTAAGTTACGCGCAATATGCGTCCCCGTTCCCCGTCCCCGCACCTCTTCCTCGTTCATATGCCACCATGTGCCGCCATGCACGCACACGTCAATGGGAGTGTGTTCGCCCGCTCTCGCCCCACGACAAGGCGGGGACGGGGAACGGGGACGCATATTGCGCGGGACCTTAGGAGATTCTGTTCTGTATGTAATACTCTTACTGTCTTCTGTGTTTTCGGTCGGACACTAGAACTAACTGGTGGAGGAAGTACACAAAGTAATCTACATCAAATAGCACGAAACATTTAGAAATGTTTAAATTTAAATAATCTAAAAATAAAATCTAACATTTGAACAGATTTTGCAAAGGGGTAAATAAATAAAGAAGCAAAGAAAGATCGCACGGGTCGTGCCATATTAATCGCACTACATTTGAGGGCTGGATTTTTGTCGACTAAGCCTACAAGGGTCGAACGAAGCCCAATTAATTCTATGGCCACCTCTGGAGTGTTCGGGAGGACATGTTATATTTAATCTTACAAGGGTATTTTTTGCCTTTGTGTTTCTTTACATCTTTCCAGTGATTAATTGAGCCAAGACTTTTTATCATGATTAAAAGTCAACTAACTAGGTAAGTGTGATAAGACAAAGTTTGTTTACTCAATTATGCAAAAGCTTCTACACCTTTTTTTCTTTCAAGCTCATATTTTGTCTTGAAAACTAGTTATACGCCTAGATATATGCAATTTCTTTGAAATTACACAAGTACGTTTAAAATTCTAGGGTAAGGGTAAGACATGCATTATAATATAATCTTTCAGATAGAAAAAGCCGGAAAGCACACCGCGGTCTCCAAAGCAACACCAAAATGCAGCAGCAGCAAAGCAACATGGATGCCATCAGGAACGCGCTTAAATTAGTAGATCTCAGATTTTTAAATCTATTCTAGTAAATAAAAATCTAAAAACCTTCTAAAAATTAATGAAAATTCTAATAACTGCGCACTTGCACCTGCCTGCAGCCGTCAGACAACATCCTGCAAATTATCGGGCCCCGCCCGCAATATCGAAGCACGCCCATTTCAATTTCCTGAGTTTTCACCGACCGGCCTAGCAAATCTTTGTATTTACCTTCGGCATTTTGGAGTTTTGACTCTATTGCTCTTTTGAATCCGAAAGATGAAAGAGTTTAAAGTTAAATGATATTTTTATAGGTTGTCAATTTAAATACTTAGTGTACCTACACGCCCGCAATATTGAAGCGTGCCCATTTCAATTTCCCAACGTTTTTACCGACCGGTATTGCAAATCTTTGCATTTACTTTCAGTATTTTGAAGTAATGACTCTATTGCTCTTTTGAATCCGAAAGATGAAAGAGTTAAACGTGAAATGCCAATAATTTTATCATAGGTTGTCAATGTAAACAGTGTAACTAGCCGCTTGCAATATCGGAACACGCTCATTTCAATTTCCCGACGTTTTCACCGACCGGTATTGCAAATCTATTTACCTTCGGCATTTTGGAGTTATGACTCTATGGCTCTTTTGATTCAAAAATCTGAATGATAAAAGTGTTTAAAGTTAGGGTGAAAGGCCAATAATATTATTATAAGTTATCAACTGAAATAGTGTAAATACACTTGTCTTTGTCTATAAAACCAAAGGTAACAAGTCGCAATGTCCAGATCAGCAATTGAGATTAGTGGTAAAGAAAAATTAGAATTTTTATTGCTAGCCCTATTAGTAATTAGAATATTTATTTGTATAATAGGCGAAAATGCAAATCATATAATGGTAATGCAGGTAGAATTACCTATTAATATGATGTGCATTTTGATTTCTTTTTTATCACTATTTTGTTTCTTTTTCACCTTCTCGCCCATCACGCTAAAGTGGCCTTTGAGTCTTGCGGCCCTAGGCTTTGTCTGCTTAGAGCTACAAGATCCAACATGTTCTGTCTGCCCTATTAGGGATAAAGACATGATAGTATGTTTGTACTGTGTCTTTGCAAGTCAAACTATTTTGTATTTTAATTGGTACCATCTACCCCGTCAGTTAATAAAACTAAAAATAATTAAAAAAAATGACCTTCAATAAGTAATATATTTATCCTACACTGAATAAAAACTTTTGACTTTGACTTTCAGTTAAGACGTGTACGCACGTTCATGCTAAGGTCACGTTAAATTATGTTAGGGTGTAGATTTCTTAAAAAACAAGAAAAAAAAAGAAATAAAAGCTAATTAGTTCGTCCTATTAGTTTTTAATCAAAAGTAATTATTGCAATAACACAACCATTAAAGAACTAGTTAGGTACCACTTACCTTTTTCGCTTCGGTAAGTTTTATTTTTCTTAGAATATTTAATAGGTTGACTGACAACAAAACGTAGCCTTTTTAATAATTAAACTAATCTTGCAAGTGCTCAATTAGTGTCTGTTTAAAAACAAAAAAGGAAACAAGATTAAAATTTGAAAATATGCAAAATGAATTCAAATAAGCGAAATGGAGAAGACAAGTTTGGTCAGGAGAAGTAAACATTTTAAACTCGCTGCGAATGATGATTGATGTTGCTTAAATATTTATAATATCAAGCGAACTTATACGGTGTATTCAATTAGTTTTTAAAAAAATAAACAGTCTTGTGCTGCCTGGTTTTAGATTTCCTTTTTCATTTCTTGAAATACGTCTGTCTATTAAGAACTGTCAAACGACGGCGGTAACAACTAAAAACAATATAAGGTAAAGCGCACCAATCCAAGTTCAGGCGAGCCACACACAAGGCAACGAGCTCCTTAAACGGACAATGAATATTTTTGAGGAGTCTGGTGTATTATAGATCAATCTGTTTTAAATAATTGAATAAAAAGTGGTGATAAAAATTAGGTGAGCAAGCTTAATGCGTGTTTCGGGAATAGGATATGGATGAGAAATTAGACGTGCGGGTTTAAACACATGATAGCTCAGTATAAAGGAAGTCCCGTTGACTTGGTATTTTTTCACCATTTCTTATTTCATTATTTAGTTTGAGTTTCTGTTGTTTATGTAGACCTAAGAACTTTATCTTGAATGATTAACAACTCCATAGAATATTTTGTTTTAATTTTCTTCAGATCAGTCAAAGTCTAATCTGTTTTCATTCTAAAAACTATCAATATTAAAACAAAAAACCGGCCAAGTGCTAGTTAAACTCGCGTGGAGAGGGTTCCGTACAATTGATTGATTTTCTATAGGTTTTCATCATCATTCATCTACAAGCAATAAACTATATTTCGTGTTTTTTTCAAAATTTTAGGCTCAGTAGTTTCGGAGATCAGGGGGGGGGGGGTCAATTTTCGTCTTCATTAATGAATAAAATCAAAACTATTCATTTAACAATAATAACAAAAATAAATTTGAGATCCTCATAATGAGCCCTTTCATTTGATATATGACACAGTAAGATTTGCAAAACTTTTTTTTTTATTTTCCTTGTTTGTCTCCCGAAAATTACCTTTATTTTAAAAATACCTATATTTATTTTCTTTGCACATATGTGTTTGGGTCATAGGATTACAATATTCTTAATTTCACCTTATTCGGTCCAGTAGATTCGGAGCAAATTGGCTGTGACAGACGGACGGACAGACAGACGCACGAGTGATACTTTATGGGTTCCGTTTTTTAATTTTTTGTACGGAACCCTAAAACACATTATTCAACGTTTTAACTCAAAATACAATGTTTTCACTGAAAAAAGACACAAAAATATGAGTTAAAATGCTTGCCATGCTTTAAAACCATCAGTATTAAAGCTAAAAAAAAATACATTTTTTCTCTAAAAAAAGACGAAAATACAACTTTAAATTTTATTGCCTCCATAAAGCACAAATCAATTGGCGTGCCAGCTGAAAAATGTTTGCGACAACTGTACCTACAGACCTACAACTGCGTAGAGCCGTTTGCGTTTAATTTTTTGAATAATGTATCAGGCCACTTTCTGTAGGGGTGTAATACTGTGAAATATTCAGTGACACTGTGAACGAACACTGTTAGGCGAGGTGTACAAGTTTACCTACAATATAGAGTGACTTTTCACATTCACTGTACGTGTACCGCATACAGATACGCTATCACGTCTTTATCCCTTATATGGTAAACAGAGCTTAGGGCAGTAAGTCCCAGGCCACTTTTGGCGATATTGTGGGCGTGAAGATGGAAAACGAAATCAAAATAGGTTGCTAGCTTCATCGCCTATTAACATGAATTAGTTTTTTTCTTATTTAACGATATTGCGGGTAGAAAAGCAGCTGGTACGTTCTATTTTTTTTTTCTTTTCGTATAGACTTATTTAAAAAATACTTCTTATTTATTAAAAAAATGTATTATTTTTTATTTTAAATTTAGACTACGTGGATACTAGGCCTAAATGAACGCTGCAGGTCTCCGAGTACACTGGTTATTAATGACTCCCCTCGAGAATTGGTAGGCTTTATGACCCCGGCGGAGGCGGTGTACGAGTATACCCGTATACTCCGTTTTATTTTATACATTTATACATTTTAATAGTAATACAAATTTGCGAAGCTTAGAATTATCTAGCGACAGCTATAATATTTAACTTCAGCTATCTGACTACTGTATTAGACAGATGTCATCAAATGGATATCAATTGATAACTTTTGACTAACATATGACTATTTGGTTAAGCTATTTGACAACACTTGCACAGTTTTTAACTTTTGATGAACTCAAAATCAAAATCAAATATTTATTCAGTAATTAGGCCTTTGCAGGCACTTTTACACGTCAATAATTATAGTGTACATTACGTGTAATGTTTATTTATATTTAAATTATTATTTTTTTGTTCAAAAGCTACCGATACTAGCGTTTCGCAACGACCACTGCTGAGAAGAAACGCCGAAAGAAACTCATTTACACAGTATTGGTCGCCTACGCGCCTACGGCTTTGTCAGTTTACTAAGATATTATGCCTAATACAATGTTATCACAACATAATATGTAAAGCTTGCGAACGAGTGCCAAATCCAATTTACAGAAAAAAGTTACACTAAAAAAGTTACAGTCTTAAAAAACGAAGCCGAGCTGACCAGTCCCTACTGGCGGCACCCGTTCACGAATTAACGCGTGGATCAGCCATCGCTGAACTCAACCATATTAGAGGGAATCCAGCGATCTGACCCATGACGCCACCACCAGTCTGAACATTTTAGTGAGCGTGCCAGGCTCGGGCTCACAGAGCTTACTAAGAATAAAGAAGGAATAAGCTTTTATTTGTAAGTTTGATTAAAAATTAAGTGAATTAAACAAAATAAATAGACTGCTGTGCGGACGGACTTAACCCACTTTCAGTGTTATGGTGCTTGGGTAGATGGAAAAAGATTTTTTTACAGCACCTAATTAACTCAAAGTAAATATACAGACGGAAAAATATTCAAAAAACAATACAAAAGGTATTTTCTTTTCGTTTGTTTTACCTTTATGTACCCGACTTTTTTCGTATTGCGTGTTGAACCTGTACAAGGCTCAATTCGTCCCTAGAGAGGTCGACTGTTCTACCTCAAAAAAACAAAGGTGCGCTAAATTACTTAAAATTTCATACTTTACTGAAAAATTATTGAATGAAAAATTTTATTGAAACTTTACAATGGGTTTAAGTTTGGGTTTAGTAGGCTTTATGTAAATAAAAGATGTTAAAAATTATTATGAGGCAGTTTTAGTATTGTTCTGGAGATGTATTAAAAAAAGTAAACCTAAGATTAATTGAAAAATAAACATTACAGAAAATAGCTGTGATATGACTGTGAAAAAAGGTATGGTCAAATTTAAACTCTTATTTATTGACAAAAATTGGACTTTTATATTAATCGTATACACTTATTATAACTACATATATAACGTCTAACAAAACTAACTGAAACTATTTTAAGGGAGAATTCAGTCCATGATACTGAACAACTTTCCTGAATATGAAAAATAATTTTCGGCCTCAATTTTGTATGGAAAATCAAAAAATATTTTTCATATTTCGATAAAAAAAAATAGTTTCAGTATATTTTGTTAGACTCTGTATAACGTCTAACAAAACATACTGAACCAATTTTTTTTTATCGAAATATAAAAAATATTTTTTGATTTTCCATACAAAATTGAGGCCGAAAATTATTTTTCATATCATAGAAGGCAATCGTAAACCACTCCATTATCTCTGCCAAAAAATAGTCATTGTACATGCGACTCTTTCCACACAATGTACTGAACACACGGACAAGAAGTTGGCTCTTAATTTTAGATAGACAGTTAGTAGTAAAATAACAATAAAAGCCTCATTGTCATCTTTTTAACCGACTTCAAAAAAAAGGAGGAGGATTTAAAAAAAAGATTACTCTAAGAAGCCTGGAAAATTCTTAATTTGTTTGAAAGGGTATACTTTCCAGGTGGTCCCATAGAAATTTTATTTATAGAAAGTAGTTCAGTATTATGGACTGAACTTGCTCCAAAAATTTGGCGTGGTGGATAAAAAGTCACACTGTATAGTCTATATTGTAGGAGTACGACCCTCTCTGTACTACAGAGCCATACTTAGCCAGAGCAGCTTGTGGGACCTCGACCTATCCCGGCGCTCTAGGCGAGTTCCCACATAGAATATAGTAGTAGGTGACTAGTAGAGCAGGAGGTAGAACTGTAAGATATAGACTCACCCAACAGAATATATTAAATGTCTAACTATGCTTTGAATAAAAATATTTATAAAGGTACAGCAGATAAAAACAAGTGAAGAGATGATGGTGGAATGAGTCAAAATGGGGAGTGGTGAAACCAAGAGAGGTACGTAAATGATTTAAAAATGGAATGAAAGGAAATTTGAAATGAATAAACGGGCATATGCGAGTCGGACTCGTACATGAAGGGTTCCGTACCTCCGCACAATGTTTTAAAACGCTGAAAAACACGTTTTTTGTATGATGACCCCCTTTAATTTTTATTATTTTTTTATTTTCAGAATTTGTTGTTATAGCGGCCACAGAAATACATAATCGGTGAAAATTTCAAGCGTCTAGCTATTACGGTTCAAGAGATAGAGCCCAGACAGACGGACAGACAGTCTCAGTAATAGGGTCCCGTTTGCACCCTTTGATGAAGAAATGAGATTAGGAAAGATGCAGCATGCAGGTAGCATGCAAAATCGTTACAAGCTAGAGGATTTGGCCTGCACTCTCCACGCTGGCCAGAAGGGTTGGAGAGATCGCATTGATGTTAACTTTATAAGCTTTGTTTAGGTTGTATTTTTTTAGTAGCCTTCGACATCCACGTGAAGACTTGTCTGGAGTAGTCCTATTTTACTCTGCTGGGATTAACACGGCATAAATAATACAAAATAATAAAAGCCTGATTAAATACCCGTGTGGTTCCGGGTTAGAATAGGACCACTCCATCCCTTCATGTGGATGTCGTAAGAGGCGATTAGAGGACTAAGCACAAATATCTCGTGTTACAATTGCATTTTCAAGGAGGGGTTAACGTCGGGCGGCGACCGGTTCTAAAACTTTTCGTACAAATACATCCCCAAAAAGGGGTGACGTCAGGCAGGCGGCCGGTCGTAAAACTATAGCCAAATCATTTGAACTGTTCCGTTCGGTCTTTGGCATCCTTGAGTGACCACTGACATGCACGTTACATTTGGAGAAGAAAAAGTGGGAAAGCGCACCAAGATCACACCCAGAATTATTTAAAACCAGTAATGATTTGCCAAGTAGGTTTGAAAACTTTGAATAACTTTAAAACCCTAACTAAAAATCACTTTCTTACTTCTGTTTAGTTTCTCATCTCTTTCCCCTACTATTTCTTCCAACTTCCTGTTTAAAATCATCATGCACAGATCTGTTTACATCATTGTGCTATTTATTTATTTGTATGTTTGTATGTAATAAAATTATTTATTATTATGCTATGTATATATAAGTATGTATATATATATATTCATTTATTTATATACCTATATCTATTGTTTTTATAATGTTATATATTTTGTATAAGTATTTTAATATCTAATGGTTATTTATATTTTAATTTTAACTGCGCCACCTGTTATCTTACTCATATACTTCGCACTCCTTCTCTTTAGGGTTGCCTGTAAGAGATTGCTTCGGCGATAAGGCCGCCTCTTGTAAATATATATATATAACTCAAAGGTGACTGACTGACTGACTGACATAGTGATCTATCGACGCACAGCCCAAACCACTGGACGGATCGGGCTGAAATTTGGCATGCAGGTAGATGTTATGACGTAGGCATCCGCTAAGAAAGGATTTTGATCAATTCTACCCCCCAGGGGATAAAATAGGGGATGAAAGTTTGTATTAAACTTTGTCAATTTTAAACCGATCGGGTCTCAGCCCGATCGGTACAGTAAAGTACTTTGCATGCATAAAGCTACTATGACGTAGTCATACCCTTAGAAAGGATTTTGACCAATTCCACCCCTAAGGGGATAAAATAGGTGATGAAAGATTGTATAAATCTTCTTAGATTTTCAACTGATTGAACTGAAATTAAAGATTGGACCTACTATGATGAAGACGTTCGCTTAAATAGGATTTTGATAAATTTAACCCCAATGGGGACAAAATAAGGGATGATGGAGGATGTAAAAAGTAAAGCCGCAAAAACTATACTTCTTAACCCGAGCGAAGCCGCGGGTAAAAGCTAGTTTATTTATAAGTTCCGTAAACTTTGTAATTTTGTATTGTTTTTTATTTGGTTCAACAAAGATTTTTGTATTGTATTGTATTGTATAGTAAAAGAAATCCCAACAGATTAGTACAAACAGTTTTCCTATGGCTGTACGAATCTACAATGATCTGCCTAATAATATTAGATCAATACATAGTCTTAAATCATTTAAACAAAAACTGTATGGTTGGTTAAGAAGTGTTTTTATAGTGTTAAAGACTTTTTATCCGCATCTATAATTATATGAATTCTTCTATAATGATAATTTGACTAACATAAGAATTTTAATTGACAGTAAGTAACTAAAATTTGTTCTAATTGATATACCAATGTGTGTTGCATGTCAGTGATGACTAAATGTGTGAGACTCTACATGACTTTTGTACCACCAAAATTGTACCACATTTTAAGCAATAAACTACATTTCATTTCATTTCACCCCGGGCTCCGAAGCAGCACAGCTGAGGATGCAACCGGTAACGCGCTTAGATGAAGAAGATGAAGAAAAATAAAAGCCTGATTAAACCCATTTCCATTTCCCCTCAAATCTAAATCAACTTAATGATATCGAAAATCGATAGTACGGTAACAAAAATAACAAATGTTCCTTATTTGAATAACGCCAAGATAAGTCGGATATGCAAAATAAATGGCCAATGAAACGAAATACATGAGGCAAATGCCCGTTCTTTTGTTGGCAGACAGTTTTAATCTATGGCTTATATTTGCTACGGTAAGATCAAATATCATTTTTATGGCTTTTTTGTAAAAAGGCAATTTAATAGAGATATTTTTAGATTTGTCTTTGGTGGATAGAGTACGTAACGCAGGAAAGAAAGTAGGAGCAGGTAGATGATAGTCGAAGAGGACGGGGGGTTCGGGGGGCGGAGCCCCCGCTTTTAAAAACTTATATCTAGACATGGTTTAGGTTAGGTTTGTACAAGAAGAAAAGAGGGGGGCGGGGTTCGGGGGGCTAAGCCCCCCGCTATATCAAATCCTTTAGTAAGACATGGATAAGGTTAGGTGAGGACAAGAAGAAAAGAGAACGGGGGGTTCGGGGGGTGGAGCCCCCCGCTATTTAAAAACTTTTAGTAAGACATAGTTAAGGTCCCGGGCGCGGACCGCATCATGAATGAGGCGCTTCGTCACCTTCCGCCGCGAGCAATTGCGGCAGTGACACGTCTGTTCAACGGAATACTGCGCTCGGGCCATTTTCCGTCAATTTGGAAAACATGAGGCCCATCTCGCTGCTAAGCAAGCTCTCGCAGGTGTTTGAAAAGATCACCCTACGGCACATGACGCCACACCTGACGCCCCGGGACGAACAGTTCGGGTTCAGACCGGGCCATTCGACGACGCTCCAAGTGGCAAGAGTGCTCCACCGGATGTCAGAGAGCGCCAACAAAAAGGAGAGCGTGGCTGCCTGCCTCCTTCATTTTAAACAAGCCTTCGACAGAGTGTGGCATGAGGGGCTCACCTACAAACTGTCGGAGACCACGATGCCCCGCAGGCTACTTAGGGTTGTGGCCTCATTCCTGAAAGATCGCCGGGTACACGTGGCGGTGGAAGACGCGGTCTCTACAGATCGCCCAGTCAACGCTGGAGTGCCCCAAGGCAGTTGCCTCTCGCTGGCCTGCTACGCCGTGTTCACCGACGATATTCGAATCGTCGGTCAGGTGGAGCTGGCGCTGTACCCGGACGACGCATTATATTATGCGTCGTCCATGAATCCGCTGTATGCCGTCAAAAGGCTACAGCCGACCCTCGACGCTCTACCTGACTGGCTCACCAAGTGGAGGATGCAGGTGAACGTCGACAAGACGCAGGCCATGTTGACTGGGAACCGCCATCTACCGCCGCCGCTCAAACTACTCGGCGAAGACGTGCCGTGGCAGCCGCACGTCAAGTACTTGGGCGTCACCATCGACCGGCGTCTCATTATGACGAGGCACGTCGGCAATGTTGCGGCGCAAGCGAAACTGGCTAGGACGAAGCTGCACGGAATGCTGTCATCCCGCCTGCCCCTGAAGACGAAGCTCGGGATCTACAAGACCTACGTTAGATCCCGCCTCACGTATGCCACCCCAGCCTGGCACGCGTACTGCTCAGAGACCAACAAGAAAAGGCTCCGAACACAGGAAAACCAGAGTCTCCGAGCAGTCGTCGGGGCCCCACGCTACGTGAGGAACGCGACGATCTTTAGGGACCTGAAAATGGAGGGACTCGACGCCTTCGTCGCTCACCTGGCCACCTGCACGTACAAGCGCACCGACTTATCGGCGCACCTTAGAGGTATTGTGCCAGTTCACGCGCGCCCACCCGATCGCCGCACTAAGCCCTCGCCCCGCAACGCCATCGCCGACGCCGCCGCCCACGCGGACGCGCCGGTGGATTAATCTGACGCCCAAGGAAGAAGACGATGACTGCGGCCATCACGGCCACCCCAACGACCTGCCCATCGTAATGGGCAGCGTAGAACGCTACTGAAGAGGGCCACAACCCTGACCAGTCTCCTCGTCTCCCGCAAGGGAGAGTGAGATGAACCCAGACTAGACTAGACTAGTTAAGGTTAGGTGAAGACAAGAAGAAAAGAGAATGGGGGGTTCGGGGGGCAGAGCCCCCCGCTTGTAAAAAATCTTTCATTGAAAATTTGAAACATGATTAAGGTTAGGTTAAAAGAAAAGAGAATGGAGGTTTTAAAACTTTTATTGATTGATTATTGATATATTTTATATAGATAAAGTTTAAGGGTAGGTTAAGCAGCAAGGAGAACGGAGGTTCGGGGGCGAAGCCCCCTGCTATTCAGAAAGTTTAAGTAAGACATGGATAAGGTTAGGTAAGGATACAGATAGAAGACAATGGGGGTTCCGGAGGGCGGAGCCCCCCGGTTTTAAAAAACTTTTAGAAAGACATGGATAAGGTTAGGAAGGAAACTGAACGGAGGTAAAAACTTCTATTGGAACATGAATAAGGTTAGGTTAGGTTAAGCAGAAAGGAGAACGGGGGGCTTGGGGGGCTGAGCTATTTAAAAACTTTAACTCAGTAAAATCGGGGGCGGAGCCCTCCGCTATTTAAATATTTTCATTGACACATGATTAAAGTTAGATTATGTTAGAGCTCCCGCAATTAAAAAACTTTCACTGAGATATGGATAAGATTAGATTAGGTTATGCAGAAAGGAGAATGGGGGTTCAGGGGGCAGACCTCCCGCTATTTTAAAACTACCATTGAGGCATCTATAGAATTCGTTAGATTTAGCAGAAAGGTTTGCGGTTTTGAGCACCCGCTATTATTGAGCTTCTATTGAGATATGGATAAGGTTTAGTTTGGATAATCAGAAAGGAAAAGCAAAAGAAAAACAAGTTATCATTGTAAATATCTTCACTATTAAAGAAATAAATTACTTGAGATATGCTAAATTTTCTTTTGTCAAGTTAAAGGTTGGCACGGAAAAGTGAAAAATAAAAATTTAAGTTTAAAAAAACTGCATTCCGACCGCGGATAGCAAACTCAAAAGTAAAAAACAAGTTTTATTAAGTGTTTCATCTTCTGGCATTTGACCTCAACAACACTACTATATTATAAAACGCTGTGGTCGAGAAATAAATTTAAGGATTCAGATAACGCACGACCACGGCATTTTATAGGCATTTGAGGTCAAATGCCAGAAGATGAAACACTAAATAAAACTTGTTTGTTACTTTTGAGTTTGCTATCCGTAGTCGGATTGCAGTTATTTTAATCTTAATTTTTTATTCCCTTTCGTTTAGATACCTAGACATCTACCTTTCGTTTAGATACTTAGACATCCATTGCAGGCTAATTTCATTCTTATTACTCCGGACAAACGATTCGTATAACTGAATTTACCACTTCGAGGGGCCACTGCGCGCATAGTAATAATGTAGGTATATTTTCGATACCTAAACGGGGAGTGACAAAGGCCTGGTATAACAATAATCAAAAGTAAATTAAATATAAAGTAGGTACAAAGGCGGACTTATCACTAAAGCGATTTCTTCCAGAAAACCTTTGCGTAAAAGACTATTAAAGAACGTGGGGGAGTTGGCGCAGTTTGTGTACAAATACGATACGCAAAGAAAGAGAATTTCCTCCACTTGACGTTTATTTTTCGGTTGAAAGTAAGCGTTTGGGTGTACCATCGTAGCACCTGATTCAATACCGCCAATAGCAAAGCTGTTTTAGTGGCCTAATATTGGAGTAATAAAATATATAAATACTCCTTTTGCAGTAGATCCCAATACGCTATTTTGCAACAAGTCAAATCAGATACTGTTTTCTTAACGTCAAAAACAAACATTTTCTGTGGGATTTGTATGAAATATCGGTTTATGATGTCATAGTTTCTTGGAGTCAAATAGCACTCTTAATATCCGTTTTTCTGCATAAGGTAATAAATCTAAAATCACGTTTAAAGTGGATGTGATCAATGACAAGTGGCATTGCTTTGTGACATTTTATTCTAATAACAGTACCAAATAATTTATTTTTGACCCACCAAAATACCCAATTGCTGCTGCAGGAATATACAGTCTATGTTCTACCTTACTTCGGCATACGGAAAATACAAGAAGCCGATAGCGACGTTACTAAATTGATTAACAGCCTTCTATTCACACTTTTACATTGCTGCATATTTTAGAAAATCATTAGCAAGTAATAATAATAATCGACACGAAAAGAAGAACAAGTATGCCTTGAATCAACTACGTCCTTTTATCGAAACAAAAGAAATAAACAAACTTTCAAAGGAGGTTGTGAAAACAGGCTATAGGGATCATGAGACATTAACATCGGCTCAGTCCTCATTGCAAATGGTTGGTGTTAAAAGAGGAAATTTTCAAACATGTTTCGTTCTTTAGATACGTATTTCATGCAATAAACTCTTCGGAATAGCATCTTTGGGGTGCGTCCAAGATTAAAGTGGGATTTCCCGTTGGATGTGGTACAAACTGTGTTTAGGAAATATTTTTGTAACAGAATTTTTAATCATAATCATAATTCTTTATTTGCATAAATGTAGGTAAATACATAGGATGATAAAAAATATAATAGTCCCAATACATTTTGCCTTGGAAAGGTGTGCAAAATGATTGATTTGATTTTCAATATTTACAATTCTTTTAACATGCAATCCCAGAATGTAGGTATAATTATTCCATTCAATGTCAATATTATTATTGTTACTAAACATGTCAATAGGATTAGATAATAAAAAGGTTAAACTCATATGGGCTATCCGAAAATACAAGAAACGGTGGGGAAGTGGAGTTAAATAGATTCTTGAAAAGAGATGAGGGAGACGTACGTCCAGCAGTGGGTTAATAAATAATAAATAAAAAAAGACGTTGATTATTGCAACAGCAGCGGCTTCCTTATCATGTTTTATAAAAAGTACGTAAATATTAATTTTAAAATTGTTCTTCTGTTCTGTTTATGTATTTCTTCTTCTACTTCCTTTTTTTCATTATTTATTTCTTTTAAGTTTGTATTGTAAGGGTTTTAGTTTAAGAACATATTTTAAATAATGTTTTCATACGACTTATAATTAAATTATAATACATTATTATACTCGTATATATCGCGTAAAAAATATACTTAAACTATTTTAAGGGTAAATTCAGTCCATGATACTGAATAACTTTCGCCAAGGAACATATAAATATATATAATATTACTTACATATGAAATTGCCGTTCAGTATCAAAAAAGTGAAACAAGTTTTTTTTTATGAAATTATTATTTAATCAAATGAAGCATGCGCCGTTGTTATCGATACACTTCCGCCATTTTATAGGCAGATCATTGATACCTTTGGAAAAAAAATCCTGGGAACGAGAGTCTATGAACTGTTTGAAGGCGGTTTTGACTGCCTCATCAGATTTGAAATTTTTTCCTTGTAAAAAGTTATCCAAATTTTGAAAAAAGTGGTAATCGGTTGGGGCAAGATCTGGAGAGTATGGTGGGTGACGCAGAGGTTCCAGTCGCAGCTCCTCTAACTTGGCGATCGTTTGATGTGCAGTGTGTGGTCTAGCGTTATCCTGAAGGAGCAATGGGCTAGAGCAATTCATCAGTCTCGGTTGTTTAATGGCGAGCTTTTCCATCATTGTTTGCAATTGTTGGCAATACAAGTCTGCAGTAATCATCTGGCCTGATCTCAAGGAGCTGTAGTGGATAACACCAGCACTGGTCCACCAAACACTAACCAGAATCTTCTTTTTGGAAAGTTTTCGCTTAGGGCAAGGTTTTGCCGGTTCTCCAGGGTCAAGCCATTGTGATGATCGCTTCCGACTGTCGTACAGGATCCATTTCTCATCACAAGTCACGATACGGTTCAAAATCCCCTCATTATTGTGGCGATTAAGCAAAGAAACGCAGCAAGCAACGCGTGTATGTTGGTTTACTTCAGTCAATTCGTGTGGTACCCACTTTTCGAGTTTTTTAATTTTTCCGATTTGGCGCAAGTGGATAAGTATCGTTTTGTCACTTACGCCGAAGGCTGCTGCTAATTCAGAAGTGGTTTGAGATGGATCCGCTTCCACTATCGCCTTCAATTCTTCGTTATTCACTTGAGTATCAGGTCGTCCACGAGGTTCATTGTGTAAATCGAAATTTCCAGAACGGAAACGTTGAAACCAAAAACGCACCGTTCGTTCGTTAGCGGTGCCTGGTCCATACACGTCGTTAATTCTTCAAGTCGTTTCTGCAGCACTGGTGCCACGGTGGAACTCGTATTCGTAAATACCACGAATTTTCAATTTGTCCATAGTTGTTGTTATAGCAATGTTGAAACTCAAACGAATGATATTAAAACAAATGAAATACGAATTTTAAAACAATATTTTTCTGGCTTTATTTCGAAATAAATTTGAATTTGGAATTCCTAATGAAACGCAAGATATTTGATTTTAAAGTTGCCAGTATTGAAAATCGGCAATTTCATATGTAAGGACCTAATATATATATAGAAATAGGTATTAAAATTTTTGTTATCCATACAAATTCGGAACAATTGATCGGTTAATTGTGTGTGTGTGTATGGAAGGTCATTGGTGTGGCAGGACAAAAGTGATTTTTCAATTTTAGATATATATATATATATATATATATATATTGGGAAAAGTTATTCGGTCGGTATCATGGACTGAATTTTGCCTCAAAATAGTTTCACTATATTTTGTTACACCATGTAATTATTAGAAATTAATAAGTACGAGTAAGTATTTTACCAACTCCCAGCCCGGCATCTTTATGCCGCATTGATGTAACGCCTGTGCTCTGCGCCCATTATTCTAGGATCAAATGGGCTATTTTGCTCCCGGCTTGGCGACAGCATTAAAACAAAATTTTATTTTCACAGTAATAAAAGTTTCGGCTCCCCAGAATTGCTTATTAAATGAGAACTGTTATGGCGTAGCCGCAATTTGCAATTACTATTTTTTTACGGCAGGGAAGCGGCGGATCAGTGCGTTTAATGAAATTAGAGCTATGGGATATTCGTGGACTGTTTTCGATTTTTGAAGTGAAAACTTCTTTAGCGGCGTGGTGCACTTTTTTTGTAATGGGTAAAAAATGTTAAACTCGCGTCAGGACACGTGTCCTGATCGAAAATTCGTAAGACGGATGGAGAGTAGACAGCCGGCGCGGCGTAGGAGAGGAAGTATCCCTCTCTCTTTCTACGGCGCAGCGAAAATGTATGCCTGCGCCTGCTGTTTCGTTTAGCTGAGAGATAAACTTTTTAATGTAATATAAATTGTCATGTTTGTGTACGATAGCACAATAAATAAATATTGTATTCTACCACATAAATGATAGTACCTTTATACTGATAATTAACGCAATTCGTGCAAAATTATTCCCTAACCATTCCAAAATATCAAAAATGCACAACGTTAATATTCAAGTTTTCACTTCTGCCGGCACTCCCGGAGTGCAACCCGTCGTTTTTTTTAATACAAATACTTAAGAGTCCCATGTGGTTCCGGGCTAGAATAGAATCACTCCATCTCTTCCTGTGGATGTCATAAGAGGCAACTAAAGCACTAAGCACAAACATCTCGTGCTACAATTGCATTCCCAAGGAGGGTTAACGTCGGGCGGCGGCCACATGTAAAACTTTTCGCACAAACACATTTCCAAAGAGGGTTGACGTCAGGCAGGCGGCCGGTCGTAAAACTAAAGCCAAATCATTTAAACTGTTCCGGCTGTTTCTTTTCCATTTTGCAAGGTCTTTGGCATCCCTTGGGTGACCATTGACATGCATTTGACCATATAGGTATTTGGAGAAGAAAAAGCGGGAAAGCGCACCCCGGGCTCCAAAGCAGCACGGCTTAGGATGCAACCGGGAACGCGTTTAGACGAAGAAGAAGAGTTAAGAGTCCCCTTACCTAAGACAGAATCAGACTTTCCCATACAAGTGCTGTCTTCACCCTTATTTTCTCTCAAGTTTATATTAAGTACCAAAAAGTAGTTATATGCCTAGATATATGCAATTTATTATTAAAATTAGCTAGTTAATTAGCCAGTAGCTGACTTTTTACGTGAGCAACCCGTTTATTGCATATTTATTATACTTAGGATAAATAAAAATAAAAAACAATCTGCTCAAAGGCTTTTTCTGTTTATAACGTTAGGCTTTTCCGACATAGGCCACGAAGTAACACTGCCTAAAATGTAACCGGGAACGCTAAAATTAGATAAAGAGTTTTTCTCAGAAGCGTAGAAAGTACAAAAATTTGCTTGAATACACGATAAATTTTATTCAGTTGTTCGTAATCTTCTTTTCTTTCTTACTTTTTAGACTTTATCAGCCATCTGCTAGACTAGAAGCCGTTAAGAGAGAAGTATACCACGCATTCCTAAATGTTATCTGATCTCAATGATGTTAAGTATGTTGTTGATACAATAAAAAAAGGTTAGGTTTTCCTTTTTTCAAGATGCAAATATATGTCCTTATATTATTTCATTATAGCAAATTTCGAAAAATAAGAAAACCTATAAATCTAGTCTTTTATTGTGTAAAAAACATTTAAATAAAATTGAGATCAGATAACATTTAGGAGTGGCAAAATGTTTTCTCTTTTTGTATGGACGAGTGCGTGCTATACTCTTAATAGATTTAGCAGCAGTCGCGAAATTGGAACCGCATACCGTAGCGTTACGCGATACGTGCCGCGTGTTCGGCGAGCGCTCATCATCAGGTCTTTTTTCATCTCCACTGCGGAGCACGACCCTCTCTGCACTACCAGAGCCATATATTAGCCAGAGCAGTCAGAGGATTTGGCCTACACTCTCCACGCTGGCCTGACGGGTTGGAGAGGTCTCATTGATGTTTATAAGCTTTGTTTAGCTTGTATTTTCTAAGTTGCCTTCTACGACATCCACTGAAAGACTTGGAGTGGTCTTGTTCTACTCTGCCGGGAACCACACGGCAGCCAGTGCTCGCATCTCTTATACACTGTAAATCTACGTGCAGCAAAAAAGACGGCGACACGACACTACAGTTCGAGCGTCGTAAAAATACCACTACCACGGCGGTAGTGGATACCGCTATGGTTTGAACAGCACGTTATTTGCATGTCGCATACCCATTGGGATATTGCTACCCATGACGGTAGCAGATGCTGCTTTCGTTTGAATAGGCTTTGCGGAAGTCAAATTTATAAAGTGGATAATCACCACGCTGGGCGGGTTGGTAATAGCAGAAGAGAATGTATTTTTTTTCATAGAGGACGCTGAGACGCCTTTCCACTCAACAGTCGTAAAAGGCGACTAAAAGCTCATACAGACGAACGGCACGTTGTCAACGGCAGGTCAGCGGCAGCCGTCGACACCGCTCGACTGCAGGTCGGCGGCAATCGGTGGCAGGTCAGGTCAGGCTGTCGAGCTACAGTTGGCAACGTGCCGTTTATCTGTATAAGCTCTTAGTCGCCTCTTACGACACCCATGGGAAGGGAATGAGGTAGTGACAAATCGTTTTCTACTCAGCCAACCATAAAGTCAATCTGATTTATACCAAATAACACACCTCCATTTTTGTAACTCACTGTACAACGAAACCTCATATAGTGTTATTTTATTAGACATATAAAAGTATTAACATTTTATTCAGCAGTTAAAACATATGAAACGACATTGGTTTGGTATTTACGAGAACTCCCACCTTTGCGAGTATTTTGTAAAATATTTTTATTTCGCTTATTTTTGCTCCGGTATAAACATTCGGGCTTCCCGTGAGAATTGCAAAAAGCATTCGCGCGTTTCGACTCGTCGAAGCTTTCAGTACAACTTATGAGAAAGTTCATGCCAATCTTTTTAGGGAATTGGAAATCTTCTTTGGTGTTAATTTGCTTTGAGAGTGGAAAGTACACAGTACAAAGAGTTTTGAGTCGGCTAAACTTTAGCTATATACTTTATGTTACATTTGATAAGTGTTTTTATTTATTTATTATGATTCTTCCTTCAAAACACCACGGAGGTATTTTGAAGGTGAATCATAATAAAAGCGTAACAGTTAACACTCTAGTCCGCCTTCTGGGTTCGATACCCAGCAGGAAAAGTTGGAAAATGCCTTTTTCAAATTGTCCTGAGTCTTGGGTGTTTATGTATATCTATTCATCATAAAATATAGTAACGTTCCGTTGCGTTAGTATTCCATAACACAAGTGTAAAAAAACTTATTTTGTGGTTAGCTCAATCTGTGTAATTCGTGGGTATAAAAAAAGTTGAAGTGCATTTGAGAATAGTTAAATATTTTGTGTTATCGAAATGTGATTCTTTTGGTTTCCATAAAAATTAAATAAGCTGATCGGTCAACTTGTATGGGAAGTAAGCTTTTGTAGTCCGTTTGGGTGTTTTATTTTTAAGTGTGTTTGTCGCATATTATTATTAACATGCGATGTGTCCTTTTTTTTGGCGGCTGGCAACCCAGGAGCTTATATGTAAATTTTATTGCTCCGTATTTAGTATTGTAATTTTAAATATTTTTATAGTTTAATTCATTAAATAATATTATTTCATTGTAAAATTAGATAGGTGCTTACATAATTCATAATTTGTTTGTGTAAATTTAGTGTATTTTGTGAAATAATGGTGTTCCAAGTTGACGTTCAGTGGGTATAAATTGTTACCGGCTTTTTACAAATTTTACAAGGTAAGAACGGTACAATATTTCATCCCGTTTATATATTTCACTAAAAAACAGCGTCCTTTGTGCACTATTTTTCATATTTGCGAAAATTATCGTACATAAACAAAGTAGATTAGGTTATGTTATTGTTATTTTTTAGTTAGGTGATCGGTTTTGCTAGCTTTATCGTGCATATTTATATCTTTATATCTTTATTATCTTCCCTAGACATTACATCTGTCCCTTTTTGTAAAATATGTCCTCCTCAACCCGTGCTGAGACTGCCCGACAACTGGAAATCCAGCTGAAGCAAGTCTTACTCGAGCTCAAGGCAGAAAAAGAAGACAACGAGAAATTATTACTGGAAAGGGAAGATAATGAACGCGAATATGTATTGATGTGAAATAACAACATTATACTTTAACAAAAACTCCCTGAGAGTCTTCAGTTATGTGATGATTTGAGCGAGCAGTTGAACCGATCAAAGTTGGAAATAGATTATTTCCGCCAATGTGGTGATACGTATGAGCAGACCCTCAGACGTACCACTGAATTAGAAAAGGAGTTGGGCGAGGCATACAGACAAATTAATAGCTATGAGCAAGATGCCCAGATGCGTCAGTCAGCAGAGGTGTCCAGCTCATTGATAGTGTCGCTATGTCTCCCTCAACTAATTCTCCAGTTATTGATCTCACTAGATAGATAGATAGATAGATAAAATATTTATTCACTAAAAGGCCACAGGTACATGAATAAGTCACATACAGATACAGATACACTATCACGCGTCTTTATCCCTAACGAGGTAGTAGAGCCAAGGGCGGTAAAGCCCAGGCCACTTTTAGCGTAATGGTGGGCATGAAGGTGGAAAAGGGAAATCATAATAGTGATGGCTTGCTAACCGCATCGCCTATTCATATGATTCAGATTCTCGCCCATTCCCTCGATCGGCTTTTACGATCTGCACGGGAAGAGAAGCAGCTGGTACATTCTATGTTTTTTCTTTTCTCCCAGACCAGCAAAGAAGAAAAGTCACATAATGTGAGATAATCACTAGTGAGACATCATCGAGTAGTATTGATTTAGATATCTCAAAATCAATGATTAGTCGTAACCAAGTTTAAAAATATGTAAAACTTTCCAAAAAAATTAAGAAAACGAATAATAGTCCGCGTGCCCCGCGGAACGGGCAGAAGGCAAGAGCGCACGAGTCTTGTTCGGCGCAGGCGAAGCTCCCGTCCCCCGCGCCGCACCTCGTCCGCTTGCGTCGTCCTCGTAGTGTGACCCGCCGTAGAATGGCTGCCCTATTTTAGGGAGCCGCAACAGATTATTTATCTGAACTAGAAGTAAGCAAAATAATATTATGTACGTTCCCATATCTACGTTGCCAGTCTCCAAAAACTAACAGAATTATTCACTATCTCAATACTTTGATACATAATATGACATTTCGTTATAGTGATAAATTAGTGTTTTTTGACACTAACAATTTTATAAGTGAATGTCATGTGGCAAAAGATAATATTTATCTCTCAAAATATTCTAGAGATAAGATTGCTACATTGATAGCAAATAATATTAATTTTTGGACGAGTTTACATTGTAAACAAGATTCTATTTTTAACACCTACTGACTTACCAAATTCTGTAGACTTGACGGCAGATTTAAACTGACCATTCAGACAACGGGAAGGCGTTATGAATTAAGAATACTTCATCAAAATTTAGGAGGTCTTTCCGGCAAAGAATTATTAGTAGAATTAGTTTCAAAAGAAATGAATGTGGACATTTTATGTCTGACTGAACATTGGCTGCATGAGAGTCAGATGATGTTCAGCCTAAACAACTATAATATTGTTAGCTGCTTTAACAGAAAGTCTGCTCAACGAGGGGGTTCTATAATTTTTATAAAAGATTATTTCCGTAGCAAAGAGCGGAAGGATATTGTCGACTTTCTGTTGACCGCTGTTGTGAGGTGGCCTGTGCCGAGCTTGATCATCATATAATTGTTTGTGTATACAGTCCACCAGATAGTAATTTCAAAAGTTTTTTAAAAGCAATAGACCAGGTTCTTAAATCCTGTTCAACTAGTAAAAAGAATTTAATTATTTGCGGTGATTTTAATGTTGATATTTTAGTACATAATCCAGAGAGCACACAATTCCTAAATCTTTTTAAGTGTTATGGATTAGAAAACTTATTTTTTGAGCCAACCAGAATTACAGCTACATCTGGCACATGTCTAGATAATTTCTTTAGTAATATTCAATATTGTGATAAATCTGTTATTAATAAATGGCCTTCAGATCATTCTGGTGTATATGTAGCTTTTGTCAAAGAGTCCACCACTAATTTGAGAAAAGATAAGATCTTGTGTAGGCCGATTACTTCTAAAAACATAAAAAAACTTAAAAATAATTTAGATAACAAATAATTATCAGTGGTATATACAGGAAATAATCCTGACGACCATTATAATAAACTATTTAGTACTGTTTCCTCTGAGAATTTTAAAACATTGAAACAAAAAAGAGTAGTAGTTCATAGTAAATTACAGTTTAGTGAATGGTCTACTACCGGCATCTACATAAGTAGAAACAGGTTTTATGATCTATATGCCCAAAAACAATATAACTTTAATCCTTCTTTTATAGAATATGTTAGAAATTGTTCTAAAATATTTTAAAAAGTTTGTAGACGAGCCAAGTCGAATAGTATTAGCCAAAAAATAAATATTGCTCCTAATAAAACTAAAGAAACATGGAGTGTCATAAATAAGGAAACAGGTAAAAATAAAACCAAAGAAAATATTTGCCGAATCAAATTAAGTGGTAAAAATTTTAAAACTGTAGAAATAGTAAATATATTTGTTGATTATTTTACTAACATTCCTTTGGAACTCACTTCTAATGTGAGTTCTAGCGCCCAGCGTGCTGAGGCTTTGCTTAAGAGTAATGTTAGCCCTTGTGATTCTAAATTTAATTTTAAGCATGTTAGCCCTAGCGATATAATAGATGCTTTTAAACAGTTAAATTTAAAAAAATCTGAAGATCACTGGGGCATGTCAGTTGCCGTAGTAAGTCATATTATACACATAATTGCTGCCGATTTAGCTTTTATATTTAACGAATGTATTGATGAAGGCATATTTCCTAACTTAATGAAATGTAGTAAACTAATCCCCTTATTCAAAAAAGGAGAAAAAAGAGACCCTGGCAACTACAGAGCTATCTCTATTCTGCCAGTTTTGAGCAAGGTGTTCGAAAAGATAATGCTCAATCAAATGCTACTTCACGTTAAGACCAATAATCTTTTCCATTGCCAACAATACGGCTTTACTGCTGGAAAATCGACCACCGATGCAGGAGTAGCACTTATTACTAATATCTACTATGCGTGGGAAAACAGAAATGATGCAATTGGATCATTTTGCGATCTTTCTAAAGCATTTGATTGCGTTAATCATCCAACACTTTTGCTCAAATTTCGTCAATACAGTTTGGATGATAAGTCAATTAAATTAATAGAATCTTACTTAACAGGTAGGCTTCAAACTGTTGATAAAAACGGCGTAAAATCACACGGGTTTAATGTGAAAATAGGCGTACCCCAAGGTTCAATTCTAGGACCGTTCCTTTTCTTAGTTTATGTCAATGACTTGCCTTACATGGTTGAGAAAGAGGCTGACATGGTGCTGTTTGCTGATGACACTTCGCTAATATTTAAAATAGATCGACATAACAGTGATGCTAGCGCGGTGAACAGCACCTTATCTTCAATATCTAATTGGTTTTCAGCCAATAACCTCATTTTAAATGCGGACAAGATCCAATGCATTCGATTCTCTCTTCCTAATGTGAATCAAGCCTGCGTTGACATACTAATTAATGGTCAGAAACTCGATCTGGTTGAAAGTACTACCTTTTTAGGAATCACAACTGATTTGAAACTTCAATGGGGCGCTCATATAACTAAACTTTATAATAGGCTTAGCTCTGCGGCTTACGCTGTTACGAGAATAAGACAATTGACAGATGTAGCAGCTGCTAGACAAGTGTACTTTAGTTACTTTCACAGTCTAATTTCTTACGGTATACTTCTATGGGGGAGTGCAGCCGACATTCAGACTATTTTTCTTTTACAATAAAGAGCAATTCGTGCCATTTACGGTATAGGATCGAGAAACTCACTGAGAGAATTATTCAAGGACATAGGTATACTTACTTTTGCATCAGAATTCATATTTGAAAATATAATGTATGTAAGGAAAAATATTTCCATGTTCAATAAAGTAAGTGATTTTACAGATATAAATTTACGTAATAAGAATGACTTAGTTAGCCCGTATTACAGGCTGAATACAGTCAGTAAGTCTTTTATGGGGAAGTGTATACTTTTTTATAATAAATTGCCAGAATCGGTCCTTGATATGCCAGACAAAAAATTCAAAGCTTATGTAAAGAAAGTACTTTGTGAGAAGGCTTATTATAGGACCGATGACTATCTTAAAGACAAAAAGGTCTGGCTTGAGCTTGGCGCGGGTCCCTATTAAAGGTTTGCATACTTAGACATGTCATAATTTAGGTTCATTGGTACATACTAAATTTACAAATTGACATCATTTTAAATTTCGTAATTCTTATAATTCAATTTAATTATGACATAATAAACAATGTAATCTCAGTCCATCCATATAACTAATTTTAAGTTTTTACTTTGTTAGTTGACGTCTTTGGAGAAAACGTGCAGTGCAGTTTAGTGCCGCTTCTTCTGCACTTGCGCCTAGGAAGCGGCGTAAACTTAGCTGTAAGTAACGATTTGACGTCAACATTTGTGCAAAACAAAACAAAGTGACTATTATTAAGAGATATTATAAATATCCTATGATAATAAAGATATTTTGAATTGAATTGAATTATCCAACCTAATGTGTCTTAAGTTAGTTTTAACCAAAAAACAAGATTTAAATTTAGTTATAATAATAATGTATATACATGGGTCTGGATTGTATCTGGACTGGACAGTGTGTGTGTACCTATAAAATTAGGTTCAGTACATTTCGTAAGACATCGTATTTTTATAGCCAGATAAACAAAAATACTAGATACGCTAATAAGGCTACAGTCACCTCTGTATTCCAAAAACAGCCCTCATAACTTACAAGTTAAATGTCTCGGACATTCTCAACATTCGCCACTTTGCTGATCACTCTACCGGTTGGTTTACGATGGGGGTAATGTTCTGAATGCTAATGACACTCACAATGTCTTGAATATTATTATTTATAAATAAACCGTAAAAAACCTTATTTTATGTTTGTACTAACTCATATTAATCCCTTCTCTTAAAATTTTTGATTCTCACTTATTTTTTTCAAAATCATTTCCATAATATTACACTTTTTTGATATGTGTAAGTAGCCAACTCAGGCGACAGATTTTTCAAGCTGTTTAAAGGCATCTGACATAACTTGGAGACTGCCAAACATTACAGCTTAGACCAATGGCTTGGCGTGTCTTCTGAGGCACGGAGGAATGTGAGAAATTTTCATGCCACTTGTGGCCTCTCATCCAAGTGCGAACCACGCCCGGAGTTGCCTAACTTGTGAAAGTGCTAAGTGTATGCCCACTAGGCCAGCGAGCTCTTCCTCTCTGTATTTCCTAAAACAGCCCTCATAACTTTCAAGTTAAATGCCCCGCACATTCTCAACATTCGCCGCTTTGCTGATCACTCTACCGGTTGATTTACGATGGGTGTAATATTCTGAATACTAATGACACTCATAATGTCTTGAATTTTATAATGAGAAAAATCGTCAAATAACCTTATTTTATGGATGTACCTTTTAATATTAGCCGCTTCTCTTAAAATTTATGGTCCTTTTTTTGTTTTTTAAAAATCATTTCCAAAATATTACACTTTTTTGATATATGTAAGTAGCGAACACAGGCGTCAGATTTTTCAAACTGCTAAAAGGCGTATGACATAGGTTGAAGACTGCCATAAATGACAGCAGGGACCAGTTCTTTCTGAAACATGGAGGAATTCAAGAAATTTTCATGCCACTTGAGGTCACTTATCTACCTGCAGGCCACGCCCAGGGTTGCTTAACTTGTGAGAGTGCTAGTAAGGGGATACATCCTCCGTGCCACCGAGCTTTTCCTCTCTGTATTTTCTAAAACAGCCCTTATTACTTACAAGTTAAATGTCCTGGACATTCTCAACATTCGCCGCTTTGCTGATCACTCTACCGGTTGGTTTACATGGGGGTAATGTTCTGAATACTAATGACACTCATAATGTCTTGAAAGTTATAAGGAAAATCGACAACACTGTTGTTTTCGGTTTGAACACCTTATATAAACAAGCTACTCTTATTGTTTTTGTCTTTACTTTTTAGGATTCCGTACCCAAAGCATGCCAACGGGACCCTATTACTGAGACTCCGTTGTCTGTCCGTTTGTCCGTCTGTCTGTCTGTCACAGGGCTCTATCCCTTAAACCGTAATAGCGAGAAACTTGAATTTTTCACCAATTATGTAGGTATTACTGTGGCCAAATACTAAAATTAAGATAAATTTCCAAATTAAAAGGAGGTCGTCATACAAGAAACGTGTTTTTTTTTTCAGCGAATGCACTTGACTGGAATTTTCCAAAGTTGCAACTTTTCCTGAAAGATATTTTTTCCAATAACGGAAAATTGTGTCACTGTGTACCAATAATACATAGATAGATTAGGGCAAATAACACAAATTGTGCTAGCCCCAAAGTAAGTTTTAAAGTCATTATATTACTATATATGATTTATGATAAACAAAGATATAGATAACTAGCAGTCCACCCCGGCTTTACTTGGTACACACATAGCCTATGTCACTCGGGGATAGCGTAGCTTACCAACTGTAATAGATTTTTTTAAATCGGTCCAGTAGTTTCGGAGCCTATTCAATGCAAATAAACAAACAAACAATCAAATCGTTCCTCTTTATAATATTAGTATAGATAATTGCAGACAAGAGTCCCGTGTGCTTCCGGGTTAAAATAGGACCACGTCATCTCTTCCTGTGGATGTCGTAAGAGGCGACTAAAGGTCTAAGCACTAACATCTCGTGGTATAATTGCGATTCCAAGGAGGGGTTAACGTCGGGCGGCGGCCGGTTATAAAACTTTTCGCACAAATACATTCCCAAAGAGAGTTGACGTCAGGCAGGCGGCCGGTCGTAAAACGATAGCCAAATCATTTAAACTGTTCCGGCTATTTCTTCTCCATTTTGCAAGGTCTTTCTCCTCGCATCCTTGTGTGACCATTGACATGCATGTTATATTTGGAGAAGAAAAAGCGGGAAAGCGCACCCGGACTCCGAAGTAGCACAGCTGAGGATGCAACTTGGAACGCGCTTAGACGAAGAAGAAGAAGATAATTACAGACAAATACCTACCGATGTCAGATGTTTTAAGCACACTTTATCCTCAGGAACATTAACACCTACTCTTGTATTCCGTTTCCACTAAGTTTTCACAACACTGCATAATCTTTGCACAAATAGAAACAGTAAATCTCTTTGTTTGTGTTGGTTTTTGTAGAATTTAAATAGTCTTGTCACAAAACACGGGCTAAACTTAGTCGTAGTACGTACCTTTTTAACTATTCAATGGATAATTTATATACAATGCTCGAAACAATATCTTATTTTTTATTATAACGAAAAATGAAAATATAGAAGTACATAATATTTATTACATTTCTTAAAAACTAAAATAAAGAAAAAAACACACTACTCACTACACTACTTACTAATATTCAATAAAATAAGAAATAAAAAATATCTTAATAAAAAATTTCTTTGCTGTATATATCAATAATTAAACTAAAGCCTTCTTCCCTTTATTCGACTTTCAATTCATCTAAAATGAATTAAGTTAAATACCATACTTCTAAATTGAGTCGTGCGTGGTTCCCGGCAGAGTAGAACTGGCCAGCGTTGAGAGAGTAGATCAAATCCTCTGACTGCTCTATGTAGCTAATATATGGCTCTGGTAGTATAGAGAGGGCTGTGCTCCTGTAGTGGAGAGGGGAGACTTTAAAAGACCTGATGAAATAGTAGGTAGTAATAAAGAAATACGCATACTTTAAATGCGTAAGTTATATGTGATGAGGTAATTTAAATGCGTAAGTTATATGTGATGAGGTTATTCGTCATGGTGATTCATAGTCACGGTAGCACAATTGGAAGTTATAAAAAATCCGGCCAAGTGCGAGTTAAACTCACGTGGAGAGGGTGCCGTACAATTAATTGAATTCTTATAGGTTTTCCTGTTATCTACAAGTAATGAACTAAAATTTGTAATTTTTTCAAAATTTTAGGCTCATTACTTTTGGAGATCAGGGGGGGGACCATTCCCCCAATGGTCAATTTTCGCTTTCTTTCTTGAATAAAATCAAAACGATTTATTTTACAATTACAACAAAAATATATTGAGATCCTTATAACAAACAAGCCCTTTCATTTGATATATAACAAGTAAGTTTTGCAAAACTTTTTTTTTTATTTCCTAATTTTTCCCCCGAAAATGACCCTTATTTTAAAATAATATTTATTTACTTTGCACATATGTATTTGGGTCATAAGATTACACCATCCCATCAAATTTCACCTGATTCGGTCCAGTAGATTCGGAGAAAATTGCCTGTGACAGACGTTCGGACAGACAGACGCAAGAATTATCCTATAAGGGTTCCGTTTTTTATTTTTTGTACGGAACCCTAAAAAGGAAAAAATCCTGATTGCTTGAAAGAAAAGATACACTGCTGCTGTTGTTTTCATTCAGGCGGTCAGGATTTTTCCTTTTTTTTAAATGACTTGTTTATTACTTGGTAACAGTTGTTTATTTTGGAAATAAATTCTCAAAGGTAATAGGAAAATAAGGCCTTCACGATCAAATAAAGGTATCTAGTTTTACTGCTACGAAAAGCTAAAACATGTGTGTTTTATGGGGTTGTAGATCATAAAATACCCTTCACGATTATACCATGGACGCTTTTTACACCTCGTCGAAGATTTCGCATTCCACATTCGAAATGCTTGATGGATTGCGCGATTAGCGATTGGTTGACCGTCAGATTGGTTGCCATGGCAACCGACCTTTTCACGTCAACGAACCACCATAATGTGACCTTTAGCTTTCCTAATACGGTCACCGCTCTTAATCATTTTCATGGGTCATTTGCCTCTGGCCGGAACGAATGGCACGGCAAATTTAATTTTGCGGTGGGATTCGATCGCTAATGTGAGGATTTGTACTGGATATAATTTTTCGAAGCGCAAATGACTTTGCAGATTATAAGGGCCGTCTACACGTGTGTTGATTGGTTCAGTTGACAGTTAGGAAGATAAACGAGGGTTGTCATTTGTCATTTGCTCCCTTCGCCGGCTGCACTCCCTGTTAAATGCATATCATAATGAGAAAATTCGATTGATTGATGATTTTACATTCACGATGGTTTTATTAACTTGCTCGTCTTAATTTTACGATGACGTGTCAATCACGAGGGTGAAAGAGATGTATTGCACGTATTAGGTACCGTAGTAAATGCATCGAAATATCGCTAATATTTTGATGTAAGTATCAAAAATACACTAACTATCACAAGATCCACCCTCTCGTATCTATGTGAACATTTGACAACACGTTTTGGTAAATCTTAGAATATATTAGGTACTACAAATTAGAATTTATTTTTTTAAACTGGGATAGGAATTTATTAAAATGCATTATTATTCTTTTATACTAACTAATAAATACATTAAAAATTTCACGTGTCTTACTTTAAAAGTTACGAAGTTTCACACAAACTGCCAACGCCCCCTTAGGGATGGAATTTCCAAAAATCCTAGTCACAATGTACCTTCCAGCCAAATTTCATCGTCATTGGCTAAGTAGTTCTCGAGATTTCGTGATGAGTGAGTGATTTTCGCTTTTATATATATAGATTTACATTCCTTTGAAGAACTGAGAACGGACCTTAGTGATATAGAGCATTACTCTTAAATTCATCATCATCCGAGCGTGTTCCCAGTTACATCGTCAGCGGTTACGCTTCAGAGCCCGGCGGGGTCCGCTACCTAACCTAGGCGATTTGACGAGGGTACTGGTTTTTACACAGTGCGACTGCCGTCTGACCTCCGCAACCCAAAGGGTAGACCAGAACCAATCCTAGGATAGGTACAAACGCTAGATTACGTGCCTTCCGAAGCACGAAATCAACTTTCTTTTCGGATAATCAGGTGATTCAAGCCTGCAATATCCTAAACAGACTGGAAACAACTTTTAACAAAGTATGCTTCCCAGTGGGATTTGAACCCATGACCTCCGGATCACAAGGCAAACGCCTTGACCACTGGACCGCGGAGGCAGTCTCTTAGCATTACTCTTAAATTATTTTCTATAAATTCATAAAAACGTATAACTAACTTTAAAGTAAAAAAGATCAAATACAAACCATCCCAAAGCAAACAAACGTTATCTCCACAAAACACTTCATTCAATTTCATACAAGACCGACGCAGCAGATTAAAAAAATATTCCCTTATAAAAATGAAATACATCAATCACTTATCAATAAGGGCGAGTATTTTTATCTAAGGATTACATCCTGTCAGGACAAGATAACTTTGGCGCGACGACAATCTTTCACGGCCCCTTTGTAGGATATACTCGGAAATATTGAGGTTTCCGTAGAGGTAAAGTTGTATAGATGTGGCAATGATAGATATGATAGCTTCTTAGTCGTACACTCTTCACACAGTGGTCGTGATCATCATCATCTAACCATCAGGTGACCCGCTTGTTCGTTTGTCGCCCTATAACATAAAAAAATAGTTTGAAAAATCCAAAAGTGCACGCCTCATAATCTCATTTTTCACAATTAAATTGATTTTGATTGTTTTATTGCTAACTTAAAATGAAGAAAAGTATGTGTCGGCTTTCACGCACGACTGGAGATTATTTTTAACTTCCCGCTGAGAAAATTGAAAATTTTCAAAATTCGGGACGTTATTAGTTTTACCCCGTTTTTGAAAAGTCGAGTTTTCATCAGATCTCGACGTTTAAAGGTCTCAGGAATCTTCCTTGACCACTCACGAGCAAGTGTCATGCACCCTATCCGTATGTGTGTGTAGGTGTGTATGTAACCCGCTTATAACTCTTGAACAACTAAACCGATCGGAACCAAACAAGTAGCTTTCCAAAGAGTTCTATACAACTCAGATTTCCTGTGAATTTAAACCGATTCGGACCGGTAGATTTTGAGAAATCTCAAAAAAACTAAGCAAAAACAAGAAAAAGACACAAGACTACCTACGTCACGAATGTCAAGAAAAGTATTACCACTGATTGTTCTTTTCATTCTCAATTAGTTAATGCAAATTAAATAAAATATTAACTAACTTATCGCTTCTTTTACATTTATTCGTCTTTCATATTTAATAAAGCAAACAAAATCACAACATTCTTTATTCAAATTTCTTTTTACTTCTTTTCTTACTTTCCAGTTACACATTCGTACTCATCATACCTCAACTTTCAACAAACCTCACATCCAAAATTATTTTTAATATGTCACCTGTATTTTTATAATAATAATTACGATTAAACTACATTGAATTAGACCGTGATCTTCGAAAGGACTTAGTTTTGGATAATACTGAAGCGTATAAAAAAAAATGGACTTGATCAGATAAGTTTTTCGGGAGTTATCGTGACCACGCCAGTTTCCATACATACCGACACACGGACGTCCACAAAATGATTTTATTAAACATTGTTTTTATTTATTTAAAAGGCAAAATGTCTTTTAAAAATGTCATAAGTGTTGAAACTAGTGTTTTTCCTTGACATTTATGTGTAAATATTATTGTACAAGTGCGATAGAAAATAAATAGAGACACATTTAGTAAAAAAATCACTTGATTTTTGTAAGGCGAGAGTAGAGCACTACCTCATGCGCTTCGCTTATGAGGCGTGCAATACCAAAAGGCGATTCTGACTGCAAAGTTTCTGCGATATAGTGGTTCTACGAGTACTTTTAGATTATTATGGAAATAAAATGTATGGTCTAAGATTATTCTGATTTTTAACATTATTGGTTTTAAATGTATAATAAATGAGTAGATGCCAAACTATTTTCTACGAAATAACGTTTCTGTAAACCGCTGTTATGCATAATAATATTATAACATAAAAAGTTCTTCTATGAAGAGGGGGGGGGGGGGGCGTAATCAAACGCAGTATAGTATTCCTAATACAATATTTCCTTTTATACCTAACATACTGCGCTCCATTGCTCTTTGGCAAACCTGCAGTTTGAGCTTTTGCTTTTTGGTCAATAACACAGACTACTCAAGTCAGTAACCAAGATTGCGCACTGTAGGTTAGGAATATTAAACATATTGAAGATAAAATATACGATCCATACCGCAGTACACAATATGCAGAGGGAATTAATCTGTCTATACAACGAAGGTTACGTGTAAACACGGTACTTATTATTGAGCAGGCGGCACCGTCGGCGGCGCGTGAAATTATGCCGACGCGCCATTGTGTTGCAACCCCGGTGTGATTGGTGCAAGTTATGCGCGGAAACAAACATTTTGGTTTCTTTTCGTTTATTCTTCTTATATTTAAATTTTATCTTATTTTACCAGGTTCAGCATGTGTTGGTCAAAGCTGTTTGTCTGTCCATACGCAATCAACTCTAAAACTTCTTGTAATTTAAGATCTTGCTCTTGTCAGTGGAATTATTGGAGATACCTTCATTCCTTTCTTCTCTCTGCCACTTTTTTACTTCCTGGTAGGTCCTTACTCCTTTGTTGGAATAATTTTTGAAGACATTGTTATGTTTCATTACATGTCCAATAATCTTCCCGCTTTTATTTTTAATTACACTGAAACTACAGAAAAACATGTTTTTATGTAAATAATATTACATTTTTTATTCTTTGTTCTAATGTAAAAAACATGCTCGTGCAAAGCCAGATGGGCCGGTGGATATGCAAGGTTTTATACTTGAATGAGTTACTCACTCCACCAATATGAAAGAATAACTTATCATGGGACCAATGCTGGGAACTGGAAAAAGAATTCAACAAATTGTCCAGTTTTTCAAATCACAATTCTTCGCGCGTTTGTATTTAGAAGTTGAGTTGAGCTAAACTTTTTCAATTTTTTAAATTCTTTTTTTTTGAAAGCTTAGATAAGTCCCATAGGAAAAATTCTTCATAATGACCAACTGTCACCCCCTTCATGTATTTATCGGAGGTACACTTACATCCAGTATATACCATTTCATTTAATAATTTTAATTACCTAGGTGCAAGCCGTGTGGTTCCCGGCAGAGAAGTATAGAACCACTCTTAGTCTTCCCATTAATATCGCAGAAGGCGACTTAGGAATTAAAAGCTAAACAAAGCTTATAAACATCAATGAGACCCCTCCAACCCATCTGGCCAGCGTGGAAAGTGTAGGCCAAATCCTCTGGCTGCTCTGGCCAAGTATGGCTCTGGTAGTACAGAGAAAGTCGTGCTCCTGCAGTGGAGACTAAAAAGATCTGTTGATGATGATGTGATAGTAATAGGTAATAGTTAGTTTCTTGTTACTTGGGCCACCTTTCTCCTATTATGGGGCCTATGGGGACTTTACTCAAAATACGGTATTTAGCTGGGATATGACTGTTTAAGGCAAGCATTTTAATCCATAATTTTGTCACTGACCGGCAATTGAGAGGCCGAGTAAATTAAAAGGAAATACTCTTTATTTAGAACAATGTGGTTTATTTAGAAACGACTCATCCCTGATATAAGTATTATCAGATTCAGATGGTATGTGGTATGCAATAAATAAAACTTTTTTAATATATAAAATACACTACGACTAAAGATTTATCCTGGCATACGGCGCTTTAACATTAAATTGTACCTATTGTGTAAATCTTCTTTAAAATGCTAAATGATAAAATAATAGAAATATCCATATCATCGGCCGTGTGGTTCCCGGCAGAGTAGAATAGGACTACTCCAAGTCTTCCCGTGGATGTCGTAGAAGGCGATTTAGCCAACACAAACTTAACAATGCTTTTACACATCAATAAGACTTCTCCAACCCGTCTGGCCAGTGTGGAGAGTGTAGACCAAATCCTCTGGTTGCTCTGGCTAAGTATGGCTCTGGTAGTTCAGAGAGGGTCGTGCTGCTGCAGTGGAGACTAAAAAGACCTGGATGATGATGATCTATTCACAATAATTTTAGATAATAACAATGTACGTACATATATATCTAACATATCCTTTGCAACGAATATAGAGGTCATATAGTTTTAAGATGCGAATGTAAAGCTAAGCAGTTTGCTCAAATTATAGGTTTACTAATTATTATAGTCGGCATCAGCTTGATATTCCAAAATACATTTAAAACTAATCTTTTTAAATTTACGACCCTTTAATACTTTGTGACGACTATAATACAATTATGAAGACTAAATTTCAACAACATAAACATGTTATAACTCACCCCTTTACATAATGTTTTAGAAAACACTCCAACACAGATCAGAGTAATAAAACACAGAGCAATCTCAACTCAAATAAAGAAGAGACAAATTCAATTAAGATTTAATTCAAATATGTCTTCCGTAATTATGCACCCTAAAATCAAACATTTTATGAAAACAAACACCCTTTATGCACCCCGGCGCATATAATGCTGGGTTCCACCCTTCAGCAATGGGCAATCAATGGCTAAATTAAACAACTGCCTACTTCCACTTTAACATGAATATGTATGACTGGAAGCGATTCAAACGAACCAATTCTGAATAAACAAACGAGCCTAATTGCTGCGCCACTACTGGCTTGCCAACGCGGTTGTTATATACTCGTAATAGGTTGATGTGCATGAATTACTGTTTATATGATAAATAATACCAATGATTAAGTTTAATAGCATATATTTCAGAATTAAACAGTTTATTGTGTTCTGAAAATAATACATACTTTTTATTGAATAGGTAATCGCATAGTCATTTTAACAGGTAAACTGAAGGATTATATTGTACTAAAATAAATAAAAAACAAAATTCCGCTATGTCGCCTCGTAGTCAATGAGACATTATTTTGCCCTGATGTGTGTTACTCAAATGGAAATCTTTCATTTTTAGAATAAATAAACAGGCAAGTGCGAGTCGGACTCGTACATAAAGGGTTCCGTACCACTGTACAATGTTTTAAAACGCTAATAAACACGTTTTTTGTATGACGACCCCCTTTAATTTTTATTTTTTTTTGATTTTCAGTATTTGTTGTTATAGCGGCCACAGTAATACATAATCGGTGAAAATTTAAAGTATCTAGTTAATGCCATTATAAAGATCTAGTTAAAAATGCTGAAAAAGACACGTTTCTTGTATGACGACCCCCTTAATTTTCAGTATTTGTTGTTATAGCGGCCACAGTGATACATAATCAGTGAAAATTTCAAGTATCTAGCTATAACGGTTCAAGAGATAGAGTCCTGTGACAGACGGACAGACAGACAGACGGACACACGTACAGACAGCGGAGTCTCAGTAATAGGGTCCCGTTTGCAGATTTTGGGTACGGAACCATAAAAATCAAATAATGTTAATATACAGATTTATATCATGTTTGTATAAAAAACTAGTTTTGTATTATATAGAGACACAAACAGAATCGATATGGAAGAGCGAAATCCCCTAATACAGGCATTTTTTGCTTAAAAAGACGTTTCAAAATCTATTAATTGTAAACCAAAATTCTAATAATTGAAAAGATTTTAACTCCTCATTCGCTAGCGCCAACTACGCATTTACGTTAAAAAGTTGAAAAATTAAGGTGGCAGACTCAGTACATACTTTCATTCCAATCCATTCAGCCATTTTCGCGTTTGAGTAACAAAAAATCCAAACATTTTTATTTATTAACTATCTCACTTATTATATTAGTAGGATAATTTGTTTATAGTATTAGTAGTTTAGCTATATGTGTAACCAATTTATTTAAATTAAAGTTCGCCCAAATAAGGACTGAAACTACATAATAGTTTTCGCAATATCATATCTAGTGTAAATATATCTATGCGCCATGTCCACCCTTTGTTTACGTAGCGTGAAGATGCGCACCGAGTGAACGGCTTATTTTGGCGTAGATAATTACGCGATGCACTAAGAAGACGTCTCTATACCTTTTATAAGTATATGTTTTAATACTTCCATGCTGGTCTGGGAGAAAAGAAAAAACATAGAATGTACCAGCTGCTTCTCTTCCCGCGCAGATTGTAAAATCCGATCAAGGGAATGGGCAAGAATCAGAATCATATAAATAGGCGATGCGGTTAGCAACCCATCACTATTATGTTTTCCTTTTTCCACCTTCATGCCCACCATCATGCTAAAAGTGGCCTGGGCCTTGCCGCCCAAGGCTCTGTCTGCCCCGTTAGGGATAAAGACGTGATAGTGTATAGTATATATGTTTTAATAACAGCTTAAAACAAAGGAATAAAATTCTTTGAAGAGGGAAGGCTTGATAGTTTTATAGAGTCGAAAAATGGCTCTACGTTTACGTTTACTATATGTAGGTATCATTGTAATACCGTCATTTAAGTATGATACATATACAGGGTCTAAAAATATACTGAAACTATTTTAAGGGTAGATCCAGTCCATGATACTGAACGACTTTCCCCAAGCAACAAATTTATTAATTTAATTTATTTTATAAAAACTTTATTTTAGTACAATTGGCGCACTTAACGCTAAAAGCGTTACATATATCGGAATATGAAAAAAAAATCCATCCTATACAAATTGACCGATCAGCTGATTTGAGTTTCTATGGAAACCAAATAAACAAAAACTATTTTAAACGTAAATTTATAATACTGAACGTTTTTTTCCTAGAAACATATCGAAATATAAAAAAAAAAATGTCATATTTCGATATGTTCCTAAGAAAAAGAATTAAATTTTTCATACTTCGATATAATGTTCCTAGGAAAAAATTGTTCAGTATCATGAACCAAAGGAAAATTACATATCATCTGCTTCAGACAATAACGATGGGTAAAATTTCCGGAAAGCGCAAGATGGGGGGGGTCGCAAAATGTCTTGGCTGAAGAACATTAGACAATGGACTGGTATCAAAACAGTAGAACAACTGTTCAGGCTTGCCATGGACAAATCAAGATTTAAAGAGCTGACTGCCAATCTTCAAGAATGAAGCGGCACCTAAAGAAGAAGAAAATACACAAGCTATCACTCGTCTGCCTGAGCTCGAATATATGTTTGTTATTCACGCATCCAAAGAAGAGTGTAGTAAAAAAAAAAAATATGAAAGACACTGGCCACAAAATTAGAAAGTAATCATCATCTGAACGTATTCCCAGTTATATCCTCAGCGGTAACGCTTCAGAGCCCGGGGTCCGCTACCTAACCCAGGTAATTTGACGAGGTTACTGAAAGCCAAAAAGTAAGAAAGTAAAGGAAACAAATGTAGTGAAAGGAAGTAAAACTGTTACGCTGTCAGCAGTTCAAATTACCGATATTATCATACACAGCGCCAACACGAGACCACAAAGTAACTGTCTCAATGCACATACAAACTTACAAAGGATATCATATTGGATATTTTCTAGTTGGCCGGTGAATTCGACTTTACGATGCACTCGTAAACCGAATTCTCAAAGGAAACTAACGTTCTTGAGCGGTCGTTCGCGTAAACTCGGGTCCTCGGGCAAAACGGAAATATTGAATAGGAAATATTTCTAAGAATTTGTAAAATGTTTGTCATTTTGAAAGAAGAATGTGAATTTGAAGGCATATTGTCTTCAACGTTTGCATAAAAGCTAAAATTATTCTTGATTAAAGCTAAAATGCTTCCTAAATGAAGAATGTTTCTAAGAAAAAAAAACAATTTGAAAATACCTATGTGTCGGATGTGTGTATGTGGCAAACACTAGTTTCAGACTTTTTAAGCTGAAATCTGACGTAGCCTACAGAACCGTGTTTTGAGAGAGATCAAGTATTACGAGTACAAGTTGTTCGTCCCAAACTGTGAATTGTGAACTTCATATCTCGGCAACCTCTTGACCGATTTGGCTCATCTTTGAACTTTAGAATTCTTCATCTACTTTTTCTTCCAACTTAACTGGTCATATCTACACGCCTACTTTTCATGAAAATCCAATCACAGAAACGAGTTATCGTCCAACAAACATACCCACATTTGTATGTGGGGAATACGTGAGGATGATGACCACTGATGTTACTCTGCATTTTGTAATAAGACTGATTCTAGGGTAGGATATTCGACTAAAAATAAGTTTTTAAATTTTTAGGGTTCCGTACAAAAAATTAAAAAACGGAACCCTTGTAGGATCACTCGTGCGTCTGTCTGTCCGTCTGTCAAAGCCAATTTGCTCCGAATCTACTGGATTGAATCAGGTGAAATTTGGTAGGATGTTGTCATCCTATGACCCAAACACATATGTGGAAAGTAAATAAATATTTTTTTAAAATAAGGGTCATTTTCGGGGGACAAATTAGGAAATAAAAAAAAAAGGTTTTGCAATCCTTACTGTGTCATATATAAAATGAAAGGGCTCGATAAGAGGATCTCAAATATCTATTTAATAGGATTTTTATCATTGTAAAATGAACAGTATTGATTTTATTCATGAAAGAAGACGAAAATTGACCATTCCCTTCCCCTGATCTCCGAAGCTCCTAAGTCAAAAATTTTGAAATAAATACAAAGTATAGTTCATTGCTTGTAGATTACAGGAAAACCTATAAGATTTCAATCAATTGTACGGAACCCTCTCCACGCGAGTTTAACTCGCACTTGGCCGGTTTATTTAAGTCTCAAGTCCTCGTTTTTCGTGTGTACATCACGAAGAACAATAACTTAAGATGAACTAAGTCTCGCGAAGACGCTGCGGCTTGTCAGAACGTTCCGTTATACATGTTACCATTAAAACTTCTTACGATACGGTCAGTGTCAATGGTTTTAGTGCGGGACAGCGTAATGTTCTATGTCGGAGTTTGTCGTTAGATTTTCAAAGAGTACTTTTCCTGTGTTTTAACTTATTAAGACTAAAGTTATATCTCACAAATTAGATGAAATGACTCACGATGGAAGCGCTAAAAATACAGAATAAGATTCAGAGATAGAAGAATAATAATGGATTTATACAAATATAAAAAACAATCATAGAGGAAAATAATAATAAAGGAGAAGCTATTAAAATAATGCATACGGAAATTAACGCGAAACGTACCTTTTTTAAATTTAATTTGCTGACGTTTCGTTCGAGTTTCACCGAACGTGGTCCCAGCTTGACTGAAGTCTGAAGCAGCGATGACGCCTACGCCTCCTCCTGCCCGGTGTGATCTTCGTCCACCGTCATATTGTTCATTCTCCAAGTACCGTCACACACTACACTCACAGTGTCCCTATTCCGTAACGCAACCGTATTCTGGTGGTTAACCGATTGTGCACCAAACCGGGGTTGTGTTTTGTTAATCACTGGATTCCACGATGCTGCAATTTATGGCCATCTTCTTTCCAAGAGAAAGGACTTAGGTCCAACGAGGATATCACAAAATCGCAGAGATAAGAAAGGAATGGAGGCATCTCCACTTAACTCCTGACAAGAGCAAGCGCTTAAATTACGAGAAGAAAATAATAGATATCACATAGTTTTTCATGCTAAGTTTCTTTAAATTGTTTTAATACGTTCTTTGTGGACCGATTGAAAAGCGGACCTATTTTGTCCATGTTATATCACCAAGGTCCTTGCCAACGAGCATCATTTTTTGAGAGGTGATTCGCGTAAAATGAGCTGCGCAATTTACCTTCTATAAAAAATCATTACTCATTCTACATTGCCGTGTTGCTTGATCAGGATTCACGTATGAAACTAAATGCAGCGTAAATTGCGCAACTTACAACTTAAAAACTTACTCTTGCTTGCCACAGCATTTAAACTTCTTACGTACGGTTACTGTATTTGACAGTCTCTTTCTAGCAATATCGTTGCAAGTCTAGTAGTGGTAGGTCTGTGGTTAGTGACATTGGTTTTAGACCATGCTAGAATGATGCTGCGATGTTAGAGTTTGTAGTTGGATCCCAAAAATAAAGATTTTTCCGTGTTATCTCACTAAAATATCTTCATATCAAAAGAAACTTAGGAACTATTCAGTACAATTCAAAGCTAGGGTTGTATCAAACGTATCCGCAACCGTATGCAGTCATCGATCACGTGCCACGCATCTAGTCAGTAAATTGTAGTGAGTTATGATCGTGTAATGTCGGCTAAATGTTCACGCTTGTTCTTTATGCCACTCACTCACGCACATTAGAGAATAAATGTACAGAATAGACACTACTCTCGTTAAATTGCGCTATGTAGTACGAGTATATACGAAAATGTTTAGAGTGTGGCAAGAAAATATGTGTGGCTCCTCCACACGTTGGGTCATCATTGCGCCAATTCACTTGTACGTACATTGCTGTTTAACTCTTAAAAGGTTTCGAGAGTTTTCCATCTAACGCAGCAATGGACAAAAAAATCTGTGGAATAATGGCCCATCGTATAGAACTAGCGATACGAACATACAATAACAATTAATTTCACGCATACATAATTTCTAATATTTTTTCATTTCTGACAATTATTTTACTCAGATTATATCGATTTTACAAAACAGTGATAGTAATTTTAAATGCATGAAGGTCAAAAAGTAATGGCGGCCCTATACGTTGCGTTGCTCACTTACTTTACGTTCCCTTATACGCTACAATTTGCTATCGATGACAAAATTGTGTTTTTTATCTTATTTTGCGTAAATATAAAAATTCGTATTATTTTTTTTTTAATAACAACACATCATTTGAGTAGTTTATTAATCTAATATTGTTTAAAAATTATTTGCAAGATTTTCACACTTATTTAACATTCTAATCCTCACTTGAAATTCATAAAAAATCCTGATCTTTTTTACTTACGTTTGCATGAAACTAAAATATATTCAGATACTTACGATATCTTCTGTTTTAACAAGATATAGGGTAATTCCGGGAGAGATGGACCAGCGGGAGAGACGGGCCACCGTCAAAAAACTACCAAGATGATTGAATTTTTTCGAAGTGGCAACACTAAAATATTCCTGTCAGCCATTTCTTCCGTTTGAGTCGAAACAACAAGGAGTTTTTGTTGTTATTTTTATTTTATCCGTGTCTAAAGGTTTTTGCTGTCTCAGAATTTTTCAGCCAGTGTTAGTTACTTGAAGGTACGTTTACGATTTTGTGTTTTCTTTAGCAATCTTGGCATTATTGTGTCTTTGTGCTTATTAAACTGTATTTATAACCTCAAAACTTTTTGATTGTGCTAACTACTTTTTTTTTGTAGGCTAGTCCATCTATCCTTGAACATCAAGGAGAGACGAACCACTTTTTTGAAGGATAGATGGACCACTTTAAGTTACTTTTTAATTTGTGTTATTGTACTTATTCATAGTAATTTGACATTTAACATAGGTATAATTACTTACGAAAATGATTTTTAAGTATAATTTAGTATTATATATTTTTATTTTCAGCAATGCCGTTACAATACAAGAGGAAAGGGGGTGTTTCAAGAGGAAACTGGACAGAATCTGATTTAACGAGAGCTGTTCAAGCTCATCTTGACGGCATTGGTGTCAATGAGGCAGCAAATATGTACGGTATACCAAAGTCTACTTTTAAAAGAAGACTGAAAAATAATCAGTTGACCAAATCAGATGTTCTTGGGCCTTGTGGTGTGTTAACTCCTGAGAATTAAAAAAAGATTGTGGCACATATTATTAAGCTACAGCAAAGAGGATTTACTCCCTCAAGACAAACAGTAAGAAAAATGGCCTATAATTTAGCTGCGGAACTCCAAATCAAGCATAATTTCAACCGTTGTTCAATAAACCAGGCTCCATTTTTAATATGGATGAAACTGGCTTGCAATTAAATAACAGACCTGGAATGGTGGTGGCTGCAAAGGGCTCAAAAAGTGTTCCTATGATAACTTCGGGTGAGAAAGGTGAGACTATATCCGTGATCGCATGCTGCAGCGGAGAGGGTTTATTTCTGCCGCTTTATTGTATTATGAAAGGAAAGCACAAAAAAACTGAATTCGAAGACGGAATGCCACCTGGTTCAGTTGTGAAAATGTCACAAAAGTCGTCGTATGTTACTTCTGACATATTTTTTAACTGGCTTAAAAATCATTTCACCCCTCGCAAACCAGAAGGCAAATGTGTTCTTATCCTCGATGGTCATTCTTCTCACTGCAGTGACGCAGAAATACTGGAATATGCTGATCAACATGACATCATTATCATTTGTTTGCCCAGTCATACAACGCACTACTTACAGCCATTAGATAGAGCTTTCTTTAAATCCTTAAAAACATTTTACTATGATGAATGCAACAGATTTATAACTATGAATCCATCACGAAAACTAAATCGTTTGCATTTTGGGAAACTACTAGCAATCTGCATGGTACCAATCTGCTTGTGTGAATAATGCTATATCAGGGTTTTCATCTACTGGGATAATACCTTTTAATAAGAATGCTATTTCAGATTATGCATTTTTATCATCTAACATGCTTGACAATGAATCCAACCAACTGCTAAATCCAAGCACACTTAACGCTCAACTAGCTTTCAGCCTCCTAAAGAAACCAGCCCTCAGCCTTTTACATCCAGTTCCTGCCAAGCAGCATCCATCAACATTCAGTCATCTACGTCCGACCAAGTCGCTTTTTTCAGCCCACAACCTTCTACGTCCAGCCATGTGGAGTCCATTAGCCTCCAGCCTTCTACTGACAACCAAGCAGCGTCCTTTAGCCTTCAACCTTCTACGTCCAATCAAGCAGCGTTAACAAGTGAGGACCTAACACCAGGTAAGATCTTGGATATTGTGTCTCCCGTTCCCTGTGTGGAGAAGACGCGCGGCATACGACAAAGATCGAGGCAAGTGGCTGAAGTATTAAACCTTCCTGAAAATATACAAAACATCAAGAATAAAAGACAAGGCAAGAAAAGGAAGCAAGCGAGTCAAGTATTTACCTCTTCTGGAAATATAAAAAGCGTCAAGAAACGAAAAGGCAAGAAGAGCAACAAAGAGATTCAAGCTACAGTGAATAAAAAATTGAAAAAGGGAAAGGAAAATGCCACCAAAAAATTGAAGAAGAAACGAGAACAGAGTTCTGAAGAGAGTGAGTCAGATTTAGAAGTAATTTCTCTCCGTGACAGCCCTGAAATAGGAGAATGGAACGTCGACGAATGTGCTGGCTGTGAAGAGAACTATGATGACACTTTGAGCAGAGATGTTTTTTTTATTGTTACAATGTACAATTTGCGAACGGTGGTCTCATGAAAGTTGCACCAAATATAAAGATATGTGTGACAGATGCGGAGATATCATCACGAATTAAAAGATACAGCTGATTACATCTTACTTTTTTATTGTTTTTCGTTTTATTGTTGCTTTTATTGTTGGTCCATCTCTCCTGATTCCGTGGTCCATCTCACCCGAACAGTATAGGAGAGATGGACTTTGTCGATTTTTTTATAATTGCTAAAAATTTATAAGAAAGTTAAGTTTTTCCTAATTTTTTGTAATGGTTATGTTCATTAATAGAAGTATTTTCATATGAAAAACAATATTTCGTTTTATTTCCTTCGTATCAAAACTTATGGATTCGCAACAAAATGTGGTCCATCTCTCCCGGAATTACCCTAGCCCAACACTTGTATTCATAAAAACCCTTCTTAAATCACTAACATAATATAACGATAGTGCTTTAAGAAGCATTGTTTTTCTGTCAATTATTATATTAAAAAGCCTGTTCTCCTTTAATTGGTAGCATATTTACTATATAACTGATTTAGGAAAGTAGATTTTTTATAAATATGAGTGTAAGAAAAATTGGTCTCAACAAATTGTTTGTAAGCTTGTAAGTACTTCAATTTTCCAACAAATTGGTGACCTGGCAAGTGCAGTTATAATAAATGCTTTTTTTTCGTATGGGAACAAGATGTAGGTTATTAATTCGATGAAATCTTTATTTTCATGTTCCTCAAATACTCAAAGACGCCTGGACTGATTTGAAAAAATATTTTTATGTTTGAAAGGGTATATTTTATTATATCCTGTCCTGTTTTTTACTTTTGTGCAATAAAGGGTATTGTATTGTATTGTTTGTTTGTTTGTAATGTATATTTTCCAGGTGGTCCCATGAATATCATATCTGAACTGGAAATACTTCGCAATTTCACAGTTCGGAGTGAACTACTTCTCATCTTTTAATCGGTTCAGATTTGAAGAAGCAAGTTTAGAATAATGAATAAAATTGTACGTTGATAGTTAATGTATCATCACTGATCACAGATCTGTATACTACTAGACAAAGAAATTCCTTCAATTTGTATGAAAACCTGGCGTGCCAATTTTCAATACAAATATTTAATAAGAAATTCACTTACAAACGAAAGGAAACTATTTTATTACTTCCTCCAATGTTTATCGAAGAGTTTCTACGGCTTAAAACGGCAGATTTAGGTACAGAAGAGAATGAATGTCCGATCTAATGAATTGACATACACGGACTGAAAGTGACAATCCTAAATGAAGTCAATTTGACGTCAGGTGGACACGCAAATTCATACAGAGGCTGTGTCTATCTTGATCCATGGTCTGTGTCACTGATACATCTGTGCAGTTATCTACATAATGAGCATTTCCTTGTACATTTCACTTCAGTTCTAAAATAACCAAGCATTCTGCACATTTCACCCGAAAGGGTCGGCCATTCACTACAAATGACTAAAGTGAACGAAATAATTTAAATTCCCGTTGCCTCAGCGATATTAAGGCGAAGATATAGGCAAATGGCCTTGAAGTGTGAAATAAATTGTTAACTCGTAAATATGGTGATAATTTCCATATTTCTCTACGTCATGCACTAGATAGCCCTTTAAATTATTTTATGAACTGCCGTTAAAACTATTATTGGTGATCCGTCTAGCTTTAAAACTTGCCGTGGCCCCTTTTGGCGGAGGCAAGTTTTAAAGCTAGACGGACTAATGTAAATACTTTCAACGGTGGTTTATAAAATAATTTAAAGGGCTATCTAGTGCATGACGAAGAGTAATATGGAAATTATCTCCATATTTACGAGTTAACAATTTATTTCAAATGAGGGCGCCACTTCAAGGTCATTTGCCTGTATCTTCACCTTAAGACTAAGCGGCGAAATATCTTAATCATTTCTAATAAATCGTACCGCCGAATTCGGACCGAATAGCTCAGCGTTACCGTCAATTAATACGAGTCTAGTTTTGTTAAGGAAAATGTTGGCCTCAGATAATCATATATATTATTTAAAATCAAAATAAGACTTGTTTTTCACTTTTAAATATGCTTTTCGTAGTCGGATTGCAGTATTTTAAATCTTAATTTTAATGCCGCAGGACGACGTTCCAAACCACACTCGTCGTCGTGCGGCGTCGCGCGTCATATTCGCCCTGATGACGACCTCCGGATGAGGTCGAAACATGTCGACCAGTAGCTGATTTTTCACGTGAGTGACCTGGGTAATAGCGCACCCCGGGCTTCGAGGAAGCATAGCTGAGGATGCAATCAGGAACGCATTTAGATAAAGAAGAAGATTGGTGTCAGATTTTTCGACCTACCTAAAGGCATCTGACGTGACTCACTGATTGTCATATAGTGACAACAGTCACTTTTACACACTAGTAAAACTGGTGTGCAGGATTTTAACGATGTTGTCCTTCACCGGAAATAAGTAGTTGTCAACAAGAACCGAGTAGCAAGTAGTACATCAGTCAGATGTTACTAAAATCTCAGAGATACCTCTGAGATTGTATTACAAGTTGGGCCGGGCGGGAATCTAACCTGGGACCGCTTGTAGATTGCACTATCAAACCATTAAACCACTGCCACGTCAACGTTTAGAATTAATTTGAATTCTTACATAATTGCATATTGGTGTTTAAAAATTTAATTTCGGATTATATAAGCATAATAAAGTTCGGCATTAAACACGACACGATGCGTTCTTTAAAGTATTAATTAAAGGAATAATAGAAGAAAAAAGAAGAGTTGGCAAACCCAGAAGAATAATTTTTGATCGAATAAAAGAAAAATATGTGAAAACATATAAGGAGGTTAAGAACTTAGTGGTGGAAAGAGAGACTTAGAAACTACCGACAAGAGAGCGGCTCTTAAATACAAAAAGAAGAATAATTATTTAAGTAAAAACATTAAAATAACTCATCCTATCTTCCAATGCTTGTAAAAATCAAAAGATACATAATAAAATCAGTACGCAAGTAAAATCTTAAAACTCTTGATACTAAGATCTAGACTAAAACGTGCTAAGACCGACTTTATTTTGTTTTTTAAATCTCACCCGAAGCTGAGCTTCAAAGGCATCCTAATCCCCCAACGTCGTAGATACGACAAAGAAAAAAATACTCCAATACAACAATAATAAAGCAATTTAAAATCAACGTACAAAAAATATTTACGAAACAACAAATTAGTAACGTCTCGGTGCTTTCAAAAAGCCGCTCCTACAAAAATAACACAATTAATCCAGGGAATTCCATTATTATTATAAGTTTAAAATGAAACGGGCATATTGAAGTTCACAAAGGAATCTCTTCTTCCGACCGAGTGACCTTTGGATAGGGTGCAGTAAAAAATATAAGCTGAAGCGATTGCGATAAGGAAACCTCAGTACTACCAGGCCTGTATCACTCCCCGTTTAGGTATCGAAAATGTACCTACATTATTAGGGGGCGCAGGCGGCCCCTCCGGGTGGTAAATTCAGTTATACGAATCATATGTCTAGAGTAATAAGAATGAAATTAGCTTGCAATGGATGTCTAGGTATTTATACGAAAAGGTGCTGGGTTCTGACGTGAGCTAAATTAAACCATATCGCTAGCCACATCGAGTAGATATTTCTTTGAATTTCTTTGCTGAGTGAGACTTCTGTACGTTAGTATTATTTATTATGTGGTACTACGCGTGCAATGCGTTTTTCTACGTTACAAAAAATGACTGCGAAATAAAATAATACCAGTCAAGTGCAAGTCGGACTCGTATATGAACGGTTCCGTACCTTCGTACAATGTTATAAAACGCTGAAAAAAACACGTTTTTTGTATAACGACCGCCTTTAATTTTTTACTTTGTTTTTTTAAGATTCCGTACCCAAAGGGTGCAAACGGGACCCTATTACTGAAACTCCGCTGTCTGTCCGTCTGTCACAGGACTCTATCTCTTGAACCGTAATAGCTAGATACTTGAAATTTTCACCAATTATGTATTACTGCAGCCGCTATAACAATAAAGAAAAAGATAAAAAGATAAAGTTAAAAATTAAAGAGGGTCGTCATACAAGAAACGTATTTCTTAAGCGTTTTAAAACATTATACAGAGGTACGGAACCCTTCATGTTCGAGTCCGACTCGCACTTGCCCGTTTATTTCAATTATTATTTTATTAATTTTCACCAATTAAGTATTTATAACTGCAGCCGCAGTTATACATACTTAATTGGTGAAAATTTCAAGTGTTTGCTATTAAGGTTCAAGAAATAGAGCCCTGTGACAGACGCACAGACAGCGGAGTCTCGGTAATAGGGTCCTGTCTATTGGCACTCTTTGGATACGGAACTCTAAAAAGGGTACTTCTACAAGATACACTTGCTTAGTGCATTTAACCAGTATGCTTTATGATATTTTGTAGGCTTGTAAATGTAACTCATCAATAGAATTTTTAAGTTTGAACATGAGCCAGATTGGTAAAAGCCGAGATATAAGTTCGTTAATCTTCTTGTTGCGATGTGATTAAAACTGCGACATTTTTTAACTACAAATAAAAATTATAATTTCAAAAACATGGCTCTCTGTAAAAGTCGCCACATTCCATGAATTAGCACACAAACTTATAAGGGTTTGTTACAATGCATGCGTTTCGCACGCGAGTAGTTCCATAGTATCGATCAAAATGATTTATTTACGCACAATGAGACCGCTGTGTTTCGAGGGGCGCGGATCTCGGGCCAAGAGTAATGTGATATAAATAACTTTTTAAGAATATTCACCTATAAGTACGGTTTTTTGACAATGGTAAACACCATATCCGCTGAACGCTTATTTTAACTTACTTTGGGGCTAGTTCAATCAATGTGATTTTATCAATTTTTTTGTCATTTATCGACATAATTCTGATTATTGCTCATTTCATCGATCAGCATAATCTTCGTTTCTTCACATTCTATGTTTTTTTTTTCGGGTAAGCTGTTTAATATCACGGACTTAACATTCAACACCCTACTTGACAGTTTTATCAATAGAAATAGTTTTGTTTTTATTACAGATTTTAGTGCGTTTCACCTCTATCTAGCCTGATGGGAAGCTTAGATTAAGATTAATTAAGATTTAGACTCTGCTTTACTGCTTTCGTGCTGCTGAGTGCGTCAATTTGTGGCCTGAGAGAGCTGTTGAAAACCTGTGAGGAATATGTTGGAAAGCACGGATTGAAATACAACGTGGCTAAAAGTAAATACATGGTGTTTGAGACGGCCAGTGCTAGATGCCCGCCTAAACTACCAGCTGTTCCATTAAATGGGGTCCCATTAGAGAGAGTGGACCAATTTACCTACCTAGGGCATATAGTTACGGCTGATCTCAAAGACCATGCTGACATGGAGCGAGAGAGGAGAGAGCTATCGAGGAGGGCGAATATGCTATCCCGAAGGTTTGCACGATGCTCGGACGAGGTGAAAATCACTTTGTTCCGAGCGTACTGCACTTCACTGTACACGTGCAGCCTATGGGCTATATATTCGCAGAGATTCTATAGCGCTCTCCGAGTGCAGTTCAATAACGCATTTAGGGCGGTGTTGGGACTGCCTCGCTTCTGTAGCGCATCAGGGATGTTTGCGTACGCGCAAACAGATTGCTTCCACGCGACCATGCGCAAGCGTGCCGCGTCCCTGGTAAGCAGGGTGCGAGCCAGCTCCAATACCGTCCTGGCGATGATTGCCAGAAGACTGGATTGCCCCTACATCCGTCACTGCTGTGACAGGCATGTCCAATGTCGCCAATTTGAAAGGCAATTTTAATTTTTACTTAATATTCAATTTAATAAAAATAATCATTTATTTTTTTGACATATTGTTTAATAAATGTTATAATTGTAATTTTAACTAGATAGGTATATAAATATATAAATTGTAATTGTAGACTGTAACAGCGACTGACATGTAAACATTTTAAATATGGGTCATATGGTAACCTGAAATAAATTGATTTTATTTTATTATTTTTTTTTTTTTTACTGAATTATAATATAAGCTATGATAACAGCCGTAGGTCTTGGCAGTTATCATTAGAAGGCTATCAATATATTTAACAAGGTATGTTAGATGCATTTCGGCAGCTTGAAAAATCTAACACTAGCGTTGGCCAGGTATACACATGAAAAATTAACAAACAAACATTTAAAGCAAAGAAAAAATGCGTGCTTGCTTAACGTCTATGCCGCACTCTTTATTCCTTACAAAGGAAGTAAATAATTTAATTCTGCTTTTATGATTAATATCCCTGTGTTTTCATTTAAGTAAAAAAAATATTGCACACGTATTTTTCTTTTCACTGAGAAACAAAAATTGACGACGATACGGCGCATTTAAATTTGGCATGACGTCACGGCTAAGTACGATTTTCACAAACGGGAACGTCACAAGCCCCCATTAGAACTTAGATTTTTTGTATCTTTATGAATTTTAACTTAAATATGGGTCCATTTTATTTTTGATAATCTACAAGACGGACTTATTAGAATAATACTTCTCTGACACTGTCGTTTATTAAAAAAAATGCCATCTCCCAAATTGCCTTGGTTGAAAATCAAACGCAAAATGTGCCGAATGGCGAAATATTACACTGGGCATCAAGGTTTTTACCGCAATAAACTAAAAGCCTCAGTATGAAAAATACGCCTATGGTAGTAAAATATGCCTTACAGCTCTAAATTTTATGATAGGTATCTGATGTAGAAAACTAAATTTTTTATAATATCCGAGCAATGATTTCCTCATCGTTAAAAAAATGTATGTAATTTCCGTATTTAGATAAACGTGTAATAAGGTAGAAATTTTTGCTACAGCGTTTCAATCATTACTAAATTTAATGTCAGTACGGAGATGTTATGTAAATACATATATCGCATAGTCCCATACTCGTCTACGTCTTGTCTATCTATAAAGATGGAGAAGAGAATTCATACTCCACCGACAAGAGCATAGCTCTTAAATATAGATAGATAGATAGAACGGAGATATAGAAGCTTTGAAGCTTGAAGACTACATTTTACCATACTATTTAAGGAACATGACTTATTTTTTTTTAAGATGAAGAGTGGAATTTAATTTTGCAATCTAAAATTGACAAGCACTCTTTCAAAATATACAAAAAAATACCGAATTTCAAATTTTGAAACAGATTTTTTTCACAAATTTTAGATAAGTATAAGAAAACAAAATTAGGTTGATAAACAGCACACAAAAGTCTACAAGAAACACCAATTTGATTCTATTCTTGTTGACCTGTGTAATTAAACCATTTCGCCACGAAGTTTGTCAAAATATGTACCTATGTGAAGCATAATTCTATTTCGAAATTATATACAGGCTGACTTTTAAACCACCAGTCAAATTTTTGGAGCAAGTTCAGTCTATGATACTAAACTACTCTCTATAAAAAAATTATTTGAAAATAGATAAAAATTTTTCGACCTCCCATACAAAATCAGTTGGCCTGAGCGCCAATCTGTATGGGAAGGCGAAATTTTTTTATCGTCTTTCGTTAATTGTTTTTATGGAAAGTAGTTCAGTATCATGGACTAAACTTGCTCCAAAACTTTGGCTGGTGGTTAGAAATATATATATATATATATATATATATACAGGGACTAAAAAAATATACTGAAACTATTTTAAGGGTGGATACAGTCCATGATACTGAACAACTTTCCCCAAGGAACATATATCGAAATATGAAAAATAATTTTTGGCCTCCCATACAAGTTGACCGATCAGCTGATCCGAGTCTGTATGAAAAGGTAAAAAATATTTTTCATATTTCGACATATGTTCCTTAGGGAAAGTTGTTCAATATCACAGACTGAATTCACCCTTAAAATAGTTTCAGTATATTTTGTTAGACGTTATATATATATAATAAATAAATCTAATCACTATTTCAAAAATACGTTAGTTTTTATCTTATCAAAATCTAATACAATTACAACTGCATATGACCCACAATCCGCCAGGACCATAGAACCGCCGTCTAATTTTAACTAATGCTACTCAACATCTGTACGATACTGCATGTCGAGAGTCAGATTACGAGATAACTATGGTATGGATAGTAGAGGTAAAGAGAACAATCTATTTGTTTCCAAATTCGTCCGTTTAAATAATAATGGCGCTACAGTGGAAGATGGGTAGAAATTTAAAGAAAGTGTTAAAAATATTTATTTATTTATTTAAGTTTATTGCACACAATCTCATATTTGATTGATTACAATGGGTCTAAATTAACGCTATGCATTATCTACCAGCTTGCCTTTGGGACACATCAAAATACCTGTTTTATTTTCCACTTTACGCCCACTTGGAGAATTATAGCACAAATTTTCCCACAAATGTTTTATTATTTTAAAAAGTTTTATGATAGTAGTAACAATAAACGTTTCTAAAAAATTTAAAAAAATAAGATGATGAAAACGAAAAGACAAAAATTTCACACTCTTTACAGTCTACTCTCTAATGTCGCAAACTTTAGCATCATTGTGGAGGGATTAGAAAGCAACAACAGTTGCTTTCAGCTGGACACTTTTGCAACTGTTCCTGCATATGAAATGAAGCCTTACCTCTACTCTCCATAGAGATAACCAAGATAACATCGCGCTATTCAACGTAGCCAGCTAAATCACATTTGCTACAATACGAAATCAAATATATTTTTTCATTCCAGTCTGACGATGGTCAGTCAAAAATCCATATATAAGTAGTAAAATTTACCTCAACAAGTTTCTTTTACAACCGATTTCAAAAGAAAGGAGAAGGTTACAAATTCGGTTGATTATTTTTAAATGTTTGTTACTTCAGTCTCCGTCATAAATTGATTTAATTTATTTTTTGTTAATAGGTTATCCATACTTCCTGACTGGTCCTATTTTTTGTATCAATATTGGTTCAGTTTTTAAGCGAAAATACCTGAAAAAAATTATCATTTGTTTAGCTAACTCTTCTGTGATTGTCACTAGTATAATTGAAGTCGGTTTTTTGTTTTCAAATATGTTTTTATTTTAGTTTAGGTACGAATACATACATACTCGTACATACTATCACGCCTGTTTCTTGCTACGATCCTGAATTCCTGACAGACCTCTTTCGCTTCATCTACACTCATCAGCCTATTGATACATGATACGAATATACATCAAATAAAATAAAGTACCTACTTACCGAAGTTCATAAATTGAAAAAAAGATGTACTTACCTAAAGGAATAAAGAAACAGGCGACTTTTTTCTTAAAATATATGAAATGTCTAAACCACAGAGTAATTATACTACGTACAAACTAAACGAAGAATTGTTACAGCAAATCGTTGGTTTAGTTTCCATTATAAAAATAGTACTGTTGGTTGAATAGGCTGCGCTAATTTATATAATGGAAAAATCATCCTGTTTAAATAGGTTTCGGAGACATAAATGATGATTAAATATATTTTCATGCCGCTCTGGAAACAGAGAAAAGTCGTTAAATTTACAACAATAACAATAAAAAAATTAAGGGCTATCCAAATACTCATTGAAGCAGATTTTGAATTATTACCTTTACGACAAAAAATAATGATTCATTATTTTTTAGGGTTCCGTATCCAAAGGGTACAAACGGGACCCTATTACTGAGACTCCGCTGTCTGTCCGTCTGTCTGTCCATCTGTCTGTCTGTCCGTCTCACACAGGGCTCTATCTCTTGAACCGTAATAGCTAGACACTTGAAATTTTCACCGGTTATGTATTACTGTAGCTGCTATAACAAAAAAACTAAAAATAAAAAAAAGTTAATAAATAAAGAGGTTTGTCATACAAAAAACATGTTTTTTCAGCGTTTTTAACTCGATCTTCATAATGGCATTAACTAGATACTTGAATTTTTCACCGATTATGTAGGTATTACTTTTACTACTATAATAACAAATACTAAAAATGAAATAAATTTAAAAATTAAAGGGGGTGGTTACAAGAAACGTGTTTCTTCAGCGTTTTAGAACATTGTACGGAGGTGCGGAACCCTTCATGTACGAGTCCGACTCGCACTTGCCCGTTTATTTTTGTTATTTGTATTACTTACAAATAAAAAACAATCATACTGGATCATACTCTTCACGCGATGGGCTATCATTCTATTAACCTGTTGGTTCCGTTTTACCTAATGAATACATTTATCGATGAAAAAAGGCAAACCAAAATACCTATACAACTTTACTCTTCGAACGTTTTTACCCAATCCAATTCGTCACCTTTCTTTTGGGATTTCCGCCGAAAGAGATGCACTTAATACGTTCCACGTTTTTTCTCTTCTTTTTCAATCTCTTTAACCATATTTGTTTTTAAACTATCGCGCTTTGAACACATGATTTATGTACGGGCACAGAATGAATATAAGTATTAACATACAGAACGGAAATTTGCAGGGTCCCCCGCAATGTGGCATCCCCGCACCTCTCCCCCGTTTTAAAATGTGTTGTCTAAAATTTGTTTACGTTTAAAATATTGGGCTTTTCCTAAACAGTTTATATACTTGAATGTCAGAGCGTCATAATAACATGACTGTATGAACCTTTATTGTTGTGAGTGCTTGATGACAGTTTGGCGCTATTTTATGTGTCAAACACAGTTTGAGAACTGTCAGATAAAAAAGATAGCGAACAGACGTGGGTGTGCGAACTGTTTGGGAAAACTCATTTTGGAAGTTTTTATGTTATGTTCCGGCCTTGAATAGGAGTACTCCATCTCTTCTTGTGGATGTCGTAAGAGACGACTAAAGGATTAAGTACAAACATGTGCTACAATTGCATTCCCAAAGGGGGTTGACGTCAGGCAGGCGCCGGTTGTAAAACTATAGCCAAATCGTTTTTTACTCGTATAATGATCCGGCTATTTCTTCTCCTCTTCGCATGCTCTTCAGCATCCTTGGGTGGCCATAGGTGTTTGATATAATGTTCCTTGGGGAAAGTTGTTCAGTATCATGGACTAAATCCATCTTTTAAATTGTTTCAGTTATATTTTATTAGACCCTGTATTAACGGGACTAAATGGGTTCTCTTGCTAAGTTCCCTTTATTTACATTAATCTCTTGGACCAGCCTGAAAGACCTATAATAACAAAGCAAATACCGAGTGCGTAAATATCTGATGGTCATCCCGACTAGCCATATCGATTTATGGGGATTAGCCGCATCCCTGGATTATATCAGTCAGAGCGGGATTGCACTGTATTCGCGGGATTTTGTTGTGATTACCGGGATTTTGGTCTTGTCGGGACTGTAATGCAGTGTTGACTGTAGAACTTTGTGCTTAATAGTACATACTTCTAAAATAATAAAATGTACTACGTAGTGACTGGTAGATTATAATAATTATTTTTTAGGGTTCCGTATCCAAAGGGTGCCAACGGGACCCTATTACTGAGACTCCGCTGTGTGACCGTTTGTCAGTCACAGGTGACAGGACATATTTACATAAGTACAGTCAGCACCACAAATATGTCTCCAACTAAAAGCGTTGAAGAATGTATGCTTTTATTAGGTACCTGTGGACAAAGAAGCCGACTCCATGCTGGGACTTCTTTTTGGTGGTAGAGTAGGTTCCAAACTCTAAGGTTTGCGTGCCCTCGCCCTCTCTTCGGACTTCAGACAAGCCCACTACGTCCCATCGTAACCTACCCATTTCCTTTTCCACTTCAGTGTAAACGCTTTGCCGTGTGGATCCCGGTAGAGTAGAATAGGACGGCAGAGTAGAAGAGTAGAGTCTTGTTGTTGTACAAAGCATGAGTTACGTTAGTAATTATATTATCTTTGGCATGATTAAGACTTGGCATCTTGTGGGCGTGGTTTTCATTCTTTTCAAGCCATGCTTTGCATTTCGTAGATATAAATATAAAGGTGAATATGGTTTAACAGTGAAACTGCGCTGCCGGCCGCTGCCATTCCTGTCTGAGTCGATGTTTAGAGTTTATGAATATGAATAAATTTTATATTTTGTTCATAAGACCAATTTTGAAATAATAAAATAGGTACGTCAGTTATTCCATACTTTTTGTCACGTTAGGTTTTATCCCACCAAAAACATGTTATGTGAAAATGGGAGCCAAGTTTAATATGATATGATATGGTGTGGCTGTCGACATAACTGACAAAATAATTGAGATCTAAATGGGGCCAAGTTCAGAGGACAATTCTAAAATTTCTTTATAAGAAACTCAACATTTGACCTTTTTTGCATGTAAGTTATTTCATAATTATATAATATACGAGCAAAAAATGCCGTATTTCTTTATTTTCTCATTCAACGCTGAAGCAATACATTTTTTTATTAAACTTTACCCCACATAATAAACTGTCATATAATACTTATACAAACATTACTGACAATAAGAGTCCATGGGAGAAAAAAAAACTTATAATAATCTCTTTATGAAGGGAACCATAACAGTATTGCCCCTTTTAGCAAAAACAAATTTCATTTTGAACCTTATTCCATTACATGAAAGGTTATATGCAAAGAGCGAAAATTACCACATTACCATAATTTCATAACGAAGGGTGAAGAGATTTCTAATATTACACATATTTTGATTTTTTTTATGTCCGTTAGAGTTCCTTATGCACAAAATGTTTACTACGGAAATATGCTAACATTATGATAAGTATACTATAAAGGATGCAATATGTTTTCTGCGGCCTCTGCGGGGCATAAAATAATTTTGTAAGAAGAAATGTAGGGATGAAGGAATGAACTAGGGATAGTTTCACTACGCATCACCCGCGCTGATTTTTAAGCGTTTATCCTCAATAACTTTTAAACAGCTGGACCAGTCGCTCCAGCTGTTTAAAAGTTATTGAGGATAAACGTAGCAAAGCACCACCGCAAAGGAATTTTCTTTCACGTAAAAAAAACCGCATCGAAATCAGTCCATCCGTTCGAGCGCTACGATGCCACAGACAGACAGACAAATAGACAGACCGACATTAGCGTCAAACTTATAACACCTCTCTTTTTTGCCGGGGATTAAAAAGATATTTATTCTTCCTACAGGTTTTCATGATTCAGGTAACTAGTAGATTTTCCCATAAGTAAGTATATTTTTCATTCTTTTCTTTTAAGCGAGCGTAGAACGCTCGAATAATGACCAAATAATTGCTGCGTAGGCACTCAGAGTAGAAGATAATTTGTCGCCATCCTTTTCTTCTTGCACCAATGTCGTAAGAGGCGACTAAGGGAGGTAAATTTAAAACAGAATGGGCAGTAGCGTCTCCTGTAGTAAGATGTTATACTATTAACTGCGATCACCAACTCTTCTGCTCAGCATGGTAATTATGAGTAAATACTGCGTTTGTTGGGAGAAGTATTAAATTAGCAGTCAAAGTCAACATCATTTATTTATCTTTGTATGTTTGTATCACTCGATAATTGTAATTTTTTTATGAAATTGAAAGAAAAAAATTATGACGTCAGATCATTTATTTAGAGCTCAGTTTATTGCCGCTTCCATAACGCAAGTGCACTAAGTTTGTTTCCGCTTCCTAAGCACAGAAGGCTATAATCTGAACTTCTGCATTTTTTCCAAAACGTCAAATTAGAATAAAACTGATATAAAAATAAGATATGTGGTCGTACATTGCCATGTCATAATTATAAATTAACAATATAGTTATGAGTGAAACTGAAAATAATGTCAAGTTATGATATTAGTGAGTGTACAAATTTAGTTCAGTAGACAATAAATATATACAGTCTTCTTCTTCTGCCTTATTGTTATCCCACTCTTTATGTGCTTTTTTTCGGCACAGCATTAAAAATGACATGCTGTGCCGACCCCAAATACAATATAGGCTGAAAATAAAAAAACTTAAATGCTACGGAACCTAAAGGCTTCGTCCCCTTCGCTCCTGACTTTTATCTCCCAAACTCGTATTTGGCATTAATGTGTGGGATAAGTCCCAGTGTGATTACGCCGGGATTATTCTGAATGGCCTCTGTATGCATTGTGTTCGCTGCATTATTGACTGCATGGTGGACTTGACTTGATTTTTTTATTAGATTGATGAGGTAATTATGGTTTTAGAAATGAGAATACAGGGTCAAACAAAATATGCTCAAACTATTTTAAGGGCGAATTCAGTCTATGATTCTGAACAATTTTCTCCAAGGAACATGTATAATTTATTTTCCGTAATTGGATATATATTCCTTGGGGAACGTTGTTCAGTATCAAAGAATAATTTCATTATATTTTGTTAGACGTTATACATGTCATTGTTCATAAGAACCACGTCTTTATTTATTACTTTTTATTTTATTTATTGCACTATAAAATTAATGTACAATAGGTATAATCTTAACGCTGAGCGCTGTCTACCAGAAAATACCTTTGGGACTTTGGACTTTTTAAGCGGTAGTGATTAAAGATTACAAACTTAAGAGTACAAACTATAACTCCCGTATTCTATTTTAGCCGGGCTTTGTTCTTTTGAGTTTATAGCACAATCCGTTATTTGTCTAGACAACTAAAGCACGACAACACGAAAGAAAGTAACTTCCGATAAAGGAAACATTGTGAGGTACTAGTGAACTAGTGTTCACTAGTGTTTGAAAATTAGGGATGACAGTTACTTTTTTTTTCTTGCCATTTAGGACCCATAGTTGGGCAAAGGCCTCTTCTTGTCGCTTCCAGTCACTTCGATGCCAAGCCATTTCCCTCAAATCCTTGTCAAAAGCAGACAGGTCGTCCCTCCATCTCATCTTAGGCCTTCCCCTTGATCGTACCCCGTCTTCTGGCGTCCATATTGTAGTTATGTGAGCCCATCTTTCTGGCACCATTCGGCAAACGTGACCCGCCCAGTCCCATTTTAGTTTGGCACTCTTCCTCCCAACGTCTACAACTTAGGCGATGAAGCCCAACGTAGTGTTCCTATCACTGTCTATACTTTTGACAGTTACTGAGCTACCTAAAATGTCGGAAACACGCTAAGGTAAAGAATATAATGACTTTCATAAACTCATACATGAGTAAGTACTCATACAACAAATAAATAAATAAATATATTTGTGTTATGTAAATCAGCACGTGGACAGCAAAATAAAAGTTTCCATTTGAAATAAAATTTGAGATTCAAGACAATACCTTTTCATACCCATTATGTTCTCAACTTTTTATAAAAGTATTTATTGCAGAACAAAAGAGCTTTCTGAGGCGCTACAAGTTTCAAACAAAGCCACTATCACTCGAAACTTCAAAGTTATGATTCTTGAGAGCGAATGAAAAAAGTGTTAAATAAAAGAATTTTGTTGCACACAATGCGTTGTCAGGTAACACTTTTGTGGTATTGTTTGAAGGACCCACTTATAACAGCGATAATATTCACGGTTGAGTTGTTTGGAACATGAACCACTTTAAAAGGCAATAATAAGTAATTGTAGCAGTAGACCATAACATCTTGACTAGGGTCAGTTCACACCGAGACGAGATGCGACGCAAGGTGGCGGTGACAAAAAGATACTAATTTCAGTTCCTACTCAATTCACCGCACTACAGCGGTCTCTACTAGTATATTTTTGTGTAGTTAACATATTTTATATTTCTTTAAAAGTACGCGTCACATCTCGTCGCGCCGCGTCTCGGTGTGAGCTGACTTGCTGCAATTTGAAAAATAATTATCTAAGTCTACCGTTTAGAATGGCCTTTGGGCTAAATAATATATAAAACACAGCGAAATGTCGTAGAGTTTGGGACCGGGCCTTTGTTCGCTCTCGACGAATATTTCAGTTTTTAGGGTTCCGTACCTCAAAAGGAAAAAACGGAACCCTTATAGGATCACTTTGTTGTCCGTCTGTCCGTCTGTCCGTCCGTCTGTCAAGATCCTTTTTCTCAGGAACGCGTGGAGGTATGAAGCTGAAATTTATATCAATTACTCAGGTCTACTGTCCCTTGAAGCTGTGAAAAAATCAAACTTCTAAGCCAACGCAATCAAAAGATACAGCCGTTTATGCTGCAAATTTTCGACACTTGCAAGGGAATCAAAACCTACAGGGTGCTTCCCGTGAACTCAGAATCTTGAAATTTGGTACGAAGCAACGTCTTATAGCATAGATAAAGGAAAAATTACGAAAACCATAAATTTTTAGTTACATCACATAATATATTTTACGGAACCCTCGGTGCGCGAGTCCGACTCGCACTTGGCCGGTTTTTTTTTTTTGTATAAGTACTATTTAAAAAAAAATGTGTTGCGAAATTAACTAGTAATTTAGATTATACATTTTTTGGTATAATTTTCGTATAAAAAAGTTATTGTATAAAGTAGTAATATAATCTTTTTTACAGGTAAATTTTGGCAAATTTAGAGGTATGTTTGTGATTTTTTCCTATCGAGCCAAAAATGCTTCATTTTTGGCTGTGAAAAAATCACAAACAATAGTTTTTTGGATATTGTGAGTGTCTGTAGAAAAGCCATTTTTTTGAGAAATGAACTGTAGTAGTTTAATTACAGTGATTTTTCAAAAACACTTACAGTATTGCGGGCTGTGAACCCATCTCGCCTTAAGACGACAAAATTGAAATGACATTGTCTAACGACATTGATTTCTGATTAGGTGACAGCTTTCTAGTACTAATAAAAACTGAGTAGAACCGCAGACAGACAGTAAGACAGACATGGTGAAACTGTAAGGGTTACCTTAAAAATCATCTAACTCAATCGAAACCTGGTCAGCTTTTCTGACTTTATTGCGTGAGTAAGCCGTTTAAAATATTCATCTATACTAATATTATAAAGCGGAAGAGTTTGTTTGTTTGTTTGTTTAAACGCGCTAATCTCAGGAACTAATGGTCCGATTTGAAAAATTCTTTTTTTTTGTTGGGTTGTCCATTTTTAGAGGAAGGCTTTAGGCTATATAACATTACGTTCCGACAACCATGCGAACGAAGTCGCGGGCACAGCTAGTGAAGAAATAAAAATATGCTTGAACCATTTCCACTGAAACATAACTAAAAGTGGGTTTCTAAGCCCTCTATTCTCCATCATAGATAGCCACTTACCGGATATGAAATTTCGTCGAATTACTATTGTTACCCCAATGGCTTACCCCAGTCTCGTAAAATGATGAGTCAGAGTCACAAAGCACCTGCCTCTAATGTTATTAGCTATACCCTTTGTGAACACGCTGTATTTGATTACGGTTATGGGAAATTGTATGAAATTAATCTTTTGTTGAAATATTAATTGTTTTTGGTCGGGAAATTAAAAAAAACTGTTAGTTTTATTTTTAGATTGTTTTTTTTTGTTTCTTGTGACTGGCATTGTTTAGGTGTATGACAATGTGCAAGGGACATACCCGTTATAAATCGAACCACGGGCTATACTAGATCACTACAGATTTATATATATGTATATATAACGTCTAACAAAATATACTGAAACTATTTTAAGGGTAAATTCAGTCAGTGATATTGAACCACTTTCCCTAAGGAACATATGTCGACAAATGAAAAATAATTTTTGGCTTTTTATACAGACTCGGATCAGCTGATCGGTCAACTTGTATGGGAGGCCAAAAATTATTTTTCATATTTCGATATATGTTCCTTGGGGAAAGTTGTTCAGTATCATGGACTGTATCCACCCTTTAAAATAGTTTCAGTATATTTTGTAAGACTTTATATAGAAATCTTGGAACACAAAAGCGTTAGAAAGAAGACTTATATTTTGTTAAAAAAAACTCCCAAATTTCTAATAAATGGCTAATTTACTGACTAATCTACTAGAGACCATGATGGCTGTAATGTCGTCGAAATATCGGACCCAAACTAAAATAATAGGCGTAAGTCTAGTGATGTTACAAATAGAAATAAAGGTACATATTAGATTTGTATGTATATGTTTATGTGCAATTTGAGCATAAGCCCTTCATTTCCTTATGGTTTATGAATCATGTTTAATATACAAAGGGTCTGTGAAGGCTGTTACAAACAGCTTAAGGCTTTGATTGGAAGCCAAGTTGGAACTTGTTTGTTGACTTTGTTGTAGAGAAAAACATCCCTCGGGCTCTTGGCAATGGCAATAAGGATGTGGTTGGACCATTGACATTTATGTACGTATGTATATACCCTCTTAGTTTAGCTATGTAAATAGCATTTTGCGACGCCAAATCAAGAATATTTTGATGCTAAATATTTTATTCTTAAAAGTTTACTTGGCGATGACGATGTAACTTAGTTGGATGGATCTGATACATCAAGGTAATTGTGTCAAGCTTAATTAAATATTAACTTGAGTTTCGCCGTGGCCCTCAAAGTCCTAATACTTACAAAGTGACTATGCGATCATCGCGCGAATAAGAAAAGCGCGCGATGCGACCTACCTTAGATCATTTAATACAGGATAAGTTACGCAGACAAATCTTCTTACAAAACTTTCTGCCGTTTTTGGTGCGGGGGGAGCGTACTACTACATATAAAAAACACACACAGTCACAAAAATAATTTGTGTCGTTATAAACGCACACTTACGTAAAATTGACACACTAGTTTATTTTCTGCACACTAGCAAGACTCACACTAAAACAAATGTTTATGTACACGTAATAATACACCCTAGTGCAAAAGGATTGAACAACAAAAAAAAATATCAACATCGATATTTCGGAAAAAAAATTACGTTCGTTTTAACTCTGGAATGTTTTCATATAATTATGTCGGAAATTCGGGATAGAAGTTAATACGTCACGTGAGGCACCACGTGAGCAGTTTAAATAATAGAACTTGTAAAATTTACAAGTTTTATTATTTATACTGCCCACGTGGCGCTTCACGAATATATAAAACTTGTTAATTAGTTTAACAAGTTTTATTATTTAAACTGCCTACGTGGCGCTTCAAGCATACTACAATATAATACAAGTTTTTTAGTATTTAAACTTGTATTATGGGACACTAACTCAACAATATATATTTTATCATCTTCTTCATCTAAGCGCGTTCTCGGTTGCATCCTTAGCTGTGCGGCTTCCCCGCTTTTTATTCTTACAATATAATATGGTCACCCAAGTAGGCCAAAGACCTTGCGAAGTGGAGAAGAAATAGCCGAAACAGAAAACTTGTATTATGGGATACTAACTCGACAATATATATTTTATCATCTTCATCATCTAAGCGCGTTCCCGGTTGAATTCGTAGCTGTGCTGCTTCTCCTCTGTTTCTTCTCCAAATATAATAAAGTTATATACCCAAGGATGCCAAAGAACTTGCGAAGTGAAGAAGAAATAGCCGAAACAGAAAACTAAAAAACTTGTATTATGGGATACTAACTCAACGATTGTATATTTTATAATAAATACATATATAGATGGGGTTATGGGGTTATGTCGTTTAATCACGGAGTTCCTATGGCCACCTTCCAGCTCCATCATCAGACCCTGGATACCATCTAAAGACAAAAAACCCGTCAAGATGAATCATACGAGCCCAAACTCGATGGGCTTATGTCGTTTAATCACGGAGTTCCAATGGCCACCTTTCAGCTCTATCATCAGACTCTGGATACCATCTAAAGACAAAATACTCGTCAAGACAAATCTACGAGCCCAAACTGGATGGGGTTACGTCTTTAATCACGGAGTTCCTATGGCCACCTTGCAGCCCTATCATCAGACCCTGGATACCATCTAAAGACAAAATACTCGTCAAGATGAATATTACGAGCCCAAACTTGATGGGGTTATGTCGTTTAATCATGGAGTTCCTATGGCCACCTTCCAGCTCCATCATCAGATCAGATCCATGTTGTCATAATATTGCATTGTCACGCGACATACGTATGCGTGCAAAATTTCAGCTCAATCGAAAACCAGGAAGTGGGTCAAATTTAACTTGCAAGATTTGATTACAGACAGACAGACAACGGGACAGGTAAAACTAAATAATTTTTTGCACGAGATGAGTGTGTCTTGTCCTTTAGTCACCTTACGAAATTCTCAGGAAGATGTGGTCCTATGCTAGGTTGAAAAACACTCAAAAATGCTACTGGTATATACGGAATTTATTCTATTTGTATCTAAACTAGAAGTCGACAAAATGCAGACTTCATTCGCACTGCGCTCGCAATGGATGCAATTCAATATGTCGAGCCAGCGTTCAACTTCGGAATAACTCGGATGTTTTCCATTTTCAGCAATTCAATATCTGTAGTTTAGTTTTTAAACGGTCAATATTTTCCTTGTTAAAATAACTTGCAAATAATACTTGTACTAGGTGTCTATCCTAGGAAATATATTTTCAATTAAATTAAGTATATGTGTCTTTTACTCTGTACCTTTTAAAACTTGCAACATTTTGCGCAAAGAAACTGTGAATCTGCGTAACTGCGTAACAGAAAATTCTGCGTAAACAACATTCACCCGTGTGGTTCCGGGTTATTTATTTTTATTTATTTATTTAACCTTATTACAATACATGTAAATGGCGGACTTAAGGTCAGGGCCTTTTCTACCAGTCAACCAACAGATGATGCTGAGAAAGCAATCTTTTGAGGTAGATATGTACAAAGAAAAAAAAATATAATTATGTTAGAATAGGACCACTCCATCTCTTCCTGTGGATGTCGTTCAAGTTTTCACTTCTGCCGGCACTCCCGTCGTTTTTTTTAATACAAATACTTAAGAGTCCCATGTGGTTCCGGGTTAGAATAGAATCACTCCATCTCTTCCTGTGGATGTCATAAGAGGCAACTAAAGCACTTAGCACAAACATCTCGTGCTACAATTGTATTCCCAAAGAGGGTTAACGTCGGGCGGCGGCCGGTTGTAAAACCTTTCGCACAAATACATTCCCAAAGAGGGTTGACGTCAGCCAGGCGGCCGGTTGTAAAACTATAGCCAAATCATTTAAAGTGTTTTGGCTATTTCTTCTCCATTTTGCAAGGTTTTTGGCATCCTTGGGTGACCATTGACATGCATATTATACCTATTTGGAGAAGAAAAAGCGGGAAAGCGCACCCCGGGCTCCGAAGCAGCACAGCTGAGGATGCAACCGGGAATGCGCTTAGACGAAGAAGAAGAACATTCTGCGTAAATTGACAATCACTATAAGAACAATAAACCTCGCGAGCTTTTATAACTATCCAATAACTGATACTTTCCTCCGATGAAGCAAAGCCATTTCAGTGAAATCCGTCCATATCCAACGTGGAAGGGACATCATCATCATCATCATCCCAGCCCTTCTTCCGCCCACTGCTGAGCATAGGCCTCTCTTCGTCGACGCCACCCATCTCGGTCCTGTGCTGCTCTCATCCAGGTGCGACCCGCGACTTTGGTTATATCGTCAACCCATCGCATAGGCGGACGCCCGACGCTTCTCTCACCCATTCTGGGCCACCATTCGGTCAGAGCCTTGCTCCACCTGCCACCACTCCGTCGGGCCAGGTGTCCTGCCCAGTTCCACTTTAAGTTCATCACTGTTATACATAGGGAGGGAAGGGACATACCCGTAATAAATTAAATCACGGGCTATACTAGATCAAAAGTAATGAAATGAAAATAATAGTCAAAAAACAAAAAAAAATTGACATTCCCATACAAATCGCCCGGGAGGCTGCACACTTTTGTAAGGAAATGTTTTTTTTTTGCAGTTATTTTAATTTCATGATATTATACTATAATGATCTAGTATATACTGTGGTTCGATTCATTACAGGTATGTCCCTTTCACGTTGTATAACGCTATATAAATCTTCCACCGTATTCCCCCCACCACTCCCCGAAAAAAAAATGATAAATCAAGAAACTTGTGTGGTTAAAATCGGTTGAAAAACGCGACCTATAGGCAAGAGAAGACAGACGGACAAAAAATCTCGAAACTGAGACGCTTCGTTCGCTCGGTGAATTAATTACCTACATATTTTATTATTATTGTTGCCTAAAAAAAAACAAGTCCAAATTTCTCTCCCAATTTCCTCAGTCCTCTACATATGACCTGAGTAACTCTGACTTAGTGGATACAATTCTTAAGATCTAGTTCCCAACGTCCTCGACTCTATCAAAATTTGACTTATTTCTATATTAAACCCTCTTTGATACTGCGAAACCTATTTCAGCCAGTACCCAAAAAAAATATTGTCGTAAAAAAATCATATTTCCATGTCTAACGAAACCTTAAATATGTTTTCTCGAAACGTTTTTTTCAAATCAACCACTTTCTTTGTATTACTTAGTAAGCCCCTAACGACTTCACGGAGTCAAAAATTTGATTTATCTATCTCTCATTAAACTCTCTTTGATTCTGCGAAACCTTTTCCAACCAGTGACCCCTAAAAATATATTTAAAAAAAGGAAAAACGTACTTATTTCCGTCTAACAAATCCTAAAATATGCTTCTCGAAAAACTAAGCCTAATTATAAAAACTTGACGAAAAATTCAAAAATCAGCTCACGTTTTTTCCAAATTAACCACCTTCTGTCTATCACTTCGTAAGCCCCTATTAACGACTTCGCGGAGTCCACTCCCCTCCAGTTTGGGGACTCCACGCCCCTCCGGGGTGAACGTAGCTCTAGCTCAGTCACCCTTGGTATTGGGACGAGAAGTACGTGTCGATTTTCCTGTCATTTTGCGGACGCGCGAACTTTTACGAGTGAATAAGAAGTGCTTTTCGTGGTTGGTGAGGAGTTTTCGGATTTCTGTAAGGGTACGTACCTATTACATTCGCCTTTATATTTTTTATTAAATAATTTATGGATTTTGTATGTATATTTTAATTTTTAGTTGATAATGTTTTTTTACAGTAAATTAATTTATTAATAATTTTTAAAGTAAAGCCAGGTTTTGTTATATTTATTTCCATTGTAAAATTATTATGGAATAATGATTATAAAATAAATCTTAAATGGAAGCTTTTTCTCCAGGACCTAAAGGTAAGAGAAACATGATTCCTAAAGCACCTAATTTTAAAACATGAATAATATATATATATATATATATTTTAGTAGCCTACCTATGTTTGTTTCAAACTATGTTTCTTTTTCCATATTTAAATGAATGGCTGTATTTTATCTAAGAATATACTAGGTATGTCAATCTATTTTTAAGTTATTGAAAATAATATAAATATATTGACGATTAAATGTATATTATTGTATATATTGAGAAAAACCATTGGTCTGAGGAAAAACCTTACACAAAAAAAACTCTTTTTATAGATGCTTAAAATTAGGATTATAAGTACAATGTCAAAAAAATAAAAAGGAGGTACTTAATATAAATTAAAAAGCGGCCAAGTGCGAGTCGGACTCGCCCATGAAGGGTTCCGTAGCAGCAAGTGACATAATATAAAAGTTCTAAAGGTAAATTGCGGTTTACGATTTATGACGTATTAAAAAATAACTATCTATGATACCAAGACCGCTATAGTTTTAATTGAAAGTACATACTTTGAGATATATACCACATTTCTTTCAGAATTATTTTAGTAATATTTCAAAAGTTACGGTGGGGGAACACCTCAAATTTTAACTTTGTATTAGATTACCTCAAGACTAGGGGAGTTTGATCTACATAGTTTCAAAACAGTTTTTTTTTGCATTTTAAAAGACCTTTTCAACGATACGACACGTTGGGGTTAGTCCAATTTAATTTTTTAAATTCACTTTTCGTTGTATGGGAGGGGGGCTGAAAAAATCATTTTTTTCATAATTTTAAAAACCAACTTTTGAAACTTCAATATCTATCTCTCCACCAATTTTCATGACAATCGGTGCAGTAGCGGCGGAGTACGAGCCCGGACGGACAGACAGACGGAACCCTAAAAAGCTAAATTGAAAATATGTAATGAAAGAGTCCGCCACGAGACTCGAACTCACTACCCTCACGTTAACGCCGTCACGTTCGAGTCCCACTCGAGGCGAGACACATATTTTCAATTTGGATAAATTTCCGAGCATGCTATTAAAAATAATAATTAAAAAGCTATACGATATGCCTCAGTGATTTTGTGTAGGATGTCTGCACTTACACAGGTACCTATATAGGTATTTATAAATAAAGAACAGACGCAATTTTCTCCAAAGAAATCTATGTACTTATACCTATACCAATTAAAAAGTCATCAAAACCCGAGTATTTCTCGTAAAAAGGCATGAATCATCATTATAAAAAAATCATCCCTCTATTTCTACCTGTGAAAAAATATTAACCGGCAGGTAGGAAAGGGACAGTCGAAATGTAAGAAAAGTGTAAATTTACTTTTGTCCCTATGAAGAACAAAACCCTATGGGGTAAAGAAATGTACCTGCTGTAAAAGAAATGTACCTGCTTTTAAAAGCAGGTACTTACATTTCTTTTATTTTCAAGTACAATCTACGACTTAGCTACTCGCCACAACAGTACTTACTTCATAGAACTAAACCTTTCCCAAACAATGTATTTTTTAAACTACAAAATTTGTACATACCATGTACGTAGAAGGCTTCTTCTTCTTCGTCTAAGCGCGTTTCCGGTTGCATCCTAAGCTGTGCTGCTTTGGAGCCTGGGGTGCGCTTTCCCCCTTTTTCTTCTCCAAATATATCATGCATGTCAATGGTCACCCAAGGATGCCAAAGACCTTGCAAAGTAGAAAAGAAATAGCCGTAACAGTTTAAATGATTTGGCTTTAGTTTTACAACCGGCCTGACGTCAACCCTCTTTGGGAATGTATTTGTGCGAAAAGTTGTACAACCGGCCGCCGCCCGACGTTAACTATCCTTGGGAATGCAATTGTAGCACGAAATGTTGGTGCTTAGTCTTTTAGTCGCCTCTTACGACATCCACAGGAAGAGATAGAGTGGTCCTATTCTAACCCGAAACCACACGGGTAAGAATGTTCTAGAAGGCGACTTAAGAAATACAGGGTAAACAAAGTTCAATAAAGTAAGTGATTTTACAGATAGAAATTTACGTAATAAGAATGACTTAGTTAGCCCGTATTACAGGCTGAATACAGTCAGTAAGTCTTTTATGGGGAAGTGTATACTTTTTTATAATAAATTGTCAGAATCGGTCCTTGATATGCCAGACAGAAAATTCAAAGCTTATGTAAAGAAAGTACTTTGTGAGAAGGCTTATTATAGGACCGATGACTATCTTAAAGACAAAAAGGTCTGGCTTGAGCTTGGCGCGGGTCCCTCTTAAAGGTTTGTATACTTAGACATGTCATAATTTAGGTACATTGGTACATACTAAATTTACAAATTGACATTATTTTAAATTTCGTAATTCTTATAATTCAATTTAATTATGACATAATAAACAATGTAATCTCTGTCCATCTATATAACTAATTTTAAGTTTTTAGTTTGTTAGTTGACGTCTTTGGAGAAAACGTGCAGTGCAGTTTGTTGCCGCTTCTTCTGCACTTGCGCCTAGGAAGCGGCGTAAACTTAGCTTTAAGTAACGATTTGACGTCAACATTTGTGCAAAACAAAACAAAGTGACTATTATTAAGAGATATTATAAATATCCTATGATAATAAAGATATTTTGAATTTGAATTTGAATTTGAATTTGTTCATAAACATCTATGATACCTGTTCAACCCGTCTGGCTAGCGTGGAGAGTGTAGGCCAAATCCTTTGACTATTTTGGCTAATATATGGCTACAAAAAAGACCTGACGATGATGATGACTCGAACTACCTGGTCCTTTACTCTTTACTTCAAAAGCGACAAACGTATTTGTGTCTGCTTTACAGAGTTAAGCAACATTGAGCGCTTTGTAATTAAGGTGAATGCCAAGCAGTAGTGGCGCCTTCATTTGAAAAAAATTGTTTACTCGTAAATATGGTGAAAATTTCCATATTGCTAAATGTTAAGGTGAATATAGAAGCAAATGGCCTTGAAGTGTAGCCTTGAATATAGAAGCAAATTGCCTTTAAATTATTTTATTAACCACTATTAAAAATATTTACATTAGTCCGTCTAGCTTTAAAACTTGCCTCCGCCAAAAGTGGCCACGGCAAGTTTTAAAGCTAGACGGATCACCAATAATAGTTTCAACGGCAGTTCATAAAATAATTTTAAAGGCTATCTAGTGCCTGACGATTAGTAATATGGAAATTATTATCACCATATTTATGATTTAACAATTAATTTCAAATGAGGGCACCACTTCAAGGCCATTTGCTTCTAAATTCACCTTATGAACCACCGTTAAAAGTATTATATTAGTCCGTCTCCGTCCGTGGCCACTCTTCATATTTACGAGTTAACAATTTTTTTTAAATGAGGACGTCGCTTCTTCTTGTTATTTACCTCCGATATATATTTTGATAATTATCGGAGGTGAATACCAGCCGGCGGCCGGTTGTAAAACTTTTCGCACAATTACATTCCCAAAGTAGGTTGATGTCAGGCAGGCGGCCGGTCGTAAAACTATAGCCAAATCATTTAAACTGTTCCGGCTATTTCTTCTTCATTTTGCAAGGTCTTTGGCATCCTTGGGTGACCATTGACATGCATGATTATTTATTATTTGGAGAAGAAAAAGCAGGAAAGCACACCCTAGGCTCCGAAGTAGCACAGCTGAGGATGCAACCGAGAACGCGCTTAGACGAAGAAGATAAATTTCGATATGATTTTGTTCCTTGGGGAAACTTATTCAGTATCATGGACATGGACATGTACATTCGATTTTACTGCCCGGCCCGCTTACATGTATAGCAACCCTTACTGAATAAATGTTTAATTCTTTGTGGTCTTTCGGAAAATCCTACAGCCTACAGCTTATCTTTGGTTACTAAGCACTTTTTGCAATACTTACGGGATTTAGTATCATGTTTCAAACAAATCCTCTCCATTATGGACTAAGGTGTCTCGATAATCCCTTTGTTTTTACGCCAGATTAGTTTGCAAGTACCTTATAATTTTACCGGGCTTTATGCTATATTCTTAAAGTTTTATGCGTGGTGTGATAACCACTTATACCTACACGTCAGTCCGCCACTCCCGAGGTTCTGAGTTCGGTCCCCAGCCAGGGCAAGTTGGAAAATGGCCTTTAATAATTTGGCTTGGGGCCTCACGGGCAAGGGGCCTAAAAGAAGAGCCTAGGCGCGGAAAAATGCCCACGGAACAAGGTGAACCAGGTGAATTTGTCTTGGGTCTTGGGTGTTTATCTATAACTATCTATATATATCTATATAATTATTATAAAATATCGTTGAGTTCGTATCCCAATTCATAAGTTTAAATTTACTTTAGGGCTAGCTCAATCAATGTGATCAGCTTCAAGGATTGCGCGGAAAGAGAAGCAGCTGGTACATTCTAAGTTATTTCCTTTCTCCCAGACTAGCATGGAAGGACTTTGTATTCGTGTGGTAATCCATTTCGCAAGCACAGTAGTTTGTTCCTAAATAAAACTGAACGACTATCTGGCGTAAATCATAACAGCGCGTGGTATTACAAGCGATATCTCCTTCATTACTCCTAGTTTAAAAGTACAGTCAGCAAAACAAATGGTCATCTTATCAGGAGATACCTAGGTAGCTGGAAACAATAACACAAAATAATATTTTCTTCCAACCTGCGAAACTTGCTGCTCTAAAGCAGAAAAAAATACAAAAATACTTGAAGTCTTTTTTCTTTCTTTCATCTTTCAATATATGTTCCTTAAAGAAAGTTGTTCAGTATCATGAACTGAATCTACTCTTAAAATTTTTTAAGTGCATTGTGTTAAAAGCCATATAATATTGAGTTTTAGTACCAAAATGGTCGCCTGGTGAAACAAGTACATAGATATATTTAAATGTGAGTATATCAGCGAGACGTAGAAATATGAGCTGACTTTACTTACTTGAAGTGCACTCTTTGTTTTGAAATATGTATGAGAGAATGAATAGCCAAATAAGCTCCATTGAATCCGTCATAGTGTTGCAGTGTCTTGAAATGTAAAGGTGCTCCCTCACCGGGAGCATTCACGTGTAATTTAACATTATAGATTCGACTTTGAGCATGACATTACACTACTACCTCCCTGACTGACGAGCATTCACGTGTAATGACATTATAGATTCGACTTTGAGCATTACATAACAATACTACCTCCCTGACTGACGAGCATTCATGAGTAATGTAACATTATAGATTCGACTTTGAGCATTACATTACAATACTACCTCCTTGACTGACGAGCATTCACGTGTAATGTCAAATCAAGTCAAATCTATAATAATGTTATTATAGATTTGACTTTTATTATAGATTTGCATTAATGTTACAAGTTGTATCAAGATGTTACACATTGCATCATTACAGGGTGCGCATTGTAATGCTCGGTTCTGCTCCTTCACTGATGTAATGCTCGAATCTGTAACATTACATTACTACACGCGAATGCTCCCAGTGAGGGAGCACCTTGACGTTTTACCGGCACATTATCTTTGAAATGAAATCGTACACACACTTATTACATTTTGGACTGCCTCCGTGGTCCAGTGGTCTAGGCGTTTGCTTTGTGATCCGGAAGTCATTGGTTCGAATACCACTGGAAAGCATACTTTGTGAAAAGTTGTTTCCAGTCTGGTCAGGATATTGCAGGCTTGAATCACCTGATTATCTAAAAAGAAAGATGATTCCGTACTTCGTAAAGCACGCAAACCTGAGGGTCCCGGACGCAATCTAGCGTTTGTGTTAACCTATTCTAGGATTGGTTCTGATCTACTCTTTGGGTTGCGGAGGTTGTTGATGACCACTGGACGACGCGACGGCAGTCTCCTATCAACAACAATACCTGACTTTTAAATAAAATTGTATAACATTTCCGTAGCTGACTGTACTATCGCTCCCACCCGGCACCCCCGGAACTAATAAACGGCTGACACTAATTGGTGTTGAGCTTCCAACCAACACCTAACAAAACCGAAAAAAATTCAAGGAAATCTTCACCGTATTTCTTTGGCCATTTATTAGATGGGAAATATTTATAGATCATAGAGACTGGGGAGAAGAAAATGTGAATATCAGTTTAGATAATCGTAGAAGTATGAAGTGTAACTTTTTTATCTAATAAAGATAAAAAGGGTCTAACAAAAGATACTGAAACTATTTTAACACATTGTTGGACATTAAGCCAGATACTATTATAGGAATAACAATGATTTACGTCTTTTGGCGTATTGCGGCTCTGCGGCTTACGCTGTTAGGAGAATAAGACAATTGACAGATGTAGCAACTGCTGGACAAGTGTACTTTAGTTACTTTCACAGTCTAATGTCTTACGGGATACTTCTATGGGGGAGTGCAGCCAAAATTCAGACTATTTTTCTTTTACAAAAAAGAGCAATTCGTGCCATTTACGGTTTAGGATCGAGAGACTCACTGAGGGAATTATTCAAGGAAATAGGTATACTTACTTTTGCATCACAATTCATATTTGAAAATATAATGTATGTAAGGAAAAATATTTCCATGTTCAATAAAGTAAGTGATTTACAGATAGAAATTTAAGTAATAAGTAGTAGTAATTGAATTGAATTGAATTGTGTCCTACAATGTAATTAGGGTGAATTTACAATGTAATTAGGGTGAATTCAATCGGTGACACTGAGCAACTTTTCCCAAGGAACATATATCGCAATATAAAAATGTTTTTTGGCCTTCCATACAAGTTGATCAGATGATCCGAGTTTGTATGGAATGCAAAATAATATTTTTATATTTCGATGTATTATGTTCCTTGGGAAAAGTTGTTCAGTATCATGGACTAATTTCACCCTTAAAATAGTTTGAGTATATTGTTTTGAGGTTATATTTTAGGACAAAACACATATGTTGATGAATACTGTGTTATGTAATGTGTAATGTTAAAGACCACTGAAAGTGATTACTTCATTTAAAAACTTGTTTAAATCGCCCAAGAATTTAAATAGTAGAATTACACGAGGAGTTTTAATGATCAAAATATTAAACTGTCCTCATCTCTTTCTTTCTGTGATCAAAGGAAATATTCAACGCAATCTAAAGATTGTGTCCCCAGTTTTTAGAGTATTTGCTTTCGGATGAGTTTAGGTTCTAACAAAAGTCGTACTTTTCTACCTTCCCTTAATAAACCTTTCAAAGTTTGCCGAGAGATGAAATTGTGAAAACTGGGTTATGAAATATTTATTAGAAATTATTTATTCTGTTGGACATGTTAGGCATTATGGAATTGTTATAACCACAGTTAGTGGTTGCTAATTTTGGTTGCTTATTTGTTAATTTTGATATTATTAAATATAGGTACATTCATTATTGATAACTGCATGCATGCATTATAAAATATTGATGAAAAATATTATAGATGTTTATTCGTTATTAGTAGATATAACTGAGTGTGTGGTGGCGGTAGTGTTAAATATTTCTCACCACCCCTTCTTTTCCCGCCTTTAATCGCCTCTTACTGTAACAATGTGTAATTTAACAAACAACGGACATAATAATAATATGTCATTTAGTCGCTTCTTACCTGTAACAGTGTGTAATGTAACAAACAACGGGTAGGATATGTCATTTAGTCGCCTCTTACTGTTACAGTGTGTAATGTAACAAACAACGGGCAGGATATGTCCTTTAGTCGCCTCTTACTGTAACAGTGTAACTCTTAATATATGTATGTAAGATTTATACCATCTATGGCGATCACCAAACCTGCCCAGCGTGGTGATTATAGGCAAATCCTACCTTTATTAAGGAGAGGCCTAAAGACCGGCAATATAGACTGTAAGCAATTTTTTTTTAATTTAGTCGTTTATTTCTCACTGCTGGGCAAAGGCGTCCCCTCTTTTCTTCGATAACTCTATGTTTGCAATACTAACTTTTCAATCATATTTGAATGCATTCAAGCTCGCCCATCTCGTTCTTGGTTTACCTCTCTTCCTAAAGTAAAATATCTACCGAAATATATCATAATTTATTAAACCGACGACGACCTAGTCCTAAGATGACCTCCTCCGTGGTGTAATGGTCAAAGCGCTAGTCTGCCAATCCGGGGGTTTTGGGTTCGATCCTCAGCCAGGGTAAGTTGGAAAATGACCTTGTTCATAGTTCCTTGGTTTTAATGCCTATCTATGTGTATTAAGTATAAAATACGGTATCGTTGAGTTAGTATCCCATAACACAAGTTTAATATACTACTAATACTTTGGGCTAGCTTAACTTGTGTAAATTGTCTCTATATATTTATTATTATTACACATTATTAAATTTATTAAAATAAAGAAGAAAAAACGTTTGAGGGTTTCTGCAGCAGCTGCGGCTGTCCCTGCTTTAGACCCTGTGACTGAGAGATGAGACGGTGCCAGAGTGTCGACACAGGTAGCGTCCCACACAAGGGGCCGTCCCAACTTCCAAGGCACCAAGGCAAGGGTCATCCCATTATTTATCAATAAAGAATCGCAACATAAATAACCCTTAAAATTAATGACAGGAACCAAATATCTTGTTCAAAATCAATCGAGTCTTTGAAGTATCTCCTCAAAATGTTTTCAAGGAATAAGCCTACACTTAAAGTAGACAGGAGACGTCCGAAGACAGGCCTTTATAGCCTTTAATGGAAGGCCATAATAGGATCTGCGAGGGTGGGTAAATGGAAACAGCTAGGCAACATCACTTCCGTTTAGAATATAAGCCAAGCGGACTAACTTAAAGTTCTATTGGATGTTGTAACTTGTATTTATGCTTCTGAAATTTTATGTTTTCATTATTTTAAACAGTATTTAGCTTTATACGGCCATTTTGTAGAAAACTTTTACTAAAAAGAAATTTTGTATTTTATTTTTTGAGCCTTTGTGATTCTTCGATGCTGGTATTGAAGAAAATAAATAACATAGAATGTTTCTGCTTCTCTTTCCGCGCAGATCGTAAAAGCCAATCGAGGGAATGAGCAAGAATCTGAATCATAGTTAGGAACAATAGGTGATGCGGTAAGCAACCCATCACTATGATGATTTCCTTTTTCCTCCTTCATGAAGCTAAAAGTGGCCTGGGCCTTGTCGCCATAGACTCTGTCTTCCCCTTTAGAGATAAAGACGTGATAGTTTATCTTGATATTATCCTTTTTGGTAGTATAGTTTTTCCATGTGGCTTCTGGCCTAGTATAGGACCACTCCATCTCTTTCTGAAGATGTTGTAAGAGACGACTAAAGGCTTATGGAATAAGCACAAAAATCTCGTGCTTCAATTGCATTCCCAAGTTGTCAAACTTTTTGTTAGTAAACTTTTTGCACAAATAATCGGTCGTAAAACTATAGCCAAATCGTTAAAACTGTTTCGGTCTTTAGACCTTTTGCCTCAAATAAATCACTTAATTTACATAATACAGGGTGATTTAAATATATATTACTATACTTTTTAGCGAAATAAAAAATACATATTCTGTTATATGTATCTTGTCTCATAATAAAAACCAAAGATATCAGCCGACAAATTTATACCAAAAATCCCCATTTGAACCACTCACTAGCGGACGTAAAGTCAGTAGCACAGGTCATTACATTAGGTTGGCCATTTATTATAAATTTAAGAGTAAAAATAAAATTGAGAAAAAATATTTTTTTTTTCTTACGTTTTTTGTGTTTTTAATATAAATGATTCTGATTACGATATACGGAGTGCAAATGCTACCTAATTTTTTTAAAACGAAAATTTAAGAAAGCCATCTTCATATACATGAAGACGGCATTTTTAAATTTTCGATTTCAAAAAATTGAAATAATAACTTGTATAGGAGAAGTTGAATTTTGACAACAGCCATCAATTGCATAAGTGTTTAGTTAAATGCAATATTCATGCAAAGCATAAACGCTTAGCACAGCAGTACTGAAATGTTTAATAAAATATATTGCGTTTCGCTCGCAGTTTAGAGTTTAGCGAATGACAACATACTGAGAACACAAAGGCACATCAGCCAAGACAGTTTCGTCTATGACTGAGCGCAGATTAGAAACACGACAGTTTCTTTTCAGACATTTTTGTTTTAAATAGATAAGAGAGAAAGAAAAAAGAAAGAAAATATGTTTTTTGGTTAACTTTAAATATACAAACAAGACACATAAAACAAAAAGGTTTGCATGGCCAGCATGTCTGGCATGAGTCACAATGTTGGTCTTCCGCGGTCGCCATTTAATTATGTATATGTATATATAAATATATATGTATATGTCGCAGTTGGATGGTATAAACCGCTAATTCACGAAACCTCTAGTTGTTTGGCATTACAGCTCAGTTTTGTTAAACAGCCGAATATCGTTTAGCTGGATTGTCTAATATTTCGCAACGTGTTACGTTCATTAAAACCGCTAACCACGTTTCCAAACGGCTAGCGGTTTTGTGAAACAGTAGCGGTAATCCGCTGTTTGACGAAACCGTTATACAATCCAACTGCATGTGTATGCATGATAAGGATTTGGTGTAGGGTTACCATAATGAAATATAACTGGGTGTCTATAAGAATACAATTTTTTTCGACATCGAATTTAATTTCCCAGTAAACTATTCCACAGTTTTTATTGCTATAGGTTTGCCCTAACCTAGTAAAATGGATAGAACACTTGCTCGCCACATTGCCACTTCGTAGGCATTCTAAATTGTATATAATTTCTTTAGATAGAAATGTTCAACAACTTCTCTAGCCGCATGGATGAATACAAGTCGTTCATTCCATTTCGCGTATTAGGGTTCGCTATTTTACAAAACCGAGCTGTAATGCCAAACAGCTAGAGGTTTCGTGAATTAGCGGATTATACCATTCAGCTGCGACATATATAAAAAAAAAAAACAAAGAATAAAAGTGCTATGTTTAACAACTATCAGACATGGAAAGTGATAGAGATATAGTATATCGACATCTGTTGTCAAAATACAGCACTTTTCCGCTCACTTTTAATCAAGCGCGCATAGGCAACTCTGTCTATAAGACGTCTTTTTTTCAGTGTGAACTGAAGGAAAGATGGAAGAAAAACGAGGAGTAAGGAAACCCAGAAGCAGATTTTTTGATCAAATAAAAAAATATGTGACAACTAATAAGGAGGTGAATAACTTAGCGGAGGAAAGAGACAGGGAAAGCATTTAAGGCGAAGATATAGGCAAATGGCCTTGAAGTGTGAAATAAATTGTTAATTCAATTCAAAATATCTTTATTATCATAGGATATTTATAATATCTCTTAATAATAGTCACTTTGTTTTGTTTTGCACAAATGTTGACGTCAAATCGTTACTTAAAGCTAAGTTTACGCCGCTTCCTAGGCGCAAGTGCAGAAGAAGCGGCAACAAACTGCACTGCACGTTTTCTCCAAAGACGTCAACTAACAAACTAAAAACTTAAAATTAGTTATATAGATGGACAGAGATTACATTGTTTATTATGTCATAATTAAATTGAATTATAAGAATTACGAAATTTAAAATAATGTCAATTTGTAAATTTAGTATGTACCAATGTACCTAAATTATGACATGTCTAAGTATACAAACCTTTAAGAGGGACCCGCGCCAAGCTCAAGCCAGACCTTTTTGTCTTTAAGATAGTCATCGGTCCTATAATAAGCCTTCTCACAAAGTACTTTCTTTACATACGCTTTGAATTTTCTGTCTGGCATATCAAGGACCGATTCTGACAATTTATTATAAAAAAGTATACACTTCCCCATAAAAGACTTACTGACTGTATTCAGCCTGTAATACGGGCTAACTAAGTCATTCTTATTACGTAAATTTCTATCTGTAAAATCACTTACTTTATTGAACATGGAAATATTTTTCCTTACATACATTATATTTTCAAATATGAATTGTGATGCAAAAGTAAGTATACCTATTTCCTTGAATAATTCCCTCAGTGAGTCTCTCGATCCTAAACCGTAAATAGCACGAATTGCTCTTTTTTGTAAAAGAAAAATAGTCTGAATGTCGGCTGCACTCCCCCATAGAAGTATCCCGTAAGACATTAGACTGTGAAAGTAACTAAAGTACACTTGTCTAGCAGTTGCTACATCTGTCAATTGTCTTATTCTCCTAACAGCGTAAGCCGCAGAGCTAAGCCTATTAGAAAGTTTAGTTATATGAGCGCCCCATTGAAGTTTCGAATCAATTGTGATTCCTAAAAAGGTACAAGGTAGGTAAAGGTAGTACTTTCAACCAGATCGAGTTTCTGACCATTAATTAGTATGTCAACGCAGGCTTGATTCACATTAGGAAGAGAGAATCGAATGCATTGGGTCTTGTTTGCATTTAACATGAGGTTATTGGCCGAAAACCAATCAGAAATTAAAGATAAGGTGCTGTTCACCGCGCTAGCATCACTGTTATGTCGATCTATTTTAAATATTAGCGAGGTGTCATCAGCAAACAGCACCATGTCAGCCTCTTTCTCAACCATGTAAGGCAAGTCATTGACATAAACTAAGAAAAGGAACAGTCCTAGAATTGAACCTTGGGGTACGCCCATTTTCACATTAGACCCGTGTGATTTTATGCCGTTTATATCAACAGTTTGAAGCCTATCTGTTAAGTAAGATTCTATTAATTTAATTGAATTATCATCAAAACCGTATTGACGAAATTTGAGCAAAAGTGTTGGATGATCAACGCAATCAAATGCTTTAGAAAGATCGCAAAATGATCCAATTGCATCATTTCTGTTTTCCCACGCGTCGTAGATATTAGTAATAAGTGCTACTCCTGCATCGGTGGTCGATTTTCCAGCAGTAAAGCCGTATTGTTGGCTATGGAAAAGATTATTGGTCTTAAAGTGAAGTAGCATTTGATTGAGCATTATCTTTTCGAACACCTTACTCAAAACTGGCAGAATAGAGATAGGTCTGTAGTCTGTCTTAACTCGTAAATATGGTAATAATTTCCATATTGCTCTTCGTCATGCACTTGATAGCCCTTTAAATTATTTTATGAACTGCCGTTGAAACTATTATTGGTGATCCGTCTAGCTTTAAAACTTGCCGTGGCCACTTTTGGCGGGAGCAAGTTTTAAAGCTAGACGGACTAATGTAAATACTTTCAACGGTGGTTCATAAAATAATTTAAAGGGCTATCTAGTGCATGACGAAGAGCAATATGGAAATTATCTCCATATTTACGAGTTAATAATTTATTTCAAATGAGGGCGCCACTTCAAGGTCATTTGCCTATACCTCCACCTTAAGAGTGCTGTGCGCGCTCATTATCTTCACAAATTGTCATAGAGTATTGTAAATATTTATGTAGTTTATGTAGGGTTTATGAATTTATAAAGTATTTATGTATTTTTATATGTAGGTCTATGAATGTATAAGAAAGTATATATATGATTATGTGTCTTAGGTAAATGTTTAATAATGGTCAAATAGCTAATTTGAATGTACTAATCGTCCAAAATTTGCTTTTATCCGCACCACCTGTAGGTTGACTGGTAGAAAAGGCCCTAGGCCTTAAGTCCGCCTGTTACATTTTTTGTAATAAAGTTAAATAAATAAAGCACTCTACCGACAAAGAAGATGGCACTAAAATTCTCCATATTTTTCCTAAAGCAATAGTTTGTCTTAAGATTGTCTTCACTATGATCTGCTCTTAGTCTAAATTTCAATTGGTTGCCTTGTTTCCGAGATCAAATCCGTTATCAAATTACGTTGTAATGAACATCTGGCTTTCTAATTAAAATTGAATATTATGTAATACAACGTGTATTCCAAGAGACGGGAAACGATCTAGGTGAAAACTTATACGAGATGATGGCTGTCTGCTTTGACGAGGATTATAATAAATTAAATAAACTAATAGATATATAGGGACAAATTATACTGATTGAGCTAGCCCCAAAGCATGTTTAAACTTGTGTTATGGGAAGTATCCCAGTAAAATCAACTATACTATATATTTTATAATAAATACATATATAGATAAACACCCAAGACCCAGGACAATTTGAAAAAGGCCATTTTCCAACTTGCTCTGGCTGGGGATCGAACCCAGAACCTCCGGATTGACGGACTAGCGTGTTGACGATTACGCTATAGAGGTCGTCAGATAGATAAGAGATATATTGAAGAAAAGTAGCTGGAAACAGATAGAGATCACTTCTTTGATCTTAGAGTATAAACATCACAACCCAATGGGCAGGCTTGTGATGTTTGTACTCTAAGATCAAAATAGCGAAAAGAAAATTTACAAAAAAGTGAGCTAAAAATACCCTGTACGGTTTTTCATATAACAATATATGTATTATTATATGTTTCGAGGAAAAATTTGCATCCTTGTTAGTGAGACCATTGGCATGTAAAACAAGATTAATTCAAAGTTGTTCGTGCCATTGTAATCACCAATATCTTTTAATTTGATTATCTATATTTTTTTGACAATACCGCAAGCGGTGAATACTAGCTTTAAGCTATGAAATACCACAGAATAAATACTAATACTAACGTACAGAAGTCTCACTAAGCAAAGAAATTCAAAGAAGTATCTACTCAATGTGGCTAGCGATATGGTTTAATTTAGCTCACGTCAGAACTCAGCACTTTTTCGTTTGGATACCTAGACATCCATTGCAAGCCAATTTCATTCTTATTACTCTGGACAAACGATTCGTATAACGGAATTTATCATCCGGAGGGGCCGCCTACGCGCATAGTAATAATGTAGGTACATTTTCGATACCTAAACGGGGAGTGACACAGGCCTGGAAATACTCTTTCTGTCTTCTGTGGTAAAATGTCATATTCTTATTTCACTCTTCCGTGAAATACCAATCTAGCAAATCAGAAGGTACATTTCAACCTCTTTGCGCAAAACACATTAAAATAATTGACGCAAAATACCAACTGTTCTACTAATAATATTCTTGTAATCTTTTCATTACATCAAAACATAATTTCATAAACTAAACATACATTATAACCATATTTACGCATAGTACCAAATAGTACTATTGAAAATTAATTATATTCGTAGTTCTCATTCGCCACCACTAACGAGTACTTCGTAGGCGTCATATTAGAGGTACCTAGCTGTTTTGCTCACTAAATTAAAAATAGGTAAGGTAAAAGCCTCAAATAATTAAACCTCAAAACTAAAGCAGCTTTACTTATCGCTTCTATTAAGCTTACAAAGTAATAAGGCTTTGATATCTGCCAACATTTATAAACATAATTTTCCAACAGAAAGATTGCATGTTTTTGTCGCATACTTACTCCTTTGACTTGAGTAGAGTCTTTGTTTTTATCTTAATTAAATTAGAGAATGTGCCAGTATAATAGGGTAGTATCCACGGTCAAAAATAAATTATTTTAAGCTATTGCATAGCTTTTATCGCGGGCTTTGAGCGCGGCGACCGAATCAAGAAATTCCGTAACGAAAATAAAACCTAACACCCCCCACTCCGCCTACCATGTAGGCTTACGAGCTATATAGCATTTAGTGAAATGTATAGAGGGCTGGGGTCTGAGTACCAGAAAAATCTGACATTTGAGGATTTGCAGAAAACGGCCTGGCAAAACGGTAAGACTTGGAGATTTGGCCTCATAGACAAAATTTTGGATTATTTTTTTTAATTTTCGGAAAAAAAATTCCCCCCTTATACAAATTTTATACAAACGGCTTCCCTAAGTAACTTGGCGCAGCCTGAGGCCAAAGGCCGAATACAGAGCACCCCCCGCGAGGCCGCAAGCCGAGCTGCGTGGCAAGGCCGATGGCCGAGCCCCTCCCCCCCAATGACCCCTCCCCCCAAGTAATTTGCACGACGCCGCAGGCCGAGTGACGCAAGCCCCAAGGGCGAGCTGTGTGGCGAGGCCAAAGGCCGAACATATAGTGTGTCTCGCTATGTGCTTCGCCCACTGCCAATTCAATAGGTTAATCCAGTAAGACATAGACATCGTAGACATTCGAAAATTAATCACTTCAAAAAATAGAACTTAAAATAGCTTATACATTATTCAAACTCAGGAAAAATACCAAAAAACAATATCGTTTGAAGTTGATGCTAATTCAAAGTTACCCGCAGTTATCAAAGTTATCCTTGTTAAAAGTTCGCTCCTTAAAGTTGTTCCGAATGAAGATATGTTTGAGTCGAGTATCGGTTAAATTAATACAATTTAATTCGAGGTCGTATCGAGAATCGTGATTGAATAAAGTTTGTATCGATTCTGGATTCGGTTCAATTGTTATCGAGGGCTGTCAATTTGTCAGATAGATAAGTATTTTAGGATGAAAAGATGAAAGTGTTCGGATATTGTTACGGAAAAAAGATTATTTTACGTCGCATTTTTTGAAAATAAATAAGGTTTTTCATTTAGATGTTATGTCATTTAGCACGCTATAATATAGTACTGTATACTATGTGTTTAATTGTGTTTTATTTTACAAATGTTTTATTTGTTTATTAAATCTTTATTGACCACAATGGTACAAAAGGTGGACTTAATGTTAATGCATTCTCTACCAGTCAACCCTGTATTGTGAAAGTTAATTTACTTAATAGGACGTAACAATTCACGATATTTAACGACCCTTAAACGATATTTATTTATTTCCGATCGCTTACTGGCAGAAAGAAAAATCCGCACGAAATTTATTTAAATAAATAACAATTGTAATTATTCACACGACATTAATTTTGATTTATTTTATTTTATGGAAAAGAAAACAAACCTTACCAATAACAAAACAACAAGTTTCTGAACTTGCACAAGAAATGATCAATTTCTTGTCTTTGAATTTAAAATGTTAATTTGTTTTATCTTGACAACATAGGAGAGGTAATTTTGCGTGAGTACAATCTCAGTATCAGTAACCTCGTTACTAGAGGCAAGGAAGCCAGTAAATATAGCAAAAAATAATTATTTTTGTTAATACTGCCAAAACGCAGAAGTTTTGTAAATATTTTATATTATTATGTTTATATACGGGTAGGTTCGTCAAATCAATTATATTTGACTTAATGTTCATATAAAATGTGAAGTACACTTTTTTTACAAACTGACCGATGAGGTCATGTCTTATTCTTTCCTCGATTAAGAATTTAAAAACATTGCAACATTTCATATAACTGTCGTAAAAACTGCTCTATTATGTAATGAAAATTGCATTAAAATACATCTAGAGATTTCGAGATAATATTGTATGAAATTTACCTTAGCTGACGTCTACAACCAGTAAGTATAAGCTAAATAAATGAGTTCACAACGTTTGTCTGAATTGTCCTTGTCCTATAAACTATATAGACGTTGAGATTCACTCTTCTACAAGATTTTTTCATGAATAATATAGAATATCTTGTAAAGTCGTAAAAAACAACTGCCTCATTAATCCTTAGTCTAAATAAATGAGCTCACTACGTTTATCCGAATAATCCTTGTCTTATAAACTGTATAAATGATGTATTCACTCTTCAATTATATTTTTTCAGGAATAATGTAGAAATACCTCGTAAAGTCGTAAAAAACAACTGCCTCATTTTAACACAAAAACCCTTAGTCCACAAGGCAGCTTTGCAATTTAAAAAGATGGAGTGAATTACCATTTTTATCAATGTTATACAAGCAATCTCAATTCTCAAAGTGCCGATGGAACTTCTAAATAGGAACTTGTTATCTAGATATCTCGTTCGGGAATGTCTTCGTTTAAGAATGGAAATAGGAAAGTCGGTTTTAAAATCTAGAGTTAACTAGAAAGGGAGGTGCTATGTTATATATATTTTTTGTAATAAAGCAATAGGTATCCAAACAGTTCCAAGGAGCTAACACCAGGTTATAAACTGCCAGGGGCCATATCAGCCACATGGAGCTTGAATCACCTCCGACCGAACTGACCTCAGTTGATGCCGATGTAGGAATAATCTATATGTAATAAATTTAGCGTGGGTACATGAAACACCTCCTGTTATGCCATGTACTCTTCCTTAGATAGGCAAAAAAGTGGTGAAGTACGTGAAAGATTTCTTTTTAGCCACAGATAAAGGATATCTTAACTGTGCCGTAGGGATTTTAGTCTATTATAAGACTCTCTAAAATTCTACGTTTTATTCAAAATTTTGTTAGATTTACTTGAAAATTGTTACATTAATAATATTAGCAATTACGTTCACTAGAAGTGTCAGGACCTACGGTCGGTATTAAAATGTCGAAAGGTTTTTAACATGAAGTTATTGAGTAACAAATGATGTTCTTGTGAAAATGCTGAACCATGAACGATTAATATTAGAATTTCTATGAAAAAAATCATGTAAAGAAATAAAATCATGTACAGCCTAGATTTCTAGAAAATTAAGGCATCGTTAGAAGACAAATAGAATTTAATTCTTTTTTATTCTAATCTATTTTTTGACAAATGCAAAAAGTAAAAAAAAAACCGGCCAAGTGCGAGTCGGACTCGCGCACCGAGGGTTCCGTACAAACCTGCAAGGTTTACAAAGTTCGTTCATTACGACAAGTAAGTTTAAAATTATTAAAAAAAAATATATTATGTGATGTAACTAAAAATTTATAGTTTTCGTAATTTTTCCTTTATCTATGCTATAAGACGTTGCTTCGTACCAAATTTCAAGATTCTGAGTTCACGGGAAGCACCCTGTAGGTTTTGATTCCCTTGCAAGTGTCGAAAATTTGCGGCATAAACGGCTGTATCTTTTGATTGCGTTGGCTTAGAAGTTTGATTTTTTCACAGCTTCAAGGGACAGTAGACCTGAGTAATTGATATAAATTTCAGCTTCATACCTCCACGCGTTCCTGAGAAAAAGGGTCTTGACAGACGCGCGGACGGACGGACAGACGGACAACAAAGTGATCCTATAAGGGTTCCGTTTTTTCCTTTTGAGGTACGGAACCCTAAAAAGCCTTGTCATCTCACACTATTACAGGTAGGTATTTAGTTGATTTTACCCGATTACGGCGGAAGCAAGTGAAGGGCGACGAAAGTAAGTAAGACTGCGAAAAGAAAAATGATTCCGTGCTTTAAAACTCACGTAAATCTGTGGGTCCCGAACGCCATCTAGCGTTTGTAACCTATCCTAGGTTTGGTTTTTGTCTACTTTTTGAGTTGCGGAGGTCAGACGGCAGTCGCTCTGTGTAAAAACCATTAACCTCGTCAAATCTACTTGGTTAGGTAGTAGACCCTGGGCTCTGATCTAAAGCATTACCGCTGAGAATGCAACCGGGAAAACGCTCGGATGATGATGATGACTTATGAAATTTACAACATACTTAAGATTTTCGTTAAGTAAAAGCAATATTTGTAACGTAATTTGGTTAGAGCGCCTTGTTTGGCTAAGGGCCATTTGTTAAACATAAATATTGTTGAAATGCCCCCATTTGCAACCCTTTCTGAACTCGAGTCCAATATTACCGGGCCTTTACTGACCGTTTTCCTTAAATGAGACGTTACGTGTTAAATATAGGATTGAGAAAGTTTTAGTATGGAAAATTGTTTTAATTTTAGCTTGAGAATAAATGGAGTATCTACATTTTCTGCTACGTCCCTAAGGGGAACTAGCAGACAATGCTTAGCATTAAGTTGTATCTTTTGAATTATAATCGTGAGATTATTTGGCAATAAACATTAAATAAAATAATTAATTAGGAGAATACTAAAAGTAAGAAACAAAACAAGTCAGCAAACATGCATAAAGTCCTCATCTAATTGGTTTAAGTGATTCCCCGGGTCGAGCCATTGCTCAAACTCAACTCCAAGTTTGAAACTCCCGTTGTAAGTTATACAGAGTTTACATTAATTTTGTAAATGATAAAATATTCTCGCGCTTTGAAGGCGTGCGACTGAGCGAATGAGCGATAACACAGATTCCCATTAGCCGAGATTTTGCGTAAACGAGATGAACGACAATCTTGCTCTCCAAATGAACAAATGAGATATAAATAAGGATGTGTCATTATGTTTTGGATGTAATGTATAAATACATCTGTACTGCTTTGCTATATGTGGGAAATGTTGGGCTTCGAAGAAGAAAGAAGAACATAAGTTACATGTAGCAGATGCGGATGCTTAGGTAGATGTGTGGGGTGACGAAGATGGATAAGATCAGGAATGAATATATAAGAGGAAGTTTAAAGGTAGCACCGATTGTAAAAAAGTTTAAAAGCTACGTCATGTCAAGAAGCGGGATGCTAAACATCTGGCTAATAAAATGGTTAACTTGAGGGTCAAGAATGAAAAGGATGGCCACAGAGATACAGGACCTAGAAAGACGTGGGGGAAACACGTACATGTCTCCAATGGGAGTTTGGTACAAAACCTTGCTGCTAGAACCGAGAATGACTTGTCATATTACGTATTCTAACACTGAGAGGAATGAGTGCAGCGGCAGCGGGTTATTACTCGTTCGGAGGCGGGGGTCAATCTCATGAAATAAAAAAAAAACTGTAAGGTATTTAGGAGAGGAAGGATGGTACAAGACGTTAAAAAGAAAATAGAGGATGTAAAGATCACGAAGAGACTTTACGGGCAGCCAATTAAGCCGCGAACGAAACTCAGAGATGTGATCAAATTTTCTTCTTTCTTATTCTTCTCATTTGTATTTAAAAGTTTAGTTACGTACTCATTTTTACTCAACAATGTCTCATTATACATACAAACGTAACTAAGAAACTACCTTACAAGCTGACCACTCCATAATCTATTATGAATTTGCCAACACCCTCACAAAGTTAGGGTCTTTCTTTAACAATAGTTTCGAAGTACGTGACTGTTAGCCCTCTTGCGGATTGAAGAGTTCCAGGTATATTTTTACCTTTTTCTACCGAAAGGACAGGTATTTGTATAAAAAATTGGGAAGCAGGTAAAGAGCCTTAAGAATAGAATATTTACGGAATATTTTGTATTTCGTTGACGTAATAAGCTGTCCTACTTAAAATACTTTAACGAATAGTCTGCCCCTATTTTAAGTTTTTTTTTATGATTGTTGTCCATTTTCGCACTATCCATCTACTCTAGATAAGATACTTGTAAATTAACAAAGTTATCAATTTGAAACATCCAATTTTCTTGTGGCTCTATACATCGTGTTATTTAAATAATTTATTTAATTAACACAATGTATAAGCCAGCCTTATAAAATGATCATACTCATTCAAACAATACTTGCTACATGTCACTTTGATCGCTATCCCTTTTGCTCTTGTAAGGCAATCGTAATCGTATTGTTAAAAAAATATAGGTCTATGGTAACAACTTTCAACGCACAACGTTAAAAGTTTGTATCACTACTTATTAGGAAGGTTATGCTTATTTTATTACTGTACTCCTAAAGTAACTTCTCTCATCTTAGCATTTTCTCGGTAAAATAAGTGGCAATATTGCTTTAAAGCCTTAATCCGTGTGGTTCCGGGTTAGAATAGGACCTCTCCATCTCTTCCTGTGGATTTCGTAAGAGACGACTAAAGGACTAAGCACAAACATCTCGTGCTACAATTGCATTCCCAAGGAGGGTTAACGTCGGGTGGTGGCCGGTTGTAAAAAGTTCGCACAAATACATACCCAAAGAGGGTTGACGTCAGGCAGGCGGCCGGTTGTAAAACTAGAGCCAAATCTTTTAAAGTGTTTCGGCTATTTCTTCTCCATTTTGCAAGGTCTTTGGCATCTTTGGGTGACCATTGAAATGCATGTTATATTTGGAGAAGAAAAAGTGGGAAAGCGCACCCCGGGCTTTGAAGCAGCACAGCTGAGGATGCAACCGGGAATGCGCTTAGACGAAGAAGATTGCTTTAAAGCCTTAGTTCTGTACTTTACTTCTCATGGTTTTTACTTCTACACTATGCACAGTCTTCCGCGTCCTTAGTTAAGGGACCAAAATACTTCAGCAGGAGCCCGGCGGCGGCGACATGGCCACACATGCTGTTTCTCATTACCTGAATTCAAAAGGCGCATATTGTATACTTTATGTACTCGTAATAGGTTATAGTATAAATAATATGTAAAGTGTGTTACCACTGTATATTGTACGCTATTGCATTAGGTAGTCCTGTAAATACAGGTTAATTTTGTATCCCTTAGCTATATTGAAATCACTAGTAGAGCACCATAACCGTCAGAAAAAAATACTTTTTGTAAAAAAAAATTTGCCAAATTTCTAATAATTGGCAAACCTACTGACTTTACCACACACGCGGCTGTTATACCCTCCCCGCTCGCCAGCCGCCACCCGCGACGATCCCAGTAGCGGACGGTGGCAGTCAAATGGGAGATTTTTGGTATGCATTTGTCGAATAATATCTTTGGTTTTTATTACGAAAGAAGGAACATAATATGACAGAATATGCATTTTTTATTTCGCAAAATCACCCTGTATAGTTTACCTATAGATTGAATAAACAATAAACGTTTGTTTCATGTCCCTACTATCTACTTTATCTATCAACTTCATATAGTATCAGTTCGGCAACATAAGTATTTAATTAACGAAAATAACAATAAATTTACGTCATCAAAAAATAGCTAACGCAGTTTTTGTTGACAAAGTAAACAGATTTGTAATATAAATAAAGTGTACAGGAAAAATGTTTCAAATCTCATCAAAGTCTCTTGGCAGAGCTCATCCCCGGTGAACAGGAAAAACAATGTACTTAAAGGATTAATGTTTTCCCTGGGGTAAGAGGATTAGCGCTTTTGAGGGCATGAGAGACTGGGTGGAAGATACAGATGTCTTCGTTGTTAAAATAAGGAGTGTTTTCACGTAGAAAATTTAATTTACAAATTGTTAGGGTTCTTACAGACGGGCGACAGTGTGCTAGTGACGGTTAGTTAGTAGTCGAGACCCTGGTCGGCTATGGCCGGTAATATGTGTTGCCAACTGTCGCGTGATAGTTCGCGACCGTATCGCTGACTGTCGCCGAAGTAAGTTTTTTTTTATTGAGGGAGTCAGCGAAATAAAAAACGTGTACTTTTTAGGGTTCCGTACTCGAAAGGTGCAAACGGGACCCTATTCCTGAGACTCCCCTGTCTGTATGGCCGTCTGTCACAGGGCTCTATCTCTTAAACCGTAATAGCTATACACCTGAAATTTACACCGATTATGTATTACCATGACCACTATAACAAAAAATACTAAAAATAAGATAAAGTTAATAATTAAAGGGGGTCGTCATACAAGAAACGTGTTTATTCAGCGTTTTAAAACATTGTACGGTGGTACGGAACCCTTCATGTACGAGTCCGACTCGCACTTGCCATTGCATCGTATTCCTAATTTTTAAGATAATTATGTTCTGTTTTTTACTTTTGTGCAATAAAGGGTATTGTATTGTATTGTATTGTATTGTAAGACCGCATTCGTGGTAGCTTTCATGTTCGTGACATAGCAGACAAACTGCATGAGAGTCACCTACTCTGGTACGGTCAGGAGTGCTATTTTTCATTCAGGGACTCATTAATCTTAACTTTTTATTGAAACCGCCGTGTCAGCAATAAGTAATATTGGGTTACGCAGAAAATATCATAAATTTGTCAATGGTTTTCTAAACATTTCAACAAAAATAAAAAAAATGCAGCTTGAAACGGAACGATACTCCAAGGAACGTTTCTTTGACATTTATACGCTACAAATGTCAAAATTACGAGTGATTCAGACCACTCGTTGCAAATCCTTCGCATACGATCAATTCAAAAATGCGCCTGTTTGGAAACACTCGCGCAAATCATTCGTAATGTGAGTCCCTGAATGAAAAATAGCACTTCAGGTCTTGCGGAAACCGGCTAATTTCGTAGGAAACACATGTACAGCCGCGCTGCTTTGTCAAATGCTGTATCGTCAAGGATGATGTGCCAATGGTCTCACTACCAAGGAGGCTCATGACCGTGCGGAGTGGAGAAAAAAAGCCGGAAAGCGGACCGGGCTTCTCAGCAATACAACAGAACACGTTGTAAAAACGAAAACCTTGACACCAATCTCCACTTGCAAGAGCTACTTTACTATAATACCTTATAGTGCTTTGGTTAAAACTAGTAGTAATAAACTCAGCTTTACGACTGTCATCTACCAACTACAAGCACAATGAGGATCATGAAGCTTAAGTTTCCTTCGAAGCTCGGGAAAGCTCTAAATAAATGCTATGAAAAGTTCACGGGATTTTACTTTCAGTTTCGTTGTTATTTACAATAACAAACACAAGCAAGTGACTCTGGTTCATAACTTAGAGTTCCACTCAGAACTGTGTCTGTTTTCTTATAATTAAAAGCTTTAATTACTTTATTGTCCGTGAAATTCGTTGAAAAAGATACTATACTTTATTATCTACTTTGTATCATCATCATCATCATAACAGCCTCTGGAAATCCACTGCTGGACATATCTTCTTCATCCAAGAGCGGGCCCGGTTGCATACTCAGCTGTGCTGTGTGTGTGCAAGTCTCGGAGCCCGTGCACTTTCCCGCTTTTTATTCTCCAAATATTGCATGCATGTGAATGGTCACCCATGGATGCCAAAGACCTTGCGTTGTTGAAGAAATAGCCGGAAGAGTTTAAATTTAAAGATTTGGCTCAAGTTTTACGACCGGCCGCCTGCCTGACATCAACCCTCTTTGGCATATGCCTCCCTCAAAGATTTATTCCATTCTAATACCAACAACAGAATAAATCCCCCAAAGATTTCCACAATGACCGATAGGAAGCGACCTACATCCAGCGTTTTCCTGCATCCTTGCTCAGGTCGTCCGACCACCTCGTAGATGGATGTCCTACGCTGCGCTTGTCGGTTCGTGGCCGACATTTGGGAACCTTTCTTCCCCATCGGCCGACGGTTTCTTAACTAACTAGCCTTTGTATAAAAGACTTGTTGAATTGACAGGTAAAACACGTCCATATTACATTAACGTCACATCCTCGCGCGTGACTCTGATCTTGGGCCGATTTTGTACTTTTTCACGCCAAATTATGTGTGAACTTTGATAATGTCGTAGTAAAGAGCTCCCAGATGTTCCAAATTTATGGGGTTTGTTCGAGTTTGAAATTGTTATGAGGTTAAACCAGGAGTTTTCGCGTTGATATTTTTCTATTTGACACAGAAAGAGATCTAAGTAACTCTTTATTGCACCAAAAACAACACAGATACAAATAATATTTAAAAATATGTTATGTATATAGTAGGCGATGCTTTGGTTTTTAAAGGTTTGTTTCTTATTGTTCTTTGGATGGTAGATTTTATGGGTGTACGAGTACGTACTTCGCGTATTGTATATATACTGTACTGTACATATTTTTGAATATTATTTCTTCTTCGTCTAAGCGCGTTCCCGGTCGTATCCTCAGCTGCGCTGCTTCGGTGCCCGGGTTGCGCTTTCCTGCTTTTTCCTCTCCAAATATACCATGCATGTCAATGGTCATCCAAGGATGTCAAAGACCTTGCAAAATGGAGAAGAAATAACCGGAACAGTTTAAATGATTTGGCTTTAGTTCTAGGACTGGCCGCCTGCCTGACGTCAACCCACCTTGGGAATGTACTTGTGCGAAAAGTTTTACAACCGGCCGCCGAATGCAATGGCAGCGAGAGATATCTGTGCTAAGTCCTTTAGTCGCCACTTATGAAATCCAAAGGAAGAGATGGAGTGGTCCTATTCTACTCTGCCGGTAACCACAAGGCGAATTTTGGAATATTATTTGTATCTGTATTTTGGTCGATGGTTGATTTTTTCATTAATAACAAAGCACTTGTTTTGAGCGTCCCCTTATCCTAGTCTGAATCAGACTTTTCCATACAAACTTAGTTTAGTTTTCGTTTTGAAACGACATGTCAGATTTAGACAAAAAAAAAAATTCAACGAAATTGCATATATATATATAAGGCTCGGATACCAGGTTAAAATATTTAACCAGCTCATTAGAAACGCCGTAAATTTTAAAAAGAGCATTAACATATCGATTCCGCTCGAGCGGATTATTTGGGTTCTGATCAAAGAACCAATAATAAGTGTTTCAGTTTGCGAAACCAGGTTAATTTCGTTCGGATCATTTTGGCTCCACCTACCGACACCCTTTACCCGCGCGCCAGCCTGTATCTTTCTTGCTTTATAAAATAAGTTTAGTTCAACTTGTCTTGAAAGGTGACGGGAAGCCTCGCCCCCAAATCGTTTGAAATTAACCTGGTTAATCCCGGCGAATGTAACGCTCGCGTATCGATTCCGCTCCTAGCGAGTGTTCGCGAAAAACCTGGTTGGGGATGTTAGAGCTGATATTTTTCGAACCGTTCCCAAGCCCTGCATATAACTGGTTTCACAGTCAAAGTACGAACTTGAAAGAGTATATAGTGTGTCACAAAATGCTGAAAAATAAAAGCTAGACTAAGTATGTATGAAAAGTCTCGAGTAACGATTCTGAAGTTGATGGCCTATGGTCCTTAGACCACCTTATTTTCAGACGAAATTAATCTTTAAACCACTTCCTATCACGAAGACCTGTGATTTAAACAATTTATAGAAAAGTTGCTACTGAGACTAACGTTTTCGACCATTCGATACTAACTGCTAACTCCTTGATTTCAGCTTTTTGTGCTACATATTTTTTATGTTTTTTTTGTCATTAATTTGTATTTTGTTTGAACAGAAAAAAGTAAAACATTAAATAAAAAAATAACCGAAATTTCCTTCAATCGAAAAACAAATATTCCTACTGTTGTTATAAATTAATTGTAAGCGATAAATTGATTCCTTAGAAATCAACCACAAAGACCGAATTCTGGGTGAAGAAAAGCTTCAATTAATAAATTTATTATTTGAAGCGTTGACTTTAACATCTAGCAATTTGATTCTTGGATATTCTCTGTGGGATCCGAAACGAAAAACAACTTCAAACCTTTTTTAAGACTAAACATAAAATATAACTACTGATTACATTTAAAATAAATGGCAATCTCTAAATCCTACTGAGTATGTTTGAATAAACATTTAAATTATTTTATGAACTATGTACTGCTTCATCATGAAGCTAATGGCCACACGTGGCTTCTTTTTTGTGGAAATGAATTTTAAGGAACGTTCGCTTTCGGAAGTTATGATTTTTCTTCGTTTACGCGAAAATAATTTATTTCAAATAAGAGCAGAGCCGGAATTATAGTTTTTCTCTTAATTCATGTTTAAAAACTAATTTAAAGAAATACATTGTACAACTATACAAAAAGTTCGCTAACCGATAGCATAACTTTTGAGTTATGATTTTTCTTCGTTTTAGCTAAATTATTTTATAATTTGTTATAGCCGAAAATCTTGTTGCCCCTAATTTTTTTCTATTAATCCATGTTTGTATGTAGATACCTAGGTACTACCATTATTTAAAAATGCCGACCCCAAACTATTTCCGAAAACATGTAGATAATCTAATTCTGCGTGAACGGGTCGAAAAGGTTTATTTTCGCGTACATAATACAAATGTTATTCGACCCAGCATTATTTTCCGTATGACTTCTCCGTGAACATACAGAACTCGGAAAATAAAATATGAAAAGAAGAATTACTCGTAGTACTCTTCTGTGAAGTGTTAAAACCTTCATACTTAGAAGTTTTTTTTCTATCTGGCTTTCAAGTTTCTTACTGGCTGGCATAAATTATAAATTAGAAATAAAACTTTTGAATTCTGTTTATTTCCTTTGTGTGTTATAATGGTGCAAACATTGTGTAAAAATTTAAAAACAGAGATTGAAATCATTGTATTAATTTTTGTCTGTCTTGTGTTATTCTTTAGTTAGTTATTAAAGAACTTATATTTATTGATATTCATTTATTGAATTAATTTATATTTGCATAGCGCGACGAAGCGATGGCCGATGAGGCAAAAGGGTTCTCGAATGGCAACCACGTATTGCCAAGCGATGCGTAGGACACCCACCCACAAGGTGGTCAGACGACCTGACCAAGGTCGGTGTAAAGCGCTGGATGCAGACCGCTTTACATCGGTCATTTTGGAAATCCTTTGGGAGGCCTATGTCCAGCAGTGGACATTATGCGGCCGAAATGATAATTATGAGGAACGGTATGTAGTATTCAATGCTGATTGATTTAGGAGCAAGGAAAAGCACTGAATGTATCAATACATCTTCGTGCAAAAAAGATTGCAGCAATGGATCTAGCTAATCGTGGGCATTGAGCTTTACTACAGGCTCCATCTACTCCAATCCTTCAGGGATAAGGGTATAAGTACATATATATATGTATACAAAAACGTTATTCTAGTAGGTACTAGTGGTTCTGTCAGGGGAAAGTGAAGCCATTTCAGTGAAATCCGTCCATGTATAACGCTACAGCAAAGTCCCGCACTTTCGCCCCTATTTCTCCCCAAACAAAAAAATGCGATCGTTTAACAAAATAAACGGGCAAGTGCGAGTCGGACTCGTACATGAAGGGTTCCGTACTACCGTACAATGTTTCAAAACGCTGAAGAAACACGTTTCTTGTATGATGACCCCCTTTAATTATTATTAAGTTTATCTTATTTTTAGTATTTGTTGTTATAGTGGTCATAGTTATACATAATCGGTAAAAATTTCAGGTGTCTAGCTATAACGGTTCAAGAGATGGAGCCCTGTCACAGATCGAGTTAAAAACGCTGAAAAAAACACGTTTTTTGTATGACGACCCACTTTAATTTTGATTTTTTTTAAATTTTAGTATTTGTTGTTATAGCGGTCACAGTAATATATAATCGGTGAAAATTTCATGTGTCTAGCTATTACGGTTCACGAGATAGAGCCCTGTGACAGACGGACAGATGGACAGACAGCCGAGTCTCAGTAATAGGGTCCTGTTTGCACCCTTCGGGTACGGAACCCTAAAAGAAAGAAATCAAGGAACTTACGTGTACTGAGATACGTCGTTCGCTCGGTCAAATCGTCATCATCATCATCAACAGGTCCTTTTTAATCACCACTGCCGAAGCACGATCCACTCTGTACTACTTACCAGAGCCACACTTGGCTAAAGCAGTCAGAGGAGCCTACACTCTCCACGCTGGCCAGGCCGGTTGGAGAGGTCTTATTGATGTTTATAAGCTTTGTCAAGCTTGAATTTCCTAAGTCGCCTTCTACGACATCCACGGGAAGGCTATTCTACTCTGCCGGGAACCTCACGGCCAAAAACGAAAAAAACAACTGACTTCAATTTTTTTAGGAGTTTCTTCCATATCTCCAAAGTTCTTCATCATATCTTCACCAAATTAAAATGGGACCGATTTGGTAGTATAGGCTTTCAAATAAAAAAGAATCATCAAAATCGGTTTATAATTGGCGAAGATATCGCGTAACAAACATACAGTCGAATCGATAACCTCCTCCTTTTTTGAAGTCGGTTAAAAATGAGAAGACTTTTTATGTCGTTCACAAACTGTTGTGATTCATGATCACAATCACCAAACAATATATAGGGAAACGTAAGTTTTGTATACAGAAGCTTTTATAACTTGGAATACAAAGTGAGCACGTTCTGTTTATCTTTCAATTTGTAGAGAAACTGACCCAAAGTTGGCGATGGCCATAACCGGCTTTGTATGACCCATTCTGTTCAGTATACCCTTTGTGATCTATATTCGGGTGTGGTGAGTTTTGAACAAACTTTAGTTTCAGTCAAGTTTCAGTCTATAATGCTACTCGGGAGTAATAAACCTATTTTATTGCTAGCTTTTCTTGCATGCTTTTCTGGGAGAAAAGTAAAAACTTAGAATGTACCAGCTGCTTCTCTTCTCACGCAGATCGTAAAGGCCAATTGAGAAAAGGCAAGAATCTGAATAATGTGCGATGCGGCTATATAGCAAATCATCACTATTTTGATTCCGTTTTCCCATCTTAACCCACCATCAAGCTGAAAGTGGCCTTTGGGACTTACAGCCCTACGCTCTGTCTACCCCGTTAGTGATAAAGACGTGATAATTTATCTGTACCTTGCTTTTCCGCAAGTCTATTCACGACTCCTTCTTTAAGCACGTTGCTGGTGGCATCTATAGCTATTCTGCTCTCGTTCGTCGCAGTGTATTCCCAGTTGCATTATCAGCTGTAATTTAGTAAAGCCTGGGTGGGGTTCGCTATCCGGCTTTTACTTCTATAAAATCCTAATGCTGATTATATGTCTTACCTGGGTACTCTGAGAGCCTGAAACCTTGGGCTTCTGTTCTTCAGTCTGTGCTACATAATAATTATAATAATAATAATGATGGATGGATAAAGGGTCAGATACAGATAGCAGTACTCCTGGATACGGCACGCATTGCCAGGAGGTTTCTCTCTCTGCGGCCCTAACCGCCGGTAGCTTGGGCCTTGCCCCGCTGCCAGTGGGCAGCTAGGTTAGGTTTTTTATAATGACTGTGTTTGTATTTTGTATTATGTATTTGTATATTTTACTTTTTATAGATTTATTATAAAAAAGCTAACTTAAGAATTAGGATAAATAAAGAGAATAATAATAATAAAAATTCTTTATTGCACCAAGAATACATGAGAGTACATAATGTTAACAATATGTTATGTACAATGGTGGCCTTATCGCAAAAGCAATTTCTTACAGGCAACCACGCTAGATTACATCTCTGATCAGAGGGGTTGCCTAATATTCCTTATAAGTTTATAAAAGTGTCATCATCATCAACAGGTCTTTTTAGTCTCCACTGCAGGAGCACGGCCCTCTCTGTACGAGTATGTACTACCAGAGACATAATATTTTAGACAAAGCAGTCAGAGGATTTGGCTTCCACTCTCCACGCTGGCCAGATGGGTTGAAGAGGTCTCACTGATGTTTATAAGCTTTATTTAGCTTGTGTTTCCTAAGCCACCTTCTACGAAATCCAGGGGAAGACTTGGAGTAGTACTAGTCTACTCTGCCCGGAACCACGTGGCTTTTATAAAAGTGTATTTTGAGTCGCGCTCGCTATCCCCCCTCCCGGATCCTGAAGGGTTATTATGTGAATAAAACTTCACTTTATTTAGCGGGTTAAAATTGTTTTTTTTTAAAGATTTAAGCCTATATCCGCGTAACAGCATGATCTTGAGTGGCGCACATTTCTTCATTGACGTCGCCAAGTCATTATTTCTTGAGTCTACCACGTCTGCCGGGGCCTAGCGGAGGCCGCATGGCTATACATTTGTTTCCACCTCTGTATTTTACTGTTTAACATCACTAAATGATTGTTTCACTTTACTCCCTTCATTGCACCACAATTTTTTTTCAGCAAAATGCCTGTCACCCGAATGTTGCTTATAAGAATTAACTTTGCGATACTGCCGCCTATTGTATACCTATTCTATATATATTTTTAAATATTATTTATGTACTTCGGGTGCAATAAAGTGTTACTTATAACGTACCATTTGTTACTTTCCAATCGAAATTTTTTTTTCATATAAAGTGCAATTTTATGACGTAAATCTTGACAAATTAGGTAGGTAAGAGTTTTAAAATAAAAATACTCTTCGTAATACGCAGACGACGCGACGTTGGATGGAAGCTTATCAATCACGTAATGTATTTTCAAGTCGGTAAAATAGTTCAACTAAAAAAACTCATTTCAAAATCTAAATGTACTACGAGTCTTGTTAAATTACGAATTTGAAATATCCAATTTTTAGAGTAATAAAGATAAGTCCATGGACTAACAATATTAGAGGACTAACAACCTAACATTGAAGCGTAATTCGATTTTTAATTTAAATGTTGTAGCTAGATGGAGCTACTAGTTCGAAAGAAGGTAGTTTTTTAGTGATGCCGCTTAATTTCGGAAAGATGGCGGTATTAGCGTTCATTTTCTACGAACAAACAAGTGCCATCTCTGAATTTTCGTGGATACCGTCAGCCTAAGTACCCAGCATCCATTGTATGACTAGCAATTGAGATACTAGTGACTAAATAATACAGGATTTTGGCTTTTTAGCAGAGCTTTGTATCGGGTTGTCAGAACGCAATCAAAAGTTACAGCCATTTATGCCGCACATTTTCGCCACTCGCACGGGAATCAAAACCTACAGGGTACTTCCTGTAAACTCAAAACCTGAAATTTGCTATGAAGCAACGTCTTATAGCACAAATAAAGGAAAAATTTCGAAAAGCATAAATTTTTAGTAACATCATATTATAAAAATATTATTAATAATTTTAAACTTACTTAAATACCTACAGGTTTGTACGAAACCCTCGGTGCGCGAGTCCGACTCTCACTTGACCAGTTTTTTTATTTCGAAAGAGAGATCAGAAAAACTGATCAGGGTTAAAAATACCCCGTCCGTATTTGACGTCAAAATGTGCAGCATCAACATTTGGTGCAAAGGGTAACTCTGACACCTGACAGAGCATATTGCGGGTTTGATATGGGTTTAGTATTCAATAGTGACCACTTGAATCGCCTGAATTCCATTTTAGATTATATTCCGGGGTATTTTTAATTCTGCAGAGTTTTTTTGGAGTAAGCTTTATTGATACGAGTACTATTTTTATTCTGTATTATTATCATTTCAAATTTTATATATATTATCCCTTTACCTGTCAATAAAAATAAAACAATAGTCAAGATATATGATTTTTTTAAATATTTAAATAATTTGTTCTGAAATTAAAAACACAATATTTTTAAATTAAAAATAACAATAAACCGAATAATAAAACCTCAAATGTATAAAAAAATATTGACAGGTCAAGGATTAAGCATTTTAGTAGGTATTTAAAGTTTTTGTGGAGGAGGCTTTTTCATATTTTTAGGTGCGAGGTTGTGTAAAAAATATTAATCATTTATATGAGGATATTAAAGAGCTATGCTCTTGTCGGGGAGTATAAATTCTCTTTCATTAGTCTCTCACCTCACCTGGAGGATCACCTTCTTTAACTGTTTGAAGACCGAGGCATTGCAACATGTAACCGATAAAATATTTTTTTAATAATAAAAACATTTATTACACTTTTATGATGACGCCATACTATAAGAAGAATAATTAACCAAAACATCAACTCGAAAATTTACAATTTTTACTTGAAAAAACCCAATATTCTTTTCATGGCCTATTTTGGAAACAATACAAAAAGTAAAAGATATAATCATAGGCGTGCCGAATTCCCCGCTTTAATTAAAAATATACTGTCTCTTTCCTCCATTTAGGATTACCAATCAACAGGACAGAGACAAAAACGTCGACATTGAAACTTTTTGTTTTCCCCAATGATTATTAAGCATTGAATTTTTAGAGACGTCTTCTCCTGTTTAATTAAAACAAAGAATTGTTTATTAGGACATTAGGGACTAAGTCCTTTAGCTAAACAAAAACTTTTTGGACCTCTCCTTAAATTCCATTCCGCTAGGGATGGCAGTTTCTTTAAACTCGTATACAGATAATGTTCAGCCATTCTATTCTGTCCATTGTGTATTTATAATGTCGTTCTTAGCGGGGTTTTTTTCTACGGGCCGTACGGTATTGTGTTTATTGAATCTTTTGTGCTTTCAAATTAAAGTTCTTATTCTTAAGTGTTGCGGTTATGAGTAAAAGAATGGTAGTGGAATATTTTTATGCTGAAATTTGTTACTACATTATATGAGTTAGGAAGTTTTCCTTTCTTCTTGAGTTATCGAAAATATATCTTTCCATGCTGGTTAGGAGGACAATAAAAAGGTAGAATGTATTACCAATTGCTTCTTCCTGCGGTTCGAGGGGGAGGGTAGACGATGATGAACTACATAGTCCCATCCCATTACTATACAGGGCGACTTTTAACACCGGCAACATTTTTGGAGCAAGTTCAGTCCATGATACTAAACCACCTTCCATAAAAACAATTATCGAAAAACGAATAAAATATTTCGGCTTTCCATACAAATCGGCGTTCAGCTAAATGGATTTAGTATGGGAGGATACATTTTTTTATCGATTATCAGTATCACGGACTGAACTTGCTCCAAAAACGTTGCCGGTGTTTAAAAAGTAACCTGTTTAAAACCAGGCCTGTGTCACTCCCCGTTTAGGTATCGAAAATGTACCTACATTATTACTATGCGCGCAGGCGGCCCCTCCGGGTGGTACATTCAGTTATACGAATCGTTTGTCCAGAGTAATAAGAATGAAATTGGCTTGCAATGGATGCCTAGGTATCTATACGAAAAAGTGCTGAGTTCTGACGTAAGCTAAATTAAACCATATCGCTAACCACATTGGGTAGATATTTCTTTGAATTTCTTTGCTGAGTGAGACTTCTATACGTTAGTATTATTTATTCTGTGATAAAATACTTCTTCAAGAAACAAGCCTTCTTCCTAATATAAGAGTAACTCAAGATCGGATCACTTTTTAGAATTTGCTGACTATGCTTCAATTTCCAGTCCGAATTCTTGCGACTAGGATTTGAGCACAATCCAATTTAGCAGGCAGCATTTAGCGCTCCTGCTATCTGCAATCAATACACTGCAATTGGTGGTATGCAGTTTTACTGAATTTATAGTTATTGGTTGCATTCATAAAAATTCTACGTTTCTTGAATTGCTAAGCAGCACAGATTTTTTTCAAAATTCGAGATCATTTATTTGTGTACCACAGCAGGTATTAATTTGAATCTTAAAGTGCAAGTTTTATTTTGCGAATAAAGGCCCCAATTTCACAGTACAAGTATCTTGTCTGTTGCATACAATTTAAGGTGAATATATAAGCAAATGGCCTTAAAGTGTGAAATAAATTGTTAACTCGTAAATATGGTAATAATTTCCATATTGCTCTTCGTCATGCACTAGATAGCCCTTTAAATTATTTTATGAACCACCGCCAAAAGTATTAACATTAGCCCGTCTAGCTTTAAAACTTGCCTCCGCCAAAAGTGGCCACGGCAAGTTTTAAAGCTAGACGGAACACCAATAATAGTTTCAACGGCAGTTCATAAAATAATTTAAAGGGTTATCTAGTGCATGACGAAGGGCAAAATGAGGGTGCCACATATAAACCATTCTCATGAATCACTTTATCTATAAAAAAACCGCATCAAAATCCGTTGCGTAGTTTTAAAGATCTAAGCATACATGTTTTATACTATGTAGTGATAAAAATAGTGTAATTTTAATATACAGGAATACCAAACTGCGCATTCCCGCCTATATTCCGTTTTAATAAAAATACAATATTTCATAACGATATTTTACTGTTCTTTCATTGTCCTTCCGTAAAAATAGATATAAAACGCAGTTTAATTACACTTGGGGGCAACACCCGTGAGCCCAAATGTAACAGTCACACATCAAACTGTACACTGTTTGGCACAGCACTCTGACTAATTTGTGGGGCGATGTATGTGTTCTAGGGTTGAAAGATGATGGAATTAAAAAAATCGTTTCATTCTCGCGTACACGATTTTTTTATTAGTTAAAACACAGCAGCTGAAATATATAAGTCATTTATAAATTGAAGTAAAACTTAAAGTATTTTAATAATATAAGTAACAAGTAGGCTCAAATCATCTTTTTCTGAAAACATTTGAATTAAGTTGCAAGTCTTGCAACCCTTGATTTAAGTTCCACCTACACGCCAAAGTGGCTTTTGGGTTTCGGACCTAAGCCCTGTCTACACTGTGAAACATAAAGATGTGATTAAATAGGTAGGTAGTATGTAAAAAAAACACGTATGTAATATGCTTATAAAAATGTTGTTATGGGATAGTTCGATCAATTAATTTAATTGAAAATATCCATTATGCCAGCCCTTAGGGTAAACATAGTGATGTAACGTGACTATGAACCGTTTTGACTGAAAGGGGCTTTTATCAACACTATCATAATTACGTTCCCTTTTGTTTTAAGGTTACGGTTTACGAACAATAGACAATTTTAGTATTATTTGACTAACATTTCGATTCCATATAGAATCAATATAAAATACAATAAAATTAATTGAAATATGTTCGGTAGAGGATTTTCTACCCGTCCCCGTGCCGCAGAATTCATAAGAGTGTTTCATACAGAACGGATCCTCTAACGTGCCGCGCAATATGCGTCTCCGTTCCCCGTCCCCGCACCTCTCCCGCGCTCTCGCCTTGCCGAGGGGCGATAGCGGGCGAATACACACGCATTGACGTGTGCACGGTTGTATATGTAGTTTCGTTTGTAGTAGTAGTAGGAATAAATGATACTCCGCTTCTATGAAGTGCCATACCTGTGCCCATGCCGCCGATCACTCGCGCGAAAAAGCACGTGCGATCAGTAAATACAAAGATGGAGAAAATCCTTAAATAAATAAATTCTAATTGACGACCTCCGTGGTGTAATGGTCAACACGCTAGTCCGCCAATCCGGAGGCGCGGGCGTCACCACGGGCATCAGCTAGTAATAAATATGCCTTTAAGACAACTTGTTACACTTGTAATTAATTTCAAGCTGATGGTTTGGAAATCCTTAGAGAAGGTGTACATCCACCAATAGAATTCTTGTTGCTCACTTTTTTATGTTTGTTTATTGTTTGTCATGCGTGTGGCCAACACTGGATTTTTCTAGCTGCCTAAGGGCATCTGTCGTAGCTTGACGACTGCCATAATTATGTGATGAAAGCCGGACCAACGGCTTTACGTGTCTTCTGTAGCACGAAGGAGCACTAGATTTTTTTTGCCACTTGAGTTCACTCATCCATTTGCGGACCACGCCCGGTGTTACTTAACTTGTGAAAGCGCTAGTAATGCGTACCCGCCGGGCCACCGACCTCCTCCTCCTCAATTTGTGGTGAAATGAAAATATATATTTACTAAGCGTAAAGTAATTACGTACGAAAAGCAATCTCACTCTAGCCTGTTTTTTTGTTTGTTTCAGGTCACTGAAAGGCAAGGGGACATGGAGACCGCCGTTCAATATTTACTCCTAGCCCTAGCTCTGACTTTACTGCAAACATCGTTCACGGAGAGCCGACTAAATGAAAAACGCAGAGATAAAACTGAAAGGAGGTACCATGCGGCTCAAGTCAAAGATAACATATGTGATATAACTGACAGAGAGTCCAAAGTACACTGTTACTGCGAAAATACTGACGTAAAAACCGCCACGAGGGCAGATTGTTGGGTATTCAATGGAGGAATAGATGAAAACGATCCTATTTGGTCCAGTTTCCATTCCCAGCCGTATTTGGAGCGGCTCACATTCAACGTCAGATCAAACGGAGCCCTCAAATTTATACCACTGCAAGTAATCCGCAAGCTGAAGCGACTACAAAAGCTTTATATCCACTACGCGACGCTAACAAAGATCGAGAAACGAACGTTTTCGAACATGACAACATTGAAGGAGATAACGCTAATGAACAACAAAATAACAGAATTGGACTTTTCCTCGTTCACGAATCTCCCTGCGCTCGTAAACTTGACAATAAAAGAGAATAAAGTAACCGAAGTACAGAGGGATGTGTTTGTAGATCTCCCGGATCTGCGGTACCTCGATTTGTCGTTTAACAGTATTAATTTGGCTCACGACGGCTGTTTTGAACATCTAACGGTTCTTAGCGATCTGATATTAGAGGCCAATTTCATTACGGTCCTCACAAGAGATACTTTCCGGGGACTGGCTAATTTGACAAGATTGGATCTACGCTCTAACAAGTTGTCAATGATAGGCGATTTGACGTTTACCGAGTTGTGGAACTTGAATGAGCTCCTTTTGGATAATAATGAATTGAAATATTTGTCTGAAAGAGCGTTCGATGGATTGGTTTTGCTTCAGAAATTGTCAATGACGGGAAACAAATTGAAGGCGGTTAATGAAGGGCTCTTGGAAGGTGTGAGAGGACTTGAGTTATTAGATTTGAGGAACAATGAGATAGAAGTCTTTACCTACGAGAATATCAAGCCGATACTTGAGAATTTGAAAGTGAAGACATCTGTTTTATATTTGAGCGGTAAGTTTAATTTATCATTTCATCAAAATCTTAAATATCTTTTTGAGGAAAAAATACTACAAGTTAATTTAGGTAAGTGCAAAGGTAATAAGATGTGATTTAGGCAAGTTCTGTCCAAATTTTATTAAAATCCTTGAAGCAAAAACAGAGAAAATTCAAAATAAACCGGGCAAGTGCGAGTCGGACTCGTACATGAAAGGTTCCGTACCTCCGTACAATGTTTGAAAACGCTGAAAAACACGTTCTTGTATGACGTCCCCCTTTAATTTTAGTTTTAATCTTATTTTTAGTATTTTTTGATAAAGCTCAAAAGGTAATAGGATCTAAATTTGACTGCGGCACTCGGTACATGCTCATGCGGTTGTCGATCCCGGGGTCGCCCAGTATTAAAATTAATAAATAAAATATACAGATACAGTACAGATACACTATCACGTCTTTATCCCTAACGGGGTAGACAGAGTCTAGGGCGGTAAAGCCCAGGCCACTTTTAGCGTAATGATGGGCATAAAGGTGGAAAAGGGAAATCATATTAGTGATGGGTTGCTAACCACATCGCCTATTCATATGATTCAGATTCTCGTCCATTCCCTCGATCGGCTTTTACGATCTGCACGGTAAGAGAAGCAGCTGGTACATTCTATATTTTTCTTTTCTCATAGACCAGCAAAAAAGAATGCCAGACTAGCAAAGAAAAAATACCAAATAAATAAAATATACTAATATAGCTAATATAGTTCGTAAGTTCTGTACTATACTAACACTAAATAAACGTTTGTCTGAAAATTTTTTTTTTTTTTTTTTTTTATAGCGGTCATAGTTAAACATAATCGGTAAACAAGTACCTATATAGTTAATTTCAATAAAAATTCGAGTTAAAAACGCGGAAAAAAAACAAATTTTTTGTATGACGACCCCATTTAATTTTCAACTTTTTCTTATTTTTATTATTTGTAGTTATAGCGGCCAAAGTACATAAACAGTGAAAATTTCAAGTGTCTAGCTATAACAGTTCAAGATAAAGAGCCCTGTGACTGACGGACAGAGGAGTCTCAGTAATAGGGTCCCGGTGGGGTGCAACGCTTTGGGTTCGGAACCCTAAAAATGTGTAATAGTACAAAATTGAGAAGAAAAATTCCATAACTGTCGGTATGACTTCGTAAACATTAATTAATTAATTAAAGTCACAGTCGACGCAACACGGTTCACGTTACCACAAAGGACTCAAAGTTTCTGTTTTACAGAAATATCATTTCGTACGAAGTAAATTGAAAGTAACACAGCACTGATTATTTACAACCCCATTTAGATATTATGAGAAACTGAAATTGTTGGAAATATATATTTCGCATAATGTTACAAAAACATGGGTTAAATTCATGAATCAACTTTTTATCAAGATTTTTTTTTCTGTTCTTGGAATGATATAAAAACAGTGATATAATATTACATTTTGTTTGGACATTCATATCAAGGCATTTTTTCAAACAAGTCATTATTACTTTAAACTTTATCTATATGATTATTTATGATATAAACACATTTTATTACGTTCATTTGACGACCTCTTCAAACTCTTATTGTAATATCATTACATAACATTTTAAGTTTTTTTTTTTAAACTGGTACAACATAAAAACGGTATTATATCAGCTACTTGTTACGCATAACAAGGATTTATTCGCAACAGGCTTCGTCAAAAGGTTATAAATATGCATTAGTAACACGCTTCGTCAAAAAGTTTATTCATGAAAGAAGACGAAAATTGACCATTCCCCCCCCCCCCCCCCCCCCCGCAAACTCCGAAACTACTGAGCTTAAAATTTTGGAAAAAATACAAAATAAAGATCATTGCTTGTAGATTACAGGAAAACCTATAAGAATTCAATCAATTGTACGGAACCCTCTCCACGCGAGTTTAACTCGCACTTGGCCGATTTTTAATAATAAAGTACTTGTTTCTTACCACGATTGCATCTTAGTAGCTTATCGGGTGTAACTCTACTAAACAGCGCGGTTTGATGAATAAGCCTTTTGAATAATGCTATGACCTACATTTTTCTCTGGAATAGAATTAAACTCAAATTAAAACTTAATATTATTTTGATACAAATTTAACAATAAGTCCCTAGCTTACAGGTCATTTACTGGTAAATAACACACTTCATGTATCCATTCATGGGAATAAATAACTGTATTTTGCGCCAACAATGGCGTGGTCCCCACGGGGCACTAATCCCCTTCTAGCACCCTTCAACATTGAAGACAATTAATGAGTGTAACAGCTCCCTTCGCTAAGGGCGAGTTCAGACCCGCCCCGTCACTTTTCAACAAAGTCAATAAGTACTTCAATGTGAAATGTTAAAAATAAAAATACTAAAGCAGCCAATAAAGTAAAAGTAAAAATTTGTTTATTTTCTGCAGCTGTCATGGTACCATATACAACGTGCATAGAATTTGAATTAAGATTTATATTAATTTTAATGCACATTATACAAAGATGGAGATTAGAGCTTGATAAGACAGCCCCGGAAATAGCTATTATCAAAGTTAAATATATGATATTTAACATCGCAGGATCAAAATCGATGATTTTCAACTTAAACGTCAGTTTTTATTTATTTATTTAAACTTTATTGCACATGAAAAAAGTGTACAAATGGCGGACTTAACTCCTTATGGCGTTCTCTGCCAGTCAACCATTGGACCAAGTAGAGAAATAATTTGGGTGGTGCGACAGAGTGTGTAAACAAAATTTAAAAGTATCTATAAATACCTACAAGAATAAATCAAGAATATACATAAATATTAATTTTAAAGAAATATATACCAATACAATAACTATAGATAAAATAAATATACAAAATATATAATTATGTAAATATAATACATAAAGAACTAATTATATATATATGCGGATACATAAATACATATATGGATGACTACTAATTACCGCGCAGGGACACGACGAGAAGAAGAGACTTCTTGGAGAAACCGTTTTTGAACCGCCCGTTTAAAAGCGTGACGACTAGGCGTTCGTCTAATACAATCAGTAAGAGAATTCCAGAGAAGGATGGCTTGAATTTGAAAATATTTATTCATAAATTTAGTGCGATGATGAGGGATGGATAATGTTAGAAGATTAGAAGAGCGAAGATTTCGCGAATGCGTAAAGCTAAGAAGAGAAAATTGAGATTTGAGATAAGCAGGGGAGTAAGGATTATTGAGGATAGCATAAAGCATGCATAGGATTCTAACGTTTCGACGCTGGGGGATAGGGAGCCAGGCCAACTGTGACCGAAGGGAGGAGATATGGTCAGTTTTCAAAAAAATAACAAGTTACTCCTTGCTGTATATACTTACGCAGAAAATTTACAAGATAGTTGTTAGATTTTGAAGTATTTTTGTAACAATTTAACATAAAGAAAAGTCCATCGTTAAATTTTACAAAATGTTGACGGTAAGTGTAAGTGTGTACGCCGCTTTATTTGGTATAAAGTCTGCAGTCACCCTAACAGTTTCCCTTTTAGTAAGTCAACAATGGCTTTTATAACTCGATTTGGACGATGAAAAATGTTTTAGTAAAAATCAACATGGATTATGATAATTCTGTTACTTGATTACCTATTTAGCGATGTGACGCGTGCCTTGGCTTTGAGAAATCCCCGATGGATTCAAGATTCATAAATTGAAATTGAAAGTGATAAATGAGTCAAGTTGATATTTTCCCCTCTTTATGGTTATGAAATATTAAATTTCTAAATGAAATTCTCCTCTCAGTGTGTGCCTATTAAAAGTTTTAATTTTTCGTTTAAATTATCTATATTGGGGACATGGATAAGGATTTAGTTTGCATACGAATCATTTTCAATAAAAAAATATTTGAACAAAGCAACACAATTTTACTCAATTGTCTCATTTAAGATACCTACCTACGTGCTAAAAATGTCTTTAAAGATAAGATATTAAAATATCGTTAAGAAGATCTTTATCCAACTTTAATTCTTCAAAAACATCATTAAACCCTTATCCCATTTACCATTTTAATTGATTTGCTAAAGTCTTAAGTGTATAATTTATACAATTTACTCAATTTACACAACAAAGAAACTTATTAGAATATAAGAAAACTTCTCGATTAGTAGTCAGAATTTAATTACTCCCATCATGGAAAGTTGTTAAAAATACAATAACAGAATTCAAGTCATAGTTGGATGAGTTTTCTTTGCCTACTGTATTTTGTTGTTGAATTACTTTCGCAGATAAAAGGAGTTGAATATTTAATTTTGTGAAACAGTCGGACTATCTTTAACTTTAAAAGCTATTTTATCTCAATTTTGTTCTGTTGTATCTTCTTAAATTATTATATTAGCAGCATATACTTCGAACTTTCTTTTATTTTTAAATAAAGCAACTTTGAAGTAAAGACGAGAAGAATAGGTCTTTTTTTTTAATTCCACTTTACTAAAGAGCGGCCTTTTTGTATTTGTTTCGTTTTGGGAAGATAAAAAAACTGCTTTATTTTATTAGTATAATGTTTCGTTGACAAAGTCTTTCACAAGCCTTTTCGGGTTGTGGTGATCTGCCAATGTGAGTTTTTAAAACGTAATTATACGTAATGTGCCAAAACAAATACATGTTAAAATCATTATTTTCTTTCTTTTACAGGTAATAACCTCAGCTGCGATTGCCGCATTTCCTGGCTCCAAGTTCTCAGAAACGAAACAAAAAGTGAGCCTCTGAAAGCTGCATTAGATGACGTCACATGCCTGCTGCCAAACGCCGAAAACGTACAAAACACAAACCAGTTGAACAACTTTGATACTGAAAAGAATGCTGATCCTGACAGTCTACTAGTTGTTTCTAACAGCGACGTTTTACAACAAGATGGAATTGAAGAAGATGTTTATGATGAGAATAATCAACATTATAAAGTAGAACCAACAGTACAGCCAGTTATAACAAACGAAGTGACAGTAGTCAACCTACCTCCAGAGCTGTTAGCTTGCTCAAGAGACATGGCTCAAAACAGAGAAGACTCTTTGATGCTTTCATCAAGTTACTGGCAACCAAGTTCGAGTTTCAAGATCCTGTCAAACCTGTCATTAGTGTTAACGTTAGTGATGATCAATGTGTTTCATTAATTTTAAGTAGACAAGAGACATTGCTTGTGTGATTTCTAAAATTTTATACTAGCTTAGTTTTGTACTTCGACTGCCATTTGCTTTTCTAGATTGTAAGAGAGAAGACTGGTTAAGATATTAAATTAAATTATTTGGTAGTGATAATATTTTCAACTGGCTAGATCAGAAATGTAAATATCAATATTTAAAGGTATTCCCTTAATCGTCTAAGTATATTTTTGGGTTAAATCAATACATGATTCTCCGTTTTATGTTATTATGACAACACAAAATGAAAAGTTCAATGACATTAATTTTATTATTATAATATTTTTTTTTATTTGACTTAATCTTGATTTGGATGACATTTTTAAGTTCAAGTTTATTATCGTCATCAGGTCTTTTTTAGTCTCCATTGCAGGAGCACGACCCTCACTATACTACCACTGCCATACTTCTTAGCCAGAGTATTAGGCCTACACTCTCCACGCTGGCTGGTGTTGGAGAGGTCTCATTGATGTTTATATGCTTTGTTTAGCATGTTCGTTATATAATATTGTATTTAGTTAATATCTATCTTTTTGACGTCTATAAAATTTACTTTACCATTGCATTTTAGGTGAAAGTAAGAAGTTTCAGAGACAAGTTAATGTTATGTTACATCGTGTGACTTGTAAATACATTTCTTTTTTACCTTACTAGCCAGTTGAAGATCACTCTAATATTAATGTTACCATTCATAGATACCAGTGTTATTAATTAATGTAACTAGCTATTTAAAAGTTGTGACGTCAAACTTTATAAACATACCTACATACACATACCTACAACGTGTAACAAAAAGGGGGTATCAACCCGAAAGGGAGTTTTAACCAATTACGTATTAACCAAGGTGAACAATTTTTACTAAGGGACCATCCCTGAAATCATTATACATTTTGGCATGGTAGGTATTTAATTTTGTATGGAACTGCAGATTTTTTTTTCGATTTCAGCGATGGTCCCATAGTAAAAGTAGTTCATGTTGGTTAGTACGTTTACTCCATTTCGGGTTAATACCCCCTTTTTTCACGTTGTAGATTGTTTAGGGAAACTCAAAAATATTTTCTACTTATTTTAGTCTGTACCTAAATATTCATCTAAGATACGATTTTTAGTGATATTACTTTATAATTGAAGGTTGACAACTAAGTAATTTGATTTAGCCTTATTGCAGAAAAATGTGATACAAAATGTACTACTGCCAGTTAAATTAATTCAATTTAATGTCGATTAAACAAATTTAATCAACTTGACAAGCCTCAATTCTTGGTTGGATGCCCAACGATTTGTGAAATTGTAACAAATGGACAATGGACTGTCAATAACATATTTTACGAACATACGTTTGGATCGTTTCCAAATAGAAGGATTAAAAATGTGAAACGAAATTTTGAAACGATAACTGCGAGGTTTAAAAAGGCTATGTCTACGGTATTTTTACGCTAGAGTCTTAAATTCAAGAAAATTATTTTAAATACATTTCTTGTTATGTAATTTTAAACAACAACAAGAAATGCATTCGAGATCAATTTTAATTATTTTATGAATTTAAAAATATGAATAAATTAAAGTACTAAGTATAAAACTTTTGATTCCATTTTTGTGTTTATAGAAAATTATTTTAAACAAACTGCTTATCAATGATGAATTATGATTATTGTATATAATTCAAAATTTTAAATAACGATGCTCTAAACATTCTCATATACGTGTGCTACCATAAGTATTAATCAATATTATCACAAAGTCAAATGTAAAAAAAAAGTTATGATTTTGAGAAAATAAATTATCCAGTTTTGTAATATAGTGTGACACCGAAATTGTAAATAAAGTTGTGAATTTTAATGTACCTTATTGAAATAAAATTTTGAATGATTAAAGATTTTCTTTTATTATAACAAGTTAAATTACTTTAAATGCATAATCAGCCTACGATACAGATTTACTCCTCTCTCTTAAAGCTATGCAGAAGTAGATGATTTTTTCTTCATATTTGTTCTAAAAACTCTGATGGAAGCTGAAGAGTTCGAAAACATGTGAAGATAGAAGAAGCTGGTAAAAGTGCCTAATATAATCGGTGCCTCAAGACGAAAGTGCTTAATCAATGTGTGTGACCAGTGAGGACTTATGGCTCTGAAACGTGGTCCCTTATTATGGGGCTCATAAGAAGGGTCAAGGTCACTCAACGGACTATGGAGAGGGCTATGCTAAGTGTATCTCTACGTGATTAAAATAAGGAGATTCGTAGAAGAACTAAGGTCACAGACATAGCCCAGCGGATTAGCTTATTGAAGTGGCAGTGGGCGGGGCACATAGCGCGAAGAACCGTTAGCCGATGGGGTAGAAAGGTTCTCGAATGGCGGCCACGTACCGGCAAGTGCAGCGTAGGATACCCACCTGCTAGGTGGTAAGACGACCAGAGCAAGGTTGCATAAAAACGCTGGATGCAGGCCGCCTTCCGAGCGGTCATTTTGGAAATCCTTGTCCCCACAAGGATTACCAAAACGACCCAAGCGAACGACATAAGCCCCCCGGCTTATGTCCAGCAGTGGACTTCCTGTGGCTGACATGATGATAAATCAGCGTTACTAAAGCGCTCCGCTTGCAATAGCTTGGGCATCTGGAAAGAATGAAGGAGGATCGTGGCGACAAGGAGGCTAAGAACCTCTTTGGGTCACTGAGTCAGCGGAGTAAGTAAGTATTTGTTCTTGGATGGGGATCTTAGATCTTATGGTGGTCTGGAGTAAAACAAAAAAAACAATAATGTTTGTACCAGCTGCTTCTCTTCCCATGTAAATACGCGATGCGGCTAGCAACCCATCAGTATTTTGATTTCTTTTTCCATCTTCTGGCCCACCATCACGCTAAAAGTTGTCTTTGAGTCTTGCGACCCTGGGTTGTATCTGCTTAAAGCCGCAAAACCCAAAATTCTCTGTCTGCCTGTAGGGATAAATGACCATGATAGTGTACTCGTATTTGTGTGAGAACTAAATACTGTGGATAAAAAAATTGGTTGTCTGTAAATTCGGTTTACGGACGGTAGTTTGACGTGACAATGTCAAACATTCTCTCTCTCGTTCGTGCCGCGCTCTCGCTTGCGGAACGCGACAATGAGCGTAACGGGACAATGACGTCATCTTTTTCGTTCATGCAGCCCGTAGTATCGAGTTATTAGACGTTGTCATGTCAAAAACTTTAACTGACAATTCTATGTTGGGTCCCGCTGGGTATACACGCACTGAGCGTATCCACACAATCTTATGATGGATTGATAACAATGGGTCAAACTTATGCTAATGCATTATCTACCAGTTTGCCTTTGGGACATGTTGAGAAATTGGCGGAAGAGGCGCAAGTGTAGCAGCCAACTTATTTTATAATATTTTCGATACAATACCTATATTAATATTACACCCAATATACATGATCTAACGAAATATATAATGGTCCTCCATCCCTTCTTGATCTTATAATTACTTCTTCTCCAGAGATTGTTTCTAAGCACGGCCAACTCCATGCACCAGCATTCTCGGCCCATGATCTCGTATTTGCCACGTTCAAGCTACGCACTAAAAAGCCAAGACACAAGTTTGTGTTGAGACGAAACTACAGTAATATAAACTGGAAATCATTTGAGGGTGATATCCGAGATCTGGACTGGGACTCGGTTCTATCGGCAGGTGATGTTGACTCTAAAGTGCTGATATAAACATGCCCCGGTAAATCAGATTAGAGTTAAGCATTTTCCAGCATCCTGGCTGACACCTCATATCGAAAAACTAATGGCAAAAAGGGACAGTGCTAAAATAAAACTTCGCCGTAACCCTTCCGATCAAAATCGTGGAAGGTTTATATGTTTACGCATCTTTGTAATGAGCGTTGTAGGAAGCTAGGCGTTCACAATAATGTTGTTGATAGCCCCTCCTGGTAAGATATGGACTTTCTTGAAGGGGTTAGGGGTTGGTAAGCAATCATCCGATCTTATTCTCAGTATTGATGCGAACACTCCTAATAAACATTTCTGCTCTACTGGCTCCACCCTCCCTTCGAGTGTCAGGAATGCACGCTTGCAGAGCTTGCTGATAGAGCTAAGCCTGATTGCTCAGCGTTTTATTTGCCGCCAATGTCAGGTAAGGATGTTCAGGATATTTTTGCCAAACTTAAATCTAATGCGATCAATAATGACGGTATTTCTCTTGACATGTTGAGACCTAATTTACTGGTAATATCCCTTATGTTGATTGACATTTTCAACTGTTCGTTGTCCACTGGGGTTTTTCCTTCTGCTTGAAAATGTGCGCATGTGATTCCACTCCCTAAACCTAACCCTTACTTACCTTCCCAATTCCGTCCTATATCTATACTCCCTGTCCTTTCATGGATTTAATTCACCCTTAAAATAGTTTCAGTATATTTTGGTAGTGGTGATTTCTTATAATAAAATAAATACCTACATATTTCACCTTTAACTATAATAAAATAAAGACATATCAAGTACGGATACTGGTAGTATAGAGAGGGTCGTGTTCCTGTAGCGGAGACTAAAAAAGACCTTTAACACCTTATACAAAACATATACTACACACATTGATTTGTAGTTTGTAATGACAAGAAAATTATAATAAAGTTAGCGAGCTCCGGAAGCTCGGAGAAAGTTTCGCACGTGTATTGGCTTAACTAGTAGCTTTGCGACTTCCTAAAATAAATACGTTACGCCAAATTAGTTCGTTTATTTTCCTTATATTTCCTTTTATTTTTATTTGCGTGCGAGTTCCAGGAGATTAGGAAAGTATTTGTTCATAAAATCTCGTGCAATACGTGTATCAGGTGATTTACCTGAAGAAGCATGCGGTATGTTTAGATTCTGGTGTAGTGTTTGACAAATCCTAGTACCTAATATATCTATACTCGTATAGACCACGCTACTGGCAAAGTTTTGCTAGTGAGTGAGAGAGCCGGAGCCCCGTCTCCCCCCCTCCCTCCTCTGGGAAGGGGCCCTGAAAGGCCGGTAACGCTCTTGTTACACCCCTGGTGTTGCAGTAGTCCATGGGCAGCGGTGATCACTTACCATCAGGTGACCCGCTTGCTCGTTTGCCGTCCTATAAAATACAAAAAAAAAAACAATTCTAACAAAACATACGAGTACGTGCTGAAACTATTTAAGGGGTGTATAAAATATTTAGTCCATGACACTGAACAACTTTCCCCAAGCCATATATATATATATATATATACATAATATCGAAATATAAAAATTATTTTTTGCTTTCCATACATATCCAGATCAGCTGATCGGTTAATTTGAATGGGAGGCCAAAAATTCTTTTTCATATTTATTTTTCTTATGTTCCTTGTAAAAAGTTGTTCAGTATCATGACTGAATTTACTCCTTAAATAGTTTCAGTATATTTTGATAGATCCTGTATACAACGTGGAAGGGACATACCCGTAATAAATCAAACCACGGTCTATACCAGATTATTATAATGTAATGAAATTAAAATAACAGCCAAAGTACAAAAAAAAATAATTCAGCATTACCATACAAAAGTATGCAGCCGCTCGGGCAATTTGTATGGCAATGTCAAAATTTGGTTTTTCGACTGTTTAATTTCGATTGATTTGATTTTAATTTCGTTATACTATAATGATCTAGTATAGCCTGTGGTTCGATTTATTACGGGGATGTCCCTTCCACTTTGTATACTATATTAAATATATAGGGACAAATCACACTGATTGAGCTAGCTTCAAAATAAGTTTTGAACTTGTGTTATGGAATACTAACTCAACGATACTATATTTTACATTAAATACATATATAGATAAGCACCCAAGAAGACCCAGAACTGTTTGAAAAAGACCTTTTTCCAACCTGCCCTGGCTGGGGATCGAACTATACATAGTTACAGTGTTACTAAATAATAGTAAGTAGGCTGACTTTTTAACTACCAGCAAATTTATTGGAGTAAGTTCAGTCCATGATACTGAACTACTTTGAATAAAAACAATTGACGAAAAACTAAACTAAAAATTCGTTTTCCCTTTTGTATGAGAGGACGAAAAATTGTTATCGATTTTTAATAACTTTTTTTATAGAATGTAGTTCAGTATCATTGACCGAACGTGCTCTAAAATTTTGGCTGGTGTTTAAAAAGTCACCCTGTATAAAAAAACGTGATTATATAAATAAACACCCAAGACCAAAGACCTGTTAGAAAAAGTCCTTTTCCCAACTTGCTCTGGCTAAAAAAGTTTCCTTTATCCAGGCTCTTAGTAGCTAAGTAGGGCTTGAAAGAAAAGAGGATGCACGGGTCTTTACACATTTTCAAAATTTTGAAGACCAGCAGACGTCAATCAGGTTAAATGATGATGATGACACAAAATACCTTTTGATTCTGAAATATTTTTTCTGACGGATGCAAAAGCTAATAGGTAATAGTATGATACTGACTTTACTACGGCTTTACGAGTCGATCTAATAACTCTCTCTCTCTCAGCCGTACTGGGTGGTATCACCAAAGGGTGAAAACGGGATCGTGACTCCGCTGTCTGTCCGTCTGTCCGTCTGTCTGTCCGTCTGTCTATCCGTCTGTCTGTCCGTCTGTCTGTCCGTCTGTCTGTCCGTCTGTCTGTCCGTCTGTCTGTCCGTCTGTCTGTCCGTCTGTCTGTCCGTCTGTCTGTCCGTCTGTCTGTCTGTCCGTCTGTCACAGGGCTCTATCTCTTGAATCGTAATAGCTAGACACTTTAAATTTTCACCGATTATGTATTACTGTGGCCGCTATAACAACAAATACTTAAAATAAAAAATAGTTAAAAATTAAAGGGGGTCGTCATACAAGAAACGTTTTTTTTTTCAGCGTTTTTAACTTGATCTTTATAATAGCATTAACTAGATACTTGAAATTTTCACTAATTATGTATTACTCGCACTTGCCCGTTTATTCTACTCCACTTTGCACAGTCTTGAGTATCATTCATTGTAAGATCATTGGCAGGCATATCATCGTTGACGACGTCAAGCCAGCATTTCTTAGGTCTACCACGTCGAGAAGATCCAATAACATGTGTATACAAATAAAGCATTTAATCGCGCAAAATAAGTCATTCCGAAACTCATTTTTGTGTGGCGATAGAGATTTCCCTTAAGGAGTAATAACGGCAAATGGTACCCATCAAGAAGAGTCGCATTAACATCCACTGGGATGGAAGTCCTGACATTGCGAATTACTGTATGTTCTCGAAGCAGCATCACTTTTGTTATATTATTCATATAAACAGTGAGAAACTGCCTTCTTTCTAAAATAAAACTTACTGATGTATTCATAAATAATTTTAACTTCTTAAATCAGTCATATAGTATAATGCTTCTGATTTAAGGAGCACTGTTTTTTGTATATTTTTTTATGATTTGGGTTAGACGTGGACACCCCAACCTGTGACTTCCTTAGATACGAGTATCTTTTAAGGTCATAAAGGTCTAATGTATCGAAATGACAGGATTAATAACGGTATAAACTGAGCTACCAGGCGCTACGTTTTCGGAATACCCTTTATTCCTCATTATTCCTATAAGTCAGAAACAATATCATAAAAAATATTGTAATTTTATTATAACACGTTTATTGATGAACACAACAGATTTTATTTATTTTCATGTTATTTAATATTTATTGCACAATACTCTAACGATTATGATACAAAAGGTAAAAGTTAATGCTAGCATTAACTTTTACCTTAGTTAATAAAGCATTGTGTACCAATTTACTTAACAGTAAAGGTAGTAAATGGGGTGCAAGATTAATAATTACAAAATTCTTATTATTTTCAAAAAGCTTTTCATCTGCTCAAAAAGTTTCAAACGTAGAATTGATGAGAACATTTAAAGTTTCACTTAATTGGAAAATGTTTTTGAACCATAGATCATTGCACTAGAAGAAGAAAAAGATGAGTAGAAGTTACAACGAAAATGACGAAAGCAGCAGTCTGTTACCTCATAATTTACCAATTGATTGAGATCTTGTTAAAAGACACCATGGTAAGGGACTACGGTAACGCGTAGTCAAGTAAAATACTCGCTTCCACCTTCCAAATTTTAAGGTACGGTGGGCGGTACTTTATAACCAACATTCAAATTCAAAAAAGAACTTTAATGCCACGCAATATGGCATAAACGAGTTCTGTCTACACAGAGCCTCGCATTTTTACAATAAATATTGTTGGGTAGCTAACTTAGCATTTCGTTAGTGCCTCAAATTCTCAACCTTTTTCTGAGAAAAAAAGATTGCGAAAAAGGCGGGTAAATAGTAAAATTTCATAAAATCTAGATCTTCAGACAATATTGTGGTACCAACCATCTTTTTTTTGGTAATTGGAAAACTAATTGCGTACTTTTGTGTTTTACGGGACTTGTATTTTTTAAATAGGGATATAGATAGGATAGGGACTTGTATTTTTTTATTAGGCAATGTCGTGAAAAAATAAGGCAATTGATATCTTTGGTTTTTATTATGAAACATAGAACTCGTGACAGAATATGTAATTTTTATTAGGGTTCCGTACCCAAAGGGTCCCGCTTGACTCTATTACTCCGGTGTCTCTACGTCTGTCCGTCCATCTGTCACAAAACTCTATCTCTTAAACCGTAATAGAAATTTGCACCGGTAATGTATTACTGTAGTCGATATTAACAACAAAAATAAGATAAAGTGAAACATTAAAGGGGTTTGTCATACATGTTTTTTTCAGCGTTTTGAAACATTGTAGGGAGGTAGGTTACGGAATCCTTCATGTCCGAGTCTGACTCGCTCTTGACCGGTTTACTTCTTAAAGAGTACTTTGCTTGAATATAGCTAGGAGGTTCATAATTACAACGTATGTGGTTCCAGTTAAATATATAGCTATAACGTCTAACTAAATATACTGAAACTATTTTAAGGGTGAATTCAGTCCATGATACTGAACAACTTTTCCCAAGGAACATGTATCGAAATATGAAAAATATTTTTTTGCTTTCCATACAATTTCGGATCAGCTGACCATTGAACTTGTATGGGAGGCCAAAAAATATTTTTCACATTTCGATATACATGCCTAAGGGAAAGTTGTTCAGTATCATGGACTAAATCTTCCCTTAAAATAGTTTCAGTATATTTTGTTAGACCCTGTATAATGCTACAGCAAACTTCCCCACTTTAACCCCCTCCACTCCAACTTTTGATTTTTTTTACAACATTTTTTGTAGAATGAAGGCCTTACACACTAAGGCCTTTGTGCTACAAAAGCTGTTGTAAAAAAAAATATATTGAAATTTGCCATTAAATAACACTACAGCAAAGTTCCTTCCTTTCACCCCCTATTTCTTCCCAGTTAAAAATCGCGATCGACTGAAAAAAAACCAAAGAACCTGTGAGCCAACTTTCGTCAAACTTGGGTAGTTTCCTGGGTCAAAAATAAATTATTTGGTACTGTTAAGAGAATAGAACGTCACAAAATTATGTCACTTGTCCTTGATCACATCTATTTTGAATGTGATTTTACATTTATTAATGCAGAAAAACGAATATTAAGAGCGCTATTTGACTTAAAAAAACTGTGACGTCACATTCCGACATTTTATAAAAATCTCATAGAAAATGTATGTTTTGACGTTTGGATAAAAGTGTCTGTCTGTAGTGTAGTTTCCAACAAGTCAAATGACTTGTTGGAACTAGCGGATTGGTTGAAAAATATGACTTGTAGGCGAGACAGACAGACGGCCAAAGACATTTTTGTCCAATCACGAAACAGACGCTTCGCTCGCTCGATCTACTAATTACGATTAATCTTCTTCTTCATCTAAGCGCGTTCCCGGGTGCATCCTCAGCTGTGCTGCTTCGGAGCACAGGGTACGCTTACCCGCTTTTTCTTCTCCATTATAACATGCACGTCAATGGTCAAGGATGCCAAAGACCTTGAGAAGTGGAGAAGAAATTGCTGGAACAGTAAAAATGATTCGGCTGTAATTTCACGACCGGCCGCCTGCCTGACGTCAACCCTCTTTGGGAATGTATTTGTGCGAAGTTTTACAACCGGCCGCCACCCGACGTTAACCCGCCTTGGGAGTGCAATTGTAGCACAAGATGTTTGTGCTTAATTCCTTTAGTCGCCTGTTACGACATCCACATGAAGAGATGAAGTAATCCTATTCTGACCCGGAACCACACGGGGGGACTAATTACTAACTACGACTAATATACTCTGTAAAGAAAAAGTAGTTACAATAGGACTTAACAAATCATATTTATTACACACTTCAAAGTAATCTGCAACCTATCGTCGTCATAGTACAAAATTCCCACAATTAACGGAAAATTACAGGTTGTGTACAAATTGCTACTCTGGAACCTCCAATTAGGCGTTTCAGTTGCAGTCGCAAGTTGTATGGTATAAGTGTAAGCTAATAGCGATTTTTTAATTGTATTATGGGTTACACCTATTAATGCCTGGTTTTTTCTTGCTTGTGCAGTAGGTCCAACAGACAAAATGTGCATAATATGTAATAATTTCGTATTATTTATTTACAAATTCCTCTTAACAAGGCCAAAGGGATTCCTCATAGAAACATTCCTGTCTTTTATAACTCAAAGCCTTCAAAGAATACTAAACTAACAGTAGGGACAAAACTGACAAGTCAGCGATACTCGATACAAATGCAAATTACACGGTCATTAGGCGACGAAACTATGTTCTATGCATACACACGCCTAATAATACCACTTAATTGTAACCCTTACAGCGATGACATAAGTTGTAATAAGTAAAGGAATTCCATGTATGTTTTTATACGTCATCGTCATTACGCACCAAGTACGTTAATTATTAATTTCTGATTCAGAGATATTGTAGCTTTATAATGCAATAGGAAATATTTAATGGCCTTATTGTCTGCGTATATTGTTAACGTAGACGTATTTTATTGTTCTACTCGCCGTGTGGTGACGGTAAAGTACGATAGTCACCACCCCATTTTCTCTTCTAGGGGTGTCGTAGGTACTAATGGAGGTAATAGAGAACAAATAATACCGTCACGGTAATGTTATCTAAAAGTATTCTGTCTTCATATAAACGGTCGGAACTTGAATATACTACGCGCATCGGAGTTCCGTACACACTCGTTCCGTGACTCAGTATACAACAGTAGGGATGCTATGCAGTGACGAACAAACGTGTGATGATTTTGTAAGCAGGAAGCGTGCGATTCGTTAATATTATTTTGATAAAATAAGTAAAATTACCTTATTACCTTCAAAGTAACAAACGAGTGACCTAACTTACACTCGCGATAAAAAGTAGTCGTAGTTTTCTAGGCTACACATCTATTTAATGTACTTATGAAGTGATTGTAGTAGCAATAAGAAAAACAAGAAAGAAATTCAAGTAGGTAGATGAAATTAAATACTGTAGGCGGGCAGCCCTAGCGCACGCGTGGCTGTAGGTAATTAGGTAATTATTTCAAGGAAAGGGCTGAGTTTCAATAACATACCGGGGCCACGTCCTTCTTCTGTGCAAAGATTTTTTATAATCTACTGCGAGCGCTAACCCGCCTGCCCAGCATCGTGATTATGGTATAATCTGAAATGATATGAACTAAACAGAAGTAGAAAAAGACAAGCTTCATATTATGTGAAAGCACTAACTTTATTGACTTTCATTAGATATCATCAGTATCGTACTTACATCAAAAATACCAAATGCACCTCTAAAATCTAAAATATTCCCTAAAAAAATATACTGAAACTATTGAAATTCTGGATTTAATCCATAATACACTAAGGAATATTGAAATATAAAAAATAATTTTTGAATTTTCATATACGTGGACCGATTAGCTGATCCGAGTTTGTAAGGAAAGCTAATAATTATTTTTTTATATTTCGACATAATAATATGTTCTCTAGGGAAAGTTGTTCAGAACATCACACGGACTGAATTCACCCTAATCAGACGTTATATTTTTGGAACTTTATATAAAACTAGCAGTCCACCCCGGCTTCGCCCGTGGTACACACATAGCCTATGTCACTCAGGGATAATGTAGCTTTCCAACGGTGAAAGAATTTTTTAAATCGGCCCAGTACTTTTTGAGCCTATTCATTACAAACATACAAACATACAAAAATAGGTACAAATATTTTCTCTTTATAATATTAGTGTAGAAGTATAGATAGATACTATGTAAGGATTGAATTGGTGGTGGCCAAGCGGAGGCACTGGTTGTGCGGAGATAAAAGTTTATTAATATTTCTTTATTTTGCTACTCCTCGCTTATTTTATTTAAACAATATAATAAAACGTTAACACAACTATTTTAAGTTAAAACGGCAACAATATTACAAAAATATTATTATACTCGTATTTATAACAATACAAAAACTAGAGCTAGAAGCGGACGAAAAAAATATTTATTGTACTAAGTTGAAAAATCCAGTGTACTTATTCTCTCGTCTAAACAAAGTCCCCCTCTTCCATGACTACTGACCACAATGGAAAGAATAAAATAAATCATTACTGTCAATACCAAACGAAAATAATGTTTTCTCCGCAGGGTTGGCAATTTTACTTTTTTTGGATGTCTATACTGTACCGAGAAAAGTTTATTTAACTATTTTAGTACAAAAATATTAGTTAATCTTTGCATTTCTTTCTGATTACATGACAAGTGATAGTTTTAGTTGTAATGAAAACTAAAAGAAATTAAACATTTTGTCATAACCTTCAAAATACTTAGATTAAAAGTCTGGTCGATACAAAACGTCAGCAAAAAAAATATGTTTCACTTAATTTCCCTTATGTATAAGTTTAGCAAAACTCTTGCGTATGTAACTGCTATCTTAGCGCTTATTTTAAAAGACATTTTCAATATATTTTACTAAGATTTGACCTTCACGTCGTAGAATTTGAGAATTACTTATTTATCGTCACCGCTCTCATCAAACAATATTAAAATATACTTAAAAGTTTGACAAATAAGTTAATAGATCGCGGAACTACTCGTCCGCGCTGTCAATGACAGCGCGGACGAGTAGTTCCGCGATCTATGATCGGAAAAAATCGTAAGGGTTGGACCTCATCTATCAGCACGGAACAGCACTTTCCTATGCTTCTATCCTTTTCTGTCGCTCAGAACAGTCATTTGCTAGAGCGAGAGAGAGCTACGGAACGCTGCAGCATGGCCGGTGCTAAAGCGTTCGTTGGTGGCGCCATCATTTCAGGTTCACTAACTTAGTTGTCAACTGGGCCCTCTTAATCATAAGTTTATTTGCTAGGCAAAAAAAAACCCCGCCACTGTCAAGAACGCCATCTAGTGATGAGTAGTGGAACTACCAATACGACTTGATATGGATATCAAGTCGCGCTACGTATAGCTCCATTTATTATTTGCTGGAGAAAGCCCTGACTTTCATGCGTTAACCCTCAAAAACTTTTAAACGACTGAACCAAAGCACCGCCACCAAGAACTACCGCAAGGGAACTTGATTTCACGTAATAAAACGCATCGAAATCTATCCGTTCGAGCGCTACGATACCACAGACAGACAGACCTACAGACATTAGCGTCAAACTTATAACACACCTGTTTTTGTCGGGGGTTAAAAATATGTTTTGTCCTTATCTCTTTTTTTTTTCAATATTTGACATAGTACGAACGAGACAAAACATATTCTAGGTTTAGCGAAAGTTTGATATTTTTTTATGAATAAGAGGGTACTTTACTATTACAAGGAACTGCCAATAAATCGGCCTTCAATGACCAAAAGCACAACCGTGCGTAAAAAGTAATTGTTCGAAAAGTGCCATCCCTAATTCACCCCTAACTTCTTTGAATCCGATTAGAGCATTCTCCACTGGGAATTATAACAGCTCTATTAAATGATAGAATGATACTTAAACAGTATTAAACCATTGTTAGGTACGCGGTGTCAGGTTTCTTTTCTACAACAAATCAAGTAGTTTTACAAGCTTTTGTTGTCAAAGTCAGGGTCGGGAGTATTGTTGCAATTCTCGAGTTACTTGCTTCAACTGGTTTACAAAAGAAGTTTTTATTTAGCTGTATCTAAAACAATAAACTTGAAATACGGGTTGATCATTTTAAAGTGTCCGTCAATCAATGTGAAAAACATGTTCTAAGGCACAATTGCGTGGTTAACATACATACATACTCTTTCTCTCATCTCAGCGTATTCTCAGTTGCATCCACAGCTGCAACGCTGCGAAGCCCGGGGTCCGCTTTCCGGCTTTTCCTTCTCCACTTCGCACGATACATACTATCACGTCTTTATCCCTAATGGGGTACATAGAGCATTAATAATAATAATAATAATAATAATATCATTTATTTCGACCAACTTCGGATCATAATTACAATTAAATACACATTCTTAAATTATTAAATAAAATATAATAGTCAATTCAAATTAACTTGCAGCCAGTACATGAACCATCGCTGCATGGTTCATGTACTGACAGTCAAATCTGTCTGAAAATACCTTCAAGATGCCGCTAGGGCTGGCACGAACCCGGCGCACCAAGGATGTGCACCGTTTACGCATTATTGTGTAAAAACAATCCATGCGGTACTCGGCAAACATCCCCGACGCACTGCAGAATCGAGGCAGCCCCAACAGCATCCTAAAGGCATTATTAAATTGAACTCGCAAAGCGCTGTACCGTTTTTGGGTATAGTCCACCCACAGGCTGCTCGTGTAGAAGGATGTACAAAATGCCCTAAAAAGCGTTATTTTGACACCCTCCGAACATCGAGCAAACCTGCGTGCGATCATATTTGCCCTAACAGACAGCGCCCGGCGCTCCCTTTCTATATCCGCATCATCCTTCAGGTCAGCAGTAACTATGTGTCCAAGATATTTAAAATGTTCAACCCTTTTTAATGGTATATTATTCAACTTAATAGTTGGTATATTATCCACACGCTTACCGCCGGCCCGAAAGACCATGCATTCACATTTTGACACATTGTACACTAGCCCACGCTTACGTGCAAAGCTCTCACAAATAGCTAGTAGCTTGGATAAACCACAAGGAGAGGCGCTCAGCAGCACGATATCGTCAGCATATACTATATTATTTAGACAGACTCCATCAATATGACAACCTACATGGGTGCTACTGAGCTCCTCTACCAGTGCGTTGATATATAGGTTGAAGAGCTTGGGCGAAGTCAACCCCCCCTGCCTCACCCCACACTCCATCCTATATGGATCCGAATAGGTGCCTGTCCAACGAACCACATTAACCTGGTTTTCATACCAATACCTAAACAAATTAATAAGTTCATTTGGCATAGAAGTACTGCTTAATTCTCGCCACAGAATATCATAACATACCAGGTCAAAGGCTGTTGACAGGTCCAGGAAACCAGCAAACACTGGTGTTTTCCGATCCGTATAATACTTAACGGTTTGCTTCAGGCTCAGAATTGCAGTCTCTGTAGATTGTCCAGATTTGAAGCCAAATTGGTTATCATGGATATTTAGGTATTTATCTAGCTGGGCACTAAGCAAACCGTCCAGTACCTTGGCTATGATAGTTGCCAACGAAATCGGCCTGTAGTTACGCTTATCACCAATATCGCCGGTTTTGGACTTCACGATTGGCACCACCACAGTTTTCATCATTGCAGAAGGTATGTAGGAGTGCCCAATACATAGCGTGTAAAACATTGCTAGGACTCTAGACAAATGAGGGCCCGCATACTTTAGGTGCTCGATGCTAAGGCCATCATAACCGGGCGATTTACCACGTGTCATCGAACCTATGACATCGCTGACCTGTTTGGCTGTAAATCTAGCACACCGGTCATGCGTGCACTGACCCCCACTCCCACTCCCGCTCTGCGACTGTGATGGACCCAAAGGAGATTTCACGGAAAAGTGTTCCTTAAACATATTCGCTATTTGCTTCGGATCACTGATATCATTGACGCTCGCAGGCACACCTGGCTTATAGTTTAAGTTACTTGTGGACTTCCAAAACTTACGGAAGTCGTGCTTATCATGATGTTTAGCAAGTATGTCCAATTTTATTTGCTCTGCATTATTCTGACACCATTTTAAGCGAGATTTAAATATATTACGACTTGCATTAAAGGTCTTGCTGCTCTAAGCCAGACAGAGCCCAGACTCAAAGACCACTTTTAGCGTGATAGAGGGCGAGAAGGTGAAAAAAGGAATCAATATAGTTATGGGTTGCAAGCCGCATCGTATATGCATGATCTGCATTTTCGCCCCATACCTCGATTGCCTTCTACGATCTGCGCAGGAAGAGAAGCATTCTAAGTTTTGTTCGTTTCTCCCAGACTAAGAAAGAAGTTTTGTGTCGTTACGCCGTGGTGTAAATTTTTTTATGGAAATGTCAGCTTGTTTTTAAACATCCTACTATTGGATGTAGAGGTATAAGTTAAGTTATCGGATTAGCTTGAGATAATTCATTCATGCGACACAAACCACGTCCGGTGTTGTTGACATGCGTTAGCGCTAATGCTAGAACTTTTAGACGATGGGCTATCAAGCTCCTTTATTTGTCATGTTCTTTCTTATCGAGTGTGTTAATATTATTTATTTATTTATAAAAACCTTATTAATCCACAATGAACCATGGCGGACCAATATCTTGCAAGTGAAAGTAATAGACCTCTTATTAATACCAAGGTTCATTTTACTTTTAAAGTTTAACGTGACCAGCTCATCAATGTCCTTTTGTACAGCTATACAATCTTAGACAGTCCATCTTCTTCGTCCAAGCGCGTCCCCGGTTGCATCCTCAGCTGTGCTGCTTCGGAGCCCAGGGTGCGCTTTCCCGCTTTTTCTTCTCCAAATATAACATGCATGTCATTGGTCACCCAAGGATGCCAAAGACCTCGCAAAATGGAGAAGAAATAGCCAGAACAGTTTAAATGATTTGGCTAGAGTTGTACGACCGGCCGCCTGCCTGACATCAACCCTCCCTGGGAATGCAATTGTAGCACGAGATGTTTGTGCTTAGTCCATTAGTCGCCTCTTACATCCACAGGACAGATTCCATATTTGCAATAAAAAATGTAGGTCGTCTACAAATAATAATTTACAACAACGCTGTAGATGACAAAAAATGATGGCCCCAGATGGGAGCCTTGAGGAACGCCTTAGGAGATTCCATTCTGTATACTATTACTGTATTCATTGGCACAGTCTAAACCGCTTGGCCACCAACGCTTCGTAATTTAATAATTTATTCTGTAAGGCATATTGAAGGGACTCTATGTGTATTGTTCTGTACAGTAACATGCGCCATTTACCTAATTGAAAGCCAACTTCAAACGAACTCTCAAAATGTCCAGGGACGATCACCGCCTACTAATGACATCATTTTCTTAGAATTCGCCACACAATACATTTAACCAAACCAATTTTAAGACAACAATATAAACTTTATTTACCCAGATTTAAAGATGATTTTGGCTTGTGGCAGTGACTTATAAATTTGTTATTCTTTACCCGTATATTCTCTTTCATGTGATCTGTTCATCCGAAAACGCTTCCGTGACATAATAAGGCTGATAGAATGAGAACGGATATCGTTTAGGTTAACAGGACCGGAGAAAATTGCTGATCGCTTGATGGCAATGGGTCAAAAATTTCAATTATGGCGGTAAATGGGTATTGACGTCCTGTGGATCATAGATTTTGAAGGAAACAAGTTTTCTTTTTTTTTATATAATTTTACGGCTCTGGATACAAGTGCTTTAGAGCCTATCTTTAATTTTGTTCTTTATTCCTAATCCTAACAAGACAATCAAATGGTGGTGTAGGCCTTTGACTACTGCAAAGGAGCTTCTGGCGACAAATCTATACGAGTCCACTGGTTTACATAGACGATTGAGTGGCGGACGACGCCCCGAGACGCCCACACAGTCCGCAAAATAAATATCACTATAGCCGTACTATGACTGTCCACTTTAACTATTTCACACATTGTTCATGTCATGAACATTTATAACACCAAACAACACCAAATTCATATTATAAAGTCCACTAAAATCAATTTGTAAAATAATTTAAAGCAAACCCCAACCGAACCCCTTGACTTCCCGCCAAAAACTCAAAACAAGTTTTCTCGTAATATTTTTGCTGTCAAGACGAACTTTCACTTGTATAATATGTTACCGGAAATGTGTCAAATTCAGGAATTGTATACAATTTCTAGGCAATGTATAAAATTCCTAATAGCAATAAGGAAATGTATGAAATTGTGTCAAATTGGTCGTTTGAACTCTGTCGGCTAGGGGGTGGCCGCCATATATACTATATATATGTCGCAGTTGAATGGTATAATCCGCTAATTCACGAAACCTCTAGCTGTTTGGCATTACAGCTCGGTTTTGTAAAACAGCGAACCCTAATACGCGGAATGGAATGAATGACTTGTATTCATCCATGCGGCTAGAGAAGTTGTTGAACAATTATGTCTTAAGAAATTATATACAATTTAGAATGCCTACGAAGTGGCAATGTGGCGAGCGAGTGTTCTATCCATTTTACGAGGTTAGGTTAGTTAGCGAGCGGAGCGAGCGTGTCGCGGCAGCGGCCTGCGAGTGCTAGAAAAGTTCTATCCATTTTACTAGGTTAAGGCAAACCTATAGCAATAAAAATCGTGGAATATTTTTCTGGGAAATTAAATTCGATGTCGAAAAAATCTGTATTATTATTTCTAATAGACACCCAGTTATATTTCATTTTGGTAACCCGTGTAGGGTTACCAAATCCTTATCATGCATGTGTCGCAGTTGGATTGTATAACGGTTTCGTCAAACAGCGGATTACCGCTACTGTTTTACAAAACCGCTAGCCGTTTGGAAACGTGGTTAGTGGTTTTAATGAACGTCACACGTTGCGCAATATTAGACAATCCAGCTGAACGATATTCGGTTGTTTAACAAAACCTGAGCTGTAATGCCAAACAACTAGATGTTTCGTGAATTAGCGGTTTATACCATCCAACTGCGACATATATATATATATATATATATATATATATATATATATATATATATATATATATACATTATATTTGTCAAAAATTATATACATTTCTTTAACGCTATTTAGGAAATGAATAGATTTCCTAAGATTTGTATACAATTACTGAATGTAACACATTTCCGTTAACATATAAGTGTACAAAAATATAAAGTACTTATCTATCTATAATTTAAGAACTACGTTCTTGTCGGTGGAGTAGTTACGTCATGTTAAATTAAACTAAGAATTTTAAATATGAATATTGAAAGCATTATTGCATATTATAGCGTTTTCCAGCAACCTTGGTCAGGTCTGACCACAGCAAAAGCTACAAGCCGCTTTGAATCAATAATTTTACAAATCCTTAAAGCCTGTGTTCAGCAGTGGATGGCATGCGGCTAAAATAGGTTGGAAGTACCTACCCTCTTAAAAGTAAGTTCAATACTGTAAAATTACTTAAAACAGTAATTGAAATATCCTTCTCATCTTAGTGTAGTCTCGGTCGCATCCATAGCTGTGTTGTCTCGGAGCCCGGGAATTGTGTTGGAAACAGAATCTAGAACCAAAAGAATAGTTACTGTTCTTTATTTTTAACCGTCAATATGTAACACGCTTTTATTTAAATAATTGAGATTGTATAATTCTTATCAGAATTAAATTATTTTAAACTTTTTAGTTAATTTTGTTAACAAGTAATGATAAAAGCTTGTTTTAAAAAAGGTTTTCTTTTTTTTTAAATTTTATTTTTAACTTTTTAGTTTTATGATGTGGGATTTACTAAGGCGTAGTTCGCAGCTGCGGTTTTTTTTTCTTCAAATTTTCAAAAAAAGAATGGTATTATCCGAGAAAGAAGGCGCTTTTAGTTTGCGATAATCGTAACATAACATCAGCCGTGTGGTTTCCGGCAGAGTAGAATTGGACACTCCAAGTCTTCCCGTGGATGTCGTAGAAGTGACTTAGAAAATACAAACTAAAAAAAAAAGTTATAAACATCAGTAAAACCTTTCCAACCCGTCTGGCCAGCGTGGAGGGTGTAGGCCAAATCCTCTGATTGCTCAGGCTAATATATGGCTCTGGTAGTACAGAGAGGGTCGTGCTCCTGCAGTAGAGACTAAAAAAGACCTGATTCAATGACGATGTTGATAGGCCCAGGTTCCATACTGTCCTAATACGCCTTAGGAGGGGACATGGATGTGTTACTTTTACTTACGTGATTGTTACATCGGTAACAAAGTATCGTTTCTTCCTTATTTTAACTTAATTCTCATGGCAGATAAGTTGGAGATGCGGAAATTTTATATTTCGTCACTTGTTGGGGATAGCATCTCTTTGTGCAAATATTTCACACTTTATCGCAAAAAAGTATTTATCGCGTTATTAAAGTACTCAACACTACCTACTAACTAACTAAAAACTAACCAACCAGAAGAAACTAACCAGAGGAATATCCACTACGTTGGATATTCCTCTGGTTAGTTTTTTTCTGTCGTTCATTCTCTGCTGTTACTATGTGTTCCTCTGTCGTTTTTGTTAACTGATTTGCTTGCCTGAGTATTCTTGGCCTTACAAGCCTGGCCATGTTTTCTTCTTCTTATGAATTTTGACGTGACAACGTCTTAAATTAGGTTGCGGCTGGGAGTCACTTATGAAAAAGTGTAACGCTCGGTAACGTTACGATGAGTCACCGAACGAGAGAGAGGCCCGCCGAATGCCTTGCGTCTCTCTCCCACTCAACTATGAAAAGACGTTGTCACGTAAAATCTTCGCCCGTAAAACCGACTTTACAGGCAACCATTTTTTTTCTTCCCTCTTGTGTTTGAATTCTATCGATATCTTCTAATAGTGCGTTGTTCTAAAGATTCGTTTTCTGTGTATTTAGCTACTGCTAAATGACTTTTTTCCAAGCGTTGTCGCTTGTACACATCGCTTTCATTACCATTTTTCTTCTGTTGCATCAATTTCGCCTTATGCGTTGTGTAGGTAGTAGTTTCTTTTTTGTTCATGTTGTTCCTACGAGTATAGGACAAAAACGGTCCATCCTCCCAGAGGTCCATTGTAGAGGGATAGTTTCAGTACAACAGGGTTCGCCCTGGTCCCTGAGTCGCAACGTTAGTGATATGACATGTTTATACACCCTCATACAATTCAGCCCTCGGCACATTACAAACTTTTTTTAGGCTTAATGGTATTATATATCAAAATCAATTTGGATTTCAGATGGGGAAGGGCACATTCGATTTACTTATTAAATTCACTGATGAAGTTAATTCGTACCTAAATAAAAGACTGCATGTATGTGTTCTCTTTATCGACTTTTCGTGTGCTTTTGATACACTTGACCATGAAGAATTAATATCTAGTCTAGACAAATGTGGCATACGCGGACCCGTCCTCAAGTGGTGCAGTAGTTACCTCCAAAATAGAAAATTCCAGGTGAAGGTAAATGACGTTTACAGTGAACTGATAGACAGTACAGAAGGCACGGCCCAAGGATCCGTGCTTGGACCCCTCCACTTCTTGTCCTATGTCAACGAAATGCATAAGTACGTCCAATATAGTACATGCTATCAGTTCGCTGATGACACCTGTTTAGTGGCTGCTGATAAAGACCCTAACAAGGCTTGTGAAATGCTGCAGTCAGATTTCGATACTCTTCTAAAGTGGTGTCACGATGTAGGATTAGTTGTTAATGCTGTTAAAACCAAACTATTGCCCATTAAATCACCTTATATTAAAAGTGTTCCCTTAAAGGGTGTTATAGCTCATGACCATAGATGTCTACACTCACCTGCGTCAACTCAGTGCAGCTGCACTCCTGTTGATGTGGTAGATTGTCAAACATATTTAGGCCTTCAAATCGATAGTAAATTTAATTGGTGCAACCACATCGAACATGTGTGTAGTAAGTTAAGACAGTTTTTGGCAAATATTATAAGGGATATTATTAATTGCACATCTAATAAATAATCACCCATCAATTTAATCTCATCATTTATATACTTTTTTACATCAAATAAATCAACAATCTTATCATAAGTACTGATTGCACAGCAAATAAATACTGACTGCACATCAAATTTATTAGGTTAGGGCAAACCTATAGGTTAGGTTATGTTAGAACTGCGACCAACACACGCACGAGCCGAGCGAGCGAAGCGAGCGTGCCGCGGCAGCGGCCGGCGAGTGCTAGGAAAGTTCTATCCATTTTACTGCGCCACAAATATAAATTGCAGTTTGTTTAGTAATATTTTCAGTTGAGTATTTTGCTGTGCAATCAGTAATTTTGATTTGCGTTTAAATACTACCCATATTATAATACTTAAAAAAAGGATTCCATTTAAAGTTAAGATAATGCTTCATAACTCACTGGCTGAATCTTACATTCAATACAGTTTATGTAGCTATGGCCGTACATATAAAACTTATTTAAATAAAATTTACAACCTACAACTTAGAATATTAAAAAATATTGTATCAAGTAAAGTTAGAAATCAATATAATGACGATCATGCTGGCCTTTTTAAACACTGTAAAGTATTGCCCGTCCATTCACAAGTAAAATATATTTTATTAAAAAAACTATTCTTTATAATCAATAATCAGCCACAACCGGAACACTCTGTATACACGCGATCAGTAGCTCGGCGTCAACTGAGGAGCGGACCGGTTCGAGTAAACAATGAATACGGTAGACGAACATCAGATTATATTGTTTGTCGGCTCATTAATAAACTACCTATGGATATAAGGGATAAAATGACGAAACAAAATATTAAGTATAAACTTAAAGAGCACTTCCTTAGTTCCCTTCAAAATATATATGCAGGTTGTGGAGATAAATAAATAATAACCGAACAGTATGTATTTGTCCAAATCCTCTCTTTCTGTATGTGTCATGGTGTATTACTTACCTACATATATATACGTATATTTTTATTGTTTGTGTCTTATATAAGATTTGTATATTGATTGGCGTAAACTTAATTCTTAGTATAATCTCAAACCTTCGTGGTTTTTCTATGCTAAGTCAACTGATTGTTTTGTAAGATCTTTCATGTGATAATAAAAAGAAAAAAAAAAAAAAAAACATACTCACCATGAATTTAGTCATCCAACTAATCAGACAGAATCCGCATTTATACCAAGTGGAACGAAATTGTTTTTCCAAATTTGATGGGACTGCGTTCAGATATCATGTAGGGCCAAAGTACTTATCAAGACGAATCAAACGAGGCGAAACTCGATGGAGCTGTGTCGTTTAAATGCGGAGTTTCTATGGCCAACTACCAGCTCCCGCATCAGACTTTGGTTACCATATAGAATCAAAATACTCATTAAGACAAATCAAACGAGCCCAAACTCGATGGGGTTGTGTCGTTTTATTGCGGAGTTCCTATGGCCAATTTCCAGCTCCAGCATCACACCACCAGGGTGTGGTGACCACACCATATTATTGGATCAAAGTACTAATCAAGACAAATCAAACGAGCCCAAATTCGATAGGGTTGTGTCGTTTTATTGCAATGTTCCTATGGCCAACTTCCAGCTCCAACCAGACCCTGGTTACCATAGGTATAGGATCAAAGTACGTAACAAGGCAAATCAAATGAGCCCAAACTCGATGGGGTTGTGTCTTTTTGTTGCGGTGTTCCTATAGCTACCTTCCAGATCTAGCATCAGACCCTAGTTACCTTATAGGATCAAAGTATTCGTCAATACGAATCAAACGAGCCCAAACTCGATGGGGTTGTATCTTTTATTGTGGAGTTCCTATGGTCAACTTCCAGCTCCAGCATCTGACCCTCGTTACCATATAGGTACTAATTACTCGTTAAGACGAATCAAACGAGCCGAAACTCGATGGGATTGTGTCGTTTTATTGCGGTGTTCCTATGGCCACCTTCGAGCTCCAGCATCAGATCAGCTCCATGTCATCATAATATTGCATTGTCACGCGATATATATATGCATGTAAAATTTGAGCTCAATAGAAAACCGGGAAGTGGGTCAAATTTAACTCGCAAGATTTCTTTACAGACAACGGGACAGGTGAAAGTAAACAAAAGCTTGTAACAAATGAAAGTTTGCCGCTATGAAATGTTTTAAAAAGTTTGTATTTTCCGATGTTTCAACTGTGATACCGAGTATGCGAACACTACAAAATAAAAAAATTCCAAATTATAAATGCACATCCATTGGACGAAACCATGTGGAGGAATAATTTTAAAATATAAACTTGTATTGGTTTTACTGATTGCTTAAAAATTCTGTTACAATGTATATTGATATCCGTCAATCATTCCGATAGTGAATTCGCGCAAATTTCATATAAAATCGAAATGAAGATTGTTTATTCATGCACCAATTTATTTCTTTGTTAATTCTAAATGATTTTTCCACATGTCATTTGCATGGATGAGATTTAATAATAAATTTTAATATTTTATTAATTTTAACGAACTTATCATCATACTTATTGTTTGGTTGGTCGAAATACCTATGATGAATTTTTGTTGAGTTCCAAATATTAGGTCCTTACATATGAAATTGCCGTTCAGTATCAAAAAAGTGAAACAAGTTTTTTTTATGAAATTTTTATTTAATCAATCGAAGTATGCGCCGTTGTTATCGATACACTTCCGCCATTTTATAGGCAGATCATTGATACCTTTGGAAAAAAAATCCTGGGAGCGAGAGTCTATGAACTGTTTGAAGGCGGTTTTGACTGCCTCATCAGATTTGAAATTTTTTCCTTGTAAAAAGTTATCCAAATTTTGAAAAAAGTGGTAATCGGTTGGGGCAAGATCTGGAGAGTATGGTGGGTGACGCAGAGGTTCCAGTCGCAGCTCCTCTAACTTGGCGATCGTTTGATGTGCAGTGTGTGGTCTAGCGTTATCCTGAAGGTGCAGTGGGCTAGAGCAATTCATCAGTCTCGGTTGTTTAATGGCGAACTTTTCCATCATTGTTTGCAATTGTTGGCAATACAAGTCTGCAGTAATCGTCTGGCCTGATCTCAAGAAGCTGTAGTGGATAACACCAGCACTGGGCAAGGTTTTGCCGGTTCTCCAGGGTCAAGCCATTGTGATGATCGCTTCCGATTGTCGTACAGGATCTATTTCTCATCACAAGTCACGATACGGTTCAAAATCCCCTCATTATTGTGGCGATTAAGCAAAGAAACGCAGCAAGCAACGCGTGTTTGTTGGTTTGCTTCAGTCAATTCGTGCGGTACCCACTTTTCGAGTTTTTTAATTTTTCCGATTTGGCGCAAGTGGATAAGTATCGTTTTGTCACTTACGCCGAAGGCTGCTGCTAATTCAGAAGTGGTTTGAGATGGATCCGCTTTTACTATCGCCTTCAATTCTTCGTTATTCACTTGAGTATCAGGTCGTCCACGAGGCTCATTGTGTAAATCGAAATTTCCAGAACGGAAACGTTGAAACCAAAAACGCACCGTTCGTTCGTTAGCGGTGCCTGGTCCATACACGTCGTTAATTCTTCGAGTCGTCTCTGCAGCACTGGTGCCACGGTGGAACTCGTATTCGTAAATACCGCGAATTTTCAATTTGTCCATAGTTGTTGTTATAGCAATGTTGAAACTTAAACAAATGATGTTAAAACAAATGAAATACGAATTTTAAAACAATATTTTTCTGGCTTTATTTCGAAATAAATTTGAATTTAAAATTCCTAATGAAACGCAAGATTTTTTTTTAAAGTTGCCAGTATTGAAAATCGGCAATTTCATATGTAAGGACCTAATATAAATATTTCAGCTGGTAAATATTGAAAGCATCAGTGAACAATAAAATTCCATGTGTTATGTATAACAACGAAGCATTTTTGAATTGATTCAAACAACAAAATAATTTGAAAGTATAATTCGTATTTTACGATATGAGATTAGTTATGATATCTATGCGATTTCATTATATTTTGTGTTTAGATATTATTTTTTTATAAATTCAAGAGTGAAGTTTTTTTACAAAAATTTATTTACAAAGTCCCAAAATAATAAATTTTGGGACTTTGTAAATAAATTTTTAACTACCATAGGTATAAAGAAAAGAAATCATTACAAACAAAACTACCTATACTGTTAGTATTTATGATCATCTTCCATAAAAAAGATATTAATTTAGGTGACTTTCACACTCGTATTATGAAACTTCTACTTAATAATATTGTTACAATATTACAGGTTTCAAAACCGTTGACACAGAAAAAGTTGTAAGTTTGTTTAGTACGATCTAACAGAGGTGGACATTTTAAAATAATGATATAGGTACCTATTTGGTTTACATGTAAAATCCATTTACATGAAAAAAATCCAGTAAAATCTTACGTAACAGCAAGAAGTAGTGGGGGAGCGACATAATAGAGACTGTTTCCATACATCTGGAGGCTTCTCCGCTGTTTATTATTTACGCGCGCCGTCGGCATGTCGACATGTGTTAAGGTACGACCTCGTTGACGCAGCACATTTCGTCTTACTACAAAATTATCCGCCCAAATAAGATGAGCACCCGTAATATGTCACTTTTTCTTTGGTCACTGTCTTTATTTTGTTTAATAATAGTTTAAACCAAGTCCTAAAGTTGGTCTGCGTTTTACAAAAGTAGTTGTGTCTGATTATAAATTTAAGAGGTTTTTAAATTGTTTAGTTATAAAAAAGTAAAAAGTGAGTTTACTTACTAAGCGCTGATTAACCAATGTTTATAGTATGTAGGAAAACACTCGTAACTTTTTAAATATTTTAAAAAATCTATGGTGTTATGATAACATTCAGGTAGGTACCTTAGTTTGCAATTGAAACAACACTGCAGATGTAGAGCTCATAATATTCTTTTACGGCTTATTTCGTCTACTACAAACTACAAACCTCCTCTAGTGCACGAATATTTCTGTTATTTTACAGTTATTCTCCTCATGGAACCCAAAACTCTGATCATATTATGGAAACTGTATCATCGTTTCTCTGTGTCCGAATATGAACCTATGTTCTTTTTTGCACGTCTTCTTTATCATATCGAACGGAGTAGATCGAGCTCAAGGTCAACTAGCCTCAAAGGGCACGCTTAGTAAAATTATGGCCAAAAATTTTAAAAAAGGAAGTGATAAAAATGGAAAAAAATTTAAAAAGGTAAACGATTAAAATAATTGTGTTCTAGAAAATCTCCATGTCTCACTAACGAAACCGTACCTCACCTTCGAAATATGAAAGGTGCCCGATGAAGTAGCGCCGCGAGACGGTAACCACACGTCCGCGTTTTACGGGGATTGCATTCTGACAAAGAAACTTTTGCTTTTTCGAACACAATCAGGGAATGTTTTGTTTGTAGGATTTGAAGGAAAAAGTTCAATTTTTTGCTTGAAATATTTATGTCGATTGTTTAGGATGACAATTCCTATAATTTGAAATACGGATTTTGGGTAAAACGGTGTACCTTTAAGGAGCTGACGGTTTCAGAGCATATATATATATATTTTACTATAACGTTTTAGTCTAGGAGTAAGCAAAACACATAGAATGTACTAACTGCATGGGACAGACAGAGCATTTAGGGGCTTGCTTGAAACAAAGGCGTCAAATCAAAATACTGTTGGGTTGCTTGCCGCATCGCCTGTTAAAAAGATTTACATTTTTGCCCATTCCTTCGATTTGCTTTTACGAACTGCACGGTATCAGTTAATCTTTTTCCACCTTCTCACCCCCTATCACGCTAAACGTAGTCTTTGCGGCTTGCGGCTATAGGCTGTGTTTTCCCTATTAAGGATAAAGACGTTATAGTGCACCACGGGATGAAAAGTAGCTGGTATATTCTAAGCTTTTTCTTTTTTTCCAAACCAGCATGGTAGATATTCCGAATATGTCCTAAAATAACCGATAGCAGTCTATCATAAAGTTGCCAACTTAGAAATTCTTGAAAACGCAAACACCACCGTCCAATAGCTGGGGTGTTTAAGTTTAACTCTTTAAGATGCCACCCAATTAGCTGAATTTATTAAACGGGGGAATTTTACATTAAACATATAACATACAGCGCTATTGCATGTTAAGCAACAAGGACTCTACAAGTCATCTTTGATTTATAGACTGAGTGAGCGAAGTGATCGTCTTTGTTTCAACTTCAGCAAAAAATATTTCGTGTGTCCAATTCCAGTTTTCCGGTTGTTATCGCCTACAGGGCGCATTCGTCAACCGATTCTCGTGAAATTTTGTAGACAGATTTGATAATTACGTAGATTTTTTTTCAAGTGGAATTATGGGGGTTGAAAACGTTAAAAATATATTATTTTAGCCATTTGGAAAAATATTCAAAAATATCATAAAACTTTTTTGTTACCACGCAACTTTTTTAGTCTGAACAACTTTTTCATCTGATAAACTTCAAAAGGTCAGGGCATATGTATGCAAAGTCAGACTTGAGAAGTCTACAGCTCACAGTGCTACTAGTATTATTTGATTGTGATAAATGTAATCAAAGGCACAATAAAGGTAGGTTAAGCTATTGACCTCGGCTGTCATAATTACATCGCAGTCGTCAAACTATGTCAGATTCTTATCAATAACAATGCAATATTATGACAAGTAGCTGATCTGATGATGGAGCTGAAAGATGGAAGCCTGTAATAAAACGACGGAACTCCGTCGAGTTCGGGCTTTAGTGCATTTGTCTAGTTCAGTTCTTTCCTCACAATAAATGCTCATACGCTTTTTAAAACATACATATTTAGGTACCTACCTTTCTATCTATTACTTTCGACAAGGCCTCTTACTTAAAATTCGAACGCTCCGAACACGTTCCTAAAATTAACCGTGAGTTGCCAACTTCGAAATTCCTGAAAGTGCGAACACTGCCGTCCGATGGGGTGTTTTAACTCTGTAACTCTTTAAGATGCCGCCCAATTAGCTGAATTATTGAACAGGGAAAGTTTTAAACAGGTTCGTTAAAGATTAACAAAGGTCTGAGCACACCTGATGACTGAACTTGAGGAATATTTACACTAAATTGGTGAAATAAATACATATTTGTTATAGTCAAAGTCAAAATTTGTAATTTAATGTAGGAAATATACCTGTTTATCACTAATTGAGGGTTATTATTTCAAAATTATTTTTAGTGCAAAAGCTTGGTGTCAGTCGCCTGTAGAACCTATCGTTGTGAAGGACTGCTGCTTGAAGTAGGTTTCGTGAGAAAATGACGCGGATAGATTTTATAGTATACCAACTGCTTACGTAAAACTAAGTAATATTAGAAGCTTCAGGAGCTTATTGTAATATCGGTCTTAACAATATAGATAAGTTAACATTAAAAGAAACAATTAGGTAAGAAGAGGATGTTGTATTATCGTAGTAAAAGTAAGGTAATATTGCAGAATGGATTGATTTAAAGCAATGATGTATATTTTACGATCTATAGCTTTAAGTCTCTATCTTCTGCTTTTGCACTGTACTTTTATTTAACTTTGCCAATCACGCTGGAAAAAGTTGCGAACATATCTTTTTTAGCCTTTCCCTGCGACGCCGACCATCTGAAGAATCAAATTAGGAATAACCGTAGGTTTTTTTAAATCAACCATCAGCATTTCTTTATAATATAAACTTATTGCACGCCTCATAAGTGAAGCGCATGAGGTAATAGCTCTACTCTCGCCTTACAAAAATCAAGTGATTTTTTTAACTAAATGTGTCTCTATTTATTTTCTATCGCACTTGTACAATAATATTTACACATAAATGTCAAGGAAAAACACTAGTTTCAACACTTATGACATTTTTAAAAGACATTTTGCCTTTTAAATAAATAAAAATAATGTTTAATAAAATCATTTTGTGGTCGTCCGTGTGTCTGTATGTATGGAAACTGGCGTGGTCACGATAACTCCCGAAAAACTTATCTTGTCAAGTCCATTTTTTTTTTATACGCTTCAGTATTATCCAAAACTAAGTCTTTTCGAAGATCACGGTCTAATTCAATGTAGTTTAATCGTAATTTCAATTTAATTGTGAAAAATGAGATTATGAGGCTTGCACTTTTGGATTTTCCAAACTTCTTTTATTCTTATATACTTTGTATAGCAAGTTAGTTTTATTCATTCAATTAAAATTTAATATAAATTAAAACCCGAGAATAAAATTTACATAAATTAAAACTATGCAAGAACTAAAACTAAAAAAGTTACAAATTGTGTAGTCATAATAAATGTCGTGGTTATTAATTAACGAAAAATTTAGTACCTACTTGTTCTTCAGTTTATCTGTTACCTTATTGACATAAAAACTAAAATACTATTTTAGAGCGATTTTCTTGCCAGTCTTGAGAAAACCTCGTTAAAGATAGGCTACTAAGCATTTCATGACTTCAGAAGTTCCACGGGTGTTTAGAATTTTAACAAGTAATTACTGGGAGCGAGAAGATATCTCGCAATTTGCAATCCATCGAGCTTCTAGAGCTGTTGATACGGAGAAGGTAACTAATTGGATTATTTTTCAATTTCATACTTTTGTAGGTTTTAAGGATAATTAAAATATATATGAATGTAAATATGAATGTGGATATATGAATGTGGATATATGACTGTGGATATATAAATGTGGATATATCAATGTGGATGGAAGAGACTGTTCTCTTCCATCCACATTCCATCTCACCGAGGGCGACCCTGTGGTCGCCCTCGGTGAACATTTTGCGATCAGATTGCAGACGTTATGCAAAAAAGGAGAGGTAAGAAGTACCCATAACCAAAGAACCAAGTGTAGACAAAGCGGAAGAGGTCCATAGTCTCTGGAAAGAGACTATGGACTTCCCTTTGGGAAAGAGGCGTGATAATACTATCAAGCCCTATTTCTGTATACATTTATTGGTAAAAGTTGTTCAAAATGATGGAATGAACGACTCCTTAAAATATTTGTACTTAATTAAAAATAACCTTGTATAGGAACCTACCTACCATGTCATCTGCATAGGTTAAACTATTTTTAGTTAATCAACCATTCTATACTAAGACTTTTTAGCTTATCGATCACCTATATTATTATTATTTAATAATATATAAACCTACCTTATCACTGACTGAAATAATGACTCACTGATTGATATAATTGTTTGACCTGTTCCAGGGTAACCGGGGTAGTTATTGATATACCGTCGTTTAGAGGGTGTTCCATTATCTGACATATTTAAGATCACCAGATCCTGATGTGAAAGGGGTACGACCTGCAAAAACGGTTTGGGTAAGGGCGTGATTTCTACCCAATAAACGGGCAAATGCGAGACGGACAGACGGACAGACGGACAGACGGACAGACGGACAGACGGACAGACGGACAGACGGACAGACGGACAGACGGACAGACGGACAGACGGACAGACGGACAGACGGACAGACGGACAGACGGACAGACGGACAGACGGACAGACGGACAGACGGACAGACGGACAGACGGACAGACGGACAGACGGACAGACGGACAGACGGACAGACGGACAGACGGACAGACGGATAGACGGACAGACGGACAGACGGACAGACGGACAGACGGACAGACGGACAGACGGACAGACAGCTCTCTAAAAACTAGGGGGTTGTAAGCAAATTGACAACTGTCAAATGTTTTATAACGTCCTACTAGAATATTGAAGGAGTCTGAAATGTTTGTATGCTGAGGTAAAGCACCCCGCGAAGCTCGAAACTGAAATCAGATTTTGGATTCAAGATATCCCGCATATTTTTAGGGTTCCGTACAAAAAAATTAAAAAACGGAACCCTTATAGGATCACTCGTGCGTCTGTCTGTCCGTGTCTGTCATAGCCAATTTGCTCCGAATCTACTGGACCGAAAAATGTGAAATTTTTAAAAATTTGTGTTGTAATCCTATTTGGGTCAAATACATATGTGCAAAGTACAAATTAGGAAATTTCAAAAAAAAGTTTTGCAAACCTTACTGTGTCATATATCAAATGAAAGGGTGGGAAATAAAAAAATGATCTCAAATATATTTTTGTTATTATTGTAAAATAAATAGTTTTGATTTTATTCATTAAAGAAGACGAAAATTGACCATTCCCCCCCACTGATCTCCGAAATTACTGAGCCTAAAACTTTGAAAAAAAATACAAAATATAGTTCATTGCTTGTAGATTACAGGAAAACCTATAACAATGCAATCAATTGTGCGGTACCCTCTCCACGCGAGTTTAACTCGCACTTGGCCGGTTTATTTAAGGTTTCCTTTACTCTTTTTCCTCAACTGGTCATGAAATTTAGTCAACTACATCAGCTGTAAGAAAATCTCAATAGCGTATAACATCAAGACTAAAAAGTACCAGGATTGAGAAAAACTCGATAAAGATACGTTACTATACGCATTCCATGACTTCAGAGTTCCACAAATGTTAGACTTGTAGCAAGTGGCTCATTACTGGAAAGCGGAGGAGGTAACTATCCCGCAATCGATCGAGTTTCAAGAGCTGTTGATACAGAGTATCTAATTGGATCCGTCTTAAATTGATACTAGATAAGTTTTAAATATCGTCGAAATATAAATAACTGACTGTTTTTTGCAGTTTACAGAAGTTTAGATGCAGGGAAATTGTATTCTAAAGGACAATTTTTTTTCGCGGCAATGTCAACCGCCTGTTTGTCTTTATTTGTTTGTCTTCTAAGCGATGATAATGACTCTTATAAAACTAATTCTTCATTAAGATTATAGCAATTAAGTACTTTGTTACTAAAACTTATTATTATCTATATACATATAATAAAACAGTAAAAATCGTGTGTCTGTACATTTAATAAATTTATCAAAAAATGAGTGTGGGCGATTAGAAAAGAGTAACTGAATACAAAAAAGATTAAAAAAAAATTTTTGTCTGTCTGTCTGTATGTTCACGCTAATCTTTGAAATTACCGGACGGATTTTAACGCAGTTTTCAATAATAGATTAGGCTCATCTCGGATATAGGCTTTGTTTCATCAAAATCGGATGTCAGGGAAAAAAGTTATCATAATTTTAAGGTTATTTTTATTACGCCGCTCGCCTGTTTAAAAATGCATATGCATATATAAAAATATCACTAGAAGGGTCGATTCGAAAGGTTAACTGCCCTAGAAAATTAACAAAAATACTATTTTATCAAGATATTTGTAGCCTGTGACTTTGTTCGCGTGAAATTGAGTTTATTACAAAATTCAGTTTGTCAAAGTAAGTAGATGAGTCGATTCCTATTTTCCCTTTAGGAAATAGACCAAGATAAAGTTACCAGGTAATATAACGGGCGCTACATAAGTTTCTCTAATTATATATGGCGTATTATTGGGATACCTTATAAATACCTTCATGAACGTCATTTCACTGTCAAATCTGTAAGTACATTTGGGAAACCGGCGAGGTATAGTAGGTATACTTATATTTGTCTCTTAAATGAAATATGAAAGATCAGGTCGTAAATCCACGATAAGAAACACTTTTTGCTTCTCTATACCTATATCGAGAAGAAGATTTCGCCAAAATATTTTGCCTTTGACAATTAAAATGGTGATGGCGAAAAAAAGGCGATAATGATAACCTTTTTCAAAACAGTTGAGGCGGCCTGTATCAGCTCAATCATTTGAGCCATTAGTTTTGAGTGATGTTGGGATTCTGTAGTACTTATTCCAGATCCTTTGCCGTGAAGAAAAAAATTTAAGACAATCTACTTATCTAAAGATATTTTACGCTTTTGCGACTCTGTGTAACTATCGAAAGGGTAACCAATAGTCCTCTCAATTCTATGCAAGATATCGTCTTTTTAATTGGGGATTACTTATTATATAGCCGTACGGCATTCCTATTTCCCTTATATTATTTGATGTCGTGTGAATAAGAAGACAAGTTAAACTGAATTTATGTATTTATGACAACTTATCAAATTTTACTTCAAAATAAAATAAAAATTTACGTACAGCGAGGTGTGCATAATATACGTAATGATTGAAAACTGATCACCCTGGATGTCCCACACGGCATTTGGAAAGATATCAAAACGATTTTCGCCAAAACCCTAGCACAGCAATTAAACCTAATGTGTAACATGAAACCAGTACAAAAAAAAGTTTTTGAGGATTTGCTGTCTAATAGTTTGGGATGTATGCACAATGGCAAACAAAAAAGGCGTTAAGATCGTAGATCGAACACTACACTACGGGACATTAATCGTGAGGAACGTTAAATTACTTTTCTCAGGAATTCACAATTAAGATGTCAAAGTGTCAAAAAAGATGTCAAAAATCTAGGTATACAACTGGATAAAAATCTCTCTTGGTCACCACAAGTTGCTGAAGTTAGTAGAAAGATCTTTGCCTCTTTTACAGCACTGCGAAGACTTGGTAAGTTCCTTCCAATGGATACCAAAGTTACGCTCGTGCACACCTTACTTTTCCCTATCCTAGATTACGCTGATACTTGTTATCCCGGGCCTACTGAGGAGCAACTTGATAAGCTTGAGCGTCTCCAGAACATGTTTATTCGATACATATATGGCCTTCGTAAATATGACCATATTTCTCATTTTCGCAATGAACTCAAGTGGCTTCCGATCCGACGTCGCCGTGACTGGCATACCCTGTCAATGTTATACACAACTCTTTTCAATCCTAACTCTCCTAACTATCTACGAAAATTATTTATTCTATTTAGTGAGTCTCAAGGGCGTCCACTACGCAGCGCTGAAAACCTTCTTTTAAGAATTCCTGCTCACTCCACCGACTTTTACTCGCGGTCTTTGTCTATTCGAGCCGTACGTCTATGGAACTCACTACCACTTACTATCCGACGCGCCCAAACGCTAGCCAGCTTTAAATCCCAAGTAAAATCGCATTTTCTATCCTTATGAAAGGTAATTTTCTTCCCTTGTTTCCACTTAGTTTCTTCATTTTGTCCTGTTATGTTTCCTTTGTGTAAGTTGTATGTATGTATTTAAGTATTAGGTGTATGTATGTTTATTATAATTATTGTATATAAGTATGTTTATTATATTGACCACCCCGCACTACCTGATTTCCCATCATTTTTTCTATATAAACGAGGTTGCCTAGAAGAAATTGCTTAGCGATAAGGTCGCCTTTTGCGCATTTCCTAATTTTTAAGATAATTATGTTCTGTTTTTTACTTTTGTGCAATAAAGGGTATTGTATTGTATTGTATTAAGAAGATCAGGTAATGTCTTCCTAGTGACCTGAATCTGAGGATCAGCTGACGAGATCAATGAAAAAAATTTAAGCTTGACAACCGGGAACTTTTGACCATTCAGATGCCCAACAATTTCCTAATGTTGTAGCGAAATTAGTAAAGAATACGGTCAGCGGTCAAGTGACTCTTCTGGAAACACTTGCCAAAGTAAATTCAGGATTTTACTCCAAAAGTGGGCGGACATGCGTACGTAGCTACGTATCTTGAGCGCTACGAAATGATGGTAAAGTCTAATTTGGTTTGACACTGAAATAAGACGATACTATCAGATGTTTGTCGTATTATTTTATGAAGTAAAGGTCCTCATGGATGTTTCGAGTGTACCACATGAAGAAAAATTTTCATTATGTGTACGCGCTTTACTTCAATAAATGACCAAGCCACTGTAATAAATATAAATATTGACACAAATTTTTGGGAATCAAGTGGTCAGCTTTTGAGTTCATATACTGTAAATTGTCTTTACTTAAAATTTATTTTAAACTTGCCGTACATACGTATTATTAGAAATCTTTCTCCGCCCTAATTGTGCAATAGAACTTATTGTGCCTTGACTTAAAGTAACTAAGTATATTACAAAGGTGGTGGTAAACTGTGTGGTTTCCGGCCCGGCAAAGTAGAATAGCACCACTCCAAGTCTTCCTGCGGATGTCATAGAAGGCGACTTAGGAAACACAAAAAATCAATGAGACCACTCCAACCCGTCTGGTCAACGTGGAAAGTGTAGTTCAAATCCGCTGACTGCTCTGGCTAATATACGGCTCTGGCAGTACAGAGACGGTCGTGCTCCTGCAGTGGAGACTAAAAAAGGAACGTCATCGAAGCAGCTGCGATTCTTAGTGGATTTATTTAGTTCAGGCGAAACTGTGTTGATACCACAAAATAAATACACCACTGATCCCCAACAATGTGGATCCCAGTTATGTATAAAATTTTCCATAGCTGCTTACATCGCGATAACCGTAAAATGTCCCAGGTCAATCTAAGTCTAAATGTTTTCCAACGGGCAGTTGTACGGTAATCTATATAGAAGTATGTATGAGACCAAGCAACAATAAAAATATCAATGTCATGTCTTTTTTGTCGTCGTGTATAAAGATATAACATACGACTAATGTTTGATGCCGTGTGGTTCCCGGAAGAGTAGAATAGAACCACTCCAAGTCTTCCCGTAGATGTGGTAGAAGGCGACTTAGGAAACACAAGCTAAACAAAGCTTATTAACATTATGAGACCTCTCCAACCCATCTGGCCAGCGTGGAGAATGTAGGCCAAATCCTTTGACTGCTTTGGCCAAGTATGGCTCTGGCAGTACAGAGAGGGTCATGCTTCTGCAGTGGAGACTAAAAAAGACCCGATGATGAATGTATGTGCCGAATTACAATAAAAATCTCGGACTGTAACACACTAAGTAACTAAATTTTTCAATTTGCACAACAAAACTGAATTTCACGCGGACGAAGTCGCGGGCACCAGCTAGTTATAAAATAAAGTACAAATATTTTAAAGGATGATTTCTCTCCATCATTTTGACCAACTTTTCTCTATTAACATATACCGAAATACGCAAAAAAGTCACTACCCATACAAATAGAAGTCACGTGATCTAGTTATTATTAAATGATTGGAAAGAGTTGTTTCAAATGGTTGTGTAAGTCACCCCTTAAAATATTTATACTAAAATAAAAATAATCTTCAATATCTTTTTCTTGTATTGATCTACATACATAGTATATTCGATTTTACCGCCCGGCTGTGATGATTAATGCTGGCCCAAGTAAGTGTGTAGCAACCCTAAAGTAAGTACACTGATACACGTACTAATACCGAATTACTAGTCCCTGTGTCCGAGACCAGAGCGAGTCAAAGGTCGTCGAGTGTAAACATTCCAGTATCGAGTATCAAAAGCGGCATGATCCAAAATGTACCTATTGTGCGAAGTGCTGCAAATAGATTCAAACAAAGTTACAAAGAAATTTAATAACCCTTTTGACTGGTTCCCGTTAGAACTAAAAAAATGGCATCTTTTCTTTATAATTTTATAGTAAATGTTTGTATAGTCAATATAAGTATCGGTTACGTTTCAGTAATTCCGATTCCAATGGGGTAAAAACGTTCTCGAGTGGCGACCACGTACAGGCAAGTGAAACGTGAGACACTTACCCACAAGTTGATTTGAAGCGCCTAAAAAACTGAGCACAAACATTGTGTGCACTGCAATTTGGAGAATGCAACCGGGAACGCGCTAGTATGAAGAAAAAGTGTCAGCTGACGCAAGCCTAATGCGTGTATGATAAAGAAATTCGGCGTACAGGGTCAGACACAGAAATCTTACGTTCGTTACATTACTTACAAAGTACACTAATACATAATCTAATACCCAAGTACTAGTCCCTGTGTTCGAAAGCAGAGCAAGTCAAAGGTCGTCGAGTGTAAACATGCCAGTATCGAGTTTCATAAGGGGCATGATCCGAAATGTATTGTGCGAAGTGCTGCGAATGGGTTTAAACAAGGTTCCAAAGAAAATTAGTGACCCTTTTGACTGGTTCCCGTTGGAGCCATAAGAAAATTTTACATGGATGACATCATCATTTTGTTTACATATTCTGTCGCACGTTCAATTACTTTTTATACTTGGTCCAATGGTTGACTAGCAGAGAACGCTATAAGGCGTTAAATCCGCCATTTGTACACTTTTTATGTGCAAAAAAATTTAAGTAAGTAAATAAATAAAATCTTAGAACAGGACTCTTTGCTTTGCGTTGTGTTTTGGTTCTTTCTTTTTGCATTTAAGAAAATATTTTACATCACAGATATCATATCAAAGTATTTAAATGACTTATTAGCAATTTTACTACAATAACAGCTGCACAAAGATGCGTAAGGTAGCTCAGCGAGCTGTTAACTGTATGTACTCGTATATGTGTAAAACAGAGAAGGTCGTGCCACTCTCCTGCAGTGAAGACTAAAAAAGACCTAGATGATGATGATGATGATATGTGTAAAATTTTGGGTATAGCCACAGAATACAGTAAGAGTAAACAGAACGGAATCTCCTATGGAACGCGCAATATGCGTCCCCGTTCCCCGCACCCGCACCTCTCCCCCGGTTCTTGACGGCCAACGTGAGTCATCGAGGCGAAAACGGGGGAGAGGTGCGGGGACGGGGAACGGGGACGCATATTGCGTGTACCTTAGGAGATTCCGGCCTGTGGTATAGCTACCGCCAAGCCGAGAGTAAACACATGCAAAATCACATGCGCAGCATACTCTTTACGAAGTCATTCAAGTCACGTTTGACTTCCTAATGGAAAAAGCTAGAAGTCTAAATATTCAGTGATTTTTTATGGCACTGATTTAAAGAGGCAGTTGTAAATAGCACTTTTGGTAAGTTAAAAATTATAAATGGCATCTTTAATAACTAGTTCAGCAGTTAAAACTAAGCAGTAAAGTAAACAAAAATGAATAATAAAAAAAATGAACTGGATCAGTGAGTATATAATTGAGCAGGAAAATAATTAAATGGGCGGTAAAAAAAATTTAACGAGCGGTTTTATAGGTTTTCCCTAACCTAGTAAAATGGATAAAACCGACCTAGCACGTGTGTTGGTCGCAGTTCTAACCTAACCTAACTCATAGGTTTTCCCTGACCTAGTAAAATGAATAGAACTAGTAATATGATAAAATAACCGACTCATTGATTTTTTATAACTGTTCATGTTTTACTGTCGCAATAAATAATCAACCGCCATTAAATTAAATAACTGCTCAATATGTTTTCCAACTGATCATAATAACATCTCGAATATTTAAATAACAGCTCAAAAAATTTGTTCCCATTTTTTATTACAGTTGCCACCGTCTACTTAAGTTGTCAGCCGAAACATTCTATAAAACGCTGTAAAGATATCCAAAAGGAACCTACCAAATACGGTCCCCCTTAAAATTTTATTAACGATTAGCTACCCTTTAACTTGCCTCGTGAAACAAATAACGGTTGTGTAATTTGACTACGAAATTAGACCCTTATCTAATTAAATTAAATAGTTGGCGATTGTCAATTTGGAAAAGTATCTATTACGCCTACAAAAGTAGTATTACGCCGCGTTTTATCCAAATTACTTGAGAATTAAACCAATTATGTGAATCAAGACACGTGTTTAATCTATTTAGGGTATGCAGAGTAAAAGGTCTCCAAACCCAAAGGCCACACTTGACCACGTACCTTAGTAATTTATAACATAGATGGTAAAGAGAATCACAAATCTTTATGATACAGATTCACTATCACGTCTTGATCTCTGACAGGGTAGACAGAGCTTAGTACTACAAGTCCCACTGTTCACGATGCCATACACCAGGAATAGATCCGAGCTATATTTTCAAAGGGTAAAATAAAAATAATGCCCGTGCACTCGTGAATATTTATAGTGGCTAAATAAGTTCTTATTAAACTAATTATATTATAATATATATTATTATAAATAATTCAATTTGCAATTAGCTAATTAAGTATACATACAGTGCAACGACCCGTTATGCCCGCTGCTGGCGAAGTAAGGTTCTCGAATGGCGACCACACATGAGCAATGCAAATGAAAAATGCAAAAAAAATGGTTACTTAGTTAAAATCTTTATTGCACCAAAATATTATGATAAATAAATATATAGGGACAAATCACACTGATTAAGCTAGCCCCAAAGTAAGTTTTAAAACTTGTGTTATGGGATACTAACTTAACGATACTATATTTTAAGATAAATACATATATAGATAAACACCCAAGACCCTGGTCAATTTGAAAAAGGCCATTTTCCAACTTGCCCTGGCTGGGGATCGAACCCAGAACCTCCGGATCAGCGGTCAAGCGTGTTAACCATTACGCCACGGAGGTCGTCAATAATATAAAATATTATATGTTAAAAAGAGGTGGCAAGTGGAAGTACTTGGAGATGTTTGATGAAAACAGGTAAAGCGCAAAGTTAAACACAGTAAAATAAAAAAACGGGCAAGTGCGAGTCGGACTCGCCCATGAAGGGTTCCGTAGCAGCAAGCAATATTTTACGATTTATGACGTATTTCAAAATAACTATCTATACTGATACCGAGACCGCTATAGTTTTAATTAAAAGTACATACTTTGAGGTATATACCACATTTTTTTTAGAATTATTTTAGTAATATTTCAAAAGTTACGGTGGGGGACACACCTCAAATTTTAACTTTGTATTTGATTATCTCAAGACTGGGGCGTTTGATCTACATAGTTTTAAAGCAGTTTTTGTTTCATTTTAAAAGAACTTTTCAACGATACCCCACACGTTGCGGTTAGTCCAATTTAATTTTTTTAATTCACTTTTCGTTGTATGAGAGGAGGGCTGAAAAAAAAAACATATTTTCATAATTTTAAAAACCAACTTTAAGAACTTCAATATCTATCTCTTCATTAATTTTCGTGACAATCGGTACAGTAGCGGCGGAGTACGAGCCAGGACGGCCAGACGGACGGACGGACGGACATGACGAAACTATAAGGGTCCCTTGTGGACTACGGAACCTGAAAAACGGGCAAGTGCTAGTCGGACTCGTACATTAAGGGTTCCGTATCTCCGTACACTGTTAAAACGCTAAAGAAACACGTTTCTTATATGACGACGATTAATTCTTAACTTTATCTTATTTTTAGTATTTGGTGTTATAGCGGCCACAGTAAAACATAATCGGTGAAGATTTCAAGTGTCTAGCTATTACGTTTCAAGAGATAGAGCCCTGTGACAGACGGACAGACAGACAAACAGACAGACGGACAGAAAGCTGAGTCTCAGTAATAGGGTCCCGTTTGCACCCTTTGAGTAGGGAAACCTAAAAAATATGTGAGGTCCCAGCTTTAGTTGAATGGGCCTCATACAGTAGATGTAGAGTAGATTAAAATAGATAGTAGAATGCTCAGGGAGCAGCAATAAGAAGACATGAGTTCTTTAATTCACTGGCTAATGATATAAAAATGAAGCTCTGAATGTGTTGCTAAGCGCAAATCTCGAGAGCAGCTGAACCGATTTCGCTAATTCTTTTTTTAGAATATTCCTTGAAGTACGAGAATTGTTTTTACGGAGCGGGACGGGCCGCTAGTTGGTTATGAAATTACAATTTGACAGAAGAAAAATATCTTTTCGGACTTTCTTTTTTCTTTATGGAGATTGTGACTCCTGAATAAATCAGAAGGAGTAATGGAATCGGAATGAGTAAAGATACTTATGAATTATGTCATGGATATGAACATGAAATTTGGAATGAAATGAAGTTTCAAAAAGCCATCAGGTGACCCGCTTGTTCGTTTGCCGTCCTATGATATAAAAAAAAGTGAATAGGATGAGATGATGAAGAAATGAGGTGGATATCATGAAGGTGCCATGCAGTATCGTTGCAAAGTGGTATAATAATACTTGTCTGAAACTGAATTCTCTCTCTGGCTCGATTAAACTTCACTTACTCAGCCGCTATAAATATTCACGAGTCAGCCACTGTTGTGCCTTTAGTTTTGCATGTGAAATGGACTGAGTTTTTAATGCAATTATTTTTATTTTACCTCTTAAAAATATTCCATAAAAGAAGATATTAAGAAAATTAAAATAAATAACTTAAGAGTTGGGTAATAACCTACAAATGACCAACATTTTTTTAATAAAGTGTAAGGAACGAAGCTTTTAAAAGTGAGAAAGAGAGGCCGTTGCTAAGCAGTCGGACATGGGTAGTAAAAACAAGCGTAAATTTTTTTTTTTTTTCTTGCTCATTTTTAATTTTTGCGACTAGAAAATCAGTCTTTTTGTGGGTAATCGCTACCATGTATAATATCCGACATGCATTTTTTCACGAGAGCCTTTGACTGAGATAATGGAGTGGTTTTCAATTGCCTTCTCTATCTTTTTATATAGTATACGATTATTAGTTTCATAGGAAAAAAAATGTTTAACAATTTTATGCATATTAGCCGTGACTACGGAATATTAGAAGTTTTTCTATCTTATTTACAAACCACTCAGTTGTAACTCTAGCACATCTTTCGCTATGGATCCTACCGATTTGCCCCGCCCCATTCCACTTTAGTACGGCAGTTTTATGTCCCATATCAGCGATTCCTGTTTTGGAGCGAATTGTGGCGTTTGGGGTTCTATTATGGAATAAATTTTATTCACTAATAATAATTCCACATAATGATTTATCTTGATAAGATAAATATAATGTTTTCCAAACTTATTCACAAACATTCCATACCCGCAGGCGTCGACCTTATTCCACAGATCCCGTGTTTTGGGAAGTTAGCGATAGGTATTAATTAGAAGTTAACACACATCGGTTTACTCAGTATTACCTTACGTTTACCCTAAGTAAAACTTTGGCTTGTAACGTGCCAAATATTCTAATAACTTTGTGCCAAAGATAATGCCAACCTTTGAGTTTTATAAAAATCAAATCATTTCCGAGACTGCTTTAAAGTGTATAAAACTGATACTCGTATCTATACTAATATTATAAAGCGGAAGAGTTTGTTTGTTTGTTTGTTTAAACGCGCTAATCTCAGGAACTAATGGTCCGATTTGAAAAATTCTTCTTTTGTTGGGTAGTCCATTTATAGAGGAAGGCTTTAGGCTATATAACATTCCGAGAACCACGCGAACGAAGTCGCGGGCACAGCTAGTTATAAATATGTCACAAGGTTTTCTCAGATAGTGTAGTCGAAAAAGGTCGACTTCACTACGTGAGAAACCGTTATAGGTCTTAGCCGACCGACGATAGGTCTTTTTAAAACAATACAATGAGGGATTGTACAGACAACTTTCCATTTTGGTGATCCGTTTGCGAAATATTAAACCCTACTGCACGTGGATCGACTTGCACTTGATCAGTTATTTGAAATTATTACAATAGACATGAATCAAAGACCTATTATGTAACACTAAACAAGACATATCATTGTTTTGTCCCGTTAAATTGTAGCTATTTCCGTAAAGTCGCTTGATAGCTATTAGGGCCGCGCTACAGCGAACCGGCTCGCGACTGCTCGAGAAATCTCGCGGCCGCGCAAGTATGCCTTGGCCGCGTTCAAGCGTTTTTAGATTTTATGACATTGTACATAAAGTTTGTCTTCCGAGCGCTCCGCCGCTCCCCTCCCCTTATACGCCTAGTACCTACTTTCGACAATTTATAAGCGAAAACCATACGAAAACATGCTAAACATAACTAAATTTTAGTTATGTTTGAGGTATTTGATATGATATATTTGATGTTACCTTGATGTATTTTAAAATACTGTAACAATAATTCAAGGAACACGGCAAAGTGTAAATAAATAACTTTTCATCGGTAAGTAATCAGATTTCATTGTTTGAAAATTAAATACGTATGATAAAATTAATGCCTCCTTGTCAAAGTTTGAGATAGCTGGTCTCTATAACAAGTGGAAGGGACATACCCGTAATAAATCGAACCACGGGCTTATACTAGAGCATTATAGTATAATTAAATTAAAATAACAGTCGTAAAACCAAAAAAAATTGACATTCCCATACAAATTGCCCGAGCGGCTGAACACTTTTGTACAGAAATGCTGAAATTTTTTTTTGTTCTTTGGCTGTCTTTTTAATTTCATTATACCTACTATAATGATCTAGTATAGATTCGACCGTGGTTCGATTTATTACGGGTGTGTCCCTTCCACGTTGTATAATCTATGTCAATGACATAATATAGACACATACTCGAGGTAATCGGAAATAGTTGAGGCAATATGTTGGGACACTTGATACGGCATGACAATTTTATGCAAATTATAATAATAAATAAATAAATAAAATAAAGTTTATTTAAAGAAAGAGTTTCTACAAAGAGTCTGGAATGCCCTCCCTGATAGCATTACGAGATCACACAATCGTGATTATTTTAAAATGCTGGTCAAGAAATATTATCTCGAATCAAATTAAACTCTCTCTGCTGTATATAATATATAAATATGTGTATGTATGTATATGGTTTAGTATATACGTATGGTATTTATTTAATGTTTCTGTGGATATATATGTATGTATTTATTGTGTAATATTATGTAGGAATGTTGTATTGTCATAGTGCCAAAACTTGCACCCTTTTTACCAACTTCTCGATGTGTCCCAAAGGCAAACTGGTAGATAATGCATAGCGTTAAGTTTGACCCATTGTAATCAATCAAATATGAGATTGTGTGCAATAATAAACTTAAGTAAAGAATAAAAAATAAAGAGTTTTTACAAACACACATTATATGCACATATGTAAGAGTTTGTAAACATCATCAATTAGGATTACAATTAGTAATAGAAGGCAAAATAGAAGGCAGGAGGGGAAAAGGAAAGCCAAGGCACAACTATATGAAGCAAGTCAAGGAAAAGGTGATAGCAGTGTCGTATCAAGATGTCAAGAGGTTGACGGAAGATAGATAAGAGTGGAAGAAACTCCACCGACAAGAGCGTCGCTCTTAAATATTGACACAGAATACATAAGAGTCAAAATATTGATGATGATAATTACATAAATTTAAATTGCTAGGTATGCTTAAATTCTGAATCAGAGTGTAAATCTCTTCTTTTAATGCTCCGATTCGCTCAATTTGATTGTTTGATATCCTCTTTATTACACTCGGTAAGTATTTTACAAACAAACTCATTCCGCAAATTAAATATGCATTACAAAATAAATAATTTTCCAATGGAGCTTCAATATTTCACTATATTTAACTTGTATTTTGTGCAACGTTCGTAACTGAAATTTTTTCATTAATATTACTTACTGCTTTCATATTGAAAAGTGACTATGTAGTCTCACAGCTAATTAAAAATGAAAATAATTGTGTAAGTTGAAAATGAATTGCATAAATAAATATAAATATATAGGAACAAATCACACTGATTAAGCTAGCCCTAATTATATTTAAAACTTGTGTTATGGGATACTAAATAAAATATACTATATTTTATAATAAATACATATATAGATAAACACCCAAGACCCAGGACAATTTGAAAAAAGCCATTTTCCAATTTGCCCTGGCTGGTGATCGAACCCAGAACCTCCGGATTAGCGGTCTAGCGTGTTAACCATTACGCCACGAAGGTCATCGAACTTGTATGTACATGTTTAAAAAGTGTATTTAATATTCTTTGTTAAAAGAGATCGTGTAATATTATACCTTATATGTTGAGTTAGTATCCCATAACACACGTTTTAAACTTACTTTGGGGCTAGAGTAATCAGTGTGATTTGTCCTTATGTATTTATTTATATGTTACGGCTAAAGGTGGGGATGAACATAAACCTAGGATTAGTCGCTATATTATATGAGCATTGAGTACTTAAAGTATTATTTAAAGGCATGTATTTAAATCGATATCTATATATCCCCTTTTTTCGAACAAGATATTTTAAAGCTACACCAAAAATACTGAATTGCACTCTAATTATGCACACTAAATAAATCAAATTTAGTATACTGTTTAATAATATTTGCAGAACTGTTTTACTGAACGAATAAGGGTAGTATTTAAACGCAAATCAAAATTACTGATTGCACAGCAAAATACTCAACTTAAAATATTACTAAACAATCTACAATGTTTATATGTGTCGTAGTAAAATGGATAGAATTTCTTAGCAGCGTTTGTTGGACACCGTTCTATCATAACCTAACCTGGTTTGCAACCTAGTACATTTGATGTGCAGTCAGTATTTATGATGAGATTGTTAATTTATTTGATGTAAGTTTATAAGTGATGAGTTATTTATTTAATGTGCAATTAATAATATCCCTTATCGGCACAAGAACAGGGGAGAGGTGCGGGGACGGGGAACGGGGACGCATATTGCGCATACCCATTGACATGAATATATAGACTCGGCGTCTTCAAACACGGCCATGTCCTTTTTGGTAATATAGACTAAACACGAGAGTAGTACAGAAAGGTCAATATATTTTTACATACCTACGAGTACGTGGTTCAAATTAAATCCTACATATATTTTAATAAATGCGAATGTTGGTAAGTATGGCTGGATGTACGGATGGGTGTATGGATGGTTGTATGGTTGTATTATAGATTTTTAGATTGTAGAGTCACGACTATCATATTTATAAAGGTAAAAGTTAAACTGCACATATATGTTTCTTTGGTAACCTTTTATTATTCTTACTTAATTTCTTTACATAATGTTTTGCACTAGAAGAAAGTGATTTCTTGTACTTGTATACCATTTTGTTTTTTTTTCTTTGTTAGCTATCTCTGTATTTAATGTATTATATAATCATATCCGATCGGTCGTTTTGGAAATCCTTGGGGGAGGCCTATGTCCAGCAGTGGACTTCCTGTGGCTGATATGATATGATATGATACGTAGGTATTGGGTCTAAATTACATATGTTTATTTAGATTACATATATGAAGATTTGTAATCGGCTTATAGTTATATAATAATTTATCAAAATCAATTTAGCCGCGTAGTAGTTACGAGGAAACAGAATTATAGGGACAAACATAAAAAAAACATCAAAAATGTGTAACCGGCCATCTTGAATCCAAAATCTGATAGCAGTTTCAAGTTGCGCGAGGCACTTGTAGGGGTACAAGTACTCGGAGGTCCTAGTGAGACGTTACGAGATATGACTTAATTTTATAAAGGATTTATAGCATTTTAGGAAACTTTTGTAAAGCATTTATAGCATATGTAGATAAAAATTATAAAACTTAAACATTTTTAAACGTTTTACAAACATTAATAACTTATTAGCAAACAAATAGTTTTTCGATGCTTCCATGAAGAAAGTAAAATGTAGGCATATTTATAATGTCTACATTTCACTTCTGTTTTGTTAGTATATGACGAATCATTCCATCGGTTGACAGATCATTCACTCATTTCATTCATTATGGCAGCCGAAATTTTGCAATCCGTATTTAATTTTCAATCAATGAAATCTAGTTACTTACCGATGGAAAGTTATTTCTTCATATTTTGCTTTGTTCTTTGAATTACTAGTGCAGTATCTCAACACACACCTAGGCATTTTTGACTAAGTTGACAGTGTTTTATTTAATGAATTGTGGAGTGTTTTATGCGCGTATTGCTAGCATGTTGTTAGCGAGTGACTAAAGTGAGGTTAACAGTGATAGCATATGATAAATAGAACACAACTGTGGTATGTGGCGTCTTCTCTAGTACGTAAGTACATAGATCTCGTTGCGCATACCTTAGGAGATTCCGTTCTGTATGTAATACTCTTACTGTCTTCTGTGCTTACACTGCGTGTGGCCCGACACGCACTTGGTCGGTTTCCATTTGGTCTAGTCATCAAATTAACTGATTTAACGCGCTAAGTACGGGTAATAAATTAATCATATAAGTTAATATAGTCAGTTAAGTCAGTCATGTCTATAATATGATTAATCGCATTGATATAGAGATCTTTGCTACCTACGATTTATGGCTAATTTAATAAGGTACATACCTCGTATGATTAATGGGCAATTAAATCAAGTAATGATAGGGAACATAAAGGCGCATAGCTTCGCGCAAAATTAGAGAAAATCTTGCAAAAGAGTTAAGTAAATTAATCAATCTAAATGATATATTATTGAAAGAATTTTATATGAAAAGAGTTAAGTATACTATTACAGTACCTTTTCGTTTTGAAATACTCTCTTCGTAGTTTTTTAAGGTTCTTAAACAAAATATTGAAAAAATATTACTTAACAATATGACATACTGTTGAAATGATTTCGATAATGATATCTTATCTTTTCAGGTTCCTTAAGGTTTTTTTTCGATTTTTTTTACTCATTGGTGTACCAATTCTAGAAACTGTATTGACTTTGTAAGGGCACAAAATAGATAAATATGGTCCCTTACTATGGGTCTTCTAACAAGGCTCAAGGTCGCTCAACGTACTATGGAGAGGCTATTCTCGTTGTTTCTCAACGCGATGAAATCAGAAATAAAGATATTCGTAGGAAAAAAAAAGTCTAAGAAAACAATCCTTTTATCAATAAAAACAATCCCGATGTTACGAAGCACAAGATTTTATCAGAAGATTATTAGAAACCTAAACCACAGAATACAGTAAGAGTATCTAAACAAAACGGAATCTCCTATGGTACGCGCAATATGCGTCCCCGTTCCCCGCACCCGCACCTTTCCCCCGGTTCTTGACGGCCAACGTGAGTCATCGAGGCGAAAACGGGGGAGAGGTGCGGGGACGGGGAACGGGGACGCATATTGCGCGTACCTTAGGAGATTCCAGCCTGTGCCTAAACCTAAGTACTATGTTTTTCTTATCACATATTAGTATAGTTCGTAAATTTTCAAGTATACTTGAATAAATAAAATAAATAAATAAATAAAGCAATATATATGGAATTATCAATGTGAATGTATTTTTTCTTCAATTTACCAATTTGTTTCCCCATATATAAAATTCATTTACTTTCTTACGATACACATCCGTCTTAGTATCACTGATATACATACGAGTATGTATACAAAATTTCAATTCAATCAGTCCAGTAGTTTGGAGAAAATTGGTTGTGCTGTGAGAGATTGATTAAACAGAAACACAAGTGATCCTATATTATCATCATCAGGTCTTTTTTAGTTTCCATTGCAGGCAGGAGCACGGCACGACCCTCTTTGTACCACCAGAGCTATATATTAGCCAGTGCAGCGAGAGGTAAGATTATAAGGGTTCCATTTTTTACTATTAAGGTACGGAACACATAGGAGAAGATGTCTTCTTCTTCTTCTTATTTAAGAGCTTAGTGGCTCTTGTCGGTGAAGTATGCGCCAAACTAAGGAGAAGATGTATATGTCATATATAGTACAATGTATTTTTACTAAGCCGCAGTGGTAAAAGTATACCTATATAGTATATAATATCCTGATGAGCATCGTTTGAGGTACTTTACATAAATTTCAATTGATTGAAGAGCATCAACCATAGTATGCTAATCAGTAATGCTGCAAGCAGACACGATACTTTTACACCAAATCTTTACGGTACGTTGAGCACATTTCGGAAATCAATTTCCGAAATGTATACCACGTCACATCTTACTTGAGTATCCACAATTTTAAACGAGTTTAATAAATGCAATTGTTAAATTGACGCGCCTGATGTTAATAATCTAAATTTTGCTCCCACTTCCACGCACACAAATTTACTCTAGCCGAAACGAGACAGCGAGCCATGCGGGGCGTAGGGAATCGCGACGGGTCAATGAGGCTGGTTTTGGTTTTAAGGTTTTTTTCGTTGCCAAGGATGCCAAAGACCCTGCGAAATGGAGAAGAAATAGCCGGAACAGTTTAAATGATTTGGCTATAGTTTTACGACCGGCCGCCTGCCTGACGTCAACCCTCTTTGGGAATGTATTTGTGCGAAAAGTTTTATAACCAGCCGCCGCCCGACGTTATCCTTGGGAATGCAATTATAGCACGAGATGTTAGTCCTTTGGCACTTTTGACTTTGGCACGCATTGATATGCAATAACGATGATTTGTTGCCACGTCAAGGCAAGTCGATGGGTGATTATGACGGACACGTACAAAATTAGCAAGTCTGCTTAGTCTTCATTTGTGTTTACGAAACCAATACACCAATCCTAATTTTAAAAGTAATTTTTTTAACAAAATCCCTTTTATTTATATACCTAATGAGTTTTTAATGTCAAAACTTAAAATAAATTGTTTGGATGGCGCATCAGTTGTCTTATGACAATACATAAATTATTAGTAAATTACTTCCTGCTTTTCAAATGACTCTATTAATCTGAGCTGAATTATACCATATTTGCATGGTCTAGTGCTGAGGTTTAGTGTTTGAATTGAATCAAAATGTTTATTGCTATTTTCGTGGTAATATTGCGTGTTCAGTCCGCTAAAACTGTGGATATGATGATGACAAATTCTGATAAATATGTAAGTAAATTAAGAACATATATTTTACGATCTTCATTTACTCAATCTTTAGCTGTGCTAAAGTTTGCTTGACCAAAGGTGATATTTGCGCCTATGGTTTTACGACCAATGGCGAATGACAAAACGCTGTATAAGTACTAATAAATATAAATATATAAGGACAAATCACACTGATTAAGCTAGCTCCAAAGTAAGTTTTAAACTTGTGATAAGGGATACTAACTCAACGATTCTATATTTTATAACAAATAGATATATATAATAAACATCCAAGACCCAGGACAATTTGAAAAAGGCCCTACGCCAACTTGCCCTGGCTGGGGATCGAACCCAGAACGTCCAGATTGGTGGACAAGCGTGTTGACCATTACACCATAGAGGTCGTCAAATAAAATAAAACTTCTTTGTTCCAGGGCCCTTTCAACCTAAAATCTGTTGATGTTGAGAAGTGTCACGGACCAAAAACTATAGACTTGTCCGAACTGAACTGTACGCTTAAAAGGAATTCTGATGATGATATCATTAGCACATTTGAAACTTATGTTGCTGACGCCATAAAATTAGATGAGGTTTGTAGGTAGTCAGTTTTGCAGAAGAAGAATTAAAAAAAACTGCTGTGTAAAATTTTGTTACGCGCGCGCGTCTTAACTGACGGCACACATTTGACATTTTAGTGCGAATATGGTTGCATCAACCGCACATGCCAGTAATGTCTGTCCCGTGCGACACAATCTTATTTTTACCCCTAATGGCTGCATAATGGTGCAAAATTAGAGTTAATAAAAATAAATCAGCGATAGCATGGAAAATCAGAAATGGAAAAAAAACATGTCTTTTAGACTTTCTCGTTCACTCTTAGATTACGGGACTTTGCGGTAAGTCCCGTAATGTTAAGGGTCGGCACCATGTAAAATGGGTTTGCGCGGGCAACAAGTTTGTACAGAAAGCGTTTGATTTAAGTCAAATAATGTATACACATAGATAGAGGAAGAGTTGGGACAGTAGATGAAAAAAAGGATTTTTTAAAACATTTTGTAGTTTTCATAAAAACAAGCATTGAATTTACCCAAAAACATGCAAAACGCACTTTGCGCGGGCAATAATTATGGCTTAAGTAGAAAAGACCACTAAGAAAATTACATACCTAGTTATAGGTGACTAGACTAGCCAGTAGACGAAAACCGTATTTTTTTAATTTTCATTCAGAAAAAGTAAGATAATTGTAAAGAAACCTGAAAGAAATATTTTAGAAAATCTTGCTACAAACTGGCTTGTTTTTCAGCGTAAAGAAATATTCTAACAAGGGATTGCATATATTTTATAAAAATAAAGGCTATTTTGAAACATTATTCTTTATATTTGCTTACAATGCAATCACGCAATAATAAAAAAAACAATTTTAAAAATTGGATGTTTTGCAACGTTTTTGACAGAATTCTCTGAAATGGCGGCCATGTTACTTCCATACAAATTTAGTTGCCCGCCGGGCGTTCAGGAAGGAGGCCGTGTCGAATTTTTCAAAAAAATCCATTTTCGAATTACGTAAAATTGCATTACAGTCTAAAATATTTCAATAAAAAACTATGTACAAACTGCCAAATTATGTCATACTTTTGCTACACTATGGTACAGTTTTGACATTTTGTTGACATTCAAACAAAGATGTAATGCTATCGCAGATACGGCATCGCACATTTTTTTTTTAATTTTATTGAATATTAAGTCAATGAAAAAATTAATTTGGTTTGATTTATTACCTATATTTTTTAATTGGCGATTGGGGTGAAAATCGGATTGGAACTTTCTCGGGTCGCGGAATCATATTAACTGTTTTTGTAATAAAAGCTGCTGTTTAATTAGGGTTTTACAATTATAGAACAAGATCTATACTTGGCTAGGCAGACAGGCTATATTAGGCTATTTATCTATACTAATATTATAAAGAGGAAAGATTTGGTTGTTTGTTTGTTTGCATTACATGGCTCCGAAACTACTGGACCGATTTTAAAAAAACTTTCACCGTTGGAAAGGTACACTATCGCCGAGTGACATAGGCTTTGTGTGTACCAAGGGCGAAGCCGGGGTGGACTGCTAGTATAGTATAATGATATTAAAATAACAGTCAAAAAACAAAAAAAAATCTGCATTTTCATACAAAAGTGTGCAGCCGCCCGGGAAATTTGTATAGGAACCGATTTTTTTGGTGTTTTTACTGTTTTTAGGGTTTCGTTTATCTGTCTGTCCGTAAGTCACAGCCAATTTGCTACGAAACTATTAGAATGATTTAGTTGAGATTTAGTACCTACACTTATGTAACTTAGTGACCCAAAGATAGACGTATAACGTAAATAAATGGAATTTAAAAAAGGGGGCCACTTATGGTGGGTAAATTAGACATTAAAAAAAAGTTTTCATAACAAAATCGTGTGACATATCAAATGAAAGAACTTTTTATGACAATTTTAAATATATATTTTTATTTAATATTATTTCTTAGATTGGTATTTTTAAGTTATTTAAGAAAATAGGCGAAAATTGACCCCCCCCTAATAAACTACTGGACCGATTCAGTTGAAATGTGGTGCACATAATGTAAATTTGTGACCCAAAGACGGAAGTAAAATGTAGGTAAATGAATAAATTAAAAAAAAATGGGGCCACTTATGGGAGATAAATGAGACTTAAAAAAAAGGGTTTTGTGAACTACATCGCGTACAATATCAAATGAAAGATCATTTTATGATAATATTAAATAAATTTTTCTAAATTTTTTAAGTTGGTGTTTTTGAAGTTATTTTTGAAAATAAATAATAAAAATACCCTTATCTCCGAAACCACTGAACCCAAACTTTTGAAAAATATACAGTTAAAAGTTCTTTATCTATAGATTACAGGAAAACCTATTAGAAGATAAAAAATAAAAGGGTGTAGTAATTACTGCTTCATTAATCAACCAATTTTTTTAGCTGTTTTCAGGAAAATATTTCTTTTTAGTGGTCTTTGTTGATTCGTTAAAAATATTGTACAAAATCAAACAGTCAAGTCATTGATTGAGCACGTACAGCTGCTACGCCAAACTGTTGATCTGTTCAACGTGCAATCCTTTTTTACCCTCCGTACTTACATAATAAGGTGAATAGAAGTGAAAGGTGTTACGATTGCAGATGGTCGCTAAACGTATTGTTTCACAAAGGAAATTCAAATGTGTACATTTTCTGTCAGTGGAACACAAAACGTGTAGTTTTCCAAGTTACCGCTCGCGTAAAATACTATTTGATTGTATTTTTGAGAACGTCCTGTCAGCGATAATTAATATTGATTTACGCAGAAATATCATAAATTTGTCTATGGTTCCCTAGAATTTCAACTTAACCAAAATAAACGGGCACGTGCCGTAACGGGCCACGTCCAGTGTAGAGTTCCGTAGTCAGTACCTACTTGTTTTATGTAACTAACAACTGCCTAAAAAGTTAGGCAGTTGTTAGTTACATTGTTGTTCAGTATCATGGACTGAATTCAGACCTAAAAAGGTCTGAATTCAGTCCATGATACTGAACAACTTTCACTAAGGACCAAACGAAATACATAAATTATTTTTGATCTCTTACAGACAAGATTTGGCAAAATGTAATATTTATGGAATATATGTATGGAATATGTAAGGACGAATCACACTAATTAAGCTAGCCCCAAAGTAGGTTTTAAACTTGTATTATGGAATACTAACTCAATGATACTATATTTTATGATAAAAACATACATAGATAAACACCCAAGACCCAGGGCAATTTGAAAAAGACCATTTTCTAACTTGCCCTGGCTGGGCCTCGAACCCAGAACCTCCGGATTAGCGGTCTAGCGTGTTAACAATTACGCCACGGAGGTCGAATGGAAAGCAAACATTTTCTTTTATATTTAATTATGTGTTCCTTAGGAAAAGTTGTTCAGTATCATGAACTGAATCCATCTTAAATTAGTTTATGTACAGGGAGACGTTATATACCTACTACTGCCGTGAATTTTTTTAAGTGTCCATATACAACCGTTTAACTGACAGAGAGGGGAGACACATGATTCTAACAAAAATTTGCAATCAAAAACCAAATATTTCACAAACGGATTGCTAAAACAAAAAAGGGTGTTCATAATCTTACAATATTTTTGAAAGACCTATTCAACGAAGACTCACAACACACATTTTTTTTTCAAGTTTTTATTACCACATATCCATGTCCATGCCTAATTACAGCTTTTTAGTACGAATAGTCTATGAGTAAAACTGGGGACAGACAGACAGACAGACATGATGGATCTATAAGGGTTTCTTGTTTACTACGGAACCCTAAAAAGCTGCGTGAAACAAAACAGATTCTCTATTCTAAGGGTTCTTTGTCATTTGCGCTTTAACAAATTTCAAAATACGAGTAATCAAAACCACTTGTGCATATATTTCGCTCCACTTCGCATACGATAAATTCAAAAATTGATGGATGAATGACCGTGCTTTTACAGGTTAAGCAACTTCTAGCTTCGTCACAGTTAGGATGGGTGACCGTGCTTTCAATCTTAATGTTGTCCAAGTCAAATGTTGAGATTCTTATGAATAAATTTCAGTTTTCTCTACCTACATAACTTGGCAGCTATTTAAATTTCAATTGTTTGGTCGGAATTTGAACTTGGCATTTTTACATTTATGTTTTTGATGGGATAAAATAAACACCCAAGAACCAGGACAAATTAAAAAAGGCCATTTACCAACTTGCCGTGGCTGGGAATCGAACCCAGAACCTCCGAGTGACGGACTAGCGTGTTAAGGAATCGCCACGGAGGTCGACTAATAAATTGAAAAAGTAATAAATTTTACGCAAGATTCGAATACCTATAACTTGGATTTTTTAGAAAGTGCTATATGAATTTCACATTAAACTCGCTTTTTAAATAAACGTCTTGCATTCACGCACACTACTGTATTTTCGACTTTACTTTTTCTACTGATAGCCTGTCTACTAAAGTGTTAAGTACATTATAATGACGTCTGCCAAGGCCTTAATTCAGAAATAATAATTCAAACAAAATAATTATTTGATTTGATTGATTTGAAAATTTTAATAAGTATCGCGGACTGGAAGTCTTGACGAAAAGAAAAAAGTAAGCTGTATACTAATTCTACGTTACAATTTATGATAACCTACATCTATTGTCCCGTTTACACATAATTAACTCTATGCAACGTCATCTTGACATTTTTATCCCCCTAGCGGGAAAATTTTGCATATTTCAGAGCCAAATCCGACCACGTGGCTTTGTGCATACCGTCCTTAATAACGGAAAAAGCAGACAGCTGACTATTTCATAAAAAGCTTTAAAAGACAAAAAAAAATTGGAATGAAGTTCCTTGTCGTAGGTGTTTTAGGACCAACTAGAAAAATTCGAAAAGTTGAAGATCAACAGATCTTGTTGTAAAAGGGGTACGGCCTGCAGAAACGGTTAGGGTTAGGGGCATGACATTTTTTCCAAAATGTAGGGAGTTGGAAGCAATTTGACATCAGTCAGCTATTTTTTTTTTTCAAGATGCCTTATCTTATACAAGGACAACTTCCGAATTTCCGAGTATTTACCGTGAGACCGCTGGTCGAGCGGAAAGCGAGGCCGAAGGCCGTCTACATGACGAGAGCAAAACCCAGCCTTTCGCAACTCCCCGCAGTACGCAGAACCTAGCCTAGAAATTTAAGACAGCGTATGGAAATAAATTTTTGAAATTCACAATTGATTATTGAAATAAATTTTAAATTGTTTCGTCCCTGCTGGATGTACCACGACAGTCATCCCTTTTTTGTTACAGGTGAAAATCATGGTCTATAATCTACAAAATGGCAAGAAAAACATAATGTGGAACTACAAATTCTCCGATCCCTGCAAACATTTTGCAGTGGGATCAGTGATCGCGCTTCACTTGAAAGCTGAAAAATGTGTTGTAAAACCGGTAAGACCGTTTGCTAAAAACAAACTCTCCCGGACTCACCTGTTTTAAATACAAATGAAAATTTTATACACAATCACATGGGTGATTCACTCGATGGAAAACACCAAGAAACTAGGTTCTCTAAAAATTAGATCTAGCTAGGTACATCCATTTATTTTGATATGCAAAAAAAAACAAAATTGTCTTCCCGAGACTCGAACCATATCTTGTATTCACAGACTTTTGCCATTCAAACTGAGCCACTTATGATGTCTGAAGTGACGAAGTTTTAATTTTAAAGATATTTCGTATAAATTTTAATGCTTGAAAACCCAAAGACAAAGAGTTTCTTCAAATTGAAATGATTTTTCTAAATTGAAGATTCTTCAGCCATAATCTTTAAATACTAAGTTTCATCAAAATAGTTGGAGCTGTTGCTGAGATCCTCGTTGCTTGTTTAAAGTTATAGCATTGCTTGTTTTGCACACTTAAATTCTGATCTATCTTTACAAAACAGGCAATGTTAATAAAATATGTGTCTAAATAAATAAAAAAGTCATTTATTGCCATATTAGGTACAGTTTCTTATCACTTATTCTGAATTAAACTATGTTATAAAACCTAAATGCTTTTTGGCAAAGGAGTGCCTCAGCATGTGTTGAACCAAAGATTCGAGGTGACGCTGTTTTTCAAGTACCCCCTATCCCTGAGAAGTGCTGGAGACTAGTAATATATGGGGGCTAAACTTAAACTTATCAGTTTTATCGTTTAATCGGTGTTGATATAAAATATTCTTATTATTATGAACCTATTAGTTCTTCTTATCGAGTCGAATTGGTTACACTGTAGCTTCAATTTCAAATCACCTGTGACCAGTATGTGGCCACGGCGATCCCTCTGTCGTTAGCTTTATTAAGGTCCTCTATGGTACATGACGTAGGGCAGCTCGGACATGGCAGAAGGTGGTCCATCGACTGAATGGCACCACCTAACTCGGTTTTCCCGACACCTCCCAATGTTAAATAGTTAAATGAAATATACGCAATGTTATCTAGAACTAGAATTACAAGGTGTGTGTTTTTGGGTATGTGTGTGTTTGTGTGTATGTGTGTTTGTGAGTTTGACTACATGTATCTATGTCATAATTAGGGTGTAACCCTTGCTGTTTTGAAAAAAAACAATCTGTATTAAAAATTTGTAGTATCTGAATTTAAAACAATGTGTAGCCCACCTAAGATTGGTCACGTACTCGTACATAATATTTTTATTTTCAATATGTTTAGTTAATATAACACTTATATAATAACTAACCTATAAGTTTTGCCCTAATCTAGTAAAATGGATAGAACTTTCCTTGATAGTCATTTCATATAGGCACAAATCATTTTGATATAGGCACATTTGTGCCTTTTAATTTTAATTGCCGAGTTATTATAATTGTTAAGCCGTATTTGTGATATATCAAATACATTATATTTGCAAATTTTATTTTAAGGATAAATGATAATATTCCTAGCCAAATCATAATAATGACTGTCGTTAACCATTAACACACATATAAGCTTCGGAGAAAAAAACCTGGAAAACGCACCCTGGGCTCCGAAGCAGCACACGGTTGGAACCGGAAACGCTAGAAGACGACTTCTTTAAAATTAGAATTTTCAGACACCTCCATTTTCAATTAAATATGAGACAGACTTGATTGTATAATATGTATTTATAGATATGTATATATTTATTGCTCGTTTGTATGTATTTATGTATTTAATATGTAGGTATATGAATTATTTTAATATTTATATTTAGTATGTTTCTTTTTATTTTATTTTTACGTTTAAAATTTTATTTAGTTTTTTATTATGTGTTACACCCACATAAACTCTCCCAATCAACCCAAAGGTTTGACTGTTAGAGAATGCTTTTAGCATTAAGTCCGCCTGTTGTACTATCACATTTGTATGTGTGTACAATAAAGTGTAAATAAATTAATAAGACAAGGATGAAAAATGATGAAAAATATTATCTGTTATGTAAAACTACATGGTAGTTACCACTTTACTGTGCAAGCGTAATAAATTGAACCATAGGCTATACTAGATCACTATATTAGGTATAATTATAGTAAAAAAAATCAAACAAAAAAAACAAAAAATCCCATACTAATTGCCTGGGCGCGGCTGCACATTTTTGTATGGAAATGCGGATTTTTTTACTATTATTTTAATTTTATTATAATAGTGATCTAGAACGGCCCGTGGTTCGATTAATTACGCATTTGCCAATAACTATTACACTTTTTTTTTCATTTTACAGGGAAGATATGTTTTTGAAGTAAATATAACGGAATTAGTGAAAAAGTTTTTTGGAAACACTTTCTTTTATGGCGATTACTATTTCAAAAGTTTGGTTCTGGCTAAAAAAGGAAATTTGGCATGCTTGTTATTTCACCAAGTTTTCGAGAAAAAGATTGCTAATTAATTCTTACTTTAAACATCTGAAACAATGTACAAGTAGTAAGTACTGCTTTTATTGTCATTTTAATTATAATTTACTTTTACAGTCTTATACTTATACAGTATACGATTTATTTTAAAGTAAATGGTTTGATTTGTACATACCATAGGTCTAAAATATTTATAAACATTTGCAACCAAAGGCAATAAAACATATGTTCTTATCTACTACTTATTAGTAATAAAAATAAGGAAACAAGGATGTGAACTAAAAAAATCTTTTTAGCTCATCAGAAATATTATTAAAAAATATTGAAAACTTACGTATGTTTTAATTCCTCTACACATGCAGCGCATTTAAATTCCGCATGACGTCACGATCTAGTACGATTTTCACTATATGTTAACGGTAATCACCCCCACGCTAAAACTTAGATGCTTTATGAATTTTTACTACTACGTTTATTCGTCTTTGGTCCATATGAAAAAGTCATTCTATTTTATCCAATATTACTTTAGTTTCTAGAAGCAACTCAAGGGCAAAAAAATAGGAGGGAGAGTTTATTTAAAAAAATAACGAACTAAAAACAAAATAAATCGAATCATAAATCAGGTATCAAATATTATGTTTAAATATCTCCGTTTATAAAAAAAAAAAATTGTTTACACATAAAAAATGCACTGCGCATTTTGTATGTGTAATTTTTTATTATTTTTATTAAGTATAGGTAGTATACAAATATCTATTTCAACATAAATAAACAATAAATATTATTTAAAAATCAAAAACTTGTTTACACATACAAAATGCGCGTATGTTAAAACAATTTTTTAAATGTTAAAAAGTATAAGAGGGATAAAAATATCTATATGTCGGCGTGAGGGTAGTTCATCCCAACTGATTTTAATTGTTGTCACGCTACACTCACGCCTTATGTCGCAAAGGGATATGAAACGACCGGGAAGGCTGAGCAGGATACGGCCTATGATTAACGGATGACGTGAGTAACACTTAGCTACTTACAGTACGCACAACCGGCTGATGTCATGATGCAAACTTAATTACACTCACGTCACTTTATCGATGTCGCCACAAGAGAGACTTATTAAAAAATGACGGGAAGGCAGTGCCCCACCTTGCACTAATCCTAAGAATTACTTCCTTGGGTAACCACATCCCAGCAATTAATCCTCTAGCCCACACAGGCATTCTGTGTCCAACAGATCTTACCGTACCTACAGCTGAATTAGAATGTCATTGCAATATATCGGTATACCAGTCCAATTTCATTACAATAACTACAAGCAAACCAGTAAAGTCCTGGGTTCTGGATATAATAAGCTGTTCGCACAACGGCGCTCCAACAATCTCATTTTCACTGTTGCTAAGTCGAAGTTATAAATGCCCCGTTCACGCAGATTGCTACTCCAAAACAGCCACTGCGTATCGCAGCCAACATCTTTCTTCTTACACGTTGCTAATGAAATCCTAATTTTTAGAATCCAAACACAAAGGCAACGCTTTATGAAAATTATGTGATCTGTCAAATTTCGCCCGAGTAATGAACCGTCAAGATCGCTACCTCCTATCATCGGGCTACATGTGTTGCAATGCGTAATAATCACACCGTGTAAAATGAACGAAAAATAAAGGAATTAATTTTGAACTCGCGAAAAAATAAAAAATTGTTAACACATACCAAATGCGCCGCTAATTTTGTATGTGTAAACATTTTTTTTATAAAAGTAAAGTAGCATGTTACATATAGATTCCCTACTATCCCTACACAGCCTTTACGAACAATCAACACATTGCATAATCTCCTCGCAACCGAAATGCTGACATCGCGCGAGTGCAGGTGTGGATGACGAATCCTCGATGGGAAAACGCGAACAAGTGTCGGTGCCTGTATTGCTTCAATCGCGGAAGCGACCGGACATTTCAGTTATATATTTTAATTTTAAGTCATAATCATTGTGATTACTGAATAAATCTATATTTTCCTATATCGTAGTTTTTAAAAAGAACCTCCCTGCGTCCCGTAGAGCTACCGGGAGCGCATATTACGATCATGCTTTTCGGATTACTTTTACTTTTTGTCCTAGTGTGCTATACATGTACTGTACGTGTAATTCTTTTAACAGACACGTTTGCGAAATTCATTGTTTTGACAACGAACAATTATAGGACCTCTATCTCACTCAGTGACCTTTGAAGTTCTTTCGTTGATCCATGATTGGTCAAATGGTGAAATGACATTAGTCTGAGCGGATTTGCTTCGTAAATTCCTACGGCATGTCCGGAGTTGCCGTATTTGGTTCGTTGTCAAACTAAGTTGTAACATTGAGAAAAAATCTTGAACAAGTACTTTATTGTATAATAAATGCTTTGAGTTTTCAATAAGTTTACAAATTATCAGCAAAATTGTGTCACTGAAACACATTTCTTTTGAAAAATTGTGTACTTGAATTGTGAGAAGGAATAAAACGATGTAATGAACTTTTTATTATTACTACTTTTGAAGAATGTTCGCTATAGATACCGTTTCCCTGGAGGACTTAGCGATCTCTATTTTTTAACCTCGCCAGCTGCCGGACTACGACTGGCTTAAAAACCTACCATTAGGTATTTAGGATTCATGCAGTAACATGCCATAAGTCTTGGGTGTATATCTATGTAATGTATTTAATTTTAATGTATTAAGCTTATCATATATATATAGTACCCTAGGTAATGTTGAGTTAGTATCTCATAACTTATCACAAGGGCTAGCTCAATCTGTGTAATTAATCCTTGTCTATAATTAATTTATTTTAATTATTAGTACCTTCATAGGTAAGTAGGTAGTAGGTAATACTGTAATAGTTTGCTAATGTAATCTACTAATATATATTCAATGAACTGTTGTAAGGCCTGAAAAGTGCGGGTGTTTCTATTAAATCTAATGCAGCTATTACTCAATGCAAGTCCATAGGTAAATATTAGTCAAGTTCATACGCGTAGGGGAATATCAAGCAACCATAGTTTAGACTGGGTATGGTGACAAGTGGCATCAAATATTTTGTAAGCTTGCCTTTGTACCTAGTCGTGGGAGCCGGCTGACATCATCATCAGCTTTGCCAGATCTCAGTGCCAGATACCTTAAGGCAGCTTGAAAAATCCGATGAAACCTTTATTGGCCACGTATTTTGTATTTTTTTTTGTATGTCTCTTGTGAAAACAAAGCAACGTGATTTTGTGCATGCATGGGTATATATTGGACAGCGGTGAAAGAAAAACAACTAGGTATATGTATTTATCCTTAAAAGAAGGTTCTCGAGAGATTTACGTAGCGTAAAAAAATCACCTGTAAAGCTACTACATATTATAACCACAGAATTTGTATAAAGAAATAGTTTATCTTAAAAATAGGTAAGAACAACTTATAAATAGAATAGGTAATTGAATAAATATGTTATTTTGATGCATTTATTAACACTTTGTACTTTAAGACTTATCTAATAATATAAAAATAAGACTGATATCTCCCAGATAGAAAAAGCAACTTCTTTCTTTCAGTCGAGAATTCGAGGTTGTTTTGTTGGTTACTTTATACATCTCGCATTTTCATAATTTCTTGCAATTTTAAGGAACAGTTGAAATACCTATTGTATGTATGTATGTATAAATTTTGATCTCAGATATTCTTCTAAAATAAAATTGTATCATAGCTTCTTATAATCAAGGTATCATTCTTGTAGGGTATCACTACAATTTGACTAATAATAGCTGCAACAAGCAAAGCCTCTACAATAATAGGCTCATCTTCACATTGTTGTAGCTACACTCGATTTAAAAAGATATTCGTATCTTCAAACGAAGAGAATACAAAATACAAATAATACCTAAATTGAAAAACGTCAGTAAGTAGATATTCTTATCTATGGGCAATCCAATGAAAAACGTAAAAGTTTTTAATGCTCTCGTATGGTACGATAAATTTGCGATAAATGTGTGATAGTACACCATAGTTTTTACGTACATCACTACACAACGTATTGTACAATATATTGATTTTCTCTATTATACTCGTATAGACCTTAGGCTGGTTTCGGAGTGACGCTGGCCAAACGCGCCGCTGGCCGGCGCGTTTCAACAGCGCGCGCTTGACCGGCGGACCGCTGTGAAACGAGTTGCAATGTACAGTCAAGTGCAAAATTCCATTTAATCGATTCTTCTTGGCTTTCACATTATTCACTCAAATTATATGTATGAGTGAATATTGTAGTTTCTACATAATTCAGTACAGTTGTGTATAGTCGTCATTATGGGTACAAACATAATATGATAATAACAGGATAAGCTTTTTATTTTTTATGGAAAAGAGTGCAACAGCGACGTTGTAGAAGATTGCAAATTGGTCCTTTTAATGCCACAAGGTTACTGAGAGGCGCCTTTGTAACATCGTTCTCCGATTTACGAGCAGATAGTCACGGGTTTCATAATTATTTTCGCCTTTCGTCAAGATCTTTTGACGAATTAAGTACTATACAAATTGGAAAGTACTTTACTGCGATCTAGTGTGAATCGTATCCCCATATGACCAGCCGAAAAAAGTCTCACAAACATCTTAGCCGAACTTGGTCGATCAATATCGATGAAATCATTACTCATTACTATCTAATATCTATGTGTGTTTCCGTAGCATCCGAACTGCTTATCCAGTTTTCACAAATGGATATCAATCGATCCGTCATTATCGTCCGGGTGACATAGGCTACATTTTGTATGTATGAAATAAATATGATAAATGATACCTACATAAAAAAACGGTTGGTCTCAAAAAAATAATTTTTTTCTTCAATAACGAATGATATATCAAATTAAAGGTCTGAATAAGTTAATTTTAAAAATGTAAACATTGTTAGCTGTAAATAGCTGCAGAGTTTGCAATAATTTAAACTTTTCAGGAAGAATTTTCTCGTAGTTGGGTATTAGTTTTTGCAACGTATATCTTGTTTTAAAACTGTACTTGACTATACGCAACAGCGCGTCTGACGTCTTATATAAAGCTGCACTTACCACTCACTCACACACTCACTGACATAGTTGTTTGACCTGTGACCTGGGGTTTGAGTACCAGAAAAATCTGACATTTGAGGATTTGCAGAAACCTGATGTGGAAGGGGTACGGCCTGGAAAAACGGTAAGACTTAGAGATTTGGCCCCATAGACAAAATAAAAGGGGTTCCTAAGCAATTACCAGAATTGGTATTTTTTTTTAATTTTCGAAAAAAAAAATTTCCTCCCATACAAGTTTCATACAAACGGCCCCCCTAAGTAACTTGGCGCAGCCCGAGGCCGTAGGCCGAGGGCGGAGCCCCCCCGCGAGGCCGTAGGCCAAGCTCTCTGGCGAGGCCGAAGGCCGAGCACCTCCCTTCAAAGCCATGACCCTGAAATCCTGATGAATGAGGGTACTGCCTGCGGATACCATAGTTCCTACAGGTTTGCCGGCATAGACAATTTTTTATAGGTTGCCTAACTAGGCTAACTGCCAGCAGAGGAGTTCGGACAGCGCGCGCTTCGGCAGCGCTGTCCAACGGCGCGCGCTTCACGGACGGTGCGTTTGAACGGCGTGACTATGAAACGGGGCGGCTACTGTCTAGTGTAATTGCAAGCGCGCGCATCTGGACGGCGCTGTTCAAACGCGTGACTCTGAAGTCAGCCTTATTTGATTTATTTGAATACATACTCAGCAAAGTTCGACGCAAAGAGTACCTATATAATCACTTCGTTCGACGTATCAGTGGAAGAAACAAAAGCACTTTACTTTTTATAAAATTCGTAAAAAGCTGTTATTCGTATTGATCATTATAGTTTACACGTGAGTTTTATTGAAAAACATTCAAATGTTTCACTAAGGTGGTTTAGGTACATATGAGGTGGCATGCTTGCCATTGAAATTCAAATTGAAACACTTTTAACTTAACTTTAACACTAAATCTTTCACAGTTATTTAGGTTGCAGTAGTTGACTAATGGAGGACCTCACCCGTGTGGTTCCGGGTTAGAATAGAACCACTCCATCTCTTCATGTAGATGTCGTAAGAGGCGACTAAAGGACTAAGCACAAACATCTCGTGCTACAATTGCATTCCCTCGGAGGGTAAACGTCGGGCGGCAGCTGGTTGTAAAACTTTTTGCACAAATACATTTCCAAAGAGGGTTGACATTAGGCAGGCGGCCGGGCGTAAAACTATAGCCAAATCATTTAAACTGTTTCGGTTATTTCTTCTCCATTTTGCAAGGTGTTTGGCATCCTTGGGTGAACATTGACATGCATGTTATATTGAAACGCGCTTAGATGAAGAAGAAGAAGAGTTGATTAATGGAGGACTGCATTCGCAAGTTAATAATTTTTGGATCTTGGACTTTCCATACGAGGTATTTTAGATCTCCAACAACTACGACTCGTCCACTCTTAGTCATGTCCGTTTCAACGGCCGCAAAACGGTGTGTTTGTCATCGTTTTAAAACGTTGTGTGTATCATCGTGCTTACTTTAATCTATGGTTACCAACTACCACAAACCAAGGTTACTACAAACGAAAACATTGTGGGTGGCTCTTTCATTATAGTTAAATAAAAAATATATTATTCTTTAATTTCAAAAAACACCTTAAAATTTTTTAAATTATTCTTTAGAAAATACATTTTAAATAATTTTATCGTTTTATCGCTAATGTAAATGTTATCGTTTTGAAATCCCTCCACAGCAAGCGGACCCAAAAATCTATATTATTTGTGGCATACGTTCAAGATTCGCAATATTATGGCTGTGTGCGTGCCCTTCAAATGTAAAAAATTACAGACGATCAAGCGCGGCGAAGTGAGCCCAGTAGGTACCCGGAAACGTAACTGGCGCAGTCGGAGCGGATAGTCGCGCTGCGTGTTCTAATATCGAATTACGCGTAATAGTCGAATCGCCGGCTTATCGACTATCCTTGAACCTACGACCGGCCGCGGGAGTTCCTGACTCGACATCATCCAGACATCGATGGGTCAAGTAAGAATGCAGATTGCCACGATACTGTAATTGCACAATTTCCTCTTTTGGTTGTTTTCCTATCTATATCCTGCCAATCCCGAAAATAGTTTTGGTTATTATAGGTAGAAAGCTTTTTAGGTGCTAAGTACAAGTGTAAAGAATATATAAAATAAATAAAGTGAAATAAAATAAAAGTATTTAAAGAAGATTTTTATAAAATAGATAAATAAAAATATAGAATTTATAATAAGTAATTAATTTTCTTAATAAAGTTAAAAGGTTTCAAAAATTTTCACCCAAGTAGTTATAGGGGTGATAGACCGGACATTTTAGTTAAATATTTTAATTTTAAGTCATAATCATTGTGATTACTGAATAAATCTATATTCTCCTATATCGTAGTTTTTAAAAAGAACCTCCCTGCGTCCGGAAACGTAAACAATAAATATTATAAAAAAAATTAAAAACTTGTTTACTAATACAAAATATGCGCGCATTTTGTATGTGTAAACCATTTTTTTAATTTTAATAAAGTATAAAAATATCTACATAAACATAAATAAACAAAAAATATTATTTAAAAATAAAAAACAAACACCGCGCATTTTTTATTTTTATTACTTTATATTTTAAAATTTTTTTATTTGTTTAATTTATTATTATTAATTATTTTTTATTTAATTAAGTTTAAGTACTTTAAAGTAGTAAAAAAATATCTACATAAACAGCCTTTAAATAGATACATTTTCAGCCTTTATAAAATAACGGAGGAGCAAGAGTCCGCGAGGGGCATCGCGGGCTCTTGCTCTATAATGGGCAGCTTTTCGGGTTTTTCTTCTCTACTTCCACAGTGTTCGATATCTTTAGTTGTGACAATGGTATGACTCTCCATTGATTCAGAGTAACATATATACCTACTACTACTACAAACGAAACAATTTATCTGTACACACGTCGATGTGTGAGTTTTATACTTAGGGTCGCACCGCAGAATTATTTTAATACTTACCTACTAACGAGTTCGACATATTCACGATTATATTTTTCCATACCGGAAGATTTGCGAACACTATGACGTAAAAAATATTCTGTTTTATATTTTACAGGAAAGTCGGAAACAGCTACATAATATCACTTCACAAATATTTTTCATTATGTCCATTGTCCATTTCACCATTAGTTCACTTTACTGATTATTATTGAGTCATTCATAATGTAACGCACTAATTTCACTAATTCACTATTGTAATATAGTAATTTGCATATTCGGCGCAAAACTATACGGTAATTATATGAATAAATTCAATAAAAATAACCAAATGTTAATCACGCTTGATGATGATGACAAATTGACACGCACAGCATGTCAAGTTGTCATTGTCAACAATGGCATTTAGCACTATAACCCGCGAAAATCTAGTTGGCATCTGCGTGTATGTGAGCGAGGAGCCTATGTAACATTACCGGATTGCTAATAAGCAATCCGGTAATGTTACAATCTCGCTCTTGTGTATCTCCCGCCAATGCGAGAGAGCGAGAAGGGTATATAATCAAGATGGTTGCTGGGTATAACGTGAAATTATATCGTTGCTTTGCTTACCTGTTTTCATCATTTGGAAATGTATGAAATATACGTTCTTTAGAGTATTGGGTGGATAAACAATTATTATACGCGCACCTTCTCACCATAATGGTTACTATTGGTTGACAGTTCTCAAGACAACACACGTCGCTTATTGCGTGCGGCTAGTAATTAAACCCTGGTTTGGAGCTGTCAAAGCTCACAAAGTGCGGGGGAGAGGTGCGGGGACGCCAATTTGCGGGAGACGCTGTGAGAGACCATTCTGTTTGACTCTTATGTATTCTGTGGTTGTGATTCCACGTCAAGGCAGATCGATGGGCGATTATTACGGACACGTAAACAAGTACAAAAGTAGCAAGTCTGCTAAGTCTTCATTTAGGTTTACGAAACCAATACACCAACCCTAATTTAAAACGTGAAATTTTCAACAAAATCCAGGTTATTTATATAGGTACCTAATGAGTTTTAGATGTTCGAAATTAAAATGAATTATTTGGATGGTGCATCTGATCAGTTGTGTTATAACCATACATCAAATTATTAATAAATTACTTCCGGCTTTTCAAATTACTCTATTAATCTGAGCTGAATCCATATTTGCATGGTCTAGAACTGAGGTTTAGTGTTTGAATCAAAATGTTTATTGCTATTTTTGTGGTAATATTGTGTGTTCAGTCCGCTAAAACTATGGATATGATAATGACAAATTCTGATAAATATGTAAGTAAATTAAGAACATATATTTTACGATCTTCATTTAATCAATCTTTAGCTGTGCTAATGTTTCCTTGACCAAGGAGGATATTGGTGCCAATCTGGCTGTCTATCTATCTAAATATATATAACTCAAAGGTGACTGACTGACTGACTGACATAGTGATATATCAACGCACACCCAAACCACTGGACGGATCGGGCTGAAATTTGGCATGCAGGTAGATGTTATGACGTAAGCATCCGCCAAGAAAGGATTTTGATCAATTCTACCCCCAAGAGGATAAAATAGGGGATGAAAGTGTGTATGAAACTTTGTCAATTTTAAACCGATTGGGCTTAGACTTTGCATACATAAAGCTACTATAACGTAGACATCCCTTAAAAAAGGATTTTGATAAATTCCACCCCTAAGGGAATAAAATAGGTGATGAAAGTTTGTATAAATCTTCTTAGATTTTCGACTGATTGAACTGAAATTAAAGATTGGAGCTACTATGATGAAGACGTTCGCTTAAATAGTATTTTGATAAATTTAACCCCCATGGGGATAAAATAAGGGATGATGGAGGATGTAAATGTATTAGTTTGAAGGTATCAGTACCTAATGGAACAAAAAAATTAAAACGAACAAAATAATTTTTAGTTCTAAATGTTGACAATAGATGACAGATTAGATACTGATACTGATACACTATCACGTCTTTATCCCTAACGGGGCAGACAGAGCCTAGGGCAGCAAGGCCCAGGCCACTTTTAGCGTGATGGTGGGCATGAAGGTGGAAAAAGGAAATCATAATAGTGATGGGTTGCTAACCGCATCGCCTATTGAAATGATTCAGATTCTCGCCCATTCCCTCGATCGGCTTTTACGATTTGCGCGGGAAGAGAAGCAGCTGGTACATTCTATGTTTTATATTTTCTCCCAGACCAGCATGGAAGATTAGTTAAGAATATTATGTACAAAGAAGTTTTGTAGGCCCTAATTTTTTACACACGCTAAACAAAAGTAAAGCCGCAAAAACTATACTTCTTAACGCGAGCGAAGCCGCGGGCAAAAGCTAGTGTATTAATAAATAAAATAATTTTTTTTCGTTCCAGGGCCCTTTCAACCTAAAATCCATTGATGTTGAGAAGTGTAAAGGACCAAAGACTATGGACTTGTCTGAACTGAACTGTACTTTTAGTAGGAATGCTGATGATGATATCATTAGTAAATTTGAATTCAATATTGCTAACGCCACAAGATTTGACGAGGTCTGTAGTCAGTTTTGCAAAAGCAGAATTAAAAAATAATTGTGTTTTTATAATTCGCACGCGTCTTATCTGACGGCACACAATGTGAATATCTTTGCATCAACCGCACATGCTAATACTGTCTGTCGCATGCGACAAAATTTTATTTTTACCCCTAATGGCTGCAAAATGGTTAGAAGTGAAAAAAAAAATATAAACATATACTTTCAATACCATATTGGATGGAATTTGCGTGGCTGGGAATAATTCCACAAGTCACGCGTGAGTAACATGAAATGCTGATTGATTTCAGGATATTAGGTGTATTAATTGATATAAGTATCATCGTATAAAGGGTTTTTAAAACGAACTAGAAAAATCCGATAAGTTTCAAAATCACCACATTTTGATGTAGAAGGGGTATGGCCTGCAGAAACAGTTAGGCTTAGGGGCATAATTTTTTTCCAAGTGTGGGGAGTTGTAAAAAAATTATCATAGTCAATATTTTTTTTTTCCTAGATGGCCTTTTATTAAAATTTCCGAGTATGTGTGTGAAAGCAAAGGCTAAGCTACGTGACGAGGGCGAAGCCCAAGCCCTTCCCGACTCCCCTCCAGTATGCACAACCTATCCTAGAAATCCAAGACAGCGTCTGGAAGTTCATATTTAAATTCTTTTTTTTACAAAACATCATTGAATGTAGCAAAACAATCTATAATTTATGTTACTATATAATATATTTTTATTTTACTCTTTATTGCACACAATTAAACAAATAATAAATTTTATTAATTATAATTAAACTAAATATAACAATAATAAATTAAATCTAAAACTAATATTACAAACAACAAACAAAGAAAACAAAACAGAAGAAGGAATAATAATATTAAATATAATGCTAATCATTGAATTAATTTATAAGTCAAATATTTCTAACTTCGTTTAGACCGGAAGTATCATGACGCCCATACTTTTTTATTTTGTTACAGGTGAAAATCATGGTCTATAACCTAAGAAATGGCAAAAAAAACATAATGTGGAACTACAAATTCTCCGATCCCTGCAAACATTTCGCAGTGGGATCATTGATAGCGCTTCACTTGAAAGCTGAAAAATGTATTGTAAAATCGGTAAGACCGTTTGCCTTTAGACTGGACTCATACTGTTAAAAAAAATTTACACCCTTGGCGATTTTCTTGATAACATTTTTTAATGCTTGAAAACAAGTTTCTCTAAATTAAAGCTAGATCTATTTTTCAGCCCTGACACTCCTTATATACTAAGTTTCCGAGATCCTCATTGCTAGATTAAAGTTATACCATTGCTCGTTCTGTGACACTTAAATTCTGAACTATCGTTACACATGTAATAGTTAAAAAAATAAACGGGCAAATGCGAGTCGGACTCGTACATGAAGGGTTCCGTACCACCGTACAATGACGACCCCCTTTAATTTTCTACTTTTTTTATTTTTAGTATTTGTTGTTATAGCGGCTACAGTAATACATAATGGGTAAAAATTTCAGGTGTCTAGCTATTACGATTTAAGAGATAGAGCCCTGTGACAGACGAACAGATAGACAGACAGACGGACAGACGGACAGACAGCGGAGTCTCAGTAATAGGATCCCGTTTACACCCTTCGGGTACGGAACCCTAAAAACAAAAATCCCCACTGCGTGATACAACAGCAGTACCTATGCGGTATGCCTAGGACGCAACCGGGAATGTACCTATTACCAAATTACTCGTATAATAATAGTAAGCAGTTTTATTTCTACATCACACGGTCTTCGGAATCCTTAGGTGAACCATTGTCATACCTACATATCATCTTTGGAAATAAACCGGCGAAGTGCGAGTTAAACTCCCGTGGAGAGGGTTCCGTACAATTAATTGAATTCCTATAAATTTTCCTGTAATCTACTCGTACAAGCAATGAATTATAATTTGTATTTTTTTCAAACTTTTAGGCTCAGTACTTTCGGAGATCAGGGGAGGGAATGGTCAATATTCGTCTTCTTTCTTGAATAAAATCAAAACTATTTATTTTAAAATAACAATAAAAATATATTTGAGATCCTTATAATAAGCCCTTTCATTTGATATATAACACAGTAAGTTTTGCAAAACATTATTTTTTATATCCTAATTTTCCCTCCGAAAATGACCCTTATTTTAAAATAATATTTATTTACTTTGCAATGTATATTTGGATCATAGGATTACACCATCTTACCAAATTTCACCTGATTCGGTCCAGTAGATTCGGAGAAAATTGGCTGTGACAGACGGACGGACAGACAGACGCATGAGTGATCCTGTAAGGGTTCCGTTTTTTCATTTTTTGTACGGAACCCTAAAAAGTAGGACACTGTTGCTATCGAAAACGCTAAGCTGACGAAGAGGATGAATAATGATGAAAAATCTTATCTTTTTGCAAAACTAGATTGTAGTTTTAAACCACTTTACTGTACAACGTGTAATTGACATATGCGTAATAAAATGAACCACGGACGGACGGAACTAGATTACTATAGTATTTAATTATTGATATTTAAATAACAGTCAAAGAATTTAAAAATTTATATAAATAAACAAACAAACAAACAAATTGCCCGGGCGGCTGCACACTTTTGTACGGAAACGCGGTTTTTTTTTCTTGGCTGTTATTTTAATTTCATTATATGGTATAGTGGTCTAGTATAGCCCGTTATTCGATTAATTAATTATGCATATCTCAATTACACGTTGTATACTATATTATGTAGTTACGAGTATATATATAACGTCTAACAAAATATAGTGAAACTATTTTAAAGGTGAATTGAGACCATGATACTGAACAACTTTCCTCAAGGAACATATATCAAAATATAAAAAATATTTTTCGGCTTTCCATACAAACTAGGATCAGCTGATCGGTCAACTTATCTGGGAGGCCTAAAATTATTTTTCATATTTCGATATATGTTCCTTGGGGAAAGTTGTTCAGTACGATGGACTGAATCCATGCTTAAAATAGTTTCACTATATTTTGTTAGACCCTGTATATATATATATAACTACATATATATGTATATTTTACATTTTACAGGGAAGATATGTTTTTGAAGTAAATATGACGGAAATGGTGAAAAAGTTCTATGGAAACACTTTCTTTTATGGCGAGTACTTTATCAAAACTTTGGCTCTGGCAAAAAAAGGAAATTTGGCATGCTTGTTATTTCACCAAGTTTTCGAGAAAAAGGTTGCTAATTAATTCATACTTAAAATATCTGAAACAATGTACAAAGTAGTAAATACTATTTTTATTGTCAATTTAATTATATTATACTTTATATACTTATACATACAGTATATTCATTTTAAAGTCAATAGTTTGATTTGTACATACCATAGGTATACAATATTTATAAAGATTTGCATCCAAAGGCAATTAAACATATGTGCTTACTTCCTTTCAATTGAATAATTAGAAAACATGTATTTGGACTAAAAAAAGCTTATCCGTGCTTCGGAAGGCATGTAAAAGCCATTGGTCCCGGCTGTCATTGTATGGCAGTCGTCAAGCTATGTCAGATGCCTTTAGGCAGCTTGAAAAATCTGACAACAGTGTTGGCCACTTACATACACGAAAACATAACAGGAATATTATTAAAAAATATTGAATACTTACTTATGTTTTATTTTCCCTGATAAGCAAATAATTACGAAGATACAGCGCATTTAAATTCCGTATAACGTCACAAACTAATACGATTTTTACTAGACGGTGACGTTAATCACCCCCACAGCGAAACTTCGATGCGCTTTATCTTTGTGAATTTTTACTACTTTGATGAACTGAAAAATATAGGTACATTATCCCAACTAATCCCAACTTCCCAACTTATATAATAAATGCGAAAGTGAGTTTGTATATTTGTTTGTTTGTTTGTTACCTCTTCACGCTTTATCTACTGAACCAATTTTCTTGAAAATTCGCATACACATAGTTAGGAATACTGTGAAAGACATAGGGTACCTTTCATCCCAGAAAAAAGCAGGGACTGAATAACCCAAAAAATACGATATCTTTCAATTGGGGTATGACGTTATATCGAAAAATAGCAATTACCGCTTTATTTCGATACACTTTATTTCAGTACCATAAGATTTTGTGTACAAATAGAAAAAGGTATATTTCGGTACTGGTACTTGAACGTTAATAAATATAGGTATAAAAGAGATAGATAGAATAGAAGAACTGGCGACACGTGTCGAAAACAAGTTCTATCAGGTTCGCCGACGCACGCGCTCGTGTCTTACCTACCCTGGATCGCACCCGCACCCCTTGCTCCACGCCCCACAACGGTCGATGCTTTGTTTTTCGGTACCGATATCGGATAAAGGTTAAATAACGGAATGGCCCTATCTTTATTTTATTAATGTATACTTATTTTATACCGGTACCGAACGTTATACCGTAACCGTTTTCAGTCCCTGGAAAAAAGTAATGCGCCCGTGGGATACGCGAGCGAAGCCGCAGGCAAAAGCTAGTTTTTGTATATGCTAACTAACGGCAGGCCTCTCTCAATCCCCGTCTGGGTATCGAAAACGTAACTCACGACGCTGAAAGGTAAGCTAAGTAGGTTTAATACCTAGGTTCTTACTTAGGTTACGAAAATAAATAGAAAGCACGGAATCATCTTTCTTTTCAGATAATCAGGTGATTCAATCCTGCAAAATCCTAGCTAGACTGGAAACAACTTTTCACAAAGTATGCTTCCCAGTGGGATTTGAACCCACGACCGTCAGATCACAACGCAAACGCCTTGACCACTGGACCACGGAGGCAGTCAATTTGACTTTTCATAAATAACTGTAAAACATTAGTCGTCTACCGTTAATAATTAAACAAGCGAGCAGGGCACTATATAAAAAAAATTGTTTACACATACAAAATGCACCGCGCATTTTGAATGTGTAAACATTTTTATTTTATAAAGTTTAAAATATCTTCATAAAGATAAATAAACAATAAATATTAATTAAAAATAAAAAAAATGTGTAAACAATTTTTTTTTAATATAAGTACTAAAATTTAGTATAAAAATATCTTAATAAACATCCTTTATATAGAAAAAAGTTTAGCCTTTTATAAAATAACGGAGGTCTGCCCCTTGCGGGCTTTTGCTCTATCATAGACAGCTTTTCGGCTTTTGCTTCTCCACATCTCACAGTCTTCGATATCCTTAGCTGTGAAAACTTTGTCAAACAATAATGACGGTTCATTGCCACGTCAAGGCTAATCCATGGGCGATAATGATATGGACACAAAACTTTATTTGTGTTTACGAAACAAATACACCAACCCTAAAAAAGTCAAATTTTCGACAAAATCCAGGTTCTTTATACAACGTGGAAGGGACATACCCGTAATAAATCGAACCACGGGCTTTACCAGATCACTAAGTATAATAAAATTAAAATAACAGACAGAAAACCAAAAAAAAAATCGATGTTCCCATACAAATCGCCGGGCCGAAGCACACTTTTCTAAGGAAATGCCGGACTTTGTAAATTAATTATTTTAATTTCTTTATACCTACTAATAATTATCTAGTATAGACCATGGTTGGATTTATTACGGGTATGTCCCTTCCACGTTGTATACCTAACGAGTTTTTGATGTCCAAAATTAAAATAAATTGTTTGGACGGTGCATCATTGTCTTATTACAATACATCAAAAATAAATTACATCCGGATTATCAAATGACTATTAATCTGAGCTGAATTAATCCATATTTGCATGTACTGAGGTCTAGTGTAAGGTTGAATCAAAATGTTAATTGCTATTGTTGTGGTAATATTGTATGTTCAGTCCGTTAAAACTATGGATACAGTGATGAAAAATTCTGATAAATATGTAAGTAAATTAAGAACATAATATTTATTTTACTATCTTCATTTTATCAATCTTTAACGGTGCTGAAGTTTTCTTGACCAAGGATAATATTCATGCCAATGGTTTTACAACCAATGTCAAGTGATAAAACTTGCTGTATAAGTATAAAATAGTTATTTATGCAACTGTGATATAATAAAGGGTATTAAAACACGAATGTGGGTTTATCACATGAGTGTTTTAATACCTAATTATGAACAGTTGCATACAATACTTTATCTACACCCATGATATGAATCCTCTATAAAAGGTATAACCTTCTGCTTTACGTTTTAGCAAAGCAATTAATTTTGAGTATTTGGAGATATCCACGTTGTGATTAATACTCAGCGTACTTTTAAACATTGAATAGAAGGTCCATAGGAATAAGGATTTGAATTTTTTGGATAATTCTTGAAAATATACTATTATCACATCTTCAGAAAATTATCTTTTCTCTTCTTACTTTTGTATTGTCCAATTGATGAAATCTTGGTACGCCTTTTCATATTGTTTTCTCGACTTTTCTGGTAATAATTGGTTAGAAATGTCATTTGCTGCATTAGAATTATCTGGTGGTGTAGGTATTATCAAAGCTTGTATCACTCATTTTTGTAAACAACAAAGTAATAATGTTTTGAAATTCTATTTACGAACAAAATGGCAGGATGCGGCGTAAATTCAAATAACATGTTTTTTTTTTAATTTCGAATCTGTGGTAGTGAAACGCGCGCGCCATTTTTCAAACGCGGAGTCACTAATCAAACTCGATCCCTCTATCTTTATGAATTAAAAAAAAAGATTTGCGTTGCATAATGAAATTTAGTACAACATTATATCACGAGTTTGGATGATATTATGGTTACTATGACACTGGTTGTTATAATGTTGGCAATAAGCTAACTGTTTTAGAAATTTTTATAGAGGATTTATAGCATGAGTGTAGATAAAATAAAATAAAACTTCTTTGTTCCAGGGCCCTTACAACCTGAAATCTATTGATGTTGAGAAGTGTCAAGGACCAAAGACTATGGACTTGTCTGAACTGAACTGTACGTTTAGTAGGAATGCTGATGATGATATCATTGGCAAATTTAAAATTTATTTTGCTAACGCCACAAAATTAGATGAGGTCTGTATTCGGGTTTGCAAAAGCAGAGTTGTAAAAAAAATGTTTGAAAATTTGTAACACGCACGCGTTTTATCTGACGGCACACATGTTAGTGCGAATATCTTAGCATCAACCGCATATGCCAGTACTGTTTGTCTCGTGCGACAAAATCTTTTTTTTACCCCTAATGGCTGCAAAATGGAAAAGTGAAATTTAATAAAATTGATTAAGCGATATTATATAAAATAAACGGGCAAGTGCGAGTCGGACTCGTACATGAAGGGTTCCGTACCTCCGTACAATGTTTTAAAACGCTAAAAAACACGTTTTTTGTTTGACGACCCCCTTTAATTTTTAACTTTTTTTTAATTTTTAGTATTTGTTGTTATAGCGGCCATAGTAATACATAATTTGTAAAAAAATCAAGTATCTAATCAATGCGATTATAAAGATCTAGTTAAAAACGCTGAAAAATCACGTTTTTTGTATGGCAACCCTCTTTAATTTTTAACTTTTTTTTATTTTCTGTATTTGTTTATATAGCGGCCACAGTAATACATAATCTGTGAAAATTTAAAGTGTCTAGCTATTACGGTTCAAGAGATAGAGCCATGTGACAGACGGACAGACAGACAGACGGACCGACGGACAGACGGACAGACGGACCGACGGACAGACGGACAGACAGCGGAATCTCAGTAATAGGGTCCCGTTTGCACCCTTTGGGTACGGAATCCTAAAAATCGAAAAAACACTTTTTGATTACGGGAGTTTACGGTGAGTCCCGTATTGTTATTATGAGAAAAACCAGAGAGCTGACTAATTAATGAAAAGATTCTAAAAAAAGACAAAAATATATATATACTTTCAATATCATATTGATTGGAAGTTGCGGGGTTGGGATTAATTTCATAAGTCGCGCGTGAGTTACACGAAATGCCGATTGATTCCAGGATAATAGGATATAATATTGACTGATTAGTATCACCGTAAGAGGGTTTTTAAAACGTACTAGAAAAATCCGATAAGTTTTAAAATCACTACATCTTGATGTAAAAGGGGTACGGCCTGCATAAACAGTTAGGCTTAGGGCATGATTTTTTTTTAAATGCAGGGAGTTGTAAGAAATTTATCAATAGTCATCAATTATTTTCTCAAGATGGCCTTCTAGTAAAATTTCCAAATGTGTGAAAGCGAAGGCTGAGCTACGTGACGAGGGCGAAGCCCGAGCTCTTTTCAACTTCCCTCAGTATGCAGGACCTATCCTAGAAATTCAAGATAGCATCTGGAGATTCATATTTAAATTCTTTTTTTAGAAAACATCATTGAATTAAGTAATAAGTCACGTGTTCTTAACTTCGTTTAGACCGGGTGTACCATGACGGTCGTACTTTTTTTATTACAGGTGAAAATCATGGTCTATAACCTAAGAAATGGCAAAAAAAACATAATGTGGAACTACAAATTCTCCGATCCCTGCAAACATTTCGCAGTGGGATCATTGATAGTGCTTCACTTGAAAGCTGAAAAATGTGTTGTAAAATCGGTAAAACCATTCGCTTTGAGACTGGACTCACACTGTTTTAAATACAAATGAAAATTTTATACACAAGCAACTGGACGAACGATATTCGCTCGATGAAAATCGCTAAAAAAAGAGGTTCTCTAAAAGTTAAATCTAGCTAAGTAGATTGATTTACTTTTATTGCGGAATAAAAATCGACTTCTCGAGACTCTAACCATAAACACTTGTGTTTACAGACTCTCACCATCCCTAAACTACCTATGATATCTAAAGTGACGAAATTACCTTTAAATTTAAACGATATTTTGTATAAACTTTTTTAATGCTTGAAAACAGAGAAAAAACAGGTTCTCTAAGTTGAAACCTGGCTAGATCGATTTTTCTGCCTTCTACTGAGGTTTATTAAAGTAATTTGAGCTGTTTCCGAGATCCTCATTGCTCGTTTAAAGTAATATAGCATGCTCATTTTGTGACACCTAAATTGTGATCTATCTTTACAAAACTTACTAAAATATTTATCTGAATTTAAAACAATGTAAAGCCCACCATATTTGTCTAATATGTATGATTTCCTATTTCCTGTATTTAATTTTAACTACGAATGCATCAAAATCTAAAATTTGTTTGACTACAGAATAACTCAAAAATAATTAAGGATACATTATAAAATTCCCAGCCAAATAATACTAATGGCACAAACAATTCTTTTACACATCGCACGGTCTTCAGCATCGTTGGGTGAGCAATTGACATACATAGGTATCAACTTTGGAGAAAAAAAACTGGGAAACATACCCCGAGCTCTGAAGCAGCACAGCTAAGGATGCAATTGGAAACGCAAGATGAAGAACGATGAAAAATCTTACCTATTTTCAAAATGCAAAATTACATTATAGTTTACTATACTATACAACGTGTAATTGACATATGCGTAATAAATCGAACCACGGACACTAGATCACTATAGTAATATGATATTAGAGGTAAAATGACAGTAAAAAGAAATTCGACATTCCCATACAAATGATCCAAAAAATGAATGCACATTTTTGTACGAAAATGCGGGTTCTTTTTTTTTGTTTTTGACTGCTATTTTTATTTTATTATACTATAGTGATCTAGTATAGCTACGCTAGTAATCACGCTGCATACTTAATGTAGTTATACCTACTTTATTTTTATTTTACAGGGAACATATGTTTTTGAAGTAAATATGACGGAAATAGTAAAAAAGTTCTTTGGAAACACCTTCTTTTATGGCGATTACTTTTTCAAAACTTTGGGTCTGGCTAAAAAAGGAAATTTTGCATGCTTTTTGTTTCACCAAGTTTTCGAGAAAAAAGTTGCTCATTAATTTTTAGTAAACAATGTACAAAGTTCTACTTTTATTGACATTTTAATAATATTACCTTTATATATATTTAGACTTATATATATTTTTACCAATTCCTAAGTATAATAGTAGTTTATGACACTGTCACATAACGAGGGGTATTATTAAGTTGGGGGCGAAAACACATTGTATATATGTATATATGTTTGTACCGCGATAAGTTCGCGGCAAACTACTAGTATAACAGTGTGCACAATAGTGTGTGTGTGTTTTTATTAATAGTATCACACGAGTGTGTTATATCGAGCTATGTGCATTGTGCAGTGTCATACACTACTTTATCTAATCTCATAAACTGGAATTGAAGCTATTACACTAAAGATCAAAGTTCAAATACAAAGAAATAGCCTTTTACTTATAATTAATTATAAGAACACAGTTATTATTACACACAGTATATCGGACATCATTAAAATCTATTCCGACCAAACTCTCGGACAGAGAAAACATATGCAATATCTTAAAGAGGAACTTGAAAAGCGTACTATAAACGGAGAACATAATTTAATCATCAAATATATAAAGGGTATAAAAAAAAATTGTCCAAAAAACAGAAGACCAATACAAATCAATGCCCTCGGCAGCAAAAAACTAATTGCCAAAACAGGCAAAGTGACACATAAGGTCGTCAATAAATACGAAGACCTATCAAGTACCAAAAAGTCACTGAAATGTTTTAATGTAAATGCCTGCAGTCTCCTTAAGCCGGGTAGATTTGATGAGCTAAAGTGTATCCTTGCTTCTCTTGAGCAGACAACGCACATCATTGTGGTAACAGAGATATGGATAAAAAATGATGATGACGTCCAGCGACTCCACTTGCCGTGCTACACACATTACAACAACTTTAGGCATAATCGAAATGGAGGAGGAGTTTCAATCTTTGTACACAACAGCCTTAAACATAACCTTATTGAAGATTATTGCGAAGCAAATGCTATGCATTTTCTCTGGGTTCATCTGGAGAAACAGTCATTGGACATTGGTGCCGTATACAACCCAGACAAGAAAAATGTAAACAACTTTCTTGAAGCATACTCCCATCAACTACAAAAAAGGAGGAGAGTCATAGTATTTGGTGACTTTAATTTTGATTTACTTACATCAGGAAAAGAGGTTCGTCTATACAAGAACACGCTAAAAGAAAACGGCTTCAGAGTTTTAAACAAAATAAATCAGAAATATTGTACCCGCGAAATAGACACTTCTAAAACTCTAATAGACCATGTGTGCACCAACTTGAAAAATAATAACTTTGACCTCACTATTATCGACTCAGCAATGGCTGACCACAAGCAAATATACTTGGAGATGGACAAATATCAACCAACACATGTTACAAGGAAAATTCGTACCATAATTTAGAACAAGACATATTAGCCAGTATATCCATAAGTAAAACTTCTAAGTGGAAGTCCTTAAACCCGCCCCGACAGGATTGGATAAACAAAGAAATTATACAACATATAAATGAACGGAAAATTTTATGGCAAAAATATAAGAGAAATAAACAAGATCGGAACTTAGAACAGGAATATAAAAAATTAAGGCAAAAGGCCAAAGACACTATACAGGTAATCAAAAAAACCTATTACTACAAATATTTCAAAGATCACATGACCAAGCCTAAGAAAATGTGGAAAGCTATTAACGACTTAGCTAACAACAAAATAAAAGAAACTGCTGGACCGAATAAGCTAATTACAAATTCTAGGACAATAAGTGACGAGAAAGAAATTTGTGAGTGTTTTAACAACTACTTCTCAACTATTGGCTCAACCCTAGCAAGCAAAATCACAAAAAAACATTGAAGAGCCCAAAATCCAGCACAAATTCCTAACATGCCTACAACTACGGAGCTAACAGCTTTTACACCTGTAACCATGGATGAAATTAATAAAATAATTGATGACTTATACTACTACTTACTTGATCCTAAGACTAGCACTGGTGTTGATGGCATCAGTACTAAAATGGTAAAATGTGTCAAAAACTTAATCGTTCCTCAACTCACTAAGTGAATAAATTACCATCTTGAGCAGGATATTTTCCATGATAGTCTAAAAATTGCGAAAGTGACGCCAATCTATAAATCTAGTAGTAAGTCCGATCCCAGCAACTATCGTCCAATTTCTGTTTTGCCAGTTATATCAAAAATTTTTGAAAAAGTCATGTATATGCGGATAGAAAAATATCTAAAATCAAAAAACTTCCTTTACAAAAATCAATATGGTTTTAGAGCGAAATCAAACACACTTTCAGCAACAGTAGACATAATAACTAAAATCAAAAACAAAATTGATGAAGGACAAGTAGTTCTTGGTGTTTTCATTGATTTAAAAAAAGCTTTTGACACTATCTGTCACAAAATACTACTTGAAAAGTTGTCAGAGTGTGGAATCCTTGGTAAAGCTCATGATATTTTAAAATCGTATCTAAAAAACCGCAGACAAATAGTAAAACTAGGCGAAAATCAGAGTGATTCCAGCCTCATTACCTTTGGTATCCCCCAAGGATCAATTTTGGGACCATTGCTATTCTTAATATATATTAATGATATTCAACATCTTGGTCTTAAAGCCGAAATATCGTTATATGCCGATGACACTAGCCTATTTTACTCTGATCGCTCAATCCCAGCTATCATTCACAATACTCAAGATGATTTGATAATACTTAATAACTGGTTACTCTCCAACCTACTCACAATAAACGTTGACAAGACTAATTACGTTATATTTGCAGCAAAAAATAAAAGAATCCCTGACAATATCCAAATTAAGTTAAATAATCAGATACTCAAAAGAAAATCAAATTATAAATATCTTGGTCTTATTTTAAATAATTATTTGAATTGGAAACCATACATAAATAAAGTTAAAGCTAAACTTACGTCTCTGACGGGCACCTTGCGTGGTATATCTAAATGTCTTCCTCGAAAAGTTAAGTATATTATTTACAACTCCTTGGTTAAGCCACACATTGACTATCTAATTGAAATCTGGGGTACAGCAGCGAAAACTAATTTGAAAACAATACAAACAGCTCAAAATAAACTAATAAAAACTTTATTTCACTACGATTTTCGTACATCTACTCAAAAAATATATAAAGATACAAAAATAATGACAATTAAAGAAACGTATATATATTACACATCCATATTAATTCATTAAATCTTAAATAAACAAATTCACGCATCAATTTCTTTTCGAAAAAAACATGAAGTGCAGAAAATGAAATTAAGAAATGCTAACCATCTGATATCACGTCATCCAAGAACAAAAAAATATGGTACCAAAAATATCCAGTTTGAAGGTGTGAAAATGTATAATAAACTACCAACAGAAATAAAGGATGCACAAACAATGGCCAGCTTTAAAAGAAAACTTAAAATGTTTATTTTAAATTTGAGATAAGAAAACAATAATAATAATAAAATACTTTCTATTAATAAATGGGTAACATAAATATTTAATTATATTTCATTCCTATAAAATAACAACTAAATTATGATATTACAATAAAAAATAAAAAAATATATAATTAATTAAATTAATAAATAAAATTAACTACTTAACACAAAAACAACAACATTAATATTTAATTTATTATGAAATCTTATTAATATTAATATTCACACATTAATCACATATTACATAAATATTGTCGATTATTTTTCTATGAATTGTTTTAAACCTACTTATTATCCTTGGCCAAAACTATTGATTTTGTTATCAAAACTAACTTGCATAAAACATCTAGAACAATGTACGCTCCGAGCGCTTTACATCCATGTTTACCTGGTGACGCAGCTAGTCGCTGTCCTGTCGTACGATGAGAAATATCGAAATATCCGAAAAATAAATTATAATATTTATTATGTTTGTACGTTTTCCGTTCAAATTATGTTAATGCCATGTATGTTATTGCTCTCAGGAGAACATTTGTATAACCAAAATTTTGTGTGTGTTAAGTGCGTAGTGTATTGTAACAATGCTAATTAATGTCGTGTATGCTCACAGAGGATCATTTTTGTAATCAAATTTTTGTAAGTACATTATTGTATAAGGATTATTCTCAGTAAGTGAAATGTAATATTTCTTTATGAGAATGAATAAAGTTCTTAAACCACATTATTAATATTTTTTGTACAGCTTGCATATGAATCCTTTTGAGTCATAATACAGGAATCAAAACTTGTTTGTAACGCCATTAAATGGTGAGCCGCGTAATAATACCATTTCATTAAAAAAAGCAAATTGATCCCCAAGGAAGATCATCGTCAATTACCAGGTATTCGGAACGCATAAACAGTGTCACCATTTTTATGAGACTCAAATTGATATGTATCCAGGGCCGTAACAAAAATTTACCTATATCGTAATGGTTGAAAAATTACTTGGTAACATTATTTTGTTTAAAAAGAAGTGTTATAAAGTTATTATATTTTTAAATTTTTATATTGGTTTCATAAAGTATGTCAATATAAAATCTTTCTAAAGTTTATAACATGAATTTTAAACTAGAATAAATAAAATTTATTTTTAAGTGAATTGTTTGATTTGTTCTACCATAGGTCTTCAAAAATTTGTAAAGATTTACACCAAAAGGCAATAAAAAATATTTGCTTGCCTAATTCGACTTATTAAAAAATTTCTCATCAAAGATTTTTTTTTTCTAGCCTGTTGGTTTTCCTCTTCCACTCGTCTCTATTCTTTGCTATCTCTTGCCAATTATTGGCATAACTATCGAGGTCATCCCGCCCTCTCTTCCTTGGTCTGCCTCTACTCCGAGGCCATCCGGCAGCCAGAACGTATCATATATCAATATAACTTCGCTCATTTTCCCGGGCACATTCGACAGACGTGCCCAGCCCAATTCTACTTCAGACTGGCAATTTTCACTCCTACATCTGCAATTTGAGTTTGAGAACGCACGCAAATCTCTGTCATAACCAAAAAGTGCAGTACTTTTTGGTTATGAAATAAAAAAAAAACACATTTTATTTCTAAACGACCAAATACTCCTTTCGAGTAATTTGTAAGTACATATTTTGTAATATAAATTACAACCTGTTTATCATCACTTTGGTATACTTACAGACATGTTGAAAATATTTGTTTTTGTCTAAGAAACTCGAGTTCAATACAGGTATGCCTGCATTTCATCATGTCTTGTCCTTCAATACCTTACTTTATTGTTCAGTATTCAGTACTTTATTACTAAGCAAGTTGGCTCACCCACATCAAAATTGTTTTCTAGCGGTAAGTTTGTAAGGAGTACAAAGTGAACTTCACCTTATCCCTGTGGTATGAAAGAGTACGCATTACTTGCGCTCTCGCAGGTTAACCAACCCCGAATTAAACAAAAGACAAAGTCCGCACTTGGATTGGATAGGTGACCATGACCACAAGTGGAAAAAAAAATTCTTCAACTCCGCCGTGCTTTTGAAGGTGCGTTTAGCCGTTGGTCTCAGCTGTCATCTTTTTTGTGGCAGTCGGCAATAGGCAACTTAAAAAATTTGACACCAGTGTTGGTCACACTCACGAAATATATACTTACAAATTACGAAAACATGTCAAAAGTATAGTACTGTTTGCTTTTTGTATAATGTTTTATAAAATTTGTTTTATTTGTAGATGGCCAAACGGCGTTATAATTTTAAATATTATGTTAAATAAATAACCACAAAATTATATTTTTTATTGAGTACCGCTTTGTTTTAAAAATGTCAAAAAGATACCATGACTTTGTCTTATACATTCACCTGAAACCTGTCGCCTTGTCGTTCAATGCTGGTTTATTCAGTATTTAGTACTTTATTATTCAACAAGTTGGAACACCAACATCGAAATTGTTTCCAAACAATAAGTTAGTAAGTAGTACTTAGAAAGTTTTGTAACAGAACCGCTTCCTTGTCCGGTAAAGATCCACTAAAGACTAAACTTGTCTCAATACTTAAACACTAAAACATAGTTTTGGAGAATATAAAGGTACATCTTTTAAATAATTTAGAAAGGTGAGCCTGATTGTGTCATTAACAGGCATTATTATCAGCTACACATACTACACATAGCGTGACGAACCGATGGGGGCCGCAGAAAGGTTCTCGAATGGCGACCACGTACTAGCAAGCGAAGTGTTGACAACCAACCACAAGGTGGTCAGACGACCTGACCAAGGTCGCTAAAAAGCGCTGGACGCAGGCCGCTCTATATTGGTAATTTTGGAAATGCTTGGGAGCGGCTTATGTCCAGCAGTGGACGTTGTGCGGCTGAAATGATGATGATGATGATCATCAGCCATCAGGTACCCATTATAGGTATACGAGGTCTAAAAAACTCGCGGTGTAAAATCGGAGAAGAAAAACGGCAAAATTTGTTGCTATAATAGTTGTTAGAACATCTTCCAACAACAAATTAGCAACAAATTTACTTCTATTAGTTTGATTGATCGTTCCAAATTTAGTTACTTTCTCGCTATTTTAACATAAAGCTAGGACTGTCGCCGATTTCTCGTAATCAGTTCGAGCAACAAAATTGATATTCTAGCAACTAATTAGCAACAAATTTTGCCATTTCTTTTTAATGCTAATTTTACATCGCTAGGTATAGTTTTTAGAGGTCGAGGTCATGCCTCCTTTTGTCTGCGCTTTCCTGTTCTGTCATTAGCCATCGTAATCCAGCAACTTTTCAACAATTCTTCCAAGCAACTTGCTTGATGTCATTGACCCATCTAGTTGCCAGATGTCCTACATTACGTTTTCCATTTCTGGGTTACAACTCGGTGACGGCCTTATTTCCCTATCGCTTCAAGCCAGATGGCCCGCCCATTTCTATAATTTAAATAAATATTTAAATAGGTGCCATGACCTTTGAAATCTTGATATTGTATACTTGTACTTTTAATGCAGATCAACGCTATCAGTTCAAAACAGACAATGCAACTGTAATTGTAATTTTTCCTACGAAACTCGAACCAAAGCCAAGTGTTCAAGCCAATAGTAAATTCTTGTTATTACTATAGCACGCTACATCACATCAGGTAATTTTTATTCAGTGATGTAAAAAGTAAATTAAACTATAATAAATTATAGAGTTCGTCTTTATAGAATATCCTACAAAGCTTCCTTCCTACACATACTGTGTAGGACACATTCTTATACAATAAGTACTTTATAAAACTAGGTCAATGTAAAATTACTCATTAGTCTGAAATTAGGCTAGATCGTAATAATATTAGTGTATTTTATTGAATTTAAATACGCTAAAATATGGGAAAAAAAACCATTCTGTGTACTTATAGTTTTATGCAGGGCTCCCTTAACAAGCTGGTGTTGAGTATAGATATTATTCCCCTCACTATTGTTGTGTCACAGCACTACCTGTAATGTATTTTCTATAAATTATTATAATCTTCGTTTTCCTCTAGTTGTGTATGACATGCGTATTTATATGTATGTTTGTATGTATGTTGTATTTATATGTGCGTAATTTTATATACGTATATATTTTGTTTATATATTCAATATTCATTTATTATTATATTAATATTCAAGGTTTTCCATCTTCTCTTTATTTTTACTGTTTGATATCACCATATAATTAGGTTATTACTAGTTTTACAATCGCACCACCTATTTATTATTTTTCAGCCAATCCTGTCACCCAAAGGTAGCCTGTAAGAGATTGCCTTGGCAATAAGGCCGCCTATTGTACACCGTTGATTTCTTTTTTGTATATAATTTTTTTCAAGTGTTTTGGTGCAATAAAGTGTATTATTATTATTATTTATTACCTGTAACCATGGTAACATATCAATAATAAAGAAAAGAGTGTGTGTGTGAGCCGTTTTCTTATCTCTCATAATAAAATTGCTTTCTATAACGTAGGCCCTCGACCTTCGCCATAGTATTCTCAATAACTGGGACAAGTAGAACCTAAAACCTAATCAATGATACTCGAACCAAAACTAAAAGTGCTCGTTCAAATTCTAATTGCTAGCTATAAACTAACGCCACATCTATAACCAAATGAGATCCGGCCGACACTGAATCATGGGTACCTAATTCGCTACTATCGACTCTGGTCTGTTGTAAAATAGGTTACTCACCCGCGCATCTAGTTTAAAAAAAGTCTGCATAAGCTTCAGAATATTAACTTAGTATAGTAACTAAAGTTCTTTAATTTAGGATATGCAGCTCTAAACAGCTCCATACGGTTATTAGGTATTTAAGATATTTTTTATATATATATTTATTATTAGATTAATTAAGACTTTGTTAGTTTTGAAAAAATATTTAATAACAAGTCTAAGCAATAGAGGTCTATTAAATGAAATGTATGTTTTATGAGACTATTTTAAAATAATACAAAAATAAATTAAATTAAAATAAAGTTTAAACACAGATTGCTAGCTCAATCAGTATTTAAACCCGAAAGTACCTATCTACTCGTAGTTAGAAAGTTTTGAACTTGTGTTATGGATTACTAACTCAACGATACAATTTTTATAATGAATACATAAATATATAATTACCAAAGACCCAGGACAATTGAAAAAGGCCATTTTACAATGTGCCCTGGTCTTCGTATAAACATTCATACAGCTTAGATTCAAAAAAACTTCGCTCACTTTGATCTACAAACAATTTATGATTAAACGAAGTTCTATCAAAATTATATGAGATGATTTTCCTAAGATATATTATATACATGTAGTATCGTATATTATGCGTTAGCCGAACCACAACTTAAGATAAAAAAAAAATATTATTATTTTGTTTGTGACGGTAGTCTGATATTTGACCGGTCAGCCTCGCCCCGTCCAGCCCCATTGAGTTGAGATGCTTACTAGTTGCACACACATATTTTACGATAATCTTTGGGACTGCAGTTTAGCAGTATAGGGTTGCTATATATCTCAGGGAAATCATCTCATATAATTTTGATAGAACTTCACTTCATGTAAGTTTGTTTAATTATAAATTATAATTCGATGATTTCCTTTTCGATATATATATATATATATATATATATATATATGTAGACTTTTGAAGCCAATCGAACAAGGATATCGTAAAATATTGTGATAGTGCATATACATAGAACGTAACTTATATTTATAAATTAGTTACGGATTTCTGTATGTTCAGTGAAAACGGGGTTAAGTCAAAAAACGAGTTTAAAGTTTCAAAAAATTCCCACTTATTTTCTATGGAAGTTTTGAAATACCCATTTCAATAAACTACTGAAAAAAATATTCCGTGTGTCTTCTTTTTTAATATAAAAAATTGAAAAACATTGAGTTATTTCGTTTGACACAAAAAAACAACATTTTATTTGTGCCAATTAATATAAGTCACATTATAACATTTTACACATTCTGCTTTGCGTTAGTGCTAAATGATATACATTTACTGTTTTCATGGATTAATGAGATCTCTAATAATACAGCGAAAAGTCACAAAATTAAACATGTTAATTTCAATGACAGCATTTGAAATATGCTGGGTTTTATTTTGATAATGTCGAAAAAAAAGAGTTATATATCACTATACACAAATCTGAGTACCCGTCCTTTTTAAGTGTTATGATTCTGTTTATATCAATTTACACTAACAAAATTAAAAATATAGTTTAGTTCAGCTAGTTTTAAATGCAATTGTATTGAAAAACACAAAAAATGTTGTGGGAACTTGAAAAAACCCATACTTACAACACTTTATACGAATCCTAACTTTAGCATTTTAAGCCCTACGGCTATAAAAATAAGACAGAAAAATAGCTTTCTTTTTCTGATTAAGAATATGTAAGAATATTAAAACCGATATTACTCGAGTTAACAGACTTGATTACATATAAATTTTAATTCTGTCGACATTTTAACAAAGAATGGCGCAGAATTATATACAAAAAACTTTTTCTATTTGACTAGGTTTTTTAGTAAAATTGTTCAAATTTGATTTGTTATGAAACAAAACTATACAGATTTGAGTTACGGAAGTCAGATCTGTATAGTTTTGTTTTATGACAAATCAAATTTGAACAATTTTACTAAATAACCAATTTTACTAAACAAAATGTTGCAAAGTGTTATCTTTCTAAATATTTTATTTTTATTTTTATTGTATTTATAACAATGTACCACTTAAAACCTTTCGGAGCGCATTCGGCAGACATACGCCCTGGACCATTTTAACTTCGCAGTTTTCGCGTCGACATCGGCAATTTGTGTTAAGCGCAGTTCAGTTTTAATAAGTCGCAAACCTAAGATGCTGCGCTCCATCCATAGCTCTAAATTTCACATAAAACTTAAATCACAGTTTCCCTAATTCTACTCTGTAAACTAGTGCCACATCATCCATAACCAAATTAGGTCCGGCCGACAGTGAATCATTGGTACGTTTCAAATTAATTCGCTTCCACCTGACTCGGATCCGTATTGCAATCGGGCGGTTTTGTGCTGGCCTCAGGGTCTGGACCGATACTAACTTATTTGAAATAAATAAATAAAAAATAATTCCTAAAGTAACTTGCTTCTCATTATATTTGTTTGTAATAACTTTATTGTACCAAAACACACAAATGAAATACAAAAATCGCAAGAGCAAATATACAATGGCGGACTTATCGTATATAGGAATCTCTTCCAGTCAACTTGCGATTTTTTAAGATATTTTTATATCTACAGGTTTGAACTTCGTTGCTGGAAATTGGCCTTTGGCTGGATTTTTTTACAACTGCTGTTATCTTTATCTCGCAATTATTCTGATGTGTCCGTAGATAGATAATTTCATCAAATGTAAAAAAAGATATGCTCACTAATCTCATTTATACTAATGATTTTTGACAAAATAATGCTTAGCTTGTGTCGTAGTTACTTTGAGCTAAGACTTGAGGAAACACTGTTATTTAACGGGAAAGTGCGAGAAGGCGAAATTGGAACATGAGGGCAGAAACTTGCCTAACTTGCTACATTTTTTGAACGAAACATCACAGGGTTACGATAGATAGTCATAATAGAATACACACAAGGGCAAACCACGGACATAAGCTACTAAAGTACTAGAAGTCGAACCGGTTCAAGCCCGAGATCAGGTTAACGATCACTCAGGCTTAATTATTTAGCTATTGGCCTTAATTAAGACCCGGAATGTAGGTGTCAAGTGGGGGCTATAATCTATTCACGGTTTGAAATATTTGCTGGGTTGTGGTCGGTTAGGTAATTCACACCGGCTGTCATTTTTGTGATTATTGGGTTGTATATAAACAATAGGTAAGATAAATCTGCGCATCTGGATCGAGGGTTCCTTTTTTAATTCTTGTGAAACGAAATAAGACTCATAAGGAAATTAGTTAAAACTACGCTAGTAATATATAAAAGTCAATGGTTGAAACTTATAGCAAAGGGCCATGGATTTCATAAACGTGAATTTAAAATGTTATTATGATTTAATAACTTGAGCCCTCCATCCGCACGCGTGCATAAAGAAATCTCAGAAAGTACTATCTCTGGATTAATACTTTTTATTTAAGAATTTAGTTAATTTGTGGGCTTCTCCCACTTGTATATACATAAAGTTTTATTTATCTGTATTCATACTTTTTTATTTATACTTCTTTATTGAAAGCGATGGTCTTTACCAGTCGACCACAGACTTTGCGTTGCGCGCGCATGTTGCCTCGCGGCGTCATGTTGCGTCACGTCGGGGTCACCAGAATATGGGGGGCAAGGGTAGCCCCGAAGTATGGGAGCTCATGGGCAGAGCGTCCCAGATAGGAAGTGTGTATAGGGAAGTAGGAGAAACAAACAAATGGAAGATGTAAATAGTTTTTTATGTACACACAAGAGTAAAAAGAAATAAGCAAAACAGAAGGAGCACGAGCGATAAAATCAGTGGAAAATAAGGTAGAAAAATGTAGAAGTAGAATAGTCAAGACAAAAGAACTGAACACAAAGTAAATATTAAATTAATTTAAATTTTTAACAGTGAAAAATGCTGTTACCACAAATGACAAGACATGAGAGCTCTGAAGGATGGTCATTGACAGTCGACCAAAACTCAGTACTAAAAGTATGCGCGCGCAACATGACGCCGCGAGGCAACATGCGCGCGCAACGCAAAGTCTGTGGTCGACTGGTAAAGACCATCGCTTTCAATAAAGAAGTATAAATAAAAAAGTATGAATACATATAAATAAAACTTTATTTAAGAAATGTCAAGAGTTACGTGAAAAGGAATACTTTTCAAAGAGCAAAGAACGCGCTCGCCTTCTGTAATTTTCCGTGCGGCAAATCATCAATAGGAATACAGTAAAATGTAATAGTTTTTGCAATTAACTATCACTCAAATTCATAACATAAATCTTTTAATTAAATAAAATTTTATATAGGTATATATATATATATTATTCTTGTAGGGTTCCCACATATATGGGCGGGCCGGCATTGTCGGTTCGGCAATATTTGTCGATCAACAAAGCCGACCCTAAGCAATTATATTGGCTTCTTCCCCAAAAATTCATCTACATGATTCAATTTTACCATTTTTACAGCTTTGCCGATTAATGCCGGCCCGCTTATGTATGTAGCAACCTTTAAACCTCACAAGATACCTTTGTGTTTACCAATATAAGCGGTTAAACAGAAAAAAATATGTCATAAATTAGACAAGGTGTATTTATAATATTATATTTTCAATTTGATCTCATATCCTTTGCCTAGTTTCTAGCTTTTGCCACGTATCATTAAATTATTTACGGACTAGGTAGTGTAAATCTAAAATGGCAACCAGTGAGGAAAGTTCGAGTGATGCAACGAGCACCACTTTATGAATGTGTTTCTCTGGTAACGAAAGTCACTAAACTAGTTAGTTAATTTAATGTAGAATTTATTAGTCTCTCCTTAACTAAAATGCGCGTGTAGCGTTGGCATGTGAGAAAATAATATAAACTTGTAGCGATGGCATGTGAGAAAATAATATAAACTAGTGGCTTTGTGAAAACAGTAGACCTCGCAAGCTGCAGGTTGTAGTATCAAGTTTCAAGCTCTTGTAACCATGCAATCACCGACACTTTCCTCTTTCCCCTGGCTTAACAAAGCCATTAGGTATAGTGAAATCCAGTATTCAATGTGATTTTACATTATACAAAGTGGAAGGGACATACCCGTAATAGATCGAACTACGGGCTATACTAGATGACTTAAGTATAATGAAATTAAAATAGCCAAAAAACCAAAAAAAAATTAAACATTCCCATACAAATCGCCCGGGCGGCCACACAATTTTGTACGGAAATGCCGAAAATTATTTTTGGTATTTGGCTTTTATTTTAATTTTATTATACTTTAATGGTCTAGTATAGACCGTGGTTTGATTTATTACGGGTATGTTCCTTCCACGTTGTATGATAATACGTAGCCGTTAGACTCTAGACTCTGTCTACCCCGTTCAGAATAAAGTCGTGATAGTGTATTTGTATCTATCTCTATATGTATTATATGATAATTTAAATCAACTGAGTATAATAATAATTCAACAATGTTTAACTTAAACCTAGCTTATGTAACGAAATAGATAAAGAGATTTATCAAACAAACATCCAAACATAATAACAGTAGTAGTACCAGCCACCCCGTCCAACATTTCAAAATATTTAACACGCCCTATAAATTTAACGTGATTCATACTTTTGTAAAACCATACACGCACGCACAAGTTTCAAACAAAAGATACGATTCTCACCCTTCAAAACAGGCATTGTTTCCGGCGGCTGACGTAAGTGGCCATGTTAATTAAAAAGGTTTTCAGACTGTCTGAGTCTAAAGATGGGGGGTTCCCATTTGTTCCTGCATTGGGGCCTTTTAAACCAATTAAAGACTTTTATTTATTTATTTACAAAATTCATGTACACAACATACAAACAAAGGAACGTACAATGTAAGAAAATAGAGTACATAGGTACTGTTTATTCATAAGAAATCCCTTCCAGCAGACCCAGGAGAGGAAAATTGAAAAAACAGGTAGTACTCGTACAAAATAGACTTAGCTACAAATACATATAAGTACTTATCTAAAATGTTAAAAATACGTATACATATACAATACATCAATAAACATACACACATATTATACATAAATATAAATACCTAACTATAAATAAATACATATATAGTATATAGGTATACTATTCATTGCGTTAAGGAAAGATAATACTCTTTTACTCACTTCCTAAAAACAGGGAAAGATTTGGAGTCTCGTATGATGCGTGGTAGTGAATTCCATAATTTCACCGCTTGAACAGAAAAAGAGTGGAAAATTTATTTTTACTCTATCTGAAATAGCTTGACGACACCATACAATGATGAGAAGTTTCTGGCGGGAAGTCAAAGGGTTCGGTTGGGGTTTGCTTTTAATTATTTTGCAAATTGATTTTAGTGGACTTTATAATATGAAATTGGTGTTGTTTGGTGTTATAAGTGTTCATGCTCATAAACAATGTGTGAAATACGAGTAGTTAAAGTTATTATATTGTTTTGCGGACTGCGTGAGCGTCTTCGGGCGTCGTCCGCCACTCAATCGTCTATGAAAACCAATGGACTCGTATAGATTTGTCGCCAGAAGCTCCCTTAAAGCAATCAAAGGCCTACACCAACCTTTGATTGTAACTTGTTAGGAAAAAAGAATTTCCCACGTTTTATTAGATTAATATGCAGTAGCGTCAAGCCATTGATAAAAAAGATTAAAAAAACTACTAGGTATTGTGTCTATGTAAAAAAAACTTTTTAGTGTGACAATCACTAGGCGGCATTCACCCGCGCGGTTTTTGCAACCAAAAAGCGGACTTGAAAGTCACTTTGACGCAATATTTAGCAATCTGTTGACTTACTTATGGTCCTAATGCCCCTGGTGGGGCAGAAGGCTTCAATAGAGCTTTACTATTTGTGATCGGTCTTGGGCTACGCGCTTTACTTCGGGCCAGGTTAGCCCGATTGTCTTCATTTCCGCTGCAACTTTGCGTCACCACGTCTGCTTGGGACGGCCAACTTTCTACTTTCCCTGGGAGTGGCACGCCAGAGCTTGCTTCGATATGTGTGTGGGCTCCATCCTGAGAGTATCGCCTATCCATATCCATTTGCGGCGCATGATCTGCTTGCCAATTGGCATTTTTTAGTGATTTAGCGATACGTCTCCCACCCACACTCCCACAGGCGTTCTTTTGAGATCTTCTCAGGCCAGGAAATGCCATATTTGCCGCAGACAGCAGTTGCTGAAAACCTAGATCAGTTCCGCAATGTGTTACCTGTGTTTAATATGGTATTTAAATTTATTCGTAGGCCGGAATCCGGTGTGTGTCAATGCGCAAAAAAACCTGAAATTTTAAAAATTAAAATTTTTTCACCTACATCCATGTCATCAAAAATATAGTTAAAACATTTTTATACTAGTTACAACAATTGATTTTTTCAAGAACTGTTAAAAATCGCAAATATTTTATATAGATCAAACAAAAAAGTCCTCCCCAATCCTGTATTTTAATGAATGACATGCAACAAATACGGTTGTTATTTCATTTTTTGTGGCTACCTTTTGTGGCAGGAGGCGAATATTTAGGGAATGAGTCACAAAGCGAAATTGAAGATAAAATTAAGCCTTATGTTTTACACGCAGGGTGATTATAGTGTGAACGGAACCTGTGTCAAAAAAAAAAACTATAACTATTCTTTCAAGTATCTATTCCAAGAGTTCCATAGACCGTGCGAAGAAATAGAGAAAAAACAGTCAGAAAGTGGACTCCGGGCTCCGAAAACAGCTAAGAATGCAAATAAGAATGCGCTCAAACTAGAGAGAAAGAGTTACAATAACTGTTCTCTTCCTTCTGCTACTGCTAAATCATGACTACTCGAGAATGATGTCCACGGTGAAGCAAGCCTTGACTTGTTTGTGGCATAACTGTTTGACGACCTCTGTGGTCTAGTGGTCATCATGCCAGGCTGACACACCGGAGGTCCCGGGTTCGATCCCCAGTCAGTTCAAGATGGAAAATGATCTATATATGTGTTTGTTATAAAATATAGTATCGTTGAGTTAGTTTCCATTAACACAAGTCACGAACTTACTTTGAGGCTAATCAATCTGAGTGATATGCCTATATATTTTTTTTTTAATTAGACTGCGAATGATAACAGTATAGGTAACTAGTCAGTCTAGGTGGAGTTGTCAGATGCAGCCTGACCATCCTTAATACTTCTTTCTTTGTTATTGAGTGTGTTAATAGCTTTTACTGGTGTAGGATTTTTCGAATTACCACGGCACCTGCTCAGCTCAATGAGTAAGCATCATTTCCTTGAAATTGGTCATGCAGGAAAAGATCGGACATTAAAAACAAAAAAAAAAATTAAAATGACATGCCCGCCACACATAAAAGGTATTTTTTTAAAAATACACTATCTCTGTAATCTACAAGAAATACCGGATATTTAACTCGTATGCACGTTATCCTGCTAGTAATAGAACTGAAATTAGATAGTAGTCCGGTCTTACCACACGAACGTCCGATCTTTTTCTGCCTCTTTATAATTCTTCTCTGAATTTTGAACTGTTGGTAAAACCAAACCGTTGAGCGTAGGAAGTCTATGAACTCACAATATAATAGCGCGGTTTCTTACGCTCAGTTTACTGTATATTTAGTTAGGATAACTTTCATACGACTAGAGAAAACATAAAATTTGGAGCCTCCTCCTAAATCACCAAAAAACCGTCCGGTCTTAGCCGAACATACCTTATTGTTTTTAGCAGACAACAATAATTTTTAAATAGTAGTGGTTTTTTTACGGTGCTCTCTTCACTTTGTTTTCCTTCACTGGAAGCTAGTAGTGGTCGGTGAAAATGGCCGTACAATCCGTGAAAATTAAGTTTGAAATACAAACTCAGAACTAGAAGTCGGACGGGTGTGGATCATACCTGGGACCGTCCGGTCTTAAATAAAACACACCACTTCTTTCCTTCTACCTGCCTAACTTCGTTCCCATTCAACCTTCTTCTTCTTATTATTTAAGAGCGTAGTGGCTCTTGTCGGTGGAGTGTGCGCCAAACTTCTCGGTTCTCTGCCTTACTTTTTAGTGCTTGATACGACATAATCCCTGCTTTTTCATTCAGTTGGTCTACATAGCTCTTTCTTGGTCGTCCAGGACCTCTTCTACCTTTTATCTTTCCTTCTAGTATGTTTTTTTCAACCTTATTCAGCCATTTTTTGTGATTGAGTAACAAACATCCAATCCAATCTAAACTCTTATATATATGTAATGAATTTGTCGAATGTGTGTGTACTAATGCAAAATTCAATTGTTTAATTATTTTTCAAATAAGCCATGAATGTATTTTTATTTGTTTTTATACTCATTTACAACTACATGGAACTTCAACTGAAATTTGTAATTTTATTGATAACGGTGCTCTTAGTTCTCAAGATACAGAATCTCCCTAGCTTGGGAATCCCTGTAGCAAAGTCTTTACAATTTTCCAATTTTGGTAATAAATTCATTTTTATTTTATCTATACTAATGTTATAAAGCGGAAGAGTTTGTTTGTTTGTTTTTTTAAACGCGCTAATCTCAGGAACTAATGGTCCGATTTGAAAAAAATTTTTTTTTTTGGGTAGTCCATTTATAGAGGAAGGCTTTAGGCTATATAACATTACGTTCCGACAACCACGCGAACGAAGTCGCGGGCACAGCTAGTTTTATAATAATATGAGTAGGATATCAAATATTGAAAACAGAGCAATACTAGAAATCCTTATTTATCCCAAACTTTCACATTCTCCTAAGTGAATAACTTACCATTGGGTAAGTCTGGATTGCCAGACCGCACGAGTTAAGGCACGTATCGTGCACAAGGAGGCGTGTATTTTGAAAATCTAATTAACTAAAATGTTGGCTGTCGCGAAATACCAAACTTCGGTCCTGTAACGTAAACCACATGGTGCAAGGTGAGGAAGAAATGTTAACAAGGATATACAATTTCTAGACGTAAGACTAAAAAAACTTATGTCATTTGTAGAAAATATGTTTCTGGATATAGTGGTGTTACCTACTTCTAATAACTTTAATATAAGCTTATGTCACCTGTAGCTCAGTTTTGAAGATAAAAGATTGACAATGTCTTCATCATCATCAGGTCTTTTTATTAGGATTCTGAAAAGACCTGACCGGAACCACAGGCCGGAATCTCCTAAGGTACGCGCAATATACGTCCCAGTCCCCGCACTTCTTCCCCGTTTTCGCCTCGATGACTCACGTTGGCCGTCAAGAACCGGGGGAGAGGTGCGGGTGCGGGGAACGGGGACGCATATTTCTCGTACCTTAGGAGATTCCGTTCTGTTTACTCTTACTGTATTCTGTGCCGGAACTGCAGAAGCACGACCCTTGGCATAGCACTCAGAGGACTTGGCCTATACTCTCCACGCTGGCCAGACGGGTTGGAGAGTTCTCATTGATGTTTATTAGCTTTGTTTAGCTTGTGTTTCCTAATTCACCTTCTATGACATCCACAGGAAGACTTGGAGTTGCCCTCTACTACTCTTCCGAGAACCACACGGCTAACGATGTCTAATAAAAGTTAAAACTGTTGAAAGTATTTCAGTGCAAATTTTTGAGATATTTGCCTTGATCATGAATATGATGTATGTACATAGGTATGTATATCTCAAACGTTAACAACCCTACCAAAAAAGTAACCCGGTGGTGTGGTTCCGGATTAGAATAAGACCACTTCATCTCTTCCTGTGGATGTCGTAAGAGGCGACTAAAGGAATAAAATAGCACTTAAAGCTCGTGCTACAATAGCATTCCCAAGGAGGGTTGACGTCAGGCAGGCGGCCGATCGTAAAACAAGCCAAATCGTTTAAAATTTTCCGGCTATTTCTTCTCCAATTCGCTAGATTTTTGGCATCCTTGGGTGACCATTGATATGCATTTTATATTCGGAAAAGAAAAAGCGGGAAAGCGCACTCCGGTCTCCGAAGCAGCACAACTGAAGATGCAATCGGGAATCGTTCAGACGAAGAAGAACCAAAAATTTATAATTTTTCAAATAAACGACAATTATTCGACTAGATTAACTCTAAAAACATCGTCATTCGTTTTCTTACAAGATACAAAACGTTATTCCTTAATAAACAACATTTCCTTATACTATCAGCTATAACACTAAAGCCCGTCCCTTCTAGTAACATCACTCGTTGACAACGAAGCACTTTGCTTAAAACAAATTACCGGCCGTGTAAAAGGGTTCATCTATTTTTATTGCTGCCGCCTCTAAGATACAACAAACTCAACGAGACGTGAATACGGAATGAGGCTTTGGCTACTGTTATAGAGGGTTAATTTTATAACACCGGCAACATTTTTGGAGCAGTTCAGGGCCGTGATTCTAAACTACTTTTCATAAAAACAATAATAGAAAATAGATCAAAAAAAATTTCGTCCTCCCATACAAAATCCATTTGGCTGACCGCTAATTTGTATGGTAAGCCGAAATATTTTTTTTCGTTTTTCAATAATCCGCTAGAAGACAACAAGTCAAATCAGACACTTTTTTCTAAACGTCAAAACAAACATTTTCTATGCGATTTGTATGAAATACAAAACCGTGACGTCATAGATTTTCCGATCAGTTAAATAGCGCTCTTAAGATGAGAAAATGCATTTTACTCGGGTAATTCAATCACTCACAGTGGCAACACCCTCAACTGATAACGTATTCTTGGGCCAATCACGTGACTAGCTAACACGGGAAGAGAATACCTTGTTTTTACCATGATTTTTACAAGCGTTTAATTAGTTTCACCTGTCCCGTTGTCTGTGTGTCCGTAATCAAATCTTGCAAGCTAAATTAGACCCACTTTCCATTATTAGATCGAGCTGAAACTTCACATACTTATGTAAGTTGGATAGCAATGCAATATTATGGTACCAATGACGCTCATGATAAAGCCGAAAGGTGGCAACGACATCATTGTAAAACAACAACCCCACCGAGTTTGGGCTCAATTGTTATATCTTGAGGAGCACTTCAAATTTTTTTGTTAATTTTTAGGGGTCCGTACAAAAAATTTAAAAACGGAACCCTTATACGATCACTCGTGCGTCTGTCACAGCCAATTTGCTCCGAATCTACTAGACCGAATCAGGTGAAATTTGATAGGATGGTGTAAACCTATGACCCAAACACATATGTGCAAAGTAAATAAATGTTTTTTTACATTTTCGGAGGATAAATTAGGAAATTGAAAAAAAAAGTTTTTAAAACTTTACTGTGTCATATATCAAATGAAAGGGCTCGTTATGAGGATCTCATATATATTTCTTTTATAATTATAAAATAAATAGTTTTGATTTTATTCATGAAAGAATACGAAAATTGACCCTTCCCCCCCCCCCCCCCCCCCTATTTTCCGAAACTATTATACTAAGCCTAAAAGTTTGAAAAAAATATAAAATATAGTTCATTGCTTAGTAGGGAACCCTCTCCACGCGAGTTTCACTCGCACTTGGCTGGTTTTATTTTAGATAAAAACTTGTTTTTAAAAATAAGCAAGCAAGTCTCGAAGGCCACTTTTAGCGTAATGGTGGGCGAGAAGGTGGAAAAGGTATTAAAATAGTGATGGCTTGCTGGCTGCATTGCCTAATATCATGATTCGAATTTTAGTCAATTCCCTCGATCGGGTTTTACAGAAGCAGTCCATAAAGAGTGGGTAAGGATAAGGCAGAAGAAGTAGAAAGAGAAGCAGTTGGTTTATTGTAAGTTGTTTCTCTTCTCCCTATTACCAATCGATTTTATTGCGCTATGGGGTTCGTGGAAGAGAAAATGATATACTTTATATGTGACTCCAAGCTTTTACTTTTATTTGTTTGTGAACAAGGTACAAACATGAAACTTACAAATTTAAAATATCAAAAACCAATTAAAAAATACAATAAAAAAGAGATTTTTAAATACAAAAGAGTTCGCAACACTCTCTTTTCAGCATAGACGAAAGTGTTGTAGTATTTAATGTGAAATCAAGCAAATATACATAAAATGGGGTGAAAGGATTTCACCGAATATCCGTTAACATACCTGACACCTGAAGACACGTAGACAAAATCTAATTTTCCTACAGAAATATTGTCACGCACTATCAAAGATGGGGGAAGTTAATCTTATTTTCTGCTCATACTTTCATTTTTTCCAACGTGTAACAGAGTAAACACATATATATTTTGTTTGAAAATTGAACGATAATATAAAAATATTGTATGCTATCAACAGAGTTGATTCTTGGAAACATGTTATAGCAATAAACGGGCAAGTGCGAGTCGGACTCGTACATGAAGGGTTCCGTGCCTCCATACGATGTTTTAAAGCGCTGAAAAAAAAACACGTTTCTTGTATGACGACCCCCTTTAACTTTTTAATCTTATTTTTAGTATTTGTTGTTATAGCGGCCATAGTAATACATAATCGGTGAAAATTTCAAGTATCTAGTTAATGCCATTATAAAGATCTAGTTAAAAACGCTTAAAAAAACACGTTTTTTGTATGACGACCACCTTTAATTTTAAAGGTTTTTATTTTTAGTATTTTTTGTTATAGCGGCCACAGTTATACATAATCGGTGAAAATTTCAATTGTCTAGCTATTATGGTTTAAGAGATAGAGCCTTGAGACAGACGGACAGACAGCGGAGTCTCAGTAATAGGGTCCTGTTTGCACCCTTTGAGTACGGAACCCTAAAAACTAGATACATTAAGTACACAAGTGTTTATCAAAAACTACTCGTAAATGTACGAGAACGTACAAGATTTAATTGTAAGAAGCTTTACTGCATCATTAAATCTTTGGTTCATGTTCGTGTTTCGGTGGCTACCTTCCAGCCCCATCCTCCATCCTCGATCCATCTCCATCGAAAGTGAGTTTGTATATTTGTTTGTTTGTTTGTTACCTCTTCACGCTTTATCTACTGAAGCAATCTTCTTGAAAATTCGCATACACATAGTACTAAAAAGGACATAGGGTACCTGTCATCCCGGAAAAAAGTAATGTTCCCGTGGGAATTGGGATATGCGAGCGAAGCCGCGGGCAAAAGCTAATTTAAAATAAACCTTAATTTGTTGCCATCCTATCAGATAAGAGCGTATAGAAAAATATTTCACTTAAGGCGTTGTATCCCTTAACCTTTCGGTATTTGAGGGGGTGCAGTGCGATATAATACGTACTGGTAATTAAATAAGGTTGAAAGTGGCGATACCGTCACCAGTCTCAGTCCAAAATCGTGTCTGCCATTTCAGTTGATATTTTTCGGTTTTAATTAAATAATTCAACAATTATAAACCAAATATTGTAATTTTTTTAGATATCCCTCTTGCTCATTAAGTAATACTTTTTATAGACGTAAAAAAAATTGTAATTGTCGCTGAAAATATCAAGTAATTCGCGACGAAATTTTTTTTGGATATATCTTGTTTGCTGTTTTATTTTGATTAGTTTTAAATATATTGCACGCCTCATAAGCGAAGCGCATGAGGTAGTGCTCTACTCTCGCCTTACAAAAATCAAGTGATTTTTTTAAAATAAATGTGTCTCTATTTATTTTCTATCGCACTTGTACAATAATATTTACACATAAATGTCAAGGAAAAACACTAGTTTCAACACTTATGAAATTTTTAAAAGACATTTTGCTTTTTAAGTAAATAAAAACAATGTTTAATAAAATCATTTTGTGGACGTCTGTATGTATGGAAACTGGCATGGTCACGATAACTCCCGAAAAACTTATCTGATTAAGTCCATTTTTTTTTATACGCTTCAGTATTATCCAAAACTAAGTCCTTTCGAAGATCACGGTCTAATACAATGTAGTTTAATCGTAATTTCAATTTAATTGTGAAAAATGAGATTATGAGGCGTGCACTTTTGGATTTTCCAAACTATTTTGAAAATATTTGATGTAATCATTTATTTTGGTCTTTGAACTGTACTTCATATTCTTTCATGCTAGTATTCCGTGAAAAATAAGGCTAACTGCGCGACGAAAAAATAGACGTTTTACGGTATTCCTCTGATGCACAGTGCCTTAAGTAATATTAAGAAGAGGTTTTAACCGATAAAAAAGATCTTCTTCAGGGCGTGTGAAAGGAACGGCGACCTGAAGATGTCGTCACTCGGGTCACAACATCGTCGGGTCGCTGTTTCTAGCACTCGCCCTGAAAATGATCGTCTAAATTGATCGAAACCTAGTCAGTCTTTTCCGACTATAATACATGAGTCAACTGTTTTAAATTAATTAATTATGGATTTATCACACGTTACTTTTAATAAAATAATCAATTTTCTTCAAATGTGGTCACATTATTACTCGCAAGATGTACTTGCTTGCCAAAACGACGCAAGTTACTTCACTTTCCGAATAGCATTCGGACGAACTCGCCAAAGAGCGTCATAAAAGTCGTATCTGTCTTATCCTAACGAAACTTTAATATCATCTATCTGAGTGCAGATAAAGTTTTCAAATCTCAAACACGGCTGTGCTGAAATTCCTCGAATATTCTTTAAAAGTTATAAGACCTCACCTCCCCGTAGTTAGGTCGAAAAAGACTCGGATATTTCGGAGTTCCGCAACCAATGGTAAACTCATTTGGGATAACTTTTTAAAACACTGAAACTTTTTCAGACTGTTGCGTATTAAAATATTGATGGCCAGTATCAACAATATTTAAACTAGAAATGCAAAATCATGAACGTAATAGACTGTTGGATATTGAAATAAACCCTATTTTGTTGTCATCCTATCAGAGCATATAGAAACATATTTCATTTAATTATTATATGAATACGAGTAAAACATCGTTTTAGCGAAATATTGAAATCGAACAATTAAATTGAAATATTTTCAATTTTTTATATATACTTAACGAAAATGTCCTGTTGTTGTCGTCAGGTCCTTTTTAGTCTCCACTGCAGGTGCACAACCCTCTCTGAACTCCCAGAGCCATATATTATTAGCCAGAGCAGTCAGAGGATTTGACCTACACTCTCCACGCTGGCCAGATGGGTTAAAGAGGTCTCACTGATGTTTATAAACTTTGTTTAGCTTGTTTTCCTAAGTCGCCTTCTACGACATCAACGGGAAGACTTGGAGTGGCTGTATTAACTCTGCCGGGAACTGAATACCAGTATTATTGTTTCCATAAGAAAAGTTGTTCATATTGGTAGACTGAGTCACCTTATAGAGTATCACGTCTTAATCAAGCCCAAGGCCGCAAGGCTCAAAGGCAACTTTTAGCATGATGGCAGGTGAAAAGATAGAAAAAAGGCATCAAAATAGTACCAAATGGGTTTGCTAGGCACATCGCCTATTGACTTGATTCATATTTTCGCCCATTCCCTTGATCTCCTTTTACGATTTGCGCGGGAAGAGAAGCAGCTGGTACATTCTAAGTTTTTTCCTTTCTACCAGACCAGCAAAAGCTAAGTAGTTTACCTTACATAAAGTATTTCGAGCGAGTCTTGTATCGAAAAGCATGCAATTTAAAATACCCTACAGGACCCAGTCGATTTCATCTCAAAAGTATTCGATATCGTTATTGGTTCCCCGCAATTTCAACGACCAGTACTATATTTTATTATAACGGCTACCCGAGTTCGATTTTTCGACTGAATATCGGCAATTTTACGCAAGAAAAAAACCCTTTTATCTCTAATGAACATGACTTATTAATGAAGAATATTTTTTTCTTTGCTGGAAATAAAAAAGAAAGGAAATATTTCTGGTTTATATGAATTTAAAATCGAACAATTAACGTATTCCCCAGCCAAGTTCTTAAAATGCGACAATGTTTGAATATAGATATTATTACCGAATAATTGACCATATAATAAAAAATATATATAAAAATAAAACCAATAATCCTACTTAGCCCCAAACTTCTTCTTCGTCTAAACGCATTCCCCGTTGCATCCTCAGCTGTGCTGCTTCGGAGCCCGAGGTGCGCTTGCCCGCTTTTTCTTCTCCAAATATAACATGCATGACAATGGTCACCCAAGGATGCCAAAGACCTTGCAAAATGGAGAAGAAATAGCCGGAAAAATAAATGTTTGGCTATACATGATTTATACATATATATATATATATATATATAACGGGACTTAGCACGAACCATTTTTATATAATAAAAAAAAATTATAGCAGGCTGACCCAGTCAGTCTGCGACCACGAAAGATGTAACTCTTAGTTAGTCTCTCTCTTAGTTTTACAACCGGCCGCCTGCCTGACGTCAACCTACTTTGGGAATATATTTGTGCGAAAAGTTTTACAACCGGCCGCCGCCCGACGTTAACCCTCCTTGGGAATGCAAATGTAGCACGAGATATTTGTGCTAAGTCCTTTAGTCGCCTCTTACGACATCCACAGGAAGAGATGGAGTGGTCCTATTCTAATCCGGAACCACACGGGTGCTACTTAGCCCCAAACAATAATCCACTAAATCTTTTTTTTTCGTTGCAATAGATCCTTTTCCTGCCGAAACCTGTTCAAGGCTAGATCTTTCATTAGTACGTATATATCCAAGAATGGGTTTTATCAACTTCTCCAAAGCTCCTCTACGTGTTGGATCTGTATCCCCACGCAAGCCTCCCAAAGGACCGGGGTGAAAATGCCCGTGAATCCAAAGGAGACACAAATAATAATAATAAATCTTTATTTAAGACGACTTAAGTACCGTAATTTCTATTTACTATCATGACAAGCACGAGAGCGAAATTTTAAATCATAGATAGATTAAATAATGAAATAAGAAATAAAATATAAAGAATATCAAATGGTGGCGAAATTCGGCGTGCGGGGTTCAACACGTGGTGGTTCAGTTGGTTAGAGCATAGTCGTATTGAGACTAAAGTCGCAGGTTCAAGTCCTGCTCACGTGGTATTTTTTCACCATTTCTTATTTCATTATTCAATTTGAGTACTTTAGTACTGCATCTTGAATGCCTAAAAAACCCTGTAAAAAATATCATAGGTACCTAGATGTGGCGAAACCAACAATAGTCAAAGTAACTGCTCGCTGTGGAATACAGACTTGGGAATACAGAGCGAACTAAGGCTTCGGTCACATTAATACGATTACAGTGACAAAGAGAACATTTGCTGAAAACTAATTATTCATTAAAATTATAAGCTGCTTTGACGCCACATGATGTTAATGAACGGATTTATTCAGAGTCATTGTAAGTTATTTAGAATATCGAAGGCTATAAGCAAAATTTTTATTACCCTTTATCTCTCTATTTACTCGTATAAGCATTCTTAGCTGCATTGCTTTGGAGATCTCGGGAGCAAAATAGGGATGCAATCACAAATTCTCTAAGACTGAAGAAATTAGAAAGAGATTGACTGAGCTGAAGAAGAAGACGGAGATAGACAGAGAAAAAAATTGACAGTATATTTTGTTCAAATTTCATAACAGAAATAGAGGAAGGCTCAATTTACATTGCCGCGGAATGGAAGCGAATTTTCAAAGCATATTGAACTCTATGTCAAAGTAGTAATGTATAAATTTGCGTCAACAAAAAATCTTCCTCGGAGTTTCGCGAATGCTTGCGAATTCCCGCGAAGTTTCTTTCTATATGCTAATTTGTACTATATTCTCCTAGATTATAGAAGCCATTATCCGCGACAATTTGAATTGAGTGAACTCAACAAACATTCAATGTACTTCTAAACCAACAGTCAAAATAACTACTTGCTCTGGGAATATACAGAGCGAACTAAGGATTCGGTCACATTAATACGATTACTGCGACGAAGAGAACATTCGCTGAAAACTAACTACTCGTTAAAATTGTAAGCTTCTTCGACGTCATACGCTGTTTAATTAATGAATTTATTCAGATTGATTTATTATGTCGCAGTTGGATGGTATAATCCGCTAATTGACTAAACCTCTAGCTGTTTGGCATTACAACTCGGTTTTGTTAAACAACTGAATATCGTTCAGCTGGATGTTAATGTGTCACGTTCAACAAAACAGGTAACCACGTACTTATGGACTGCAGAATAGGTTACTTGCAGGGTACATATATCTCAATGTTTGCAGGCATGTTATTATCAAAGAAATTTATGACGGGGCAATACATTGTCATTTTTTTAAGCACGCGTGGCATGAAAATAACACCTCAATTCAACTTCTTACAATGTAATCCAGTCTCCAACATAAATAATAACAATAAAGAACAATATTCAGCTCTATGCAATTGGATTTCGACAATTTCGTTAACGCCACATAATCACAATGGCGTAGCGGTTTCTCTCGGCATTCATTTGATTCACGTAAAAATCTCCATCTTGTTGGAAGGCGGGCGTCGAAATAACAATATGGAAACCAAGCTGAAGGTCTGTTTTATTCTTCTCAACCATTTGCAGTCAAAAATCATAAACGATGTCTCCGATATCTCTCGATGAAAACAGCTTACTCTCGGACTGTGGTGAATAAATATAAAAACTTATCGGAGGCCATATTTGTTGTTATGACGAATTCCGAACTAAAATACAATCTTTCGTCTTGCGCCGCGGCATTGATGAATACAAATCGCTCATGCCATTCTGCGTATGATGGTTCAGTTATTTAACGCTGTTTTAAAAAACCGAGCTGTAATGCTACCACTAGAAGTTTAGTCAATTAGCGGCATAATACCATCCAACTGCGACATATATAACGTGTAACAAAAATATACTGAAACTACGAGTTTTTTAAGGGTCAATTCCGGCTATGATAGTTGACCGATGTGTAATCGCTCACCGAATTGTAATAAAAATAAACACAAATAAATACTTTCATATTTTACACGTGAAAGACATACAGTACACAACAACAAAACTACTAAACCTATCAAATTCACAAAAAATCAATTTGAGTCACTCTTAATAAACGAACAAAAGAAATCAAAAACAAAAGAAGGAAAACAAATAGAAATGGGTCAATTCAGTAGATCAAAGAAAGAAGACATAGAACGTAAATATAATAGAGGTCCATAGTCTCTGCCTACCCCTGTGGTAAAAAGGCCTGATAGTATGCATGTATTACCCGTGTGGTTCCGGGTTAGAATAGGACCACTCCATCTCATCCTGTGGATATCGTAAGAGGCGACTAAAGGACTAAACACAAACATCTCTTGCTACAATTGCATTCCCAATGATGGTTAACGTCGGGCGGCGGCCGGTTGTAAAACTTTTAGAACAAATACATTCCCAAAGAGGGTTGACGTCAGGCAGGCGGCCGGTTGTTAATCTATAGCCAAATCATTGAAAGTGTTCCGGCTATTTCTTCTCCATTTTACAAGGTCTTTGGCATCCTTGGGTGACCAATGACCATTGATATGCATATTATATTTGGAGAAGAAAAAGCGGGAAAGCGCACCCCGGGCTCCGAAACAGCACAGCTGAGGATACAAACGGGAATGCGCTTAGACGAAGAAGAAGTATGTATGAATGTAAATATTGTATTAAAATACCTACCTTTATCGGTAGCAGAAACTTAAAATGAAAGCGGTGGCACGAGGTGCGACTTGTACTGAGTTTGTACTCATGTACTACTAATTTTCAACTACCACCATTTGCTTCCGGTCAAGGAGGACATGCTGAAGAAACATGCACACTAGTTTACTAACGTGTAACAATGACCGTTCTGACTAGATAACTATCATACAGCTACATGAGATGCCTTTAAGCAGCTCTAAAAATCTGACATCAGTTTTAGCTAATAACCCACTCGCTAAGAAAGAAGACCTAGCTACACTTTCCAGTTACTTGTTTAGCTGTTTTAAAGTAATTAGTGTGTGGTGTGCTAAATGTGTTTTAGTTGAAAGTATGTTTATTATATAATAACGTTTAACTTGACTTATAGTCCTATGTCCCCTGGGTGGAGCAGCGGGCTGGCTACAGTGCATCTCGATTTCGTTCTGTCTTGAGCGCTTTAGTTTGGCCTTAACAAACGTTTACTATTCCAATAACCTTACACCTTAAAAAAAAGTTAAGTGGGCTAAATGGCAATCTACAATTTATTTCTACACGCTCAATTTACGTTGGTTTTAGAAAAAAAAACGACGGGTTGCACTCCGGGAGTGCCGGCAGAAGTGAAAACTTGAATATTAACGTTGTGCATTTTTGATATTTTGGAATGGTTAGGGAATCATTTTGCACGAATTGCTTTAATTGTCAGTATAAAAGTACTATAATTTATGTGGTAGAATACAATATTTATTTATTGCGCTATCGTACACAAACATGACAATTTATATAACATTAAAAAGTGTCCTGACGCGATTTTAACATTTTTTACCCATTACAAAAAAAGTGCACAACGCCGCTAAAGAAGTTTTCACTTCAAAAAGGTTTGGGCTTGTCCGGGATTTGAACCCGGGACCTCTCGCACCCTAAGCGAAAATCATACCCCTAGACCAACGAGCCGGCTGACAGCTTAGTCGAAATTATAGTATAAATACTTCCCCTACTACGCCGCGCCGGCTGTCATTCCGTCTTACGAATTTTCGATCAGGACACCTGTTTTGTGTCCTGACGCGAGTTTAACATTTTTTACACATTAAAAAAAAAGTGCACAACGCCGCTAAAGAAGTTTTCACTTCAAAAATTCCTCTGTCCATATACGTAATCCAAATTTGTGTAAGACAAAAGATAAAAAAGTTGCGAAAATGATTTTTGGTCGAGACCAAGTAGTTACACCAGTATTTATCAAAACTGCCGCGTGACCCCGATGAACTCGAATATGAATACCTCGCGCGTTACGCTACTAATTGATCTCACGTTTTTACTTTCTAGTTTTAGTCAACATTGTTTGTTTCTAAATTTTTATTTTGACTGGGTTTTAATTAACGATTCTGAAGAAGTGGCCTCCAAAACCTTATAGAATCACCACGTATCTTCTTTTTTTCCTAGATCGAAACGAATACAAACATTTCCACAGTTCGCAACCGGTGGCGGCTTATCAAATAAGTTTAACTCGATAAGTTTCGCTGAAAATATCCTACGGGATTTAGTGTTGCAAAAACATACCGACTGTTGGTGAACAGGCTACGATTTATACGTAAATATAATATATTTTCAACATATTGTGTTAAGAGTTAAGACTTAAGAGTCATTCAAGTTATTCGAGTTTTTTTTAAATTGTATACTTCATGAAGCTATCGTTTTTTTTAAAAGCTGCCAAGTGCGAGTCGGACTCGCCCATGAAGGGTTCCGTAGCAGCAAGAAACATTTTACGATTTATGACGTATTAAAAAAAACTACTTACTAGATCTCGTTCAAACCAATTTTCGGTGGAAGTTTGCATGGTAATGTACATGATATATATATATTTTTAGTTTTATCATTCTCTTATTTTAGAAGTTACAGGGGTGACACACATTTTACTTTTTTATTTTTGTAAAAAGTGACTGTGACATACGGACGGACAGACAGACATGACAAATACATAAGGGTTCTGTTTTTTGCCATTTGGCTACGGAACCCTAAAAAGGCAGTTTTAAATGTTTCCAATAAATTCCACTGACTGGACACGCAAAAGAATCAAAGTTTACAAATACGATATCGATGGGCTTGATTAATTAGAAGTGCCCAGGGCAACTGTTTTCCAAAGAAAATTGAGAAGGGAGAATTGACCTTTGCATAATTTATTGGTATAAAAATAACGGTATAAATTGAGAGCATTTCCGCAGTGTTTATAGGGACTTCCATAAAGAAAGAGGTAAATTGGCTTGTATTTTTATTAGTTTTTTTCAATATCTCAGAACTTAGTCATTTATTGATAATTTTTTTGTTTAGAAGGATTTTCTTGCCTTTGGTCTCATACAAATTTTATCGAAATCAGTGAAATGAACATAATTGCTGCAATTTTGTTGTCCTGTGAATTTTTAGTAACTTATACGGTCACCTGAATTGAAACAGTTTCTTTTTATTGTCTTAAAATGTTTTTTGTTATGTTAAGTTTATCTTGTGGCTTTGTCCTGGTGACACGGTAGGGTTACATCCCATCATGCAACTAGCATCTTGAATCTAGAGTCGATTTGATTTACAAGCAACTCTACTCTCAATTTAACGGCTCTCATCATTAAAAGATAGCCGTGTGGTTCCCGGCAGAGTAGAATAGGACAACTCCAAGTCTTCTCAGCAACATGCTTCGTCAAAAAAGTACAAATGTATATCAGCAACATGCTTCGTCAAAGGTTTACAGAAATAAATCCGCTACATGCTTCGTAAAATCAAATAACTATATAGGTACCTATTTCGAATTAGTCTAAAAGACCCCCACGGCTCGTACCCGGCCCAAAGGTCCCCATAATGCTCGCGGCATTTCCCCTTTGAATGGCTATAGAGAGCCTTTGAGCCAAATACGATGCCGAGCGGGTATCATTTGACCTTTCTGAAATATTATACGATGGCCCAACTCTTTTATGAATTCCCTTGCCTCTAATCCCCAAGAGCCCGTGATCTCAAATGCTACTGGAACGAATATATAAGCTGCTTTTAAACACGCATATTTACTGTGTTTTAGCATAGCTGCGTTATCAGCTGCCGATCTCGCTGTTTTTATAGTGTCTTTTAAGTGTGTAGCAGCAAAAGTACTTACACATGTAGCATCCCATATCAGGCACCTACCTCTCTGCCACGGTATTAAAGTTAAACCGTCTGGCCGTTTCCCATCACTACGGCTTAAGCCTGAAGGTTCCAAAACGCATGGAATGTTAGCACTTACCATCGCTCGCTTGATAATATCATTTAATGCATGATGTCTAGGATATCTCCCAACGCATCTTATACAATTCAAGCCATGATACCCTTTGACGTTCACAACAGCCCCGCAGATGCACTGGTGCTCTTCACAAATATCACACCCAATTCTGAGGGCTGCGGCTATTCTTAACGTATTGTCATCCATAAGGGTACCAATCTGAGGTGAAGGCAATGCATGAAGCCATGCGCCCGATTCCGTAGTCAAAACAGATTTGATCCTTGCCAAATCCGCACCTGAAATGTTGTTTAATAAATCTTCGACAGCAAGCTTAGCTAAAATATCGTCCCATTTTCTTTGTATCTGTAGCTGATCGGGAAGATTATGACCTGTACACCGGACTTTCCAATCATTTAAGGCCCCACCCACAAAGGGTAATGTGAGCGCGTCACCATTCAATGATAAAATACGAGTAACGAGCTCAACCACCCCATCACATACTCGTAGTTCTCCCGAGGACTTCTTTTCCGCAATTTGGTCCATTGCGCTGAACCCGTTTTGCGTGTGGAGCCGGCGTAGTTATCAGTTTTCAAACCAGCCCAGCTCCTGCAGGAATCCGAGAACGCTCCCCGGCGCCCTCACGGCTTCCTCCACGGTTCCTTGATGTTCCAGGAACCCTCTTCTTATGTGTGCGACGCCACCGCACTCGATGAGGAGATGACTCGCAGTTTCATCAGCCTCCATGCAAGCTCTGCACAGAGGACTGTCTGTAATTCCTAGGGTGTAAAGGTGTTTGTTTAGTGCAATATGACCAGTGATAATGTCAACCATACGGCGTAGATTTCTCCGGGGTAGTGCTAACAGGCGTCGGGATAGGCGACTATCCCATTGGGGTAGTGCCTCCCTAGCCTGCCGACATGTCCGGAGGGATCGCCATGATTGATTTTGTTCTTCGCTAGTGCGATTTCTGATCCATGTGCGAACCTGCGTGAAGGGGATCGGAGCCATAGGAAGAGGTCCCAACGGTGTCATACTCGATCCCTGACGCGCGAGCTCGTCAGCTGCATCGTTACCCAGTGAGTTGCTGTGTCCTTTGATCCATTGGAGAGTGACTGTGTTATACTTACAGAGTTTTTCCAGGGATCTGTGGCATTCTTGTATTAAGGCAGAGTCCACATGTGTCCTTCTGAGGGCAAGTAGGACCGCTGCGCTGTCAGTTAGGATACGGATGGACATACCTGATACTTTCCTCCTAATAATTTCTGTAGCCGCGTGGGTTATAGCTGCGCATTCGGCTTGGAAGATGGAGTTTTCCTTACCCAGGGCATATGCAGAGTGAATGTTGAGGTCATGAGAGAATACGCCAGCACCTACACCATTTTGTGTCTTTGAGCCGTCTGTGTATACCCTCATTTCTTCAGTACCGGAGCTGTCTGAAGATTCCTCATGTAATTGTATTTTGTATTTTTTGTCGAAGACAAATTGCTTGTGGATCCTGTCGTTTATCGCGCCTATGAGGTATGATGCTTTGAGGGCTAGTGGCAGGATTCGCGTATGAGGGGCCTTGTCTTTGTGTTTCCACAGGCCTAGTGTTTTAAGTCTTGCAGCTGCGACTTGTGCTTCTTGTTTGATGTGTAGGTGTAGCGATTTGATATCAAGAATTGCCTCGAGTGCCGCTGTTGGGCAAGTTTTCATGCCTCCACTTATTGCCAGACATGCAGTTCTTTGGAATCGCTGTAGCTTGTCTTGCACTGTTGTCAGTGTGGTCCTATGCCACCATACTAGTGCTGCGTACGTAAGTCCTGGTCTTATGACTGTTGTGTATAGCCATTTCATGATTTTAGGGGAGATGCCCCAGTTTTTGCCTACTAATCTTCGGCAGTTCCAAAGATTTATGTTTGCTTTATTTATCTTTTCCTCTAGATGTGTACTCCAATTAAGCTTTGAGTCTAGTTTTACACCTAGGTATTTGACTTCATTCGATAGAGTGAGAGTTGTTCCAAAGAGCTTTGGAGGTTCGTACTTTCCTAAGACTCTTTTGTTGGTGAACAGGACCAGTTCCGTTTTGTTTGCGTTCACTGAGAGCTCGTGTGTGGTACACCATGTCTCCACTATGCGTAATGCACTTCTGGTCAAGCTGCACACGATACTTGCCGAATTCCCTTGTATGAGTATTGCCAAGTCATCAGCGTAGCCGACTGTGTGATAGTGTTTGTCATTTAGCGATGTAATTAGATCGTTTACCACTAAGCTCCAGAGAAGGGGAGATAATACCCCTCCTTGTGGGCAACCTCTAGTTGCCATTACCCTTGTGGTGTCACATATGTCTAGTTGTATATTACGTAGTTTTAGCATGTTGAATATCCATCCAGTTACGGTGCTTGGTACTTTATGCCTATTTAGTGCTTCTTGTATGCAATTGAAGTTTGTCTTGTCAAAGGCACCTTCGATGTCAATGAAAGTTCCTAAGCATAGGTTTTTGCTGTGTATTGCGTTCTCCAGTATTGTTACCACTTCGTGTAACGCTGATTCAGTAGATTTACCCGTGCAGTATGCGTGTTGTTTTGGATGTAATGGGTAATTCATTAATGCCGTATCTCTGATGTGCCTATCACATAGTCTTTCCAACACTTTGAGGAGGAAGGACGATAGACTTATAGGTCTAAATGATTTGGCATTAGTGTAATCCGTTTTACCAGGTTTCGGTATAAATATCACTTTGACTTCTCTCCATTGTAGAGGAATGTATTTATGAGCCAGGCAAGCCCTTAATAGGTTAGTGAGGTGTTCTTGAAGAACTTTTCCTCCCCATTTGAGTAGGCCTGGGAAAATTCCATCTGGACCTGGTGATTTGAATAGTTGGAAGCTGTTTATTGCCCATTCTACTCTATCTTTGGTTACAATATCTTGGGCTATTTTCCAATCTTGTTCAGTAGGATGGTGTATAGTTTCCTCTGGTTTATCCAGGGGATTAAATTTGAGGCATCTAGGGAAGTGCGTTTCTAATAGTATCTCACAAATTTCCTCAGTATTTGCAGAGTAACTGCCGTCCTCTTTCTTTAGGGTGCCTATGGTTTTGTTGCCCCCGCCTGACATTAGTTTATATACCCTGGAGGCTTCGGACGTGGTCTCGATACTCGTGCAGAATTTACACCAGGATTTGCGCTTGAACGCCCTGATCCTGTTCTTATATTTGGCGCGAGCCCTGGCGTAGTTGTCCCAGTCTGTTTCGTTCCTTGTATTTATCGCTCTATTAAAGAGTCGGTGTACTTGACACTTGCGCCTTTCCAGTTCGGGGCCCCAGAATTTCTTACCCCCTTTGGGGCAGCAGCCTCTGGTGCCGAGAGGGCATGAAGTTTCGTAGCTTTGTGTAATAGCTTGTGATATGTTTTCTGCGTATTCTTCTACTTTGGGAACGCTGTTTAGTGCCGTATGGTGTTGCATTGGTCCAAGTTTATTCTGTAGGAGCTTGTTATATGTGCTTCTATCAGTTTTTCTTGGATTTCTGTAAGGAATAGGTTTGGCAATTGTGAGGTTTACCTTGTATCGAAGCCATCTGTGATCAGAGCAGGAGGCCTCGTCGGACACGTGCCAGTCAGAGATGTGTTCTTATATACCATCTGTAGCTAGGGTGAGGTCGATGATGGTGCGACATCGCCTGGTTATAAACGTGGGTTTGTTACCTTTGTTTAGTATGTTGAGGTTCGTCTGTATGAGGTAGTTGACAAACTCCTCTTCTCTGGGGTTGGATTTCTCCATGCCCCAGAGGGGATGGTGAGCATTCGCATCTACGGAAATGATGAGCTCCAGTTTGTTGTTTTCACAGTAGCTTACCAGTTCTATGAGTTCTCGGGTTGGTATGTCTGTTCCCTCGTCTCCCGGGAGGTAGACGGAGGCAATCACTGTATTCGGTAGAGTTTTGTAGTCACTCGTTGAGATCCTGATGGCTGTCAGATCTCTGGAAAATAAGTGTGTTAGTGGCATTGCCATGAAGTTACGGGGTAGATAGATACAAGCTCTGGGAGTGTCACAGGTTTGATCGAAAATTATCTTACCTCCGATGTTATTAAGTCCACATATGGTGTTGCGTCTGATCCACGGCTCCTGGATCAGCGCGAGGGTGTCATTCTTCTCCAGCTCGCCCCGCAGGGTAGCCGTTGCGGTCTGGCTATGCTGGAGGTTTATCTGGATGACATTAGTCATCCGGGTCCGAGTCGGTGAGTTGGACATCTTGTTGATCCTCCTCCACCTCCTCATCCCCACAGCCTATCTTTGCAAGGCGCTTCTCAGTCTCGAGAATGTCTTCGTCTTCTGAGAGCACCTTGCATTCGGCGTCGCGCGTCTTCACCACAGCCCCGTTCTCGGCCGGGCTGGCCACCTCAGGTTTGGACGGCGCGGGGAGTATGTTCGTCCCTGAGGGTCCTGCCTGCTGCTCACACCGTGCAGCGGCGGATGCCTCCTCAGGGTCAGTAGTCACATCCATTGGTGTAGTACTTGCCTGTTCAATGTCGCTGCCCTCGGTGGGTATCTGGAGGTACACCGACCCGAGGGAGAATGCCAGACAGCGTTCGTGCTCCACGATGGTGGGGAGAAGGTCATCCGGTACGCCTACCAGAATGTAGATACCAGCGTCTTGGTCAACCACCCCATGCGCCGAAGCCAAAAAAGCCGGCAATCCAGTGTCATGTACTCTCCTAATACCTAACCCGCCATGCCTAACTGGCAGCGAGGCCTGTCGCCATTGATTTTCACTAAGGCTGACATTTAATATTGTCTCTAAAATAGTTTTTAATGTTTCATCTAAGATCTTCATCATCTTCTCATAGATGTCGTAGAAGGCGACTTAGGTAACACAAGCTAAATAAAGCTTATAAACATCAATGAGACCTCTCCAACCCGTCTGGCCAGCGTGGAGAGTGTAGGCCAAATCCTCTGACTGCTCGGGCTAATATATATGGCTCTGGTAGTACAGAAAGGGACTTGCTCCTGCAGTGGAGACTAAAAATACCTGATGATGATGATGATCATTAGATGACAGCCGAATATAGCTATGTAAATAAGAAAATGCTGCAGTAAGTTTATTGCCCCTTCTAATGCACTAGCGCCTAGAAAGCAGCACTAAACTTAGCTAGCATTAACAATTCGACGTCAACATTTGTGCAAAAAAAAAAAAACAGTGAAACTATTATTAAGAGATATTACAATGATATTTTCAATTTGACTTGTAAATTTGAAAAATTATGAAAAATATGACAACAGTTCAGGCTTCCAACTAACCTTACAACAACCCAACATACTTTGTTGCATTGTCATGGAATTATAGAAAATTATATGCTTAAGGTCACTTGAGCTATTGTTTAAATTGCCTTAGCATTCCGTCTGTTGTTATGAAATTCAATCTTTTTTATATGCTTTGATAGCATGGTTATATAACCATCGTTAAAAAACCTGCACACTAGTTCACGTGTTAAATTACTATTGACACTAGACGATCATTGTGGTCAATTAAAATTTTATCTGTTTATATAAAAGGCAACCGTTACTGACTGATCTATTAACACACAACTCAAACCACTGAACGGATTGCGCTGAAATTTATCAGGAAGATAGTTATAATGACGTACACGTCCTAAGCGGACATAAACTCGGTTGGAGCCACGGGTAACAGCACTAAGAGCTGGTAAATAAATAAATAAAAAAAACGACGGGTTGCACTCCGGGCGTGCCGGCAGAAGTGAAAACTGGAATATTAACGTTGTGCAATTTTGATGTTTTGGAATGGTTAGGGAATAATTTTGCACGAATTGCTTTAACTATCAGTATAAAAGTACTATCATTTATGTGGTAGAATACAATATTTATTTATTGCGCTATCGTACACAAACACGACAATTTATATTACATTAAAAAGTTTATCTGTCAGCTAAACAAAACAGCAGGCGCAGGCATACATTTTCGCCGCGCCGTAGAAAGAGAGGGGGATACTTTCTCTCCTACGCCGCGCCGGCTGTCTACTCTCCATCTGTCTTACGAATTTTCGATCAGGACACGTGTCTTGACGCGAGTTTAACATTTTTTACCCATTACAAAAAAGTGCACAACGCCGCTAAAGAAGTTTTCACTTCAACGAAATAGGTTTGCTACTCGTTCATAGATGGCGTTGTAATAATTTTCAATGCTTGTAATGTTATCATTAATGTTGAAAGGAATAACTAGATGGCGCTACGTCAAATATTCATTGCATGGGTAGCCGGCTGTCTACTCTCCATCCGTCTTACGAATTTTTGATCAGGACACGTGTCCTGACGCGAGTTTAACATTTTTTGCCCATTACAAAAAAAGTGCACAACGCCGCTAAAGAAGTTTTCACTTCAAAAGTCATTGAGCTATTTCAGATGCCTTTAGGCAGCTCAATAAATCTAAAACCAATGTTAGCTATGGACATACTCTATAAGAAGAATAGCAAGGTGCATCTTTGAATTGGGACATACATAGCTGACTGCCCCAGATTGTGACACGAGGAGGGCACGCTACATTAAACAATGTATGACGGAGTGAGCGTAGAATTTGGGAAAATGTTTAAAGAGATATCCCTAATGCTTGCAAAGATATAGATGATTGATGTTGTTTACCTTTTGTCAATTAAAAATTAGTTTTTCGAAAAAACTTACTTTTTTCGTACAAGCTTTTGTTGATGTTGGAGGTCTAAGTACTTATCAAGACAAATGCAATAAGCCCAAAATCTATGGGGTTACGTCATTTTATCACAGGATTCCTATAGCCACCTTCCGGCTCCATCATTAATCAGATCAGCTTATAACGATGCTGCCTGCATGCTGCATCTTGTTTCCATACCTCATTTCTTCACCTCATCCTGTCCGCTTTTCATAACTTCATTTAATTTCAAATTTCATTTCATTCCATTTTCGAATCATGTACACATCCCTCTTTATTTTGACTAATTCCACTCTCATCTCTTATCGTGATCAGATATTCAGGACTACTTATATATTTATTATAACATCTGCTAGATAGGAGTATTATTTAAAAGTCTAATAATAACTTTCGAAACTAACCTACAAAGTTGTAAGTGTGCCAGTATAATAAACTTAATATATCTGTATTGTTGATTCTCTGTTCTCCAGTCCACCTCCTATCTTCTATGTGGGAACTCCCCTGACTGCGCTGGGACTGGTCGGGGTCCCAGTGATTGGCGCCCAACATGGGGCATGCAGGTGGCGATTACCACCATGGCACGCAGCATGGTTACAAGCTTCTTTTTATATTATTATAACAAGCATGTCATTTGCATTGTCATCTGATTTAAATATTGTATACTAAATTTCATTTCAATCGAAAACCAGGAAGTGGCTCAAATTTAACTTGCAAGATTTGGCCCAAAAAACAGGGCAAGCTAAATACAAGCTTGTGAAAATGCAATCACTCATATGGTAATGACGACAAACATAAAACAAAATGTGCAAAAATTTAGTACTGTTTTGTAAAAGTCGGTTTAAAATAATCGTATCAGAATAAGAGGTCCAATAATTGTGAATGACGTTCCCAAAGGTAATAATCGAATGAGGGTCGGATACTTTGTGTTTCAGATCGACACAGCTAGTCAGTTTGGTGAACTTCATTTGCATTGAGTTGCGATACACACAGTTAGGCAAGAAGTTGAACAATTTTTTATACAATATGGCATAAGACTCTGATACACTTCTTCTTTAACTATTTAGTATTTTCAATTTAAACTCCTCTTCTTTTTTCTTTACTGACTTTATCAGTCCACTGCTAGATTAAAAACCTGTCCCAACAAAGACTATATCGGTCCACAGTTTGACTTGTTGGGAAACAAAGGAAGAATTAGGTCATAATAAACACGTTGGGTAGACAACGTCAAGGTCCGTATATATGCCGCGTGGGCAAACTGGTGGGAGGTGACCTGTGTCATAATATGACACAGGTCACCTCCCACCAGTTTGCCCACACATATTATGTGACCCCAAAATGCCGGTAAGTTAAAGGGACAGGTCTTTAAACCCATCTTTAGACCTGTCCTTTTATATAGCAGTGAAGCGTGGCTATTGCTTGAGCGGCACAAGCAGGAACTGCAAATTTGCGCTAAATATGTGGAGTATTACGGATAGACCGCATTCACGGCAGCCTTCATGTTCCGTGACATAGCAGTTAAGCTGCAAAAGAGTCGCCTACGCTGGTACGGTCATGTCTTGTGGAAACTGACAAGTTACGTTGGTCACCTGTGGGAGAGGAAAAAGATGGTGGCAAATCGTATTCTACTCTGCTATCATACAGCAACCAAGACTTAGAGTATTTGGAAGACAACCATTTTATACCACTTCAAGCACCACTGCAGGCATCCATCCATTAGAACGAAGAAGTGGCTCCTCGAGAGGAGGTGCCTATAATTGGAGAAAAAAAAGCGGGAAAGCGCACCCCGGGCTCCGAAGCAGCACAGCTAAGCATGTAACCGGGAACGCGCTAAGATAAAGAAATCCATAAGTTTAAGTCAATTTCCATGATATGATATTATTTAGATAAAACAATACATCACACACTTTTTGACTTTCAATAAATTTAAATTCAATTCAATTCAAAATATCTTTATTATCATAGGATATTTATAATATCTCTTAATAATAGTCACTTTGTTTTGTTTTGCACAAATGTTGACGTCAAATCATTACTTACGAGTACAGCTAAGTTTACGCCGCTTCCTAGGCGCAAGTGCAGAAGAAGCGGCAACAAACTGCACTGCACTTTTTCTCCAAAGACGTCAACTAACAAAATTCTGCACTTATTCGATTATAGAGTTGATTTTGTTCCAAAAAAAAGTAATCTACAGCCAATATAATATTTTTTAGGAGTCAAAAATGTCGTCAGGTTTACCTATTTCCACGACTGTATGTATACATGCGTACTGCCTTCAAGTAATTTTCCACTTGATCAGTCCACCGACTTTTTTCCCTTTTCTGTTCCCCATCGCAAGTCAAGTGTGAGCTTATTGGGCTGCTAAGAATTCTAATAAAAGTTAGGTACATGGAGTTAGTAGGCCTGAGTGGCTCTTACGAGTACCTTTAGGAGAAAGACTTCCGAATCGCACTTGTTTAAAGCTACGTGATCTGAGTTGTTAGTTGTTTTGTTATTGAATATCTTGTTTTCGATTCAGATGATTGGTTTTAAATGGTCCTTTTGGGAGTAACAGCACTAGGTCCGTTGAACACTTGTTTTGTTTTTCTACCTCTATTTACGGAATTGGTGAAAGTATCTGGGTCATTGTGTTTTATGGAAATTCTATGTCGTTTGATGGAAACTTTACACGAAGGCCAGCCTCTAATTACACTCTGATTAGGATATTGCTGGCTTAAATCACGGGTTTATTCGAAAAGAAAGATGATTGCGTGTTTCAGAACGCACGTGAAGCGGTGGGTCCCAAACGCCATCTAGCGTTTGTTTAAACATGTCTTAGATTAGTTCTGGTCTACATTTTGAGTTGCGGAGGTCAGTTCTTTCTAAAACCAGTAACCTCGTCAAATCACCTAGGTTAGGTAGCGGACCCCGGGCTCTGAAGCGATACCGCTGAGGATGAACCGGAAATACGCTTGGATGATGATGAGTTTAATTTTTTTTTTTATTATTTTTATATTTAAAAATCATCTGCATCCACCATCTGCAGATCTTCTTGGAGGGCTCCAAGAAGATCTGCAGATGCGCAGGGAACATTGACGTCTTCTGGTGTGGAAGGCCAAGATCTACTTTGTGTAGCTGAGTGTAGTAATGAAGTATTACACATATAGTTTCTTACATGCAAGTCTGGGAGCCGTATGGTTCCCGGCAGAGTAGATTAGGACCACTCCATCTCTTCCTGTGGATGTCGTAAGAGGCGACTAAAGGGCTTAGTACAACAATCTCCTGCTACAATTGCATTCTCAAGGAGGGTTAACGTCGGGCGGCGGCCGGTTGTAAAACTTTTCGCACAAATACATTCCCAGAGTGGGTTGACGTCAGGCAGGCGCCGGTCGTAAAACTATAGCCAAATCATTTAAACTGTTCCGGCTATTTCTTCTCCATTTTGCAAGGTCTGTGGCATCCTTGGGTGACCATTGACATGCATGTTATATTAAGAGAAGAAAAAGCAGGCAAGCATACCACGGGCTCCGAAGCAGCACAGCTGAGGATGCGCTTAGACGAAGAGAGAGAAGAACACTTGCAGGTCTGGGAGAAAAGAAAAACTATTAACTAAACGGGCAAGTGCGAGTCGGACTCGTACATGTAGGGTTCCGTACCACCGTACAATGTTTTAAAACGCTGAAGAAACACGTTTCTTGTATGACGTACGACCCCCTTTAGCTTTTAACTTTATTTTATTTTTAGTATTTGTTGTTATTGTGGTCATAGTAATACATAATTGGTGAAAATTTCAAGTATCTAGTTATTGCCATTATAAAGATCAAGTTAAAAACGCTGAAAAAAAAACGTTTATTGTATGACGACCCCATTTAATTTTTAAGATTTTTTTACTATTAATATTTGTTGTTATAGTGGCCACAGTAATACATAATCGGTGAAAATTGCAAGTGTCTAGCTTTTACGGTTTAAGAGATAGAGCCCTGTGACAGACGGACAGACAGCGGAGTCTCAGTAATAGGGTCCCGTTTGCACCCATTGGGTAAGGAACCCTAAAAACGTATATGACATCACCCACCAAATGCGTGATTTATCTAGTTGCCTGATAGAAACTCACATAAAGGTCAGCTCCTATCCTTGAAATAGTTAATATGTGTAAGAACCAATCGGACTGGCACGAGATGATGGCAAGAGGCCGGATGGAATGACCCTTGTGCCCTGGAGGTTGGGAAGACCGCTAGTGTGGGACGCCACATGTGTCGACACTCTGGCGTCTTCCCATCTTAATGGCACAAGTGGAAAGGCTGGCGCGGCGGCAGCTACCGCTGAATCCCTCAAACGGCGCAAGTATGCGTGCCTAGGAGAGGCATACATATTTGAGCCGTTTGGGGTTGAAACGTTGGGTCCGTGGGGGCCCTCTGCACATAGTTTATTTAATACATACATACATATCATTTTTATCTTAATCTATCTATCAAACGTTGTATCTATGATTGCGTGACAATCTTATGTATTAAATTTCAGAGCTATGATATAACATCACAATGTCACATGATAAGGTAGCGAATAAACCAAGATAATGTATTTTTACTTACTTTATCTGTCTATAACAATCTACGGCTTGACTAAATACGTCTCTCCCAATAAAAGGAGAATCTGTTAAATTAATATTAAATTTAATGCAGAGTAATTGCAAAGCGGAGTCGAGACGCCCCATTCGTTACGAGTTGACGCATGGATCAGCGATAATGAATAGTTTTCACATTTGCTTTTAAGTTTCAAGCACTTTGAAATAAACTATGTATACATAAACAAAATATATTAATGTAAATTGATTGCCAGATTCATTGGAGCTTATGAATGTAATGTGAGAAACTTCAAATCATACCTATAATGGAAATATATAATGGAAATGAAACCATTGAACTTCAACCACTTCTAAGGCTGTCTCTACACAGGAAGGTGTAAAAAATCTACTGGCTCAGTAATATGAGCATTTCCGTGGTGTCATGAGCTTGTGTGACTCAGTTTCTTTTTACCCGACTGTTTTGCTGCTATGTATGTATGTATGTAGGTATGTTATGTACGTTTATTTATTCCTCGTATCTTCAATAGTATCCACGATACCTTGATAAATAAGGTATCGTTAGAAGCATCTTGGCTGTCCGCAGGTAATAGGCTATGTGACGTCACAGTAAATTCAAAGTGGCGCCCTCTATTGACCATAGAATAATGAAGTAAAAAATAAAATTTATTTAAGGCGACGTGGGTTTACAATTTGCAATACTGAGCGTGTTTTTGAAAAATCACTGTTATTAAACTACTACAGTTTATTCCTCAAAAAATGTACATAAAAATCTTAAGGATTTTCTACAAACACCCACAATAGCCAAAACACGATTGAGTATTTTTGGCTTGACAGAAAAAAATCACAAACATACCTCTAAATTTGCCTAAATTTGCCCTTATAATACGTATTACTATTTTATACAATCACCTTTTTATATGAAAACTATACCAAAAAATGTATTATCTAAATATCTATCCGTTTTGGCTACAAAAAAAATATATAATACAAAAAAAAACGACGGGTTGCCCTCCGGGAGTGCCGGCAGAAGTGAAAACTTGAATATTAACGTTGTGCATTTTTGATGTTTTGGAATGGTTAGGGAATAATTTTGCACGAATTGCTTTAAGAATCAGTATAAAAGTACTATCATTTATCGCTATCGTACACAAACATGACAATTTATATTACTTTAAAAAGTTTATCTCTCAGCTAAACGAAACAGCATGCATGAATAGAATAATGAGTGTTGAGGAGGTGGAAGAGGTTTGCAAGGATCGTAGCAACTGGAGATCCATGGTCTTTGCGTACCCCTATGGGAAACAGGCGTGATAATATGTATGTATGTTTTAAATAAAACTTGTCAAAATCAAAATCAAAGCCTTTGCAGGCACTTACACGTCAATAATTATAGTGTACATTACGTGTAATGTTTATTTATATTTAATTTTTTTCTCTGTTCAATAGCTACCGATACTAGCGTTTCGCAACGACCACTGCTGAGAAGAAACGCCGAAAGAAACTCATTTACACAGTATTGCCTACGCGCCAGAAGGGCTTTGTCAGTTTACAAAGATATTATGCCTAATACAATGTTATCACAACAAAATATGTAAAGCTTGCGAACGAGTGCCAATTCCAATTTACAGAAATAAGTTACACTGAGTAGTCCTAAAAAAAGGAAGCTGAGCTGACCAGTCCCTACTGGCGGCACCCGTACACGAGTTGACGCGTGGATCAGCCATCGCTGAACTCAGCCATATTAGAGGTAATCCAGCGACCCTGTTTCAACTGTAAGATCTGTTCAAAAACGAGTCTGTACATCATTGCTTATAATAATTAATTTACGACTCAAATATCCAAAATAAACTCCAGTTCCTTCATTGAGTCGTTATCAGCGGGAACATTCATTGGAGTTGTGGAGTTACGTGTTATCGCCGTTTTCAATTACAACCCGCTCACAAGTTTGTTGTTTAGACTCCTTTAGGCCCCTTTCACATTAAAGGCGTGGGTTGAGAGCAAGAGAGACATTTTAAACAATGTCATGTGAAGTAAATAAATGCTAAAATAACCGGCCAAGTGCGAGTTGACCTCGCGTGGAGAGGGTTCCGTACAATGCCAAAGTGGTATGTTTTACAATGCGCTATTTAGTGGTGTTTTATTGAACTATTTTCCGTAAGTGAACGTATTATAATGACTTCTACTTCGAGTTACTAGACTAGACTAGTCACTAGATAGCAGTCGCTCAGTGTAAAACCAGTAACCTCGTCAAATCACCTAGGGTTAGGTAGCGGGTCTGAAGCGTTACCGCTGAGGATGTAACCGGGACGGGAATACGCTGCTGCATTGATTTCGCACATTGAAATCTTGCTGTATCTCAGAATCAGAACTAAAGACAATTTATTCGCAACTAATAGACTGTGCATGGTAAGCTAATCAGAAAAACCGTAAGAAAAGGACTTCTTCTTGTCAACTTCTTTCTCTCTCACATTTAAATTGGAGATTCTTGGTATGCATTTGTCGGCTGATATCTCATTGCGCAACTATTCAAAATTAAATATTTTTCTGCAAGTCATTCTTATCTTGATGATACGAGTATAATGAATTTTTTACCAGTCTAAATATTAATGCCGTTTCGTTCGATTCTGTTTCTTCTCAAGATTAATTGACATTTAGTAGTTGTTTTTAGTATAACTCCCATAAAATTTGTACTCAACAGATTTTCGTTACGAGAACACTTTTAACCACGTTTTTGGTAAGTTTAACATATAAATAAAACACACATTTATTTATTTCTCATAACAAAACTATCCTTCGAAACACTTTTATTCTAAAAACAATATACAATCAATACTAGATGAAAATTTAAATCGGACCTTAGAGCACACTTTTAACTGTAATAATTCCACTGAAATATTTTTTGAACAATAAAGGATTAGTTTACATTTGTTCTAATCCTACACACATGTGGCGCTGCCACACCACAGCTGCATGACGTGTGTAGCTCTCTTATCTATAGTCATAGAACGAAAAAAATAAAAAGAAAAAAATATTTATTTGGTACTTACAAATAATATACTACAGTCAAACATTACATGAATATTGTCCGCTTAGCGCAAATTGTGGTTTAAAACACAACGCTGGTCTTCCGCGGATACCATACTCAAATAAAATTAAAACAAAAAATAATAAATAAGTCATCTATGTTAAGTTCTTACACTTGTTTTTTATTAACTGCAAGAAGTCTACAGTAGTACAGATACTTTGTTATGTCTATAGTTATACTAATCATAACACACACACACACACACACACCTTGACAGTGGTTTAAACTTGTTTAAGTCAAAAAAAAGTATCACGGCCAGGTCAACTATTATACAATACACATATGGTAGAGTACGCTTATCGAGTTGCTCGCGGTTAAACGTGTTCATACAGTGTCAATTATAATATTAGAAATATTGTATTTGAATGATGGCGCTTTTCGTTTTTAATTTCCCGGATTTGTGACGAAGTGATAATTTAATATTTTATCAGTAAGAAGTGAGATAGTATCGATATAAAAAAATATTTATAAATTTATTTAACTACCTATCTTATTATCTACTCGATCTTCTTTGAGGTTTGTACTCGTATACCTACGTGTTTGAATGACAGTTATCTGTTTTACTTGAAATTTGGTATTGAAGCTACAGTGAAACCATTTTGACTCGACAAGAACAATTTGGTATTATTATGTAAGTCCGGTGATTTTTGGTTACATCGAGCTGATCTGATGATGAAACTCCATTGCAGCAAAAATTAGAAATTTTATAAAAGCTTATACTAAAATGATTTTTTTAGAATACCTAAGTATGCTTTTTTATATTTTATTTATCATTAAGTTAAAATTGGTTTGAACCGACTAATAAATGAATATAATGAAACATCAAATTTCAAATCATCAAAATCATATCCATCAGCTTTTGATTAAAAGCCTTAAAATAAAAAATTAAATAGAAATGTGAAAATATTTTAAAAAGCATGTCAATTATTATTTTCGGTCTTATTTACACGGATTTACTTTATAGATGTAAACCCTTACTTAACAATTTGACCGTTAGTGAATGAATGAATAATGATACATTTGTTAATGTCAACTTGATCAAGTGTATGTGATTTTAGTGGATAAAAAAAATCAAAATATCAAAATAGTTTATTTAGAACTTGAGTTATAAGTGTCGATGTTGAGTTTACATTTTTCTGAGTGGCAATGGGAATCACTTTTAAGCATAGATATGCTTGTGTTAGTGATACCCGCTCTCTATGCAAAAGTTTTAACTATTAATAAAACTGTATTTTGAAAGAAGCTATTTCAGCCAAAAAAAACATAACCTCTCTCTAAGTTCTCTAACAAACAAGGGTGATTTTCTCGGTTTTTGGTATAATATAATTATAAATAAAATATTGTCAGGAAACGCAGTCCTAACTGGCAAATGCCAGAAAAGATATTACTGGTGGATTTGGTAACCGGTATATTTATTACTCGGTGGTATATTATAACATTACATTTTTTATTATATCACTATTAAATTATTTAACAAGCCAAGATTATAAGGTTCTAAACTTAATAGAACTATATTATGTCATATTAAGAATTATTATTAGATAACGGTATAAACCTAGTTATAAAGATAGTTCGTTTTTTTTAACAAGACGGTACAATTTAAATATTTGTCATTAAGATACTTACAGATAACGATAATGTCGTCTACAAATAAACTATTAACGAGGGGTTTACGTTTGTTATCTCCAAAACCAAACGTCTGCTCGATATCGAGGAACAAAAGTGTTTGGACATCAGACAATGTGGTCAAATCTCCCTTCAGAGATGTGGACATTCCTAATTGTACGCTTACTGATCACATTTGGGAGAAAATGGACATATGGGCTGGCAAAACTGCTGTAGTAAGTATTGTACTACGTCTGGAATAAACATCATTCATCATCATCAGGTCTTTTTAAGTCTCCACTGCAGGAGCACGACCCTCTCTCTACTACCAGAGCTATATTTTAGCCAGAGCAGTCAGATTTGGCCTACACTCTCCACGCTGACCAGACGGGTTGAATAGGTCTCATTGATGTTTATAAGCTTTGTTTAGCTTGTGTTTCCTAAGTCGCCTTCTACGACATCCGCGGGAAGACTTAAAGTGGTCCTATTCCACTCTGCCGGGAACCACATAAACATCATTGAACCAACTTATTTCGTTTAGTTAGTCATTTTAAAACCCCCAACGAAGAAGAGGGGTGTTACAAGTTTGACGTGTCTGTGAGTCTGTTTGTCCGTGCCCTCTACACACACACACACACACAGACACACTATCACGTCTTTATTCCTAAAGGAGCAGACAGAGCCTAAGGTGGCAAGGCCTAGCACTTTTAGCGTAATGTGGAAAAGGAAATCATAATAGTGATGGGTTGCTTACCGCATCGCCTATTTATATGATTCAGATTCTTGCCCATAACCTCGATCGGCTATTACGATCTGAGCGGGAAGAGATGCAGCTGTACATTCTATGTTTTTCCTTTTCTCTCAGACCAGAATGGAAGAACTCCTCTAACAGCTCCTAAACAAATAGACCGACAGATTTTTTTTATAGAAAGCCTTGTCTGTCGAGATGGTTCTTAGATATATTTAATGAAAATCGGTTCAGTCATTCAAAAGTTATGGGGGTGAACGCTTGAAAGCCTTTTTAATTTGTCTGTCAAATAAACTTGTCTCTGAATACGATTATAAAATTCAAGAAATTATTTGCAATACTTCTTTTGAAGTTTACTTGGGGCTGGAAGTTTTTTTTATAGTACCTATATGTATAGTCGTAAGAGGCGACTAAAGGACTAAGCACAAACATCTCGTGCTACAATTGCATTCCCAAGGAGGGTTGACGTCGGGCGGCGCCCGGTTGTAAAACTATATCCAAATCATTTAAAATGTTCCGTCTATTTATTCTCCAATTTGCAAAGGTCTTTGGCATCCTTAGGTGACCATTGATATGCATGTTATATTTGGAGAAGAAAAAGCGGGAAAACGCACCCCGGGCTCCGAAGCAGCACAACTGAGGATGCAACCTGTATTTAAATCAGTATTACAGGTTCTTTAAATCATTATTTTTATATTTACATACTTTAGATTAATTTACTTGCATAGTAGTCAATTTAAAAAATACAAGAAAAGAACATTTCATTTTCTTTGTGGAGTTTCTTCCATGTCTCTAAAGTTCTTCATCATGTCTCCACTAAATTAATATAGAACCAACTTGGTACTATATTTGGGCTTCCAAATAAAAAAAATATCATAAAAATCGGTGTAAAATACATTCAAACAAAAAAATTTGGTCGAATTGATAAACGCCTCCTTTTTTTGAAGTCGGTTAATAAACGGGCATGTGCGAGTCGGACTCGTACATGAAGGCTTCCGTACCACCGTACAATGTTTTAAAACGCTGAAGAAACACGTTTTTTGTATGACGACCCCCTTTAATTTTTAACTTGATTTTTTTTAGAATTTGTTATTGTGGTCATAGTAATACATAATTGGTGAAAATTTTAAGTATCTAGTTATTGCCATTATAAAGATCAAGTTAAAAACGCTGAAAAAAACAAGTTTCTTGTATGACGACCCCCTTTAATTTTTAACTATTTTTTATTTTTAGTATTTGTTGTTATAGCCGCCACAGTAATACATAATCGGTAAAAATTTCAAGTGTCTAGTTATTACGGTTCAAGAGATAGAGCCCTGTGACTGACGGACAGACAGACAGACGGACAGACGGACAGACGGACAGACGGACAGACGGACAGACGGACAGACAGCGGAGTCACAGTAATACAGTGCGCTGACGCGCACGTTGCGCAACCTCAATCAAATCGCAGAATATGTAGATTTATTCTCTTGTTCTCTGAGCGAATTTATAAGAACATCATTGTATATACTAAGTTACTGTATTTAAGGTGCTATTCTATTGTATTGGTGTAAACTATAAAGATAGATTTAAGCTTTGAAATAAATAAATAAAATAAATAAAAAATAGGGTCCCGTTTGCACCCTTTGGAACTTACGGAACCCTAAAAATGAGTAATTTTTATGAAAGATAAATTCATTAACATTGGTACAAAGTCTCTGTCGTAACAGTGTTTTTCAAGGTTCTTATATAATTATTTATATTACAGATGTGTGGAGTAACAAAACGGAGCTACACCTACGAAAAGTTACATAAATGTTCAAAGAACTTAGCTGCGAATCTAAGGAAGAAGCTGAACATCAGAAATGGAGATGTCGTGTGTGTGATGATGCAAAACTCCCCAGACTACGCCTTGACAATCATCGGGTCCTTGCAAGCTGGTGCTGAAGTTACTACTGTCAATCCTATCTACACTCCGCGTAAGTGAAGTCTCCTCGTTACTTGAAATTGATATGACATTCACATTTCACAAAGAAATTCAAAGAAATATCTTCTCAATGTGGTTAGCGATATGGTTTAATTTAGATCACGTCAGAACTCAGCACCTTTTCGTTAACATACCTAGACATCCATTGCAGGCCAATTTCATTCTTATTACTCTGGACATACGATTCGTATAACTGAATTTACCACCCCGAGGGGCCGGCATAGTAATAATGTAGGTACATTTTCGATACCTAAACGGGGAGTGACACAGGCCTGGTAATACTGAGCCTGAGTACCTAAAATGCAAACTTAAGTTATGATGTGGTTAACACACCAATCCGGAGGTACTGGGGTTGATCCCCAGCCAGGGCAAGTTGGAAAATGACCTTTTTCCTGGGTCGGGTGTTTATCTACGTTTTAGCATTAATTCTGTGGTTTTAGGTAGTTTGTGATTAGATATTACATCCATACTTTGGAAAAAGATATAAAAATTTATTTCTATATTAAATTCTTTAATCAATTTAATTCCAGATGAAGTTTCAAGACAAATTATCCTATCACAACCCAAAATACTAGTTGGAATACCAGAAACGATATCAGTACTCAAAGAAGCTATGAAATTAGCCAAAGTCGCACTACCCATCATTGCTTGTAAAGGATACATTGACAATAGTCTACCAGAAGGAACCATATCATTTGATGAATTAGCTCAAGATGATAATGTAGATCATAGTATTCTTAAAGAAGTTAATAGAAAAGCTGAGGATACTGCTCTTTTGCCGTATTCTAGTGGTACTACAGGTTTGCCAAAGGGTGTGGAGCTGACTAATAGAAATATTGTAGCGAATTGTGTTCAACAAAATGTAGAAGACCTCATGTATTACAATGAAACTACAGGTAAGTAATTTTTTAGGTAATTTTGACTTTTTTTGATCTGCAGCTGTTATAAAAACGTTGGGAAAAGTTTTTTTTATATATTGTCGTTAGTTAAAAAAATTCATCACCTGGTTTTTTTCTTATCTTAGTGTAGGTACCCATATTGTTACTGAAAGTTTTTGTTTTGTTTACTAAATTTACATGAGCTAAATTGCCCCTTGATATATTTATTTATAATTAATGATCTAAGTAATTTATGTATTTATTTGTATGTAATAACTGCCTCCGCGGTCCAGTGGTCGAGGCGTTTGCCTTGTGATCCGGAGGTCATGGGTTCAAATCCCACTGGGAAGAATACTTTGTTAAAAGTTTTTCCAGTCTGTTTAGAATATTGCAGGCTTGATTAACCTGATTATCCGAAAAGAAAGATGATTCCGTGCTTCGGGAGGCACGTAAAGCCGTTGGTCCCGAACGCCATCTAGCGTTTGTACCTATCCTATGATTGGTTCTGGTCTACCCTTTGGGTTGCGGAGGTCATACGGCAGTCGCTTTGTGTAAAAAACCAGTAACCTCGTCAAATCGCCTAGGTTAGGTAGCGGACCCCGGGCTCTGAAGCGTAACCGCTGACGATGCATCCGGGAACACGCTCGAATGATGATATGTATGTAATAAATATGATGCTTATCTTTAAGATCCTATCGCTTATACAATTATTTTTGTTTTTCTAAAGGCTGACTGGTAGATAATGCATTAGCATTAGGTCCACCTTTTGTACCACTGTGGTCATAAAGAATTTAATAATATAAAAAAAATACATTGTTTCATGTAATTGTAACCCATGAAAATGAATATATAAGCTATGAACATTTTACAATTATAATAAGGAATCTACCAAGTTTTTAAAAAAAGCTTCACAAAAACATAAAAGTACACCCAACAACAATAAATAAATTTGTCGTCTGCAAATAGTACACAACGGGGGCTATTACATAGTGTAACTGAATCGTTTTATTAAGTAACTGTGTCATTATTTGCTTAACAATGTAACTGACAGTATCCGGAATCAATTTAAATTGAGAGTGCAGACACTGCAGGGTTATTTTAATGTGATCATTTATACTGGGTAGGTATAAAGTGATGTACGATCGACACATACTTGAAAGTTAAGTCCATTATTCTAATTAATATACCTGGACTTGAACATGGTCCGCACTTGGACGGGTGACCACAGGCATACAATTTCTAAGCGCCTCTGGGCTTCAGATGGCACGTTAAACTGTTGTACCGGCTATTACTAGCTCTTTGCGGCTATCATTGTTTGGCAGTTATCAAGCTTTAATCAAATTTGAGAGGAATTCACTAAGGACTTCATTTTACATAAGATGTTGCAAAAAACATTCCAAAAAGGGGAATGGAGGAGGGAAACGGGAGCTTGCTATAGCGTTGTATATGGACAGATTTTACAGAAGTGGCAGTCCAGGGGAAAGGGAATGTTGTCGGTTATTGCATGTTTATAAGAGCTCACGAGGTCTACTGTTCTTACAGAAATACTAGTAATATGTTTGACTAAATTTACTCTAAATCAATACATATTATAAAAAATGTCCTATATATAATCCGCTAGATGACAAAAAGTCAAATCAGACAGTTTTAACAAAACGTCAAAACAAAAATTTTCTATGGGATTTGTATGAAAAACAAAACCGTGACGTCATAGATTTTTGGAGTCAAATAGCGCTCTTAATATCAGTTTTTCTGCATTACTAAATCTAAAATCATGTTAAAAATGGATATGATCAATGACAAGTGACACTATTTTGTGAAGTTTTATTCTCTTAACAGTAAGAAATAATTTATTTTTGACCCAGTCATCTACCCAATTGTAACCTATTCTGTTTGAAATTTTACAGCTTCTTACCAGGACAGGGCATTAGGTGTTCTTCCATTTTTCCACATCTATGGGCTCTCAATCGTCCTGCTACACAAGTTGTCTGTGGGTATCAAACTGGTTTCATTACCTAGATTCCATCCACAAACATTCATAAATACTTTAAAGGAAGAAAGGATAACCTTACTGAGTGCTGCACCACCAATTAGTAAGTAAATTCTTCTTAAAGGTTGAGTATTGTCGCAACCTCTACGCCACTACGATGAACTACAACCACAACAACGAAGCGACAACATAGTTCACAAGAAGGCTACAGGATGGCGCTAGTAGTATCCTACAACTCGATCTCAGAGTTCTGGTAGCAACTAACCATTATATACATCATCCGACAATACACCGCCGGAGCCGCGGTTCCCTAGGCGCAACTTTCCTTTGTGGCGGTCAAGCATATCACCTCGCTCCCACTACAGTATGTTTTAGTTAGGTTTTATTATATGTCATACATATTAATAATTAATAATTTACGAAAGGAAGTTTTCAAAACCCTACGCCAGTAATATATGTCAATGATCATGATGCAGTCTTTTCAGAAAGTGGAACTTGTTGGTGCCCGATAATGTTATTGGTTTTTCTGGCCTTGGTGTGTTAGAGTTCATAACTTAGGCTTAGACTCTTCAGGAACTGTAAAACCGATTGCCAAAGAGACATAAACTCGAAAAGCCACCATGCACTAATGATTGATTTATACGGCATTACAATGCTCGGAATAACACAAATGTGATGAAAAATTTCGCCAAGAGTAGCACAATTTGAAATGCACACGCAGTAGAAATGTATGAGGCGTTAGTTCGAATCTCACTGGTGGGGAAATTTTTCATCACATATTTTTAATTTAGCTACCATGCACTGTCAAAATCAGCATTTGGGCTTTTTGATTTTCCAGCAACTTAAACTACATAAATATAGATCAAATTTATTTTATATCTGTCTTTTCGCAATCACCCTAGTTATTTTTATCACTGTTTCACACTATTCAAATACTAAAGTTCCCATCGACGTCTCTCAAAGTAAAATAAGAAAAAGTACCTTCCAAACCTTACATATCACATCTAATTCCGGTACAATGAATCCTGTTCCAGTATTATTCATGGGCTCTCATCCCGACGTGAAGAGGGAGCATTTGGAATCAATCAATTTTATCACTAGCGGGGCGGCACCGCTGCCCAAGTTTGATGTTGATCGAGTCCTGGATAAAGGAAAGGTAAACATAGAGATTTATTTATAAAAGTGTTAGTGTTGGGTTTTATCAAAAGCTTGGTAATATTAAAATCATTTGCGACGAATTATTTCATGCTTAACGATCGTGACAATTCTAATTATTTAAACACATGGTATAAATAAAACAGGATGTTCTCTTCGTGACATGGGTCACGAGATGGGTCAAGAGAACATCCTGTTTTGCTGGGTCACGTCGTCATTGGCCCAAGAATACGTCATCAGTTGAGTGTTGCCACTGTGTTTAACTGTAACTTAAAAAACCAATTGTGCACTAACAGGAATGTGAAATAATAGAACCTAATTTAATAGTGAACTAATTATTAAGTATCTACATAAATTTACTAAAAACTAAACATGAATCATACGATATACGAAATAGTTAAGTTAATATTCATTACTTGAATCACCTGATTATCCAAAAAGAAAGATGATTCCGTGCATCGGAAGGCGCGTAAAGCTTTGGGTCCCGAACGCCATCTAGCGTTTATTTAAACCTATCCTAGGATTGGTTCTGGTCTACCCTTTGGGTTGCGGAGGTCAGACAACAGTTGTTCTGTGTTAAAACCAGTAACTTCGCCAAATCACCTAGGTTAGGTAGCGGACCCCGGGCTCTGAAGCGTTACCATTGAGGATGCAACCGGGAATACTGTCAGATGATGATAACTAATGGGAATGTCCTTTTAATTGACTGTTACCAAATATACTCTGGTATTAAATTACTTTTTACGAACTCTTATTTGCCTTTTGTTAGTTTTTTCGAGAGATGTACCTAAGTAATAGGATTGCATTTGCTTTAATTTCAGAAAGGCCTGGTCTTCCTGAACTTATATGGTTTGACGGAGACCTCTCCACTAGCAACTGCTGGTCCAAAGGATATAATAAACGTCAAAATAGCAGGCTATCCAATATCCAATACCGAAGCGAAAATAGTTGATGGAAATATGAGGAATTTGAGTCCCAACGAGGTAATATTTAGTAAATTGGTTGCTAAAACAACAATTTCAATTAGATCCTATACGAAACTAGATGTAAATATACTTAAGAATCCCCTTACCCTAGACTTTCCCATACAAACGTAGTCTACGTTTTATTTTGAAACGACATGTCTGTCAGATTTTGGTAAAATATGTAACTTTAAATAGCATATATCTAGGGTTATAATTGGTTTTCACAGTCAAAATATGAACTTAAAAGAAAATATAAGGATATAAAAGTTTTCCATACTGATGGTCAAAAATTATATAATACACTATATTCTCTCTCAAGTTCATATTTTATTATATTAGATATATGCAATTTCTTTAAAGTTAAATTTTTTTACCGAAATCTGACATGTTGTTTCAAAATAAAACGTAGATTACGTTTGTATGGGAAACTCTGATTCTGTCTAGGGTAAGGAGAGACTTTTAAGTGTTCTTTGACATGGATTAGTGTCTGAAGATGATGTCTGATTTTTAAGCTACCTAAAGGCAAGAATGATATGACCGCCATAAATGGCTTTACATGGTTTGCAAATCAATGTAGGCTGCATCTTTTTCAAATCAATCAAGCCGCACCCAGCAATGATTTACACAAAGTAAGCGATTTCAATAATTAGCAATTTCATACTTCCTTCCACATGTTCATTCCTTAGTTTTTCAATTCTATAACCCTGGAATCTGAAAAAAATATCCCACCCAAAACATAAATGTGAAAATAGAAGCCAATTTCAATATTATAATTTATGGTGTGTATTGTCGACTTCACCTAAATCCACAAAAGATTTTGAAAGCTTCAGAAGTGGTTTAGGTTTTAGATCTATAATTCATTGAGTCAGTAATTAAAATGCCGGTTTTTATTATTTAACTTTCATTTATGGATACTAAATAAGCTAAGGAGCTTTAATAAATGTGCCAAATTTCATGTATAAAGAAAGAAAGAAAAAAGATTTAAAGTAGCTTGATATAGTTTGTGTAAATATAGAGGTACACACGGCTGCTGTGTCGCCAGTTCCTTTTGCTTTGAACTTGGCTGGACAGTTGACACGCTGCTACGTGTCTTAATCTATAATTACTTACGTCTATAATTTCAGGTAGGAGAACTGCTACTTCGTGGACCTCACATTATGAAAGGCTACAGAAACAATATTGAGGCTACTAAAAACGCCATCACTGAAGATGGTTGGTTTAAAACTGGTGACTTGGCGTCTATTGATGAAACTGGAGGAGTCACTATAGCTGACAGGCTCAAGGAACTTATTAAGGTATTATAATTTTCGCAAAAAGCTTTATAATCCTGCATTAGCGCATTTTCTACACTCAAATTACCTAGGTCACAGCTCTAAAATGTTAAGTAAACGGCTATACAACTTCTTTTTAAAACCGCTAATTCGAAATTTCAATACATAGCCTTATATCACTTGGTAGTATATCTATCGAATTCTATATATATTTTTGTATTTAAATGAACACTTATGTTTTTGAAAAGTACAGAGTAACAAAACATTCTGAAATTAATAGTAATTTCAAAACTACGACACACCAACATTCCATTTGTGAAAAAAAATGCTACGGGTTGTTACTTTTTAAGTCTCCATTGCAGGAGCACGACCCTCTCTGTACTACCGGAGCCATACTTGGCTAGAGTAGCCAGAGGATTTAGCCTACACTCTCCACGCTGGCCAGACAGGTTGGAGAGGTTGTTTTTTGTCATACCAAAATTTACTCTATTTCATAGGTCAAAGGATTTCAAGTAGCCCCAGCAGAATTGGAACACGTGCTACGAGAACACCCCAACGTGCAAGATGCAGGAGTCATAGGCGTTCCTGACCCAAAAACAGGAGAGGTTCCGAAAGCTTTTGTGGTGTTAAAAGAAGGACAAAATGTAGAGCCAAATGATATAATGGATTTCGTTAGCCAAAGGGTAGCAGAGTATAAAAGAATAAAAGATGTAATTTTGGTAGATAGTTTACCGAAAAATCCTTCGGGTAAACTTTTGAGAAGAGTTTTGAGAGACCAGTATAAGTAGTTAATGAGTGATAGCTATAAAATACTTTTTAAATTGATAGGTTTAATAAAAATATTATGTTGAAATATATATAGGTAATTTTTTTTACAAAAATTAAAAATGAATGTATGCGTGTTTTATTATTTGCGTAACTTCTTATAAATAAATAATATTTAAATAATAAATCTATACTAATATTATAAAGCGGAAGAGTTTGTTTGTTTGTTTGTTTAAACGCGCTAATCTCAGGAACTAATGGTCCGATTTGAAAAATTCTTTTAGGCTATATAACATTACGTTCCGACAACCACGCGAACGAAGTCGCGGGCACAGCTAGTTAATAAATAAAAAATAAATAATATATTCAAATCTAAAGCGTCACTCTCGGGCGATGGTAAAGAAGGTTGCCTGCAAGCGGTAGGTGGTCCCATAGAGTCACCAAGTGGCTGGTACCCAGAAGGGCGAAGACGTAGGGGTAGACCAAAGAAGAAATTATGGGATGATATCGAGGATTTCTTGAGCGGCTGGCAGCAGATTACTCGGGATAGAGATAAATGGAAAGAAAGGGGAGGCCTTTGCCCAGCATTGGGACACAACATCTGAATACTTAAAGAAAAAGTATATTCTAATTTTTAGGGTTCCGTACCCAAAGGGTGCAAACGGGACCCTATTACTGAGACTCCGCTGTCTGTCCGTCGGTCTGTTCGTCAGTCACAGGGTCTATCTCTTGAACCGTAATAGCTAGACACTTGAAATTTTCACCGATTATGTATTACTGTGGCGGATATAACAACAAGTACTAAAAATAAAATATTTATAAAAAATAAAGGGGTTCGTCATACAAGAAACGTGTCTTTTTTCAGCGTTTTTAACTTGATCTTCATAATGGCATTAACTAGATACTTAAAATTTTCACCAATTATGTATTACTTTGACCACAATAACAATAAATACTAAAAATAAAATAAAGTTAAAAATTAAAGGGGGTCGTCATACAAAAAACGTGTTTTTAGCGTTTTAAACCCTTTATGTACGAGTCCGACTCGCACTTGCCCGTTTTTTATTAATAAGTTGTCGAATGCATATTATATACATATAAGCTAACTTGTAGCTAAGAATTCGAAGTTCTTAACTTTGATCATAATATGAGCTAGGATAGGTAGGTACTTATAACATTTATGGTACGGCCGATTTATTTTATAAGATAAAATATAAGTAGGTACTAAAATTCCTATTTTCAAGAAAAGAGAACAACTTCTGAAAATGGCGGTTCTACAAGAGGTCACGTGTGTTTTTAACAACAAAACTTCGCTCCGACCTCTATGGCGAGTAGTTATTTCGAGAACACATTACTAACTTTATTTTAAGGTTCTTTGTTATAGTAAACTTCATGAATTTATAAAGATGTAGTATTCTTTCTTAAAATGGCATAGTGTTTTAGTCTACTTCATCTCTTCCGGTAGATGTCGTAAGACGCGACTAAAGGACACATATATCGTGCTACAACTGAATCCACAAGGTAGGTGACGTCAGGCGGCGGCCAGTTGTAAAAATTAGCACAAACGCAGTTCCAAAGAGGTTTTACGTTAGGCAACCTCGCCTCGCCGGTAATAAAACTATAGCCAAATCGTTTTAAAATGTTCGGGTTCGGAATTCGCCCCCTATACGTAATAAAGCATATAAACGCACGCGAACAATTCTGTCGAGTATTTCGTGTAATGCACGTGACTTGTTGAACTAAATCCGACTCCGGAACTTGCGAGAAGAAACTTCGTTCCAATGAGATATTTGGATAAAATGAGTAGATCTACAATAACCCTGCGTTTCACACAGACATGTACGTGTTGTACTAACGTTGTATCTATCTATATTTAAGAGCTATGCTCTTGTTGGTGGAGTATGAATTCTCTTCCATTTGTCTCTCTCATCTGCCAGTTGTTTTACTTCGCTGTACGGCACAACGTTCACCTTTTCCTTTATCTGTTTCATGTAGCTATGCCTCGGTCTTCCTGCTCCTCTTTTCCCTACTATCTTTCCTTCTTTTTTAACGTTGTATCTATCGTTGTTTAATTTTTTTTACAAATTTTCACTTTAACTCCGTATTTTACTGTTTGATATCACTAAATTATTGCCTCACATTACTCTCTTCATCGCACCACATTTTATTTTTCGGCACAATCCCTGTCACCCAAAGGTAGCCTGTGAGAGATTGCCTTGACGATGAGGCCGCCTATTGTATACATATACTATACATATTTTTAAATATTATTTATGTGTGTTTTAGTGTAATAAAGTGTTACTTATACCTAGTTAAAATGTATTAAGTTTCACAGCTGTACCAGCGCGCTGATCTTGGGCAACTCCGCCTTTATTCGGGAGATTTAGCCTTAAGAGTGTCTGCCTCCCTGGTCCAGTGGTCAAGGTGTTTGTCTTGTGATCCGGAGGTCGTGGGTTCAAAAACCATTGGGAAGCATACTTTGTGAAAAGTTGTTTCCAGTCTGGTTAGGATGTTGAATCACCTGGTTATCCGAAAAGAAAGATGATTCCATGCTTTACGCGCCATACTAGCTTTTGTTTAAACCTATCCTAGGATTGGTTTTGGTCTACCCTTTGGGTTGCGGAGATCAGATGGCAGTCGCTCTGTGTAAAAACCGTAAGCTCGTCAAATCCCTTGTTTAGGTCGCTACCTAAACAAGGTGATTTGACAAGCTTACGGTTTTTACACAGACATTCTCAGCTTTACAGCCCGTGGCTCGCTAGCCACGGGCTGTAAAGCTGAGAATGCAACCAGGAATACGCTTGGATGATGAAGAATGGACTGTTATAGACTAATAAAGGAGACAGATGTGTTCAAACTAATTTTACCTGTGCTAATTTCCAAATTCTAGTTTCCAAATGCCATTTTAACTTGAAATAACTACTACTTCCAATCACACACGACACAAAATAGGGTAAATTCATTAAACAGCAAATTACGTCGGAACATACGGGACATCAACGTAACACTAGTTCACGAGGTAGCAGGAAAACCATTTAAGTCGCACTGTTTTCGCCGGGCTACGCGAAAAGTTTTACATCATTTACACCGTAATGTAACTTCTTAGTACTATAATATTATTTACAACGTATCTGCCACAGCAACATGGCTCCAGTGATAAGGTCTACGAGTATCCAGCATAATACCAGACCAGCATGGAAGGAATTCACGTGGTAATAAAGAGCAAATAGACTAGTCATCCACGCCGAAAAAAATACATTTTTTTTTTGTTTTTTTATTATATAGGACGGCAAACGAGCAAGCAGGTCACCTGATGGTAAGTGATCACCGCTGCCCATGGACAATTGCAACACCAGGGGGGTAAAAAGAGCGTTACCGGCTTTCCAGGGCCCTCCCCAGAGGGGGAGGGGGGGAGACGGGACTCCGGCATGTTAAGAAGGATAAGTATATGACTAATAAACGTCATCCAAATTTTCAGTAATTTTTCATGGCTCCTTCATAATCAGAAAAACCATTTATAAAAAAAAAAGTTTAGTGTTATTATAGTTTGACATGCCTGTGTATCTGTGTGTATGCGTGTATGTCTGTGTCATCGTAGCTCCGAAACGAATAGACCAATTTTGATGCGGTATTAATTGTATGCCTTATTTGTCGAGACAAATTTTAGCTATGTTTGATGAAAATCGGTTCAGCCGTTTAAAAGTTATTAGGGTTAAACGCTTGAAACTTGTTTTTTTTTATTTGTCTGACATATTAACTTGATATGGATGATTCTTTAGTCCTGTTTAAAAAAAAAACTTTGGATAGCTTTTTAAGGCTCCGCCAGTTTAGAGCCAAGAAAACCGTGAGTGTTTTTAAAAAATCACTGTCATTAAACTACTACATATTATTCCTAAAAAAATTTACATAAGAATCTTAAGGCTTTTCTATAGACACACACAATATCCAAAACACGATTAAGCATTTTTGGCTTGATAGAAAAAAAACACAAACACCTCTAAACTTGCCTAAATTTGCCTTTATAATACATATTACTATTTTATACAATCACCTTTTTCTATGAAAATTATACCAAAAAATTGACTATCTAAATAAGTAGCCGTTTTGGCTACAAAAAAAATTATAAATATTCTTTTTTTTCTATCGAACCAAAAATGCTCAATCGTGTTTTGGCTATTGTGAGTGTCTGTAGAAAATCCTTAAATTTTTTTAAGGAATAAACTGTAATAGTTTAATAACAGTGATTTTTCAAAACACGCACAGTATTGCAAATTGTGAACCCACCTCGCCTCAATACATTTGTAAAAAAATACTATTGTAAACATAATATAAAATATAAACCCATTATAAAAACCATACTGGCAACCAAGCTGACTGATAATTGTTATGAGCATTTGATTAACCTTTTTACATTATGTTACATAACGGTGTAAATGTTCCCAAACAGATCTCCCTCCGAACATTTCTAGGTTAACCCGTCGCCGTTTCTGAAAGTATAATGGGAATCTCGGATTAAACTAAGTTTTAATTAGTTGCAATAGTGAATTGGAAAAGTAAAGGGGTTTTCGGAAAAGCGCCTCATTTGAAATTCTAACTGTCATTTAGATGCGCAATCAATCCTTATTAAGCTTTGTTCTACGCTTAATGATCTGAATTTTTTGTAAGTAGACTCTTTAGACATTAGACTTTAAGAAGTCGAGTATTTAGAAACTATATGACCTTTTTAGTGCTACCCACATTATAATAATAATTTCTGTTTTTTTCTTAATTTTATTTTGCATTTGGGTACTTTATTGTGTTTGATTTTGTACAATATTTTTACGAAGCAAAGCAAGCACTAACAAGTAATATCTTTTCTGAAAATAGCAAGAAAATGAACCTAATTAGTTTGGAGAAAACTGGGAGCGTGGTGGGGATATCTGGCTATGTCTTTCGTACGCGCGAAATTTTATGGCGGTGACGTAATATTCCTAAATTTGCATCCTTTTTCTGTTGCTAGATAGTTTCCCTTTCCACCAGAATTTAAAGCACAAGAAAAGTCTTATTCTTTTTGATTTCAGACTATGTTACTTTTTAATATGAATAATAAAAAAAATAGTTAATTACTGAATTCTCGAAAGGTTGAGAACCTTGATGACCTGGCAGGTGTACGAGTTACTAGCGCTTACGCATGTTAAGCAAACCGGGCGTGGTTCACAGTTGAATTGGTGACCACGAGTCGCACAAAATATTTCGAGCTAATCCTTGATTGGGAAGGCAGTCGTTGCGGTGGTCGGTGGTCAAGTTATTTCAGATGCCTTTAGGCAGCCTGAGAATCTGACACCAGTGTTGCACAAAGAAAAAGCAAACAATATACTTGTTACTCATCATTTTCTTCGCTTTCTCCCTAAATGCAGTCGGCTCTGTATGTGAACTTCTCTCACCTCTTCTATCATTAACCATATCTGTACTAACTTCCCCTGTCTCCTTCATGTTCCGTAACTATTTATTTATTTACTAAAATCTTTATTGACCACAATGTACAAAAGGTGAACTTAAGGGTCGGCACCATGTAAACTGGGTTTGCGCGGGCAACAAGTTTGTACAGAAAGCGTTTGATTTAAGTCAAATAATGTATACACATAGATAGAGGAAGAGTTGGGACAGTAGACGAAAAAATGGATTTTTTAAAATATTTTGTAGTTTTCCTAAAAACAAGCATTGAATTTACCCAAAAACATGCAAAACGCACTTTGCGCGGGCAATAGTTATGGCTTAAGTAGAAAAGACCACTAAGAAAATTACATACCTAGTTATAGGTGAATAGACTAGCCAGTAGACGAAAATCGTATTTTTTTAATTTTCATTCAGAAAAAGTAAGATAATTGTAAAGAAACCTGAAAGAAATATTTTAGAAAATCTTGCTACAAACTGGCTTGTTTTTCTGCGTAAAGAAATATTCTAACAAGGGATTGCATATATTTTATAAAAATAAAGGCTATTTTGAAACATTATTCTTAATATTTGCTTACAATGCAATCACGCAATAATAAAAAAAATAATTTTAAAAATTGGATGTTTTGCAACGTTTTTGACAGAAATCTCTGAAATGGCGGCCATGATTCTTCCATACAAATTCAGTTGCCCGCCGGGCGTTCAGGAAGGAGACCGTGTCGAATTTTTCAAAAAATCCATTTTCAAATTACGTAAAATTGCATTACAGTCTAAAATATTTCAATAAAAACTATGTACAAACTGCCAAATTATGTCATACTTTTGCTACACTATGGTACAGTTTTGACATTTTGTTGACGTTCAAGTAAAGAAGTAATGCTATCGCAGATACGGCATCGCACATTTTTTTTTAAATTTTATTGAAAATTAAGTCAATGAAAAAAATAATTTGGTTTGATTTATTACCTATATTTTTTAATTGGCGATTAGGGTGAAAATCGGATTGGAACTTTCTCGGGTCGCGGAATCATATTAACTGTTTTTGTAATAAAAGGTGCTGTTTAATTAGGGTTTTACAATTATTTTGAGGGGTAATTCAGTCTGAAATTTTGAACAACTTTTCCCCATGAATGTATATCAAAATACAAATTGACATTATGCGTAATATATCCAACCACAGGCTATACTAGATCTATACTTGGCTTGGCAGGCAGGCTATAGTAGGCTATTTATCTACACTAATATTATAAAGAGAAAAGATTTGGTTGTTTGTTTGTTTGCATTACATGGCTCCGAAACTACTGGACTGATTTAAAAAAAACTTTCACCGTTGGAAAAGTACACTATCCCCGAGTGACATAGGCTTTGTGTGTACCAAGGGCGAAGCCGGGGTGGACTGCTAGTATAGTATAATGATATTAAAACAACAGTCAAAAAACAAAAAAAAAACTGCATTTTTATACAAAAGTGTGCAGCCGCCCGGGAAATTTGTATAGGAACCGATTTTTTCGGTGTTTTTACTATTTTTAGGGTTTCGCTTGTCTGTCTGTCCGTAAGTCACAGCCAATTTGCTACGAAACTATTAGAATGATTTAGTTGAGATTTAGTACCTACACTTATGTAACTTAGTGACCTAAAGATAGACGTATAATGTAAATAAATGAAATTTAAAAAAGGGGGCCACTTAGTGTGGGTAAATTAGACATTAAAAAAAAGTTTTAATAACAAAATCGTGTGACATATCAAATGAAAGAACTTTTTATGACAATTTTAAATATATTTATTTTTTATTATTTCTTAGATCGGTATTTTTAAGTTATTTAAAAAAATGGGCGAAAATTTACCCCCCCTACTAAACTACTGGACCGATTCAGTTGAAATGTGGTGCACATAATGTAAGTTTGTGACCCAAAGACGGAAGTAAAATGTAGGTAAATGAATAAATAAATAAAAAATGGGGCCACTTTATGGGAGATAAATGAGACATTAAAAAAAGGGTTTTGTGAACTATATCGCGTAAAATATCAAATGAAAGAGCATTTTATGATAATATTAAATATATTTTTCTATATTTTTTAAGTTGGTGTTTTTGAAGTTATTTTTGAAAATAAATAATAAAAATACACTTATCTCCGAAACCACTGAATCCAATCTATTGAAAAATATACAGTTAATAGTTCTTTACCTATAGATTACAGGAAAACCTATTAGAAGATAAAAAATAAAAGGGTGCAACAATGCTAATTACTGCTTCATTAATCAACCAATTTTTTAGCTGTTTTCAGGAAAAGATTTCTTTTTAGTGCTCTTTGTTGATTCGTTAAAAATATTGTACAAAATCAAACAGTCAAGTCATTGATTGAGCACGTACAGCTGCTACGCCAAGACTGTTGATCTGTTCAACGTGCAATCCTTTTTTACCCTCTGTACTTACATAATAAGGTGAATAGAAGTGAAAGGTGTTACGATTGCAGATGGTCGCTAAACGTATTGTTTCACAAAGAAAATTCAAATGTGTACATTTTCTGTCAGTGGAACACAAAACGTGTAGTTTTCCAAGTCACCGCTCGCGTAAAATACTAGGTATTTGATTGTATTTTTGAGAACGTCATGTCAGCGATAAGTAATATTGATTTACACAGAAATATCATAAATTTGTCTATGGTTCCCTAAAATTTCAACTTAACCAAAATAAACCGGCCACGTGCCGTGACGGGCCACGTACAGTGTAGGGTTCCGTAGTCAGTACCTACTTGTTTTATGTAACTAACAACTGCCTACCTTTAGGTCTGAATTCAGTCCATGATACTGAACAACTTTCACCAAGGAACAAACGAAATACAAAAATTATTTTTGATCTCTTACACACAAGATTTGGCTAAATGTAATATTTATGTAATATATGTATGGAATATGTAAGGACAAATCACACTAATTAAGCTAGCCCCAAAGTAAGTTTTAAACTTGTATTATGGGATACTAACTCAATGATACTATATTTTATGATAAATACATACATAGATAAACACCCAAGACCGAGGACAATTTGAAAAAGACTATTTTCTAACTTGCCCTGGTTGGGGCTCGAACCCAGAACCTCCGGATTAGCGCTCTAGCGTGTTAACAATTACGCCACGGAGGTCGAATGGAAAGCAAACATTTTCTTTTCATATTTAATTATGTGTTCCTTAGGAAAAGTTGTTCAGTATCATGATCTGAATCCACCTTAAATTAGTTTTAGTTCAAATTCAAATTCAAAATATCTTTATAATCATAGGATATTTATAATATCTCTTAATAATAGTCACTTTGTTTTGTTTTGCATAAATGTTGACGTCAAATCGTTACTTAAAGCTAAGTTTACGCCGCTTCCTAGGCGCAAGAGCAGAAGAAGCGGCAACAAACTGCACTGCACGTTTTCTCCAAAGACGTCAACTAACAAACTAAAAACTTAAAATTAGTTATATAGATGGACAGAAATTACATTGTTTATTATGTCATAATTAAATTGAATTATAAGAATTACGAAATTTAAAATAATGTCAATTTGTAAATTTAGTATGTACCAATGTACCTAAATTATGACATGTCTGAGTATACAAACCTTTAAGAGGGACCCGCGCCAAGCTCAAGCCAGACCTTTTTGTCTTTAAGATAGTCATCGGTCCTATAATAAGCCTTCTCACAAAGTACTTTCTTTACATAAGCTTTGAATTTTCTGTCTGGCATATCAAGGACCGATTCTGACAATTTATTATAAAAAAGTATACACTTCCCCATAAAAGACTTACTGACTGTATTCAGCCTGTAATACGGGCTAACTAAGTCATTCTTATTACGTAAATTTCTATCTGTAAAATCACTTACTTTATTCAACATGGAAATATTTTTCCTTACATACATTATATTTTCAAATATGAATTGTGATGCAAAAGTAAGTATACCTATTTCCTTGAATAATTCCCTCAGTGAGACTCTCGATCCTAAACCGTAAATAGCACGAATTGCTCTTTTTTGTAAAAGAAAAATAGTCTGAATGTCCGCTGCACTCCCCCATAGAAGTATCCCTTAAGACATTAGACTGTGAAAGTAACTAAAGTACACTTGTCTAGCAGTTGCTACATCTGTCAATTGTCTTATTCTCCTAACAGCGTAAGTACAGGGAGACGTTATATACTACTGCCGTGAATTTTTTTAAGTGTCCATATACAACCGTTTAACTGACAGAGAGGGAAGATACATGATTCTAACAAAAATTTGCAATCAAAAACCAAATATTTCACAAACGGATTGCTAAAACGAAAAAGGGTGTTCATAATCTTACAATATTTTTGAAAGACCTATTCAACGACGTCTCACACCACACATTTTTTTTTCAAGTTTTTATTACCACATATCCATGCCCATGCCCAATTACAGCTTACTAGTACTAATATTCTATGAGTAAAACTGGGAACAGATAGACAGACAGACATGACGAAACTATAAGGTTTTCTTGTTAACTACGGAACCCTAAAAAGCTGCGTGAAACTAAAAAGATTCTCTATTCTAAGGGTTCTTTGTCATTTGCGCTTTATCAAATTTCAAAATACGAGTAATCAAAACCACTTGTGCAAATATTTCGCTCCACTTTGCATACAATAAATTCAAAAATTGATGGATGAATGACTGTGCTTTTACAGGTTAAACAACTTCTAGCTTGGTCACAGTCTGGATGGGTGACCGTGCTTTCAATCTTAATGTTGTCCAAGTCAAATGTTGAGATTCTTATGAATATATTTCAGTTTTCTCTACCTACATAACTTGGCAGCTATTTAAATTTCAATTGTTTTGTCGGAATTTGAACTTGGCATTTTTACATTTATGTTTTTGATGGGATAAAATAAACACCCAAGAACCAGGACAAATTAAAAAAGGCCATTTACCAACTTGCCCTGGCTGGGAATCGAACCCAGAACCTCCGAGTGACGGACTAGCGTGTTAAGGAATCGCCACGGAGGTCGACTAATAAATTGAAAAAGTAATAAATTTAACGCAAGATTCGAATAACTATAACTTGGATTTTTTAGAAAGTGCTATATGAATTTTACATATATTTAAACTCGCTTTTTAAATAAACGTCTTGCATTCACGCACACTACTGTATTTTCGACTTTAGCCTTTTTTTACTGATAGCCTGTCTACTAAAGTGTTAAGTACATTATAATGACGTCTGCCAAGGCCTTAATTCAGAAATAATAATTCAAACAAAATAATTCTTTGATTTGATTGATTTGAAAATTTTAATAAGTATCGCGGACTGGAAGTCATGACGAAAAGAAACAAGTCAGCTTCTACGTTACAATTTATGATTACCTACATCTATTGTCCCGTTTACACATTATTAACTCTATGTAACTTCATCTTGACATTTTTATCCCCTTAGCGGAAAAATTTTGCATATTTCAGAGCCAAATCCGACCACGTGGATTTGTGCATACAGTCCTTAACGCCAATACATTCTCTACCAGTCAACCTTTAGGAAAAACATAAATAATTTAATTGCGATAGGCGCTTAAAGGCTTAAGTATGTACTTAATTATTCACTATTTACAAGTATACTTAAATATAATCCATATAAATACACATACATGTATATATATACTACAAATGTTTTGAGATAATGACTAATTCTGCTGCGAAAACTTTAAAAAAAGGTGCGTGTGAACTTTCTTCTTAAATAGGTATCTGTTTGAGATACTTTTGATGTCTTCAAGTATATTATACCTATATATATAGTTCTGTTCAGTGACACTAAATACATCTAAATATTTTAGTATCGTATATGTATTATATATATATGTTATAGAATAAGCTTATGTATGTATATAGGTATATATATGTATTAATATGTAAGTATATAATTAGGTATAGATACTGCGCCTACCTTGTTCCGTTTTATTAATTTTTCCTCTACCCAAAGGTTGACTGGAAGAGATCGCATCTAGCGATAAGTGATTATGGTGCAATAAAGATAATTTGTATTGTATTGTACTGTATAGGTAACTATATGTAATAACTTGTTACTATTTTTCATTAACTATTTTTAGAATGACAAGTCTATCTCATGTCGAAGTCGGTGGTTTTTTTTACTTTTCACAATATTCAAACTAGGATTACCACGAGCCGCGCATTTAAAATATATCGGATTCAGCGGGATTTCAGCATTTTCGATATTTTATTGAAGTCTTATTTCAAAATGTATATAAATTGGCGAAATTACGCAGAATTAATGTCGAGGCTTTGAGATTAAACGAAAAAGAGGTTTTAAAAAATAAGAGGTATTAGCATTAACAATGGATTTACACTTAATGTTAAAAGGAATAAATACTAAAGCGAGATTTTAATGCCAGATCAAGGGAACTAACAATCACTACAGTGGAAAAATCCTATAAATCATTGCCAAAAAGCGTAGATACGAGTTCATGAGGACAAATAACAAACCCCTCTTATTTATAAAATAAGGTTAAAACAAAAATTTTTTTCTAAAAGCTTTTATTGCGAGGCCTAAGTACTAATCAAGACAAATGTAACAAGCCCAAACTAGATGGGGTTGCGCCATTTTATTACAGGGTTCCTATAGCCACCCTCCGGCTCCATCATCAGATCAGCTTATTGTTATAATAATTATTGGATTGACATCTGATTAACATTAACATATAAAATCTCATTTCAATTGGAATCCGGGAAGTGGCTTAAATTTAACTTGCAAATTTTGACCCAAACAAATAAACACAAGCTGAATAAAAGCTTGTGATGAAAAAATATGAGTAAGTACCTATATTAGCTTTTACCTGCGACTTCGCTCGCGTATCCCAAATCCTATGGGAACAATACATTTTTCCGGGATGAAAGGTACCCTATGTCCTTCTCAGGACCCCTAACTATGTGTAAGCAAAATTTCAAGAAGATTGGTTCAGTAGATAAAGCGTGAAGAGGTAACAAACAAACAAATATACAAACTCACTTTCGCATTTATAATATTAGTTGGGATAAAAAAAATTGTTAGGATAGTTAGGATTAGGAAAGGATTAGGATAGGATTAGGATAAAACGTTGGCTTAAACTATTTTAGTATATAATTAATTAATTTAAAACGGACGACTCACGTGATATAGTCAGAAAAGGCCGACCAGGTTTCGATCGATTTAGACGATCATCTTCAGGGCGAGTGTCAGCGGCTAAGCTTTCTCTCTTGATAAGACTTTCGCCTTATCAAACCTGATGTAATGAGAGAATCCGAATCCAAAACATGCTCAGCGATGGCAGACCCATTTTTGTCCAGATTTTACACACTGCGTATATGCCCACGTTCGAGTCGAGCACAGCGAGCAGAGGCGCGGGCGGTGACGCGCGAGGCAGCCCTCAGTGCTGAGCGGGCAGCGACATCGTCGGGTTGCCACTGACACTCGCCCTGAAGATGATCGTCTAAATCAATCGCAATCTGGTCGGCCTTTTCCGACTATATCACGTGAGTCGACCGTTTTAAATTAATCAATTATGGATTTATCTCACGTTAGTTTTATTAAAATAATATATAATTTAGTATAAATAGGTTTTGTCCTTATCCCAACAAAAAATAACTACTTTTCTACTAACAAAGTGGTGACTTTGGGGAAATCCTCCTTTAATTGTGACAGGTATTTAGTCCAGCAGTGGATCGGTAAAGGCAGTAATGATTGCTGTGATGAATAGAAGATAAACTGATACATTTAACATAATCATTCTGTATTGAAATATAAACGCGTTTCAATTGGAAATACTACTGAAATACGAAGTAAGTCGATACAAAACTGAATAACTACATGTAGCATTTGAGTATAAAATACACTTAGAACAGATATAAACTTCATGACAATTTTTCTGTAAATAAACACCTTCTATTTTGTACACTATTAACTCTACCTCGAAATAGCTAAGTATACACTAGAGTAAAGAAGTAGGTATTTTGAAAGTAAAGTAAATTTGTATGAAGAGGTAAATCAATAGCCTCCAAGTGGTATACGAGTAAGCTTAACACATTGCTTGACACACTACGTCTATAGTCGTAGATCAATTGATCTTTCTATTGTGTCTGGCTGAGTGTCCAGCAATGTTTTGATAACGCGTATGACCTTGATAGTACTTAAATCAATATTAACGAAATACTTATCAATATTAATAAAATACTCACTTTGAAATAAAAACACAGAAAGTTTAGGACTGACTCTACACATTTGTTTTAAAAACACGATTGCTTAAAATTTTCTTAATAGAAATAAATTACGAAGTTGCCTCCAAATTACCTCAGAATTATTATACTAAAACGTAAAGTATTTAAGTAATACAATAAAGTAGCCCTTGTAACTTTGGATTATATTATAATTGTATTAAACATAAGGCAGCCATCATGTCTTATTTTTTAAATAACTCATAAATATTCTTTGTAATACGAAAGAAACCTCAAAAACCAGAAACGCGTAAACCAGCCTTATTGGCCCGCCGCGATTTTCTCACCCCGGCCATGGCCAGTTTAGGATTCCGTAGCCAAATGGCAAGAAACGGAACCCTTATAGATTCGTCATGTCTGTCTGTCCATCCGTATGTCACAGCCACTTTTTTCCGAGACTTTAAGAACTATATTTCCCTATACTTAGAACTGAAACTTAAACATTTTTTTTTTCATTAAACCCATACGTGTGGGGATTTATGGATAGGTCTTCAAAAATGATATTGTGGTTTCTCATATAATTTTTTTCTAAACTGAATATGTGTAACTTCTAAAATTAGAGAATGATAAAACTAAAAAATAAATATGCCTTGCAAACTTTCACCAAAAATTGGATTGAACGAGATCTAGTTAGTAGTTTTTTTTAATACTTCATAAATCGTAAACCACAATTTACCTTTAGAACTTTTATATTATGTTACTTGCTGCTACGGAACCCTTCATCGGCGAGTCCGACTTGGCTGCTTTTTTCATTATGTACTGGCCCTTGAAGTATTATATGATTAAATATAGCTAAATAAAATAATCCATTAAAAATTATGAAAATAGATCCACTGGCCATGGTAACCAGTTCCGCTAAAGTCGGTCGATTATCCTGAGAGATTAGAATTTTTGCAAGCAATCTAATTTCTTTGCTTTGATATTGCTGGATCTAACAAGTAACCTAGCCCCTATTCATTAGACATTTTTAATTTATTAATAAGACCAACATTGTAAAGATGTTATTTCTCTAATGTCAATATTTTTTGTATCGACATTGTGTTGGAATTATGTGTTGGAAATTCAGGATGCAAGAACGCGTACAAAAGCAGTTTGTGGGTTTGGAAGTCTTTATTTGGTACTTGACTATGCTAATGTAGAAATAAGTTACCAAATTTTGGATATTCTACATATACAGGGTGACTTTTATTAACCGGCAAAATTTTTAAAGCAAGTTCAGTCCATGTTACTGAACTACTTTCTATAAAAAAGTTATAAAAAATCGATAAAAATGTCCGTCCTTCCTTACAAAATCCGATTGGCTGAGCGCTGTTTGTATAGGAGGACGAAAAATAAGTCATCCTGTATATATAGCTATTTAATTTGTAAACCCTATTTAGCTCTAATAGATTTTCTTATAACTTTGTTATATTACGCACTACCGTAATTTTTTCACAACAGTTTAGCTGACAGAGGGACACTTGACTCTAAGTCAGTTAAATATTGCAAGGTAAAATATACAAAGTAGGTAAAAAAGCCTTGAGTTGAGTTAAAGTATCATCAAAATTACTAACAAATATTCGAGCTCTTTTTCAAAATATGCAACAAAAATCACACAACTATTCCTAAAGTCGGTTAAAAATTATAAGGAAAATTATACAACCTCCTTAACTACAGCATAACAGGGTAAAAAGCCCCACGGCATGGGCGAAATGAAGCGACTCTAATAAAAATACATGCACGTTTTATGTTCACCCATTTGTATGTAAATGAGAACGTTTAATGTACACATTCAGTTTTATTTTACCACTAGTTTGTTTTGCGGAACAATTTGTACGAATTTTGCACGAGATCAGTTATGAATTCAAAACGCGGTGACTCCGGGTCATTTGCTTCAGTAAGGTCTTGCATTGTGCAGGGAGTTTGAAGCATTTTGGGCGGAATCGCTGGACAAATAAATGTCGGAAATCGGTAAAGTACAACACTATCCGTGACAACTGGGTCACGTGATTGGCCTAGTATACGTCATCAGTTGGGAGTGTTACCACTGTGTGTAATTGAATTATTATATTTTTAACTTAACAAACCAATTATGAACTAATAATTCAATATGTAAGTTTATTAAAAACTAAATAAACTTAATTATTATATACATCGTGTGATTCTTAAAAAACACGATATGTTTAATAGTTAAGTTAGTGAATATAAAATATAATACCAACTAACTTATTGAGAAGGAAGACACGCCGTATTGCGAGTAACGCTGCAAGTTTCCGTTCTGTATGTTAATACTTATGTTTAATTCTGTGCCATTAAGATGAACGTGACCGACGAGGTCTTGTGGCCCTAGATTCTGTCTTCCACGTTAGCGGTAAAGACGTAATTAATATGTATGTAATTCATGTTATCAAAGCATTTAGCAGCCAACCTTCATAACCATCAAGCGCTTACACATCCTCTAACAATATTATTATTAGTCCATTCGGAATAGATACTGTCTGTGCTCCGTATTTGAAGCTAACTCGAGTGAATACTGGAATTTATGTTGTTATTTCAATAGGTACTTTACAGAACATATAAAAATTTGTTAGAAAAATATTTTGTTTCAGAATATTCCTTTGCTATTTTCGGCTTCGGTCTTTATTACAAGCTTGGCCATAAATACTGTTACAATTAAAAATAAACAAAATATTACATTTGAATATGGAATCCGTTTATTTTTTTCTTTTTTACAATATTTATGGCTAGCTGTTTGTTGACATCGTGGCTAACCAATCTGCACGATCCGTCATTCGATCTCTACCCCCGCAATTTTATTCCTTTTTTAAATAATCGCATTTCAAAACAAATCTCCCGCCAGACACCCTGGTGTATACGTTTTCTTCTTCGTCTAAGCGCATTCCCGGTTACATCCTCAGCTGTGCTGCTTTGGAGCCCGGGGTGCGCTTTCCCGCTTTTTCTTCTCCAAATATAACATGCATGTCAATGGTTACCCAAGGATGCCAAAGACCTTGCAAAATGGAGAAGAAATAGCCGGAACACTTTAACTGATTTGGCTATAGTTTTACAACCGACCGCCTGCCTGACGTCAACCCTCTTTGGGAATGTATTTGTGCGAAAAGTTTTACAACCGGCTGCCGCCTGACGTTATCCCTTCTTGGGAATGCAATTGTAGCACGAGATGTTTGTGCTTAGTCCTTAAGTCGCCTCTTACGACATCCACAGGAAGAGATGGAGTGGTGCTATTCTAACCCGGAACCACACGGGTAACCTGGAACCACACGAGTGACCCGGAACCACACGGGTGTATACGTATACCACATTAAGACTTACGTACGTATATACGTATACGTATGTAACCCACATTTAGACTTTCTGTATAACCCAAAGGTTGACTGGTAGACAACGCTTTTAGCATTAAGTTCGCCTATTGTTCTGTACAATTTGTATTTGATGGACAATAAAGATAAAATAAATAAATAAAATAAATATAGACATTTTTTTGTTAGGTCTAGCAAAAAAGTTTCGTGCTTAGTCATCATATACCTATATCATGTGTTTCAAGCGCAATAGTCAGCCTCTATGGTTATAGTTCTTTGTTAAAAACCAAAAGGTATATCTATTGTGATAAAAAGAAAGCATGTGACATATTGGAAATCTATTGTATTCGGCGACGAGCGTAATGGAAAACTAGGGAAATTCTCCGAATGTTGCCCTAGTGCCAGCTTAGCCCGCGGCTGTTGGAATTGATTAAAAAGACCCTGACGATAAAGCCGTTTGAAAGGAATCACTTGAACGAGATTTTTAGGCAAGTGGACTCACTTTGAAAAATTTATATAAGTAGTTTTTTTTTTTTCTAGTGGTCACTGTTAGAGAAAAGGTTAGGGTAATTATTAAAGGTATATTTATAAATCAGTATTTTTTAAATTATTGATTTATACAGCATTTTAATGTTCGGAATTTGGCATTTGTAAACTAAAAATAAGTGATGAAAAATTTCGCCTAGAGTAAGATTCGAACTCACGCCCCTCACATCTGTACAATGAGTGCACTTTCAATTGTGCCACCGTGACTTGGAATCACCCTGACGAATTTTCTCATCACATATTAAGTACTTACGCATTTAAGCATGCGTATTTCTTAAGGCCGTACCTAAATTTTCCGGCGTCCAGTGCTGCTCCCATTTAAAATAAATCATTTCAAAGAAAACGGAGACATCATTTAAAATTTTGCTACTTTGCTATTTAGGACTTGGTAGTCCTAGATAACCCTTCAAAGTATTTTATTAACAACTGTTTACAGTTTAAAGTGAGAACGTTAAGCTTTACCACGCTTATTTGCGAAAAACGGCCACTTTTGGCAAATGTGTGTAGCAAAGCGTAACGTTCTCATTATCTAGGGGTCTTGTATGGACAAGTACTTAACGTGTCTTTTTTTCAGCATTTTAAAACATTGTACGGAGGTACGATACCCTTCTGACTCGCACTTGTTTCTTGTCATATACGTTCCATATAGAATACTTGCTATAATGAGTACCAACCGACCGTTCTTTCACTATTGAAAATTTAAACTCGATAGAAAACTAGTAAAATTCCCCGAATGTCGGTCTAGCGTCGCCTTAGCCTGGAAGGCCACTGGGGCTATTGGAATTTATTGAAAAGAGCCAGCCAAAAGAAACACCTATTTTAAAAGAAACTTAAGAACGAATTTTGTGCGTAAAAGTAGGGGCAAGAATATAAATCGTATGATCTAACTAATCAAAAATAGATGGTGTTAAAGGAATTTAGCACTGGCTCTCGTTATTCTTATATAATTTGTGGTCAAACAAAATGCATGTCACTTTAGCATTAGACTAGCAAAAGCAACTAAAAAACTGAGTGTTGTATACGTTGGTGAGTTTTACTTAAAGAAGATTCTAATCTTCTTCCTTCCATTATCCCACTCTAAGTGGGATCGGCACAGCATGTTAGTCGCTTCAATTTTGTTATCTCCTTGTCATTTTGACTGTTATATGTTTACAAGCCATATCGTTGTTAATACATTTCATCCATCTTTTCTTTGGCATTCCTTCTAATTCTGTTACCATTCACTAATAAAAAAGTATGAGGAAATATGGTAACATATATGACTTAACGTCGCATAAGCCGAGTAGGGCTTTTGTTAAAAAAGCACTACTTAGGGTAAAATTCAAAGAATTTCCCTAGTTTTCCATTACTTGCGACGCCCGATTCCTATTATGTCACATGATTTATATTTGTGACAACAAATATATTACTATACAAATATGAAAGTTTTGTGACGTATTATGAATTCAGTCAGTTTGACTTGAACTTACAGGACCGACGTACCTTTTTTAAGATATTGTTTATAATATATATCTAAATCGAATTTCAAATTTCACACAGAAAAAGACCGAGCAATAATAAATAACAAGTAAATACTGAGGAGCTCAGTGGCTCTGTGGCAGTGAACATTACAGCGCTTTCTCAATTTGAGTAGCACCGGGTAAGGGCGCCAATTGGATGGGTGACCACAAGTGGCATTAAAAGTCATCATCATCCGAGCGTGTTCCCGGTTGCATCGTCAGCGGTTACGCTTTAGAGCCCGGGGTCCGCTACCTAACCTAAGTGATTTGACGAGGTTACTGGTTTAACACAGAGCGACTGCCATCTGACCTCCGCAACCCAAAGGGTAGACCAGAACCAATCCTAGGATAGGTACAAACGCTAGATGGCGTTCGGGACCAACGGCTTTACGTGCCTTCCGAAGCACGGAATCATCTTTCTTTTCGGATAATCAGGTGGTTCAAGCCTGCAATATCCTAAACAGACTGGAAACAACTTTTAACAAAGTATGCTTCCCAGTGGGATTTGAACCCATGACCTCCGGATCACAAGGCAAACGCCTTGACCACTGGACCACGAAGGCAGTCCAGGCAGTGTTGGCCACTCATACACGCGAAAAGCAAAGAATTGAAAGCTATTTTTATGTATTTACTTTTAGATCGTAAACTTTGTAGTTTTATATTCGACATCAGTAGCAGCCTCGTAAATCACGTACCAGCCGGCGCCATTAAAATGTGTCGAAGCGTTGTGCTGCCTGAGCAATTACTGTCAATCACAAGAAAAGTCCTAGTTTTAGACCTTTACTGGTAGGCAACTCTTAATGTTAAAGTTAATATAGTATTTAGCTTTATATTTATTTATTTGTATATCGTAAACTTTGTAGTTATCCGATATCAGTAGCAGCCTCGTAAATCATGTGCCAGCCGGCGCTATTAAAATGTGTCGAAGCGTTGTGCTCACCTGAGCAATTACTGTCAATCACAAGAAGTCTCAGTTTTATACCTTTATTGATAGGTAACTATAAATTTTAAAGTTATTGAGAGAGTGTAGATCAAATACTCTGACTACTCTGGCTAATACTTGGCTTTAGTAGTACAGAGAGAGAGGGTCGTGCTCCTAGGGCGTTACTCCATAAAATAATACCATTGTCGTCTCATAGTGACGGTCTATTTCTATATCAAACTATATTAGACTTTATCATTATGTATTAACGCTCAATGTTGTCTGACTTTGAAACACAGATACGCAGTTACGTACGTCTTGCGTACCGCTTTTGGAGTAACCCTACTGCAGTGGAGACAAATAAAAGAGCTGGCGATGGTCATGATGACTATATATAGACGATAGGAACTTGTTGTCACTATATGACAGCTATCTGACTCCAAAGATTGGCTAACTATACTTCCTAGCTGATTGTATGTGTGTTAAAGTATGTACTATCTCGTTGATCAAAAGAGAAAAGTCAAACAACACTTTCACTGTTTCTTTTCTTATAGTTCACTGTTACAATGTCACAAAGCTGATCTGGGAGAAAAGAAACAAACTTAAGGCCGTACTTGAATTTTCCGGGGTCCAGTGCTGCCCCCAAAACCGAAAAAAGCGAAAAACGGCCACTTTTGGCAAATATGCGTAGTAAAGCTTAACGTTCTCATGATAGACTGTAAACAGTAGTTCATAAAATACGAGTACTTTGAAGGGTTATCTAGGACTTGGTAGTAGCAAAATTTTAAATAATGTCTCCGTTTTCTTTGAAATGATTTTAAATGGGGGCAGCACTGGACCCCGGAAAATTCAGGTACGGCCTTAAAATGTACCAGCTGCTTTACTTCTCGCGCAGATCGTAAAAGCCATAATAGATAGTCAGAAAATACGAATCATGTTAATAGGGGATGCGGCTAGCAACCTATCACTTTTTTGATTACTTAGGCGATTCACCCGCTGGCAACGCGCCCCGCCGCGGTGCGCGAAATTTGCAGCCTTTTTGTGGCTTGGACTAGGCGTGTTTTCTATACAAACTGAGATTGTAGGGGCTGATCGCCACGTCTACACTTGATGATGATGAAGTGAGCTGATCGCTCTGGTGGTGTGGAGAGAGGTTTTGAAATAATACCACCTTAGTTGAGTACTTGAATTAGACTGATTTATTGATATCGACTTTGATTACTTGAAATGTATGAATGACGTTAAACTACTGAGTCGGCATCTGCCTGACCTACTTATTGTAAGTATTGTTCAATAGATTGAACATCTTGGCATCTCGGCGAGGAAGATGCCGAGCTAAGATACATTGACTAATGAAAGCTTAAAATTAAATGTTATAACTGATTGTTAGGTGATACAAGATGAAATACAATATGGTGTTAGTATGATCTGCACGAAATATTTATTTTGAGTCCACATTAAATTTGCGCGGAAACGTGGGTGACGTACCCATATCGACACTACATACGCTTTGCACTGATTTACTTTTCACCTTATTTAACTGAATCATTTCAATATTATCACTGACACTCGCTATAACCTCTGCTTCGGCCGCTGCAGGGGAGGGAAGAGGACCCGTCCTGACACGGTGAGTCCGACATCGTTGACGTATCCTCAATGATGTGAAGATGATAGCCATGATGATTGAAATCCCAATGATGGAGTATAGGACCGTATAATGATGAATATTATGTATGACCAGAGGTTGTATCTCTTGCGCTCTTAAATCGTCTAGCTGACTATTCAGTACTGCAAATGTATGATTATTTCCGTATGTTCCTAATCCCAGGCTATCAGTATCAGGCACTGTAGTGTTTAAAATAGAGTTCAAAATCGAAGTTTTAGGCATGATTACATTTGGTTGAAGGTTCATATTCCGATAAAAGTTATTATGAGCATATAAACTGAATGAATCTCCTTTTAGCGTGCAACCTCTTCCAATAGTGATTATACCGTTTCCTGACAACCGATGCACCATCATCTGAGCCGCGCAATAGATCCGTACTGAGCATGTAGAACAGCAAGAAAACAGCCAATCATTATTATGATGTAATTTACTCCAATTATTTTGACATGCATTGGTTTCTGTTCTACACATATGAGTTTCAGTGTGATCATTGAGAGCGTGAATGTCGCAAATTGATTGTCTCGATTTTAGATCGTAGATAGGCAAATCTAGCGAGCATAAAAGTCTGATTTCTGTGACGTGAACGCATGACTGAATATCTTCTTTGGATAGGAAAAAAGCGTTGTCTTTCTCTAGGCTATATGCGATATAGGGCTGAAGAGGCATGATACTAATAGATGAATTATTTTTGATAAGAGGTACAGGAATAACTTTATCAAGTTCAAAAATATCGTTACTAATGAGAGGTATCTTAATTTCGATAATAAGATAATTAGAAATAACTCTAACAGCAACCTTCAGAAGTTTATAAATATTTCTGATGTTGTCATTGTCGACTGGCAAGGTCAAATCTCCGTGAAGCTGTCCTGAGATGATGTTGAGCTGATGCTGCAATTGTTCCGGGGACAGCAATTTTGTATCGATATGACCATGAGTGATATCCGTGACGGTGTCTATAAGAGCTTCTTGAATACTCTTAACTTGAGATAGAAGAATATTTGCTTCTAGGATTGATGATGACAATATGGATGCTACCTTAACCTTGCTTAAGTCTTCTGATAGACTTCTCATACGTTGACCAACTGTGAAGAACTGATCTCTCATCGCCTTCTCATTTCTTTGTAGGATGTTGTACTCTGACTCTAAGACTGATGTTTGATTTTTTAACAATAACTGTAGATGGTTTTCATTGACGACAATCCTTTCAATATCCTTCTTATACTGATCTGCAAATCTTTCATCTAGCACACCAAACAAAGTGCTAGCTAGATAGCCAACTCCATTGATCAATCCTCGTTTTTGTCGCAATGAACCATGAGTCTTCAACAGTAAGTTATAATGTTCAATTTCGTTTACTTCATTCTGTAGTTGTAAAATGATATCTGAGTATTGTTCAGTGACCTGTGTACATAGCTCTTTGATTCTTTTAATGTAATTTTTTGTATTCGAAACGCTATCCCAATAAGTTGACTTATTGTAATAGACAATTAGTTTCCAATCATCCTTGACATATTGGAGGTCCGCAATTTTATCAAAAAATAAACCTTGATCTTGTTGAATAAAAGTGATGTTGTAGAATGGTGATTGATTGGATGAATGTTGAATACTAGGGGGAATAAAAATTGTTAATAGTAATAGAACATTAATTAAGAAGTTTTTCAAGTTTAAACCATGACTGCGTTTGTTCCTCAGGGCATTATTACTACTCGAATTTTCATGACGATCTGAATGATCGATTGATGGTGAAGATGATGTATCATTTTCTTCCGATGCTGGATCTTGCACTGGTAACAGAATAAGTTTGTTTGCGGGTCGCTTAATGATTTTATTATGAGTTTTTAATGAAACGACTCGCACATATCCATCTTTTCCCGGGAAAACTTCCTGAATCCTACCGAGTGCCCATTTCCCGGGAGGCAAGTTGTCCTCCTTGATTATGACAACATCCTCTACTTTTAGATTTTGATTGGGCGTTCTCCATTTTGACCTACTCTGAAGTTGTTGTAGGTATTCTCTTGACCAATATTTCCAAAAACTTTTGTTCATGGCTTGCACCATTTGCCAACGTCTAGACAGAGTCAGTGATTCTGGTTCCGTCTGTGGCCTTGACAGTAATGGGCCACCTATAAGAAAATGACCAGGGGTGAGACATTCATCATCAGAGTTTTCCGTCTGATGACAAAGTGGACGCGAATTAAGACACGCCTCAATTTGGTGAAGTAACGTAGCAAACTCTTCATACGTTAACTTCTGCTCGCCCAAAACACGCTTAAGATGGTGTTTTAAACTCTTAACACAAGCCTCCCATAGCCCACCAGCATTTGCGTGAGCGGCTGCATTGAAGTGCCAAACTATCTGGAGGTCTCTGATATTATTTATGAAATCTTGATTGATGTTTTGGATGATCTCCTGATATTCTTTTCTTAAAAGCCGGTTAGCACCCACGAAGTTGGTGCCGTTGTCTAAGAAAGTGGGCGCGCTCAAGTCTGAAACTAACTCGAGATGCGCGGCCTTAGTCGCGAGACAAACAAAGACGGCGACATAGCCCTTAGTTGTTTTAATACCACGCCCTTTATTAGCCTTTAACTCTACGAATCCGGTAAAATCAACTCCAGTATGAGTAAACGGGCGTGAGGGTGTTACCCTGGGTGGTGGCAGATCACCCATGATTTGTTGATAATTTTCACGACTGAAGCGCCGACATTTCACACAGTTCCTTAACTGACGTTTGACTGTACGAATGCCGCTGATGATCCAAAATTTATCCCTGATATAAGATAAAGATAAACGCGGGCCGCCGTGTAATGTGGTGATATGCGCCTGATCTATGACTAGCGCGGTAAGACGTCCATGACTGGACAAGATAATCGGGTGTTTAGCTCCATAACTGACATTGGAATGCCTTAAACGCCCACCTACCCTTAAGATGCCATCCTTATCGATGAAAGGGTTGAGGCCTATGATCTTACTACTACTACGTAATCGACCATGCAGTTTTAAATAATTAATGTCTTCCCCAAATGTATGGGCTTGCTCGACTTTTACGATCATATTGAATGACCTATTTAATTCCGCTAATGATAATGAACTTCCGAGCGATACCTTTTGCTTAGCGCGCGAACATATGACGAAACGTGATATCCATGCAATGACCCTGACGACACAAGTCAGTGAACTATGTTGCTGAAGCAAATCGCTGACTAGTGAAGATTCGCATTGTAAGGCTACGTTCACATTGTGCCTTTTCATTTCAATATTTGGAGTTTCATAATTTGTATGATTTTGAGTGTTGGGATCGAATTTTAAAAGCCATGATGGGCCTTCCCACCACAGTTTATGATCTGATAGGGCCTTTTTATAAATTCCTCTAGTAGCGCAGTCCGCGGGATTATCTTCGGACTTTACGTGTTGCCAACACGAGGATGGCACGACCTTTACGATCATTTGTACGCGGTTTGAGACAAACTGCTTCCATCTTGATGGATCTCCCTGTAGCCAACCTAGGACGATCATTGAATCAGTCCAGGCATATAACTTGGCATCAAGATTAGAAATAGATTTTAACTCCTTTTCAAGAAGTTGTGAAAGCAGTACCGCACCTAGTAGTTCAAGTCGCGCCAAAGTTTGTTTTGTTGATTTCGGAGCCAGTTTGGTTTTTCCAGCTACTAGCGTTGATGTGCATCCGCCTTTATCGTCGTGCGTCACAAGGTATATTGCACAAGCGTACGCCCTTTCTGAAGCGTCGCAAAATGAATGCAATTGAAATGATGTTTTTATATTTCCTAAATAACGAGGAATTTTGATATTACTTATGGTGTTAAATTCTTTGACTAAATGAACCCATTCTTTATGCAACTCAGATGAGATAAATATTTGTTGATCTGATGTGATAACATATTTATGTGATCTCCACGCTAGTAAAAGGCTTTGGAGATTTTCTTGAATATTTTTCCCACTGAACATGAGATTATTGATACTGAATGAAGAAGTCGTCTTTGAGGAACCATTAAATACTACCCTTAATTTGGTAGTACTAGAATCAAGTTTTAATACCCCATGATGAGGAAGGTAATTTTTTGATTGATTTTGTGTATGGCAAGCCGGTCTCATATGTTTCAACTCTAAATATTCATTCATAAATTTTTTGTAACTATCTGAAAATTCTGAATTTTTCTGCATTTTACTTTCTTGCTGAATAAACTGTGCTACCGCCTTTTGCCGTGATTGACCTAATTTATTTTCATAGCCTGGCCTCATTGGAATGCCAACTTCGTACCTACCACATGCCAAACGTTTTGTGGTTTGATTATAAAAATCCTCGCAGTACTGATCCTCCTCTGTCAGCTGAGATGCTGACGATTCGGCAGAGATTTCCTCCATCTCCCAGTAGGTACTTTGAGATGTCTGAAAGGTCGTTGATTACGACATGGCATTGAAATGTTTTCACATTGCCTGATAAGATCCATCCCATCTTAGTTTGCTGTGCTATAGGCGCCTGAACGGGCCCTTTGATCAATCCACTCATAATGATATCTGAGTAAAAACTAGCATCTAAGAGGATATCGATGGGTCTCGAAACATTGTACTGTGGGTCGGCTAAACTGATATGTTGAAGATGAGGCCAACATGTTTTCGGAAATGACGCGTTCGGCAAGTTATTTATGACCCTACGCATGACTAATGCTTCAGTCTGAATTTCATAATCCCCGTATATTGAACGACAGTGCAAAAGAACAACTCCCTTTGTCTGTTCGGTTTTAGGACCGACACCTGTGACTGTTGCCTGGCAGTGTCGACGCGGCAACCCTAGTAACTGAGTCGCGTTCTCAGAGATAAGAGAAACCTGAGAGCCCTGATCTAAGAGCGCGCGTATAGTTACGAACGTGCCGTCAGCTGATCGAACGTCTAATAGCACGGTGGTTAGTAAAATCTCTTCAACCGGCGCGGTTACGTTGTTGACATTCAGCTCTTGAGTGAGGCTGGTTGTCACCGCAGTTGATGATGAGGGTTGAGATGGGGAGATTGTCACTGAATGTGACCCTGATCGAGCGTATGCGTTATGAAGCAAGGTATTATGTTTGCCGTTACATTCCCTACAACGTTTATTTGACATACATTCTTTGTCATTATGATTATACAGACAATTCGGACAAATATGAAATTTCGTAATAGTGTTTAATTGCACATCCGGTGGCATGTTAATAAATTTATTACATTTATATAAGTTGTTATTGTGACTCATATTGCAGATTATGCATTTGTTCGAATTTGTGTAATTGATGACCGGTTGATAGGTTTTATTAGCTTGATAATAAGGTTTAGAATTAGTTGGTTTTGATTGATTAGAGTAACGTTTAATATTGTTATTGATTGATGATGAAATTTCCCTATCTTTCCTAGAGATGGGTTCGAGAGCTATGAATTTGCCCTCGAGGAACGTCATGAACTCATCTAACGACGCTAAATCTCGTGGTGATTTACGAGATTCCTTGTAATCACAATAGGTTTCTTGATCTAATTTTTTACACAACAAATGAACTAACAGAGGATCCCAAGTAGTAGTGTTTACGCCTAAGTTATGAATTGCATGGATGCACTCTGTGGTTGTGTCATAAAGTTTCTTGAGCTCGAAGGATGATTGCTTCGTGATGTTATGCTGATTAAGAAATAGCTCTATTTGTTGGGTGAAGAGAACCTGAGGGTTGTTGTACCGATGTAATAGGATATCCCACGCCGTATCGTAGTTCTCAGCGGAGATATGCAGGTGCTGAATAAGACGCTCAGCTTCTCCTCTGACCTTGCCCTTCAAATGTTGCATTTTCTGAGCTTTGCTGATAGAGTTATTGTTATGAATAGTCTCAGAAAAGAGGCTGAAAAACGTGGGCCAATGAGTATACTTGCCCGTGAAAAAGGGAATTTCAAGTTTTGGAACTGATTGTTCCGAATCGGTGGTACTAGAGGACAATTTACTATTTAATTGACGTTTGATATTCCTATAGAGAGTTTCATGCCTACAAAATTCACTCTCATAACCTATATCGCCTCCAGCAAGTATATTATCAATTTTTAAATGAGTCTTATCGATCGTCGTCCATCTGGCCTGAACATTTCGCAACTCGTCTTCTATTTCCCACTTTTCAGAAATTTTATTCACGTCTATGCTCTTAATTAACCTACTCAATGCTCTGAAATACGTACGTTGCAATGTGAGAAGTTCGTCGAGCTGTCCACTAGGCTGAATTGCCTTATCCGCTGTACCAGGTTGAACTGCCTGCTCCAGCTTCCCAAATGCCAAGATACGACTACGAAGTGCCTGATAAGTATCGTTACAAGCCTGATAGGAACCTCCTGCTAAGTACTGAGTAGCTTCCTCTGGATATTTCGACAGGAGCTCGTGGTTCTTATCAAACTCGTCCCAAAGGCTATTTAAAAGTTCTAATTTTCCTGATAAATACTCTGACGTCTTCCTCGACGCAGAGTCCTTGTTGAAATTGATCAGAAGTTTGTTGATTTTGGCGACGATTTCTGCTTGACGGATAATAACTGATTCCATGATGATGAAAAAGAGGTAAGTATTGGACAGATCTTACTTGAGCAGTGATGAGTGCGACCTGACTGATTATCGAGTCGCTGCCGCTTGACTGATCGTCGAACTGCTTCTATGATAGTCGCTGATAAAGTCCAGAAATACACGGCACCACTGAGTCCCGAATAACAGTTTGTTGATCACAAAAATGCACTCGCGACTGGTCCCGTCTTTTTCCCGGACCGAACGAAGGACCAAAACAAAATGTAGGGGCTGATCGCCACGTCTACACTTGATGATGATGAAGTGAGCTGATCGCTCTGGTGGTGTGGAGAGAGGTTTTGAAATAATACCACCTTAGTTGAGTACTTGAATTAGACTGATTTATTGATATCGACTTTGATTACTTGAAATGTATGAATGACGTTAAACTACTGAGTCGGCATCTGCCTGACCTACTTATTGTAAGTATTGTTCAATAGATTGAACAGAGATACTTGCATAAAATATTTTCATAGGATTTTTAAGGCATTCAAGATGCAGTACTTAAGTACTCAAATTAAATAATGAACTAAGAAATGGTGAAAAAATACTTGCATACAATGTTAAAATCTGTCGCCACGCGCTCCGCGATAATGCGCGGTGCAGTGGGATCACCACCTTATCACTCACCCATCACGCTTTAAGTAGCCTTTGGGGCACAACGGCCCTGGACTCTATCTGCTTAGAGCCGTAAGACCCAAAATGCTCTATCTGCCCTATTAAGGAAAAAGACGTGATAGTTTATGTATGTATGTATATTGTATTTAAACAGGTACGCTATCACGTCTTTATCCCTAACGAGGCAGACAGAACCTAGGGTGACAAGGCCTAGGCCACTTTTAGGGTGATAGTGGGCATGAAGTTGGAAAAAGCAAATCATTATACTAATGGGTTGCTAACCGCATCGCCTATTGATATGATTCCAGATTCTTGCCCATTCCCTCGAACGGCTTTTACGATCTGCGCGGGAAGGGAAGCAGCTGGTACATTGTATGTTTTTTTTTCCAGACCATTTGTATTTTAAATGTTTCTTTTATTGATATTTTTTGTGGAACAATATTTGATTTAGGTTATTTCGGTTGCCAACTACACTACGCTATAAGCCGTAAATCCCGCTTGTTTTATACGTTTTGTTTTCAACACTCAATTCATGCTCTACAATTTATAGTCCGAAATTGAACCATAAATTGCTTGCCAATGTTTCAAACTAAGTTTCTGGTGTTAATGGGTTATTATCGGGAACTTCGAGTTGGCTTCGGAGAATCAAGTCGATGGGAAGTTGCTTTGTACTGTCATAACACTTATAACAAAGACAACAAGGTTTAAAAAAAAAATTAAACACTCTCCAAGTGTTTCTTAATTTGTAATGGCTTGATTACACGAATCTTAAAACACGAATTTTATTTTATGCACCCTTAGTGGTCGCTATAATTACATTTTGAGCTTTCGACACGAGAAGAAGACGTAGTCGCTACACGAATCATGGTGATGAGGCTAACAACCCATGACTATTTTGATTCCTTTACACCTTCTCGCCCATTAAAAGTGGCCTTGATCTTGTGATCCTGGGCTCTGTCGGCTTAGAGCCGCAAGACTCAAAATGTTCTGTCTGCCCCATTAGGGATAAAGACGATAGTGTATGTATGTATTTATTATACATAATGTGTATTACAACTTATAATTTTCTAGCCCATTAAGTATTGTTATGTCAGATTTCAGAATTTTCAAGCTGCCTAAAGGCATCTAATATAGCTTAACGACTGACATCTTGGGATACTTACTGGAACTGTTTTTGCGTTTCTTCCGAAGCATGGATAACCTCTAGATATTTACCACTTGAAGTCATAAATCCAAACGCGTCACTCTTATCACGTCTTCTCACATCTTCATTATTATGTCATAAGTCTACATAGTCAGAACCTAAGTCAGGCTGTAAGACTCAAAGGCCACATTTAGTGTGATAGTAGGCGTGTAGGCGGCAAAAAAGTATCAAAATTCTTCAAAAAACGTAGCCTAAAAAAAGAATCAAAAAACGTAGCTTGTTGCCACAAAACTAATAAGAGTATTTCATACAGAACGGAATCTCGCAATATGCTTCATCGTTTCCCGTCCCCGCACGTCTCCCTCGTTCTCGCCTTGCAGAGGGGCGAGAGCGGGCGCACACGCATACATTGACGTGTGCACGGATGTATAGTTTCGTTTTTAGTAGTGTAGGCATAAATAAAAACTCCGCTTCTATGTAGTGCCATTATGGCATTTCATAGAAGCGAGCCATAAGCTATTATGACACTTTATAGTACAACCTCACAGGTATGATACATTCAACGCTTTTTTCCAGACCAGCATGCAACTCGCAGTATCAGTAACAAACTTATCTTACAATAAATCTTTTAAAAGATTATGTCAAATAAGTTTATGTTAAATAAGCTCCGCAATTGAAGCACTATCTTTCAAGATCAGCTAAAATCCTCCAAGGTAGAAATTGTCTAAACAAAAGACTCCAGTAAAATCCTAGCGTCTGTATCCGTCGCTTACACAATACCGTGCTGAATAAAGATTAGCTTGTAGTGAACGCACACCTGTTCACTATTAAAACAAATCCTCCTTTTGACTGGAGTCTTTTATAAATTTTAATTTAAAGGCAAGTTAATGTGGGTTATAAAGAACCACAAATTACCTAATTACAGTCATCATCATCATCATCCCAGCCCTTCTTCCGCTCACTGCTGAGCATAGGCCTCTCTTCGTCGACGCCACATCTCGGTCCTGTGCTGCTCTCATCCAGGTGCGACCCGCGCCTTTGATTATGTCGTCAACCGATCGCATAGGAGGACGCTCGACGCTTCCCTCGCCCGTTCTGCTCCACCTGCCATCACTCCGTCGGACCAGGTGCCCTGCTCAGTTCCACATTAAGTTCATTACCGTTGTACCAACATCTCGAAAACATATATATTTAATTTGAGTAGTAGTCCCCCACTGGAAACGCGCCCCGCCGCGGTGCGCGGATCAGCTAATTCCGCGCGCGGCGACGGAGGTGCAGATCTGCCTCGATGCCCCGCGCCAAATATTCACTTCAGTCGATCGTCGTGTAGAATGGATACCAAACTCATTCGAAAAAGCATCTTGAATGAGTGCCCTAGAGTTCTTTTTTCTTTGTCCTTTATACATAAAAACACGGGCGGTACTGCGGAGCAATGTGTTACCGTGTGGCAGAATAAGCATGCGGGACGCGCTCTCGCGCGTTTACGCGTTTTCATTGGGTTGGACTAGGCGTGTTTTCTATACAAACTGAGATACTTGCATACAATGCTAAAATCTGCCGTCCCGCGCTCCGCGACGGTGCGCGGTGCAGTGGAATCACCGCCATAAAGGAGCGCCGAAATTTTGTATTAAAAAGTAGAAATGCGGCGAGTGCGGTGAGTTTGGTCAAGAATAATATACGTTCACCTTTTGACACAAACGGAGCAAGGCGTGAGTGACGTTGGCCACCACCCAAGACCTCGCAGTCTACAAGGCCTCGCACATGAAGGGAATAAGCTTTTTTTAAGGGGCCTGGGCCTAGCCGATCCACAAAAAAATATCTTGCTCCGGCATCGTCTTTTCATCCGTTTCACAAAATGTACTTACTATAAATAAATTGATCAAATGATCCACTTCGATCGACAGCATAAGTGTGCTCAATCCCTTATTTCAAACAGATTCAGAATGCACCTCATTTGGTTCGGGTGTTAATGCAGCGAGTCCCAGCGCAATATTTACATATTCATTGAACATGTAAACCTAGACTTAGAAATGCCTAATTTTGGATCTAACATAAATATGATGAACTAATTGAAATTGAAACTATGTTATGAAAAAATCCGCCACGCGCAGGATTCGAACACACGACCTTCACGTTAACGCCGTGAGTGCACTACAAATTCGTCGGGGTGATTCGAAGTCACGATAGCACAATTGGTAGTGCACTCACGGCGTTAACGTGAAGGTCGTGGGTTCGAATCCCACTCGTGGCGTATTTTTTCATCACATAGTTTCAATTTTGATTAATATCCGAGCATTGTAATGCTATTAAAAATAATAAATGAACTAATTGGTATAATTGGATTTTTGTATGTTTCTTCAATTAAAACAGCCGAGTACTTTAATTTTCGAGTCAGCAACAGATTCTTTACAAGTTGTACGTCATGTTCACTCTTTGAATATTGCAAGCAACTATTTCTTCATTTATATACAAAGTGGAAGGGACATACCCGTAATAAATCAAACCCTAGGCTATACTAGAACACTAAAGTATAATAAAATTAAAATAAAAGTCAAATAACCAAAAAAAATCGATGTGTTCCCATACAAATCGCCCGGCCGCCCGCACTCTTTTGTATGGAAATGCCAAAATTTATTTTTGTTTTTTGGCTGTTATTTTAATTTCATTATACTGTAATAATCTAGTATAGCCCGTGGTTTGATTTATTACGGGTATGTCCCTTCCACGTTGTATAGCAGTAAACTGCTATTGGCTGTTAAGAACACTAAGGGCCCATAAAGAAATAATTTGTTCATAATCTTTTTTAGATAGAAAACAAGTTTAAAAAACAAACAAAAATAGTACAAGCTTTTATTGTGAGGCCTAAGAACTTATCAAGACATTAAGCTCAAAATAAATCGGTTTGCTTCGTTGCATCACAGATTTAATTTATCCACCTTTCAGCTTCATCATCATATCAGCTTCTTGTTTAATATTGCATTGTCATCTGATTTCAATTTAATTCGATATTTATAATATCCTTAATAATAGTCACTTTGTTTTGTTTTGCACAAATGTTGACGTCAAATCATTACTTACAGCTAAATTTACGCCGCATCCTAGGCGCAAGTGCAGAAGAAGCGGCAACAAACTGCACTGCACGGTTCCTCCAAAGACATCAACTAACAAACTTAAAACTTAAAATTAGTTATATGGATAGACTGAGATTACATTGTTTGTTATGTCATAATTAAATTGAATTACAAGAATAACGAAATTTAAAATAATGTCAATTTGTAAATTTAGTATGTACCCATGTAACTAAATTATGACATGTCTAAGTATACAAACCTTTAAGAGGGACCCGCGCCAAGCTCAAGCCAGACCTTTTTGTCTTTAAGATAGTCATCGGTCTTAAATACGCATACAAAATTTCATCTCAATCAGAACCCGGGCAGTGGCTCAAAAACTTGCAAAATTTGACCCATAAAACAACAAACAGGACAAGCTAAATTATCATAAGGTCTTTTTTTAGCCTCCACTGCAGGAGCACGACCTTCTCTGTACTACCAGAGCCATATATTAGTGAGAACAGTCAGTGGTATTGGCCTACACGCTCCACGCTAGCCAGACGGGTTGGAGAGGTCTCATTGGTATTTATAAGCTTAGTTTAGCTTGCGTATCCTAAGTAGCCTTCTACGACATCCACGGGAAGACTTAGAGTGGTCCTATTCTACTCTGCCGGGAACCACACGGCACAAGCCAAATAAACGCTTATAATAAAACATTGTAAAAACGTTCTCGATCGATTGTAAACTGACTTCGTAGCTCATTATAATATTTCAGATGCATTTATGCACTTACAAACACTTTTCCAGCATCTGCCCTGATTGACGGTAATTGCACCGTAGCTTCGACGTTATTTTAATGGTGTTCTCAGCAGCAGCATTTGTGATATTTTTGTGCCGACGATTTTAATATAAGCTTAAAATAAGTGGCTCTGTAAGCTGGAAACCTCGTGACACCGTCTTTGCATTGCCCCTCACATACTGATCTCTTGAAGTTTATCGGATGAAAAGGTTGTTCAGAAAAAAAGTTGCGTCTTAATAAGGGTAACAAAAAATATTTATGAATTTTTGAATATTTTTTGAAATTGCTGAAATTTTACGTATCAAACGCAATACTCGTATATCTACAATTTTTTTAAAAATTTGAAAAAATGGCCCTGCAAAAAGTTCTTGAATCTGGTCACAAAATTTTACGAGATTTAAATGCGAGGTTGAGAAATGCAACCTAGACAACCGGAAAACTGGAATTCGGACACACAAAAGAATTTCTGCTGAAGCTGAAACGGACACCTTCGTTTGCTTCCCTCATTCGGTCGAAAAGATGTATTTACATTACAAGACTTTAGTTAGCTATTCCATGCTAGTTTGGGAGAATAGAAACAAAACTTTAAATGTACAGGCTGTACACCAGCTTTAGCTATGTGATCGTAAAACTTGAGGCTATGGGCGAGAATCTGAATCATATAAATAGGCGATGCAGCTAGCATCATATTACTATTTTGATTCTTTGTTCCACCTTTTTACTCACCATCACACTAAAAGTGCTTTTGGGTCTTGCGGTCCTGGGCCACAAAACCCAAAATGCTCTATCTGCCCCATTAGGGATTAAGACGTGTAGACTGCCTCCGTGGTCCAATGGTCAAGGCGTTTGCCTTGTGATCCGGAGGTTGTGGGTTCAAATCCCACTGGGAAGCATACTTTGTGAAATTGTATTCAGTCTGGTTACGATATTGCAGGCATCAATCACCTGATTATCCGAAAATAAAGATGATTACGTGCTTCGAAAGGCACGTAAAGCTGTTGGTCCCGAATGCCATCTAGCATTTGTATCTATCCTAGGATTGGTTCTGGTCTACCCTTTGGGTTGTGGAGGTCAGTCGGTAGTCGTTCTGTATAAAAACCAGTAACCTCTTCAAATCACCTAGGGTAGGTAGCGGACCCCGGGCTCTGAAGCGTTACCGCTGAGGATGTAACCGGGATTACCCTTAGATGATTATAAGGGATTAGGACGTGATAGTGTATGTGTGTGTATAAATAAATCTGAAAACGAGTGATTTAATCTCAAATGCCGAGAGCTGAAAATCCATTGTCCCAATCGGTAGAGCGAATCGCAAGTGAATTGTAAATCGTGTCATGTACTGAACTGTGTTTTGGCTCGAAGCAAAACTATTGAATAAGCAAAGGCTATTTACTTTAAAACTGCATTAAAAATAATAGAAGCAAGAAGAGGAAAGGGAAGACTAAGAAGAGCATGGCGATCGACAAAAAAAAAGTTAAATAAATCAAGGAACTTGTGTGGCAAATTTCGTCAAAATCGGTCGAGAAATGTGACCTGTAGCGAGAACAGACAGATGGACAAAAGCATTTTTGGCCAGTCTTAAAACTAAGACGCTTCGCTCGCTCGATCAATATTGCATCTATGTCATCTTCAATCATTAAACTGAAAACGGCTCGAAACTCAAACGCCAAGAATCGAGTTGAGACTCCATTGTCTGTACTGTAAATAGTGCCAAGAACTTAACTGTGTCTTAGTTCGAAGCGCCGCGATTGAATAAGCAACTTATACCACAAAATAAATAATACTAACGTACAGAAGTCTCACTGAGCAAATAAATTCAAAGAAATATCTTCTCAATGTGGCTAGCGATATGGTTTAATTTAGCTCACGTCAGAACTTAGCACCTTTTCGTATAGATACCTAGACATCCATTGCACGCCAATTTCATTCTTATTACTCTGGACATTTATATAGTAAATTCGTCGAACTGAATTTACCACCCGGATGGGCCGCCTGCGCGCATTGTAATACTCGTAATGTAGGTACATTTTCGATACCTAAACGGGGAGTGACACAGGCCTGCTTATAGCGAATTGATGTAATTTCCAGCAAAATCGCTTGTCACAGTCATACTACTTACTGTATTTATTAATTTTATTAAAAAAAAATTGAATTTGTATTTTTAACTTTGATTGCAGACATTCTTAAAAAACCGATCAAGTGCGAATCGGACTCGTACATGTGGTTCCGTACCTTCGAACAATGTTTAAAAAAATCACGTTTCTTGTATAACGACCCCCTTTAATTTTTAACTTTATCTTATTTTATTTATATGCTATAATTTTATCTGATGGGAATTGTAGGTTTTGATTTATACAGCATGAAAATGCTCGGAACAATATTCAAATTAAAAATATGTAGGTAATAAAAGAAATTCGCTACGAGTTAGGCGATTATCACACTGCCACGCATCACGCTGCATGTTCCGTTTTCTGGATGCATTTTCTGTGTGTTGGACTGTGCGTGTTTTCTATAAAAACGGAGATACTTACAAGCAACGTTAGAACACGCATTCACGCGCTACGCTGCGTAGTGCGGGGCAATGTGATATTCGCCTTAGATTTGATCTCACGCCCCGAATCTCACTCGAGGCGAAATTTTTCATTACATACAGGGTGACTTTTTAAACACCAGCCAAATTTTTGGAGCAAGTTCGGTTTATAATATTGAACTACTTTCTATAAAAAAAGTTCTATAAAATTGATAAAATTTTTTCGTCAAATCTGTACAAATACAAATACAAAATCCGTTTGGCTGAGCTCTGATTTGTATGGGAAGGTGAATTTTAATTTCAGTTTTTCGTTAATTGATTTCATGGAAAGTAGTTCTGTATCATGGACTGAACTTGCACCATAAATTTGGCTGGTAGATAAAAAGTCAGCTGTAGTTTTGATTTGGAAATTTAGGTGTATGCAGACTTTGTTGTAATGTATGTTATAATCAAGAATATGTTTTAGTTCTTGTTGAAAGTACATACGTAAAATGGAGCTATGTCATCTTCAGTCATTAAACTGAAAACGGGTCATCGAATCTCAAACGCCGAGATTCGAGCTGAAAATCCATTGTCTCCGTCGGTAGAGACGCAAGTGAATTGTAAATCGCACCATGCACTGAACTGTGTTTGGCTCGCAGCGAGGCGATTGAATAAGCAACTGATACTGAATGGAGGCGATTTTCAGCAAAACTTGTCTGCCTTACTTTTGCATTTATTTATTTTCTTTAAAATAACTTACGTAATTGATGCAATTCAGTTTTTTTTTATTTTTATTTTATTTGTGTTACCAGTGATGACTTATGGCTCTGAAACGTGGTCCCTTACTATGGGTCTCATAAGAAGGCTCAAGGTAGCTCAACACGCTATGGAGAGGGCTATGCTCGGTGTTTCTCTACGTGATCGAATCAGAAATGAGGAAATTCGTAGGAGAACAAAAAGTCACTGACATAGCCCAGCGGATTAGCTCGTTGAAGTGGCAGTGGGCGGGACACATAGCCCGACGAACCGATGGCCGATGGGGCAAAAAGGTTCTCGAATGGCGACCACGTACTGGCAAGCGAAGTGTAGGACACCCACCCACAAGGTGGTCAGACGACCTGACCAAGGTCGCTGGAAAGCGCTGGACGCAGGCCGCTCTAGATCGGTCATTTTGGAAAACCTTGGGAGAGGCCTTTGTCCAGCAGTGGGCGTTATGCAGCTGAAATGATGAATGAGTTATTTTTACAAGCTTTTATTTAGCTTGTTTGTTGTTCTTTATTTTTTTGGGTCAAATATTGCACGTTATGTTTGAACCACTTCCCGGTTTCTGATTGACATGAGATTTTGTATGCTAATGTAAATCAGATGACAATGCAATATTATTATAACAAGAACCTGATCTGATGATAGAGCCAGAAGATGGTTGTAGGAACCCTGTAATAAAACCTCGCAACCCCAACGAGTTTGGGCTTATTTTGTGTTGATTTGTACTAAGCCCTCACAATAAAAGCTTGTAGCTGTAAACTTATTATATTTTTGAAAAAATCATTTGACTTATTAAACCCAAACGCCAAACTCATTTTAAGATATCTTTTCAAATTACGATGCTTTCCTAGTTACACATACGATTTCCTTGGTATACGATAAAATATTGTTTCGTCTTCCGTTTTATCTTTGTGTCTTTGCCCTAAAATACAATGACAAATCCACAACATTACTTTCGTCAAAATGTCACAAAACAATCTGCAACATGTTTTGTCAAAATGACATAGACAATAACCTGCAACATGATTCATCAAAAGTTCAAAGAAATGAATCTGCAACATGCTTCGTCAAAAGGTCAAAGAAAAGAATCTGCAACATGCTTCGTCAAAAGGTTTAAGAAAAGAATCTGCAACATGCTTCGTCAAAAGGTTTAAGAAATGAATCTGCAACATGCATCGTCAAAAGGTTTAAGAAAAGAATCTGCAACATGTTTTGTCAAAAGGTCAAAGAAAAGAATCTGCAACTTGCTTCATCAAATGGTCAAATAAAAGAATCTGCAAAATGCTTCGTCAACAGGTCAAAGAAATGAATGTGCAACATGCTTCGTCAAAATGTTTAAGAAAAGAATCTGCAACATGCTTCGTCAAAAGGTTTAAGAAAAGAATCTGCAACATGCTTCGTCAAAGGTTTTAAGTAAAGAATCTACAACATGCTTCGTCAAAAGGTTTAATAAAAGAATCTGCAACATGCTTCGTCAAAAGTTCAAAGAAATGAATCTGCAACATGCTTCGTCAAAAGGTTTAAGAAAAGAATCTGCAACATGCTTCGTCAAAAGTTCAAAGAAATGAATCTGCAACATGCTTCGTCAAAAGGTTTAAGAAAAGAATCTGCAACATGCTTCGTCAAAAGTTCAAAGAAATGAATCTGCAACATGCTTCGTCAAAAGTTCAAAAAAATGTATCTGCAACATGCTTCGTCAAAAATTCAAAGAAATGAATCTGAAACATGCTTTGTCAAAAGGTCACAGAAAAGAATCTGTAACATGCATGCCGACATCATTTCGTCCCGCTTTTCTCGAATCAAATTAGTCGACAAATTAGAAGCGAAGTACAGAAACATACGTACCTTCATAAAACTGCTTTCTTCTCCCAGATAAGTTTAACTTGGGCCCTGAGGATTTGGGTACAGTCGTGCTGAAAATTAAAGAACGCTGCGTAACATTGTATGCATTTGAGATGAGAACTTTTTTCACCAATGAAGATGGAACTTGTAACACACAGACGCACAGCCAATGCCCTTAACCACAACCAGACCAATCGATTTAAGAACTGGCAGTTTATTACCGTAAGTTAAATAAATATAAACCAATTAACAGCGAAGTGGACTAACACTTTTTTTTGAGGAGCTCTTTGGCCCTTTGGGAGCACGCATTGCTAGCACTTACGCAAGTTAAGCAACCCCGGGCGTGATCAACACTTGGATGGGTGACCACAAGTGGCATGTAAGTTTCTCGTTCTCGTCACTACTTCGAAAGGCACATAAAGCCGTTGGTCCCGGCTATCATCTTTGTATGGCAGTTGTCAAGCTATGTCAGATGCCTTTCGGCAGCTCGAAAAATCTGACACCAGGGTTGGCTACTTACGCACACGAAAATCAGTTTTTGTTTTTACGATATCTAGAAACAATAATATATGTATCGCATTTGGATGGTATAAACCGCTAATTCAATAAACCTCTAGGTGTTTGGCATTACAGCTCGATTTTGTTAAACAGCTGAATATCGTTCAGCTGGCTTGTCAATGTGTCACTTTTAACAAACCAGCTAACTACGTTTAGACCGCAGAATAGGTTATTTGCAGGCATGTTATTAACAAACAAATTTATGACGGGGCATTCAAATAAAACTTCAAATAAAACTTTAAATCAACTTCTTACTATGTAATCTAGTCTCCAACATCATAGAACACCAATAAGGAATGATACAAAGGTCGATGCAAGTGGATACAGAAAAGTTTGTTAACGCGACATAATCTCAATGGCGGCGTAGCGGTTTCTGTCGGCTTTCATTTGATTTACGTAAATTCTCCAACTTGCCGGAAGGCGGGCGTCGAAATAACAATATTGGAACCAAGCTGAAGATCTGCTTTATTTTTCCTATCCATTTGCAGTCCAAAATCATAAACGATGTCTCGGATATCTCTCGATGAAAACAGCTTACTCTCGGAACACTGTGAAGAATTCCGAACTAAATCTACAATCTTACGTCTTGCGCCGCGGCATTGATGAATACAAATCGTTTATGCTATTCTGCGTATGAGGTGTCAGTCATTGACCGCTGTTTTACAAAACCGGGCTGTAATGCCAAACAGCTAGAGGTTTAATGAATTAGCGCATTATACCATTCAACTGCGACATATGTACTTTTGAACTTGATTGTACGTTCAGAAACGTAGAGATGATTAACTCGTACGAAACTCATAACGTATAATAAGGTATAGCACAGTCGGCTATTTAGGGGTCACTAAATAATTAACGTGAATTGTTGACCTCCGGACAGACGTGAATAGCCCGACTTTAATTATCTGTATCCCTCCTTTAATGGCGCCCTTGTGCGTAATTGCTAAGTACAGTAAACAGAGGCATGGCTCAGCAGTGGGCAGTAAATTCTTTGGTGAATGATCTTCTAGACTATTTGTTAGGCGATTTATTTCCTTTTCTTTTTGTATTATTAGCTCTCTTTTTGGTCTGGCTCCTTTTTAGGGTTCCGTACCCAAAGGATGCAAACGGGACCCTATTACTGAGACTCCGCTATCTGTCCGTCTGTCCGTCTGTCACAGGGCTCTATCTCTTGAACCGTAATAGTAAGACACTTGAAATTCACCTCACCGATTATGTATAACTGTGGCCGCTATAACAACAAATACTAAAAATAAAAAAAAGTTAAACATTAAAGGGGGTCGTCATACAAAAAACGTGTTTTTTCAGCGTTTTTAACTAGATTTTTATAATGGCATTAACTAGATATTTGAAAATTTCACAGATTATGTATTACTATGGCCGCTATACCAACAAATACTAAAAATAAAAAAAGTTAAAAATTAAAGGGGGTCGTCGTACATAAAACGTGTTTTTTTAGCGTTTTAAAACATTGTACGGAGGTACGGAACCCTTCATGTACGAGTCCGACTCGCACTTGCCCGTTTATTTATAGGTAAATGCTGGTCTTTCCTCTTCCTTCAAATCTATATGTTATCTCTAGACAGGTAGGTAGTCACTTTTAAATTTTCTTATTCAATTTTTATGTTATTAGGAAATGGATCATAAAAATTGTAGTTAAAAATTTAAATGCCTTTTAGCTCGTAAAAGTAATGAAAATGTGATAGATTATGAATTTTTTAGAAGAAAGTAATATCAAAGGTAGTAAAAGGAAATTATTGATTTCCTAGTTTTTCAGAATTTGTCGCAAAAATTTAGAACTTGGTAGCAGTAGGCGTTCAAAATTTCCTATTCTAAGGCATGATGACAAAATTTCTGATTGGTCTATCTGATAAATTAAAAGAAAATTTTTGCACCGAGCAGAAATTAAAAATTACATAATGCGAGGTGGATAATCTGTATTTATTTAAACTACTGAGAAAAGTGAAATAATATTTTTCTGTGAAAATTAGCTATTTACATTCCCGCCTTTTTTTTTCTTTATGGCCAGTATTCTTTTTAAGCCAACCAATACACAAATCACTTCGCACGTAAACTGTATTACTCCATAAGGCCGTCAGGTTAGCCAACTGAATGCATCGTAGATCTAGTTTTATGACATATGCCACCTCATATCGCGCGATAAAAAAAGATTAAAACAGTACAGTAAAGGATTTCCATATTTTTTTCTGCTCATAAGTAACAAAGTTCCGCTTTGTGCTGGATATGTAGTGCGGTTATGATAGAATTTCAGCGTACTTGGAAGAAAACAATATTCTACACGTATTTTTTGTCTCTGTCTAACAAACTATGATGTAGATACAGCGCATTTCAAGTCCGCTCAACGTTTCGCCTTGGTACAATTTTCCCTGAGTTAACGTCACAAGCCTCCACTCGGAAGACGCTCGGTATCCTTGTGACTTTTTACTAAATGGATGAATCGTAAATTAAGTGTCCATTATTTTTAGATAATCTAATTGACGGACTTAATAGAATATTTTTCTGATCCATTCATCATCCGTAATAGTTATAAGTTTCAGAATAATTTATCTGTTATACTTATTTATTATAGTTATTATTATCTCATACCTTTCAAAGGAATATTTACTAAACAAGGCAGTGTATTTTATATGCCATATAACACAGGTTAGTGGGGCCACAAGATCCAAATTCTACTATTGGCGTGATGGTGGCAAAAGAGAATCACAACAATGAGGGGTTGGTAGCCAAATCGTGTATTAACATGATTCAGATTTGGATGTTTCGCTAAAAGGCGAAAAAGGATCGAGTGTCTCAGAGAATAAAGTCACACGTCATCAAACGGGTTACAAAGCTATGTTGATAGGCTGGTCATGTCTGAAACAAGGTTCGTGGTGCAAAGCGTTGGTAGGGTGGAGACCGTGGGGATAAAACCGTCCACAAGGAAATTCGCAGATGCGATATGATGACATCAAAAGGACAAGAGGATCGAAGTGGATAGAAGTTGCCCAAGATTAAGAACGATGGCATTGTCTGGAAGAACGGTCGAGAAAGGCTCAAAGAAGACAGAAGGTTTTTCACGCATTCTCTTTTTGCTTTTACAATCTGCATGGAAAGACAAGCAGTTTGTATATTCTACTTCTTTTTTCTTCCAAACTAACATGGGCCATGGCACATGAAAAATGTAACTTAAAATGGTTTCAATTGATAGACATTTCAATATATTTGCCACACAGTACTGTAATTTTAATTCTGATTAAGTATTATTTTTTTGTTCTGTTCCAAAATAGTCGCCAATCTTACACCCGTGCGTGAGTTAAAGTTTACACTGAGCCTATGACCTTTTTGAATTGAAGTTACACAGATTATTATGTTCTTTTTTTCTTTCTTTTATGTACTATAATTTCTGTATTTTATGTGTTTTTATTTTTGTTGTAATAGATTGTGTGTGTGTTTCCATTCAAATAAAGTTTTATTCTATTCTATTTACAATATCTGCACTTAAGGCGATTATCACACTGCCACGCATCACGCTGCATGTTGCGTTTTCTGGATGCATTTTCTGTGTGTTCGACTGTGCGTGTTTTCTATACAAACGGAGATACTTACAAGCAACGTTAGAACACGCATTCACGCGCTACGCTGCGTAGTGCGGGGCAATGTGATATTCGCCTTAGATTTGATCTCACGCCCCGAATCTCACTTGAGGCGAAATTTTCCATTACATACAGGGTGACCTTTTAAACACCAGCCAAATTTTTGGAGCAAGGAGTGCGGGGCAATGTAAGAATCGCCTAATGAAAATGAATCTTTTATACCTACTAAATGAACTATACTGCCATCAAAAACAGTCTAAATCCATTAAAATCCCAAACAAAGCGGAATTATCACCGTATTCACGTAATAATGACAGAGCCGCTGACAATAATTCAGACCACAAAAGCTGACCATGGTCCGAAGCCCGCCTCCAGATGAAGGGAATCGCACACACAATGGACTATTGTATGATTTCCGCGGTGTTTTTGATTTCTGCCCGTGACTCTCGTGATATAGGGTTAGGTTAAGAGTATAATAGAGAAGTTTTTGCTTAATTTTCTATTGTTTTTGGTAGCTCGGTAAAGCAAACAGGATAATTTTATATTGAGAATTTGTACCAATCATGCCGAAAGTAGATAAGTACTTAAATTAAATAATGAAATAAGAAATGGTGAAAAAATACCACGTGAGCAGGACTTGAACCCGCGACCTTAGTCTTAATACGACTATGCTCTTACCATCTGATTCATCATCATTATTTAATTTGAGTACTTTAGTACTGCATCTTGAATGTCTAAAAAACCCTATAAAAGTAAATAAGTACTTTACTTTATTTAAAACGAATAATTACAAAAAAAAAGTTATTGTAATTTTTTAAGCGTTCCGTACCTCAAAAAGATCACTAACTTACCTGTACGTCCGTCTGTCACAGCCAATTTGCAACGAAACTACTGAATCAATTGGGTTGAAAAGTACACATATGAAAGTCAGTGACCCAAAGACAGACGTATAACGTAAATAAATGAATTATAAATATGGGGGTAAATTAGGCATTAGCGTTATTTATTCTGGATTCGATCCCCAGCCAGGGCAAGTTGGAAAATGACAAATTGTTCTGTGTCTAGCTCGCAGGGGTACATTAAAAACACCGGCAACATTTTTGGAGCAAGTTCAGTCCGTGATACAGAATCACTTTCTATAAGAACAATTACTAAAAAACAGAAAATAAATCGGCTTCCCATACAAATCGGCGCTCAGCCAAATAGATTTTGTATGGAGGCATGAAATTTTTTTTTATAGACTTTCGATAATTGGGTAAGACGTCACAAAATAGTGTCACTTGTAATGATCACATCCCTTTTCAACATGATTTTAGATTTTTTAATGCAGAAAAACTGATACTGAACTCGGTCGGAACCGACTATTTGACTTCAAATATCTAAGACGTCATGATTTTGTATTTCATACAAATCCCATAGAAAATTGTTTGTTTTGACATTTAGAAAAAAACATCTGATTTGTCATCAAATGGATTACCCTAAATAAAAAGTAACCCTGTGTATTGGAAAATTTATATATAAAATTTTCGTCCCAATCGCAATGGGACGAAACACACACAAAAAAGTATTTAGAATTCTGTGTGCGATTCGTCCCAATGATTTTCTGAAAGTAATGTCAGCAAAAAAAAATCTAACGAATTATATATTATTAATATTAGGCTTACTAGGTGTTGTCTCAGGGTTTTATAACATTACCAATGATTACTATTTTATAATTTTATGTCATTTTATTGTTGATTTTCTTTTAATTACAAATGAATATTATTTACAAATCAATATTTTGTCTTTTATTTTGATTTTGATTAAGCTTGTGTTGCTGTCTGTACAAAATAAATTTAAAAAATATAATAATAAAAATATTGGGACGAGTCGCAACTTGAACTTGAACCTTTTGAAAGGAGATTTTTCGTCCCAATGGGACGAAAAATTTATGGGACGAAACGCTCACCTACTCGTATATTGTTGAGGAAGCATTCCATGCATGATACAAATGTAAAGATACTTTGGGGCTATAGTGATTGAGCTAGGATTTGTCCTCGTTATTTATCCCTTCTTTGGCATTCGGGTATAAATACAAAGTTATTATTAGAAAATAACCTTAGCTAATGTGAAAACCACTGACAACACGAAAACACTTCATTTCACTATATTTAGTCTACCATCCCGACGTCTTACCATTACGCCTTTAGAACTTTCTTCATTTTGACGAGGGTCCATTACGGTCATATAATTTTCACAAACTTAGTGCGGACTTAGTTGAAGTAGGACTTACAACAGATTTACTGTTAATGTCAGTTTGATGACGTCACCACTTTAAGTGCGGTCCACAAATCAAGCGTGCACCCCCCTTAAGTATAAATTAGTAGATAGTTATTTTATTTTTAGTGAAATTATGTTTATAGGTCTTGCTTGAGCCCTTGCCCACGGCGAATTTTTGTAGCGATGCTGTCACTTCGCATCCATTAGTCGCGATGCGGTCGCTAGCTGTGTGCCCTCGCCCATGTAACCACGATTCAGTCACGATGCAAACGCGATACTGTCGCGATGCAAACGCGATTCAGAACACGGTTCTCCACTCATACACGCGCCACTCTCCCTCCCCTCTCTCCCCGATGTCGGCCGAAACGTTCGCGCGTTTGCATCGATACAGTCGCGATGCTGTAGGGTTGCAAATGTGACTAACGCGCGTTAGTTGCGATGCTGAAAGAAAGACTGTCGCGCGTTTCGTCGTGGGCGTGGGCCCTAACGCATAGGGTCAGGGATTGGAAGCACGAGAGCTCCACGATCTCACGTCTAGCAAAATATTTAACACTGGTAACTTACGTAAAAAATTAGTTGTTGTGCGCGTCGCGAGTCACATTCACCCTGAGGAAGGCCTTCAGATAAGGTCGAAACAGTAGCTGACTTTTTACACGAGTTACCCGATTATCGCATATTATGTAGGCCCAAGAGGGGAATTTTTTGATTTACTCGAGCGCGTCAGATAAACATGCAGTCGTATCATGTCAGGATGACAGTACAAAATAATGATATCATATTGGTAAACTGATGGTGGAGCCGGAACTCAGTAATGAAACGACGAAAACCTATCGTGTTTGGGCTCATTTGATTTGTCTACTTAGTACTTTGGTCTCACAATAAAAGCTTTTACTTAAAAAATATTCTTTTCTTAATCTGACGGTTTGAATGGTTTTTATTTCAAACCGTTAGATTAAGAAAATAATAAACCAAAAATCCCCCTCTTTGGCTCCCCTACTATTAAAAATGTATGTATTAACGGTATGTATTAACGTTAGTCTTAACGGTAACAAAAAAAAATACTTTATTTAGATATCTTTCGGTAATAAGTTTTATTTTCATTCCTTTCCTTCCCTACAGATGTCGTACGTAATAGATGGGAAAGTGTAAGATTAAGGCGCAAGCCTGACACTTTTTTATTCGATTCTACAGTTTTAGCCAAGGGGCTGCGGTTACTTAAGCTTAGCCGGCTAAAAATAGAAGAAACTTACATCTAAGCGCACGGTAGTGCGCAGGCCAAGTTCCAGCAACAGGCCGCGCGCATGCCGTGCACTATTTACACGAACCGTTTCGACCCACTTTTGAACCCCCTGTAGCTCAGTGCCTATTGCATGTACAGAGATAAAATTTAGAAGTATTATAATTTTGATTGGTGGGATTAAACTTTCTTGAAAGATAAACCTAAGTTTAGCCGGCTAATGATAAATTTATGTTCACACACATCTTTAGACGTAACATATGCATTTGTATGTATCTTTACACATGGCCACTGGCCATGTGTGAAAATGCTTTAAATCGTTTCTCAACCATTTATTTCTCATTTACTGGTGACGTCACAGTGTGGTATTCCCAACAAACAGCTGTAGCCGTCTTTGTGAATATTTGCATTGTCCACCTGTATGTGCCGTATTCCATCCTCTTCATCCAGATATGTTGTACGAGATTGAAATCCACATTTCTAAATGGATATGTACCCTGAAATAAAGATAAATTGACGTTTCATCAACCTCTTACTGATAGGAATCACGGATTGGCGTTGCTGGAATCATTTGCAAAATTACAGTTAAGAGTCCCCTTACCCTAGACTATTCCATACAAACGTACTCTAGCTTTTATTTTGAAATGACATGTCAGATTTGGGCAAAATTTTATAAATTCAAAGAAATTGCATATCTTCTTCGCTAAGCGCGTTCCCGGTTGCATCCTCAGCTGTGCTGCTTCGGAGCCATGTCGTTTCGAAATAAAAGCTATATAGACTCTTTGACGACCTCTGTGGCGTAATAGTTAATACGCTAGACCGCTAATCAAAAGGTTCTGGGTTCGATCCCCGGCCAGGGCAAATTGAACAATGGCCTTTTTCAAATTGTCCTGGGTCTTGGTTGTTTATACGTATTTATCATTAAATATAGTATCGTTGAGTTAGTATCCCATAACACAAGTTTAAAACTTACTTTGGGCAAAGATAATATTTGGAGCTAGCTTAAGGCCGTACCTGAATTTTCCGGGGTAAATAAGTAAATAAATAATTTCAAAGAAAACGGAGACATCATTTAAAGCTTACAACTACTGTTTACAGTTTATAATGAGAACGTTAAGCTTTACTACGCACATTAGCCAAAAGTGGCCGTTTTTCGCAAATGTGCGTAGTAAAGCTTGACGTTGTCACTTTAAACTGTAAACGGTAGTTTATAAAATACTTTGAAGGGTTATCTAGGACTTAGTAGTAGCAAAATTTTAAATGATGTCTCCGTTTTCTTTGAAATTATTTATTTTAAATGGGGGCAGCACTGGACCCCGGAAAATTCAGGTACGGCCTTAAGCTAGCCCCAAATATTATCTTTGCCCAAAGTAAGTTTTAAACTTGTGTTATGGGATACTAACTCAATGATACTATATTTTATGATAAATACGTATAAACAACCAAGACCCAGGACAATTTGAAAAAGGCCATTGTTCAACTTGCCCTGGCTGGGGATCGAACCCAGAACCTCTGGATTAGCGGTCTAGCGTATTAACTATTACGCCACAGAGGTCGTCAAAGAGTCTATATAGCTTTTATTTCGAAACGACATGTCAGACTTCGGCAAAATTTTTTAATTTTGAAGATATTGCATATATCTAGGCATATAACTGGTTTTCACAGGCAAAATATTGAAAAAAAATGTAACTAGTGTATCATAATATCATATTTGACCATCAATCAGTATGGAAAACTTCTACACTTGTATTTTCTTTCAAGATCATATTTTGACTATCTAAACTACTTAGATAAGTTAAGGTACTACTTACGGGTAGGACTACGTTTATATGGAAAAGTCTGAAAGTTAAAAATCATAATTGTGTCTTTAACATAAAATGATTCCCACTTTACATGTATGGGACCTACAATATATATACATAATATATGTATATATATATATATATATATATATATATATATATATATATATATATATATTTTAATATACATACCCATGCCAAATACAGCTTTCTAGTACTAATAGTCTCTGAGTAAAACTGCGGACAGACATGATGAAACTATAAGGGTCTGTATTTACTGCGGAACCCTAAAAAGATTTTCGAATTGTTCTGTTTTATATAAACTTACTTTTGGTATGCAAGGGTCATCTGTTTTTATATTCAGGGTAAGTTTAATTGCTCTAGAAACGAAACCTTGACACGTGGAGCTGCTGGTTGTGAAAACGGTGCGCCATTTTCCATTCTCTAATATGTAACCTTTAGATGACAACTATAATATAAACAAGTAATTATTTTAAAAACAAGCTTTTATCTAAAACATTAAGGTGAATACCAAACAGAAGTGGCGCCCTTATTTGAAATAAATTGTTAACTCGTGTTTTGAATAAAAGTGCTTTGTAAGGAGACTAGCGCCATCTGCGTGTGATCTCCACAAACACGGGCAAAATTATCGATTCATCGATTTCCCGTGCGGGGATTGTCTTTGCCCGACCAGAAAAATATTCATTGTCTTTTGTGTCAAAGTCTCAACTTGTCTTTACGTCAAAATAATGTACTTGCTTTTTGTGTGGCTGCCGCGTGTTTTTAGAAGCACTAAGTTTGTAATTTGATATATAAAATCGAAAGTTTCGTGAGAATTGTCGTTAATTGTGTTTGTGACCAATTCATTTGAACGACGGGGCGCCGAACTTGTTTGTATTGCGTAAGGAACATTGATCTGTATGACAATTGTGAACCGCGTGCCATGCGTCCTTATAAGATAGTGTAAGTGAACAATAGTGGCGAAAGAAGAACAAGAAACTTATTGTGCGGTCTTGAATTGGTGTTATAAATACGACGTATTAGTTGGGGCAAGGCATGAGCTCATGTTGGGTTAGGTTGTAGGGACCCAATTCTTCTGCACCACTGATCTCGGGTCTATGAAGAGACCTGAGGCCGTCGCCATCCCTGAGGACGACCAGGGGATCGACGCGAAGGCCAGGCGAGGCTGCCTGAGGACCGCGGGGAGGCGGTGAGTTTTATAATTAGTATAACTACTTTTAATTAGAATTAAGTTCAAATCATAATTAGTTAAATTAGATTAAAATAGGTCCCTGTACCTATGTATGTACTGTATTTATATACAGTATGTATATACAGGGTGGTAGCAGACTGCGTAGGTTGTATGTGTGTTTGTTCGTTGCCGTTGAGATTGCCGGACTCGTACCAAGAGCGTAGTCACAAAATCTCTTGGTACCCAGAACGGAATCTTAGCTACTCTGCGCCCAACATTTTTGGTAGCAGAGCTTAGTTAGTAACATTTTTGGTAGCAGAGCGTAGTTAGTAACATTTGGTAGCAGAGCGTAGTTGTTAACGGCTCTGATTACGGGCCCACATATTGTTTGTTTTTTGTTTTTTTTTTTTTGGTTTGTTACTAAGGTAGGGTTTTATTTCCCAAGAAAATTTGAAATAAAATAATTTTGTTTGTTTGTAATTCATATTCATATTCATTTATTCACTAAAATTTGTAACAGGTACGAATAACATTGTCATAAAAGGTCTTATTATTTTACAAATTTTACCTTTATAAGGCATTGTGAATTCTAATAAATTAAGCAAAAGGAAACGCAAAAAAAAAATATTATTCTTCTAAACACAATTCGAAGTCCAAAAAAAAAAATTTAAAATTGTTTATAGCTATTTACATGTCAATCAATAAAATAAAATTAAATTATGTAATAATAAAGTAAAATGTCAGTCCTATAATTTATCATTCCAGTATTCAGCTAATTTATAATACTTTTTATTGGTCAAAAGAGTCTTTAATTCTTTATCAAATTTAGGTCCCTTGAATTCTTTTAAATGCTTTGGAAGGTGGTTGTAGACCGAGATAGCCATATAATAGGGACCGTTTTTATAAAAATCAAGGTGTGGTGTGGGTTGAACTAAATCGTTTCCTCTGCGTGATGCGTAGCGCCTAGTCCTGTCATCGTATCGTTTGAAGTAGTGCGCATGTTTTGAATAAAAGTGCTTTGTAAGGAGACTAGCGCCATCTGCGTGTGATCTCCACAAACACGGGCAAAATTATCGATTTCCCGTGCGGGGATTGTCTTTGCCCGACCAGAAAAATATTCATTGTCGTTTATGTCAAAGTCTCACTTGTCTTTACGTCAAAATAATGTACTTGCTTTTGTTCAAAGAAAAATGTAACTGGGTGTGGCCGCCGCGTGTTTTAGTTTGTTTTAGAAGCACAAGTTTGTAATTTTGATATATAAAATCGAAAGTTTCGTGGAGAATCGTCGGTAATTGTTATTGTGACCAAGTTATTTGGAACGGCGAGGAGCCGAAATTGTTTGTATGAACATTGATTTGTGTGTCAAATGTGAAACGTGCCATGCGTCCTTATAAAATAGTTAAATGAACAATAGTGAATAAGAAAGAAGAAAAAGAAACTGATTGTGCGGTCTTGAATTGGTGTTATAAGTGCGACGTATTAGTGGGGGCAACAATTCCATGAGCTCATGTGGGGGTAATTAGGGATCCAATTCTTCTCCACCACTGATCTCGGGTCTATGAAGAGACCTGAGGCCGTCGCCATCCCTGAGGAGGACCAGGAGATCGACGCGAAGGCCAGGTGAGGCTGCCTGAGGACCGCGGGGAGGCGGTGAGTTTTATAATTAGTATAACTACTTTTAATTAGAATTAAGTTCAAATCATAATTAGTTAAGTTAGATTAAAATAGGTCCCGGTACCTATGTATGTACAGTAGTTATATACAGTATGTATATACCGGGTGGTAGCAGACTGCGTAGTTTGTATGTGTGTTTGTTCGTTGTCGTTGAGAGAACGGAATCTTAGCTATTCTGCGCCCAACATCTTTGGTAGCAGAGCTTAGTTAGTAACAGCGCATGTTTACGAACGAAGCGGCATAATTCAAAAATATACATTCCCGTAACCGTTAACACATTTAATTTACCAAAGAGTTCTCGACATGTTTCTCGAGGTCGCGTGAATGTTATAATTCTTACAAGGCGTTTCTGTAAAATAAATACCGCTTGGACATCAGTCGAGTTTCCCCAGAAGATAATTCCATACCTTATCCAGGCTGCGGCATGGCTATGATATGCAGTGAGAGCACATTCCTCGTTTGTACTTTTCCGGAGTTCACGCAGTGCATAAGAGAATTTGTTAAGTTTACTAACAACAGATTTTACGTGGTTTTTCCAAGTAAGATTTGAGTCTATTATGATACCAAGTAACGAAAACGACCTTACTTCGTCAATGGTTTTGCCTTCATGGGTGACATTTAAATCTATTTCCTTTCTTTGATATGGTCGGAATTGCATAACCTTTGTTTTGTCAAAATTTAATTCGAGTCCTATCTCTTTGCAGTGAGCAGTTACTTTGCTTAGTGAATCAGTTATTATGTGTTGTAACTCGGATAGTTTATCCAATTCACAAAATATTACTAGAGTAGCATCATCAGCAAACAAAACAATTCTATGAGATTCCACCACAGAAGGCAGGTCGTTAATATATGCCAAAAATAACAAACAGCCCAGTACACTTCCCTGAGGAATAGAACCCTTTACAGCAGCGTTCGATGATCTGCATTCTATCATCTCTTTAGTGATTTCAGAAAGATGTGATATTTGTACGCATTGTTGTCTATTTGTCAAATAAGAAGATAGCCACTGCTTTGCTGGCCCTCGTATTCCCAATATGTCTAATCTGTCAATCAAAATGCTATGTATGACTCTATCATACGCTCTGGACATGTCCATGAAAAATACTACAGCACACTTATTGTTGTTTATAGCGTCATAGATTTCTAAACAACAATCAAAGACCGCGGATGTAGTGGAGTGATTTTTTCTAAAACCATGTTGATTTTTGCTTAAGGAATTGTATTTCTCGAGAAATTTACATATTCTTTCGCATATCGGTTTTTCAAAAATTTTAGAAAATATTGTAGATAGTGCGATTGGCCGAAAATTTGAAATCAAGGACTTATCGCCCTTTTTAAAAATTGGTTTTATAATAACTGTCTTTAGTGTTTCTGGAAACTCTCCTTCGTCATACGATTGGTTTATTAACAAAGTCAATGGTTCTACTAATTCATTGATGCAGTGGACTATCAAAGTAGTAGGTATTTCATCGTAACCACTTGTTTTATTTCTTTTCAGTCCTAAAATTATTTTTCTAATTTAACGGCGGGAAAGCAACAGTGTGTATCACAGTTTTATGGTTGAGTGTATTTAAAATCAAAAATATCAGTTTATTAGGTATTTTTCCTCGCAAGTATGTTGAAAAACGTCGTACGATATACGTGCGATATACACTCAGCTCCTTACGCCCTCGCCTTTGGCTCGGGCTGAAATTCCGCTTCGTGTGTTATAACCACCATAACGCACTTATATCGTAATGTACTAATAAGAGTAGAAAAATACATATTTTGTTCCAGTATCAAAGGAAGTTTAAGTACGCAAAAGATGAATATGGAGTACTGTGTAAGGGTGTGACACTATGATGACCAAAAAGAGAGAGATAGAAGCGTTTAAGATGTGGTAGTGGAGGAGAGGGAAAAACTGCTTCCGTTGGCCAGTGGCCAAGGCGTCAGCCTTGTGATCCAGAGATCGTGGGTTTGAATCATGCTTCTTTGTGAAAAGTTATTTACAGTCTAGTTAGGCAGGCTTGAATCACCTGATTATCCGAAAAAAAATGATGATTCCGTGCCTCGGAAGGCACGTAAAGCTGTAGGTCCCAAACGCCATCTAGCGTTCGTTTAAACCCACAATGGCTAGACCAGAGTCTACCCTTTGGGTCGCGAAGTTCAGACGGCAGTCGCTCTGTGTAAAACCAGTAACCTCATCCAATCACCTAGATTAGGTAGCGGATGCCGGGCTCTGAAGCGTTACTGCTGAGGATGCAACCGGGAATACGCTTGGATAATGATGAATTGATGAGTACGGTAAAGAATGCTTTGGCCTAAAGTGACACAAATAACGTATTGCTTTGAAATTTTTCTTACCTTTGAATACGGACTAATTTTTATAACAGTGACATTGCCGCATAGTAATTTGATCTTCCTAGAATTGTCGCATACTTTGACTTCTTGATAAACTGTGGGTGTCTCTTCGTAAGGCGGTCGAGCTGTATTGCACTTATGAGTCGCTATCAAAGTTGTTTTGTACAAACCCTAAAAAGTTTGTAATTTGTGTATATTAGTTTTATTCCTTTCACCTTCCTCCTCCTCATTCAACTCCCCTCCCCCCCAATAACTTTTGAATGGCTAAACCGGTTTTCATTAAACATAAAAATAGCTAAGAACTATCTCGACAGACAAGGCTTTTGATTAAATAAACCGCGTCGAAATAGGTTTATTTGTTCAGGAGCTATGATCCCACAAACAGACCCACATACACATATACACACAGAATACAGGGCAGCAAACCTCAAAGGCCATTTTGCTGGATGGTGGGCGAGAAAGTGGAATAAGAAACAAAATAGTGATGGGTTGTTAGATGCATCTAGCCGCATAACTCTCATTTTAGGCCATTCCCTCTATCGGCTATTACGATCTGCGCGGGAACAGAAGAAGCTGGTAGATTTTTTCTTTTCTCCCAGACTAGCAATGGAAGAGAACTTAAAAATTATCTTACTATTTTAGGTTTAGATCCTTCTTTGGCTACTATCTCAAAACTTTGAAAAAATATGCAGAACAAAAAAAATAATGCCAATTTTAATGCCATTTGAACTTGCTGTAACGTCAATCACCATACTCGACAATATTAAAAATGAATTAGTTCATAAACAATTACGTAATCATTTATATGTTAAATTTATTTTATGGCTATCTAATTAGCTTTCGATTACCTACCAAAGCTAATTGTGTAGTCATAAAAATAAATATTATATGTATAGTAAATAATGACAAACTAATGACTTAAGGTGAAGGTATAGGCAAATGACCTTGAAGTGGTGCCCTCATTTGAAAACTCAGACAGTTTTATGAAGCAAATAAAGGAGAAAGTGAGAGTAGTGACGTACCACGATGTGAATAGGCTAGCTGAAAGACAGACAAGAATGAAAGAGACATCTCCGACAAGAGTTCTCATCTCATCTCCTCTCGCTCTTAAATTCGAATGAATGAATGATTGTAAGTCGCCTGCATCCAGCGTTTTCCTACAACCTCACTCTTTGTCTGATAACCAGTTATTGTAGGTACACATATACTCGTATACCATACAAGTTTCACGAAAAATATTCGATTATCATTTATTTTAGTCATTTTTTACAATGAGAGCTCGTTAAGGTGAAGATATAGGCAAATGGCCTTGAAGTGTGAAATAAATTGTTAACTCGTAAATATGGTGATAATTTTCATATTGCTCTTCGTCATGCACTAGATAGCCCTTTAAATAATTTATGAACTGCCGTTGAAACTATTATTGGTGATCCGTCTAGCTTAAAAACTTGCCGTGGCCACTTTTAGCGGCAAGTTTTAAAGCTAGACGGACTAATGTAAATACTTTCAACGGTGGTTCATACAATAATTAAAAGGGCTATCTAGTGCATGACGAATAGCAATATGGAAATTATCTCCATATTTACGAGTTAACAATTTATTTCAAATAAGGGCGCCACTTCTACTTGATATTCACCTTAAAAAGATAGATATAGACATTTAGCTAGATTCAAGCACATCAGAGCTTGTATTACCAAACGAATCAATACTAATCACTGGCTATAGAGGATGCATCATTCAATAGCAGCCAACCAGAACCTCGGTGGCTGACGAGAACTAAATTAAACTGTCAATCACCACGAAATATGGAAAACACCTCGCTGCAAGCAGATTTTTAGTTACAAAGTTGCTGTTACTAGTTTTGAAACGAGTTAGGTAGTTCATGGAAACTTGGTTTGGCTATCTAACTGTAGGTATATTTTCTAAGTCGACGTATATACCTTGTAATACTAAGTTTATTTAGAACATGATATAATAATATGCTTCGCCTGGTATTCTCTTCCCGTGACAGCCGGGTCACGTGATTGGCCCAAGAATATAAAAAATAATTATTTTGCTAATTAATTATTTTCTGTTTTTCCTAAAGGCTGGTAGAGAGTGCATTAGCATTAAATCCACCTTTTTATTTTTTATTTTTATTTATCAAAACACAAACAGAATACAATCATATACAGAAATAAAAATAATCATATACATGTAAGATCTAGACTGTACTCCAAAACTGTGTTTACAGCATGATTATAGTGGCTTTATTCAATTATTATTTTACATACCTACTTTATATAAACAACAAATAAGCTAAGTACGAGTAATTAGTGCATTGAATACATAAACATAATACATATACACACGTGACGTGGTCTTGTGTCTCCATAGCATCAATACCAACCTCAACAACATCAACTCCTCATGTATGGCGAGGCCTAGGTAACAACCGAAGCCTGCGCCGTACACCTATCGAAATACGGAATCTTGCGGTACCCTAAAAATTTGTTCTGAACCGAAACTTTGGACAGCTGACGAGACCTGAATTAAGCTGTCAATCACAAGCAAAATATGGAATCCACCTAGCTGCACTCGCGAATTTTCTAGTTAAAACTTACATGTAGGTTCCTGGAAAACCGACTGGTTTTACCCGCTGTGTACAGACTCTTAATCGCAAATTACATTTGTTTGAAAACAAAATACTTTTAAACCATATCTAAAATTGCAAATTTACTTAACCATAGCTAAATTTAATACCGCTTCTTGGGCGTCTATGCAGCGCGAAACGGGGAAAGTTAACTCGCGTAAGACCCAGGAGATGCGTATAAAGGGAAAGAATTTGCTGCTAGAAGAACAAATACAGCGTGTGGGGCAGTTCACATCTTGGAACTGAAGAGGATATTACTTCGCTAGTAAAGCTCTAGCCACCTTCGCGCAACTCCGCTCCATATGGCGGTCTAGGAAACTTTATCGTAGAGTCAAGCTCAAAAGCTGCCGCTCTAACGTGAAAACAGTCCTGCTATATGGGTGTGAAATATGAAACGTGACCAAAAACATCACGCAGCAGATCCAAGTCTTTAAAAATCGCTATCTTCGACAGATGTTAGGGTATCTTTTGGCCTGAAAAGATTTCTAAAGAAGGTCTGTCGCAGCTCTGTGGCGAGACACCGATCAATCACCAAATAACGCATCGCAAATGGATATGACTTAGCCACACGCTCAGGAAGGATCCCTTTCACATTCCGCCAAGGCAGGTACTAGAATGGACGACTCAGGGAAAGAGGAAGCGTGGGCGACCATAGCAGACTTGGCGACGGTCGGTAGCAGCAGAAATGAAGACAATCGCGTTATCTTGGCCTGAAGTGAAGCGCGTTGCTAAAGACAGAATGAGATGAAAAAGTACTGTAGCAGTCCTCTGTCCCACCCAAGGGACTAGGCCCATAAGTCAATTAAGTCTAGTCCTGGTAGCTAGTGCAGAAGAAGCGGCAACAAACTTCACAGTATTTTTCCAAAGACGTCAACTTACATTTAAATTGATATTAAAATAACATCATATATTCTAAGAAGAAGAAGCTTTTTCAGTTTAAATTATGCACTAAGATAGGCATATTATCAACAGTGGGATAAAGAAGGCTGCCAGTGTTGATGATGATGATGAGTTAAGTCACGGATACCTATATAAAGTATTACCTAGCGGTAATACTAGCGTTAGCACACTATTCATAAAAATTGGTGATGAATAGTTAATTAAATGAAGTACCTAAATAGTACAACACAATACAAAAACTATTTATTGCACCATAATAAAAGGAAATGCAACAAATACAAAGAAAAAAAAATTATACAAAGACGGACTTATCGCATAGGCAGCATTAATCTCTTCCAGTCAACCTTTGGGTAGAGAGAGAAGTGCGTTTCGAGAGAGGTGATGCAGTATGTCGGATTTACTGATAGTAGATACAAACTAGAACCTACTGAAATATACTACATATATAATAAAATACATATATATATATGTAATGAAAACAAAATAAAATAAAATAATGAGCATAATGCGAAAGAATCCACTACAAACTTAATCATAAGTTAGCCAAATAGTGAGCTTTTAATTAGTTTAGTAGTTATAGTAGTTCGTCTTCTATGTTATACTTCTATCATCTTTTTAGTATCCGCTATAGGAGCACCCTCTCTGTACTTCTAGGGCCATTCTTGGCCGGAGTAGAGGATTTGGCCTTCACTCTCCACGCAGATCTCATTGATGTGTATAAGCTTTGTTTAGCTTGTGTTTCCTAAGTCGCCTTCCACGACATCCACGGGAAATTTTGGAGTGGTCCTATTCTACTCTGCCAGGAAATACACGATAAACCACAAGACTTCTATGTTGAAGTCATTAAAAAACTATTTGTTATCAAGATTAGGTCAGGAAGAAAAATCCAGGTATAAAAATTCATAACCCACGGGGGTGCTGAATTCGGCTAAAATTGGTTTTTCATTTCCAAGTTTTTGACAAATGTTATTTGCAGTTGCGGCCAGTTTCGACCGTTTTCCGTACATGAATAGGGAAATGGTATTTTGCACACTTCGTAATTTCCGGTTCAGTAGATACTGTGTTGGTTAAAATAGCCAACTTCGGATAACATTGCTGTGTAGAACTTTACCCCGATAAAAAAAAGCATAGTTTTTTAGGGTGTCGTACCCAAAGGGTGCAAAAGGGACCCTATTACTGAGTCTCCGTTGTCTGTCCGTCTGTCTGTCTGTCCGTCTGTCACAGGGCTCTATCTCTTGAACCGTAATAGCTAGACACCTGAAATTTTCACTGATTATGTATTACTGTGTCCGCTATAACAACAAATACTAAAAATAAGATAAAATTAATAATAATTAAAGGGGGTAGTCATACAAGAAACGTGTTTATTCAGCGTTTTAAAACATTGTACGGTGGTACGGAACCCTTCATGTACGAGTCCGACTCGCACTTGCCCGTTTATTATTACTAAAATATAGATAATTGTTGGGTACTGGATCTACTGTAATGACTCATCCCCGGAATCAAAATAGAAGAATAAGTAATTTATAATTAATTTATAATTATTAGTTGAGAGAATTCATCATTTATTAAAATAAAATATATCAATGTAAATAAATTAATGGAAATGTATTTGCAAAACATAATTTGATACTGAACTGTCAATTGAGTATTTTACTAGGCTAACAAATATGGTTACAATTCTAATAATAGTTATAAATAAATGTAATTATTATTATTAACTATAGTTATGAATTGTAAAATATAAAAGGTACCCTTTCTTAGAAATTAACTATAAATCATACTTTATTTTGATTAGTGAGTAATGTATTGAAGTTGTTGCGAGTCCCCCTCCCATTATGAGTGTTCTTACATTTACAAAATCAGTTCTTGAGTCAGTCTGCTTTGAGTCTTCGAACGAGAAAGATAAGTATTGTGAATTGTGATTATATGTCGGGATAGTAGTTAACACGTGGCGTAAGGCGCCAAGTGGGCAATTTAAATAATAAAACTCGTGAATATTCGTAGTTATGTAGCTGTGACTAGGCGTGGCCATGACTCATTCAGATACGATTATTATAAGGAATGCGGATCACCTGACCCATTTGTTATAATGACGCTCTACCTTACCTGGACGGTAAGCCCTGTGAGCACAGGATAACTGTGCGGGCTAGAGAGTTAGTTTAAGCTGTGATGTGGTTTCACAAGGAAGCTTCTCATAGTTCAGCGCGTGGAGGGGCGCTGACCTTACCGTCTCACTTTTAATGAATGTCCATCCATTTACCCTCATTGCGATATATATTTGTCAATGTATAAAGCAATTTAAATGTTCGGTGCTAGTAAATTGAAATAAATCTGTGTTAAATGTTGACTTGTGTTTTAAATTATATGAACCTAATCAGTGTGTTGCAACATAATACCTTGGGACTATTTCCGGCAGTGGACTTCCTGTGGCTATGATGATGATACTCCCTTGTGCTGTGTAGTGCATCTCTTTCTGTAAATGTCGTAAGAGGCGACTAAATTACTTTTATAACAGCAACATTCCCACTTGAGGAGACTTGACGTCGAGCGGCGGCTGGTTATAAAACTTTTCAAATGAGTTTTTCAGTAGGGGGAGAATAAATGACTGCCTCCGTGGTTTAGTGGTCAAAGCATTTGCATTGTGATCTGGAGGTCGTAGGTTCAAATCCCACTGAGAAGCAAACTTTGAAAAGTTGTTTCCAGTCTGGTTAGGATATTGCAGGTTTGAATCACCTGCTTATCCGAAAAGAGAAAATGATTCCATACTTCGGAAGGCACATAAGGCTGTTGGTACCGAACGCCATCTAGCGTTTGTTTAAACTTATCCTATGATTGGTCCCTTTCGGTTGCGGAGGTCAGACGGCAGTCGCTCTGTGTAAAAACCAGTAACCTCGTCAAATCACTAGTTAGCGGAGCCCAGGCTCTGAAGCGTCACCGCTTAGGATCCAACCGGGAATACGCTTGGATGATAATGATAATGTAATACATTGGAAAGATGACGGCAGGCAGTCAGCTAGTCATAAACCACAGAAATACTGCATACATATACCTAGGATTTTAACCGGTTTTCCACAATTAAAAATATTGATTTGGAAGAAAATATAATTTAATTTCTTTAGGACTAAAATGAATCAAAATTCACGGACGATTCTGCTAGTTTTCCTATAAATCAGGAATCCTTTTCTAGTGAAACTAGTACAAGTTTTGAGTATATTTCTCACGTGCATTACAAAGAACGGCAAACGGCGGCGGAGTCGTAATTCCTACCGAGAGGGACATTCCCGCACCCAATTAGCGACTGCCCTAATATAGACACACCCTAACATTAAGAAAATCCCGGGTGGCCTTCTGGAATTCGTTGAAATATTTCTTTTTTTGTAAAACTCTTACTATGAGAGAAAAAAGCAACTTCCAAATTTTGAATAGCTGATTTTTAGGGTTCCGTACCGAAAGGGGTGCCAATAGCCAAATTCATGTCTATACGACTATCCGATACGATACGATATCAAATACGATAAATAATAAGTTTATTAATTATTAATTTCAGTTTAATATTTGAAGATATCTGCTTAAAAATTAAGTTGCAAGATTCCACCCGAACAAAAATAGTTACATACTTACATACATTGCAAGTTAAATAAAAGCTTGTAATAAAAATAAGATAAAGTTAAAAACTAAATGGGGTCGTCATACAAGAGACGTGTTTTTTTCAGCGTTTTAAAACATTGTACAGAGGTACGGAAACCTTAATTTACAAGTCCGACTCGCATATGAGCGGTTTTTTCATCTTACAGCCACTTTATAAGTGACTTCAACAAAAGAGAACCTTCTCAATTCGAAGATCTGATGATAGAATCTTTGACAAATCAAGGGAATTCCTCAAATATTATTTGCACACATATAGTGTTTTTTATGTTTTTGACAATAAATCAAGCATTTGCATTCAGAAAGTGTTTTGATGAAGTGGAACTGAGAAGATCAGAAATAGAAGCCGTTTTTGAAGTGTAAACTTCTTTAGCGGCGTTGTGCACTTTTTTTATAATGGGTAAAAAATGTAAAACTCGCGTCAGGACACGTGTCCTGATTGAAAATTCGTAAGACGGATGGAGAGTAAACAGCCGGCGCGGCGTAGGAGAGGAAGTATCCCCCTCCTCCCCCTGTGTTAGAAATGAAATACCAGGGTGATGGAGGAAAAATATAATTTATTTCATATTTCAAACAACTATAATATTTACTTTATTTCTTGTTAATTTTCATAGCAAAGCTGAAACTGCTTTAATCTATATTTCATATTATCAGAATTATCAGAAATCAAGGGTACATATAGCAACTTGGAAAAAAAAATTGATAAAACAATAATAAGTACGACTGTACTTTACTTGTTATATTAGGAACTAACACCAAGATATTTGTTATTTCATAGCAGTACTCCAGTATAATCCTTACAGTTATCACAATCACATGACTATTTCAAATGATCTAGGTTATCTTTAATCATTACAATTATATCACACCAATACAACTTATTAACTAATAATCCAGCTATCTATTAATAACACAATTTAAGAGAAACACAGTAACTGCTAGATGCTAGTACGGAAATACAGTAATGAGGAGTGAGACTAACCTTATTCCGCAACTGACAAATTAAAAGTGAGGACCGTTCGATTTTCACAAAATACGTAAGCTTTGTATCCGCCGCACTGGCATTACCCCCTCTTTTTAAATGTCGACCAACCACTGTCAATCTCGTGACAAGAAATGTTGCTACATTATATATTACAAACTTAACATTTAAAACTATAAAGTTATTTAAAAGTAACTTATTAATAGTATTTATTTATTTTATTATAATATCTAACACCTGCGCCTGCTGTTTCGTTTAGCTGAGAGATAAACTTTTTAATGTAATATAAATTGTCATGTTTGTGTACGATAGCGCAATAAATACATATTGTATTCTACCACATAAATGATAGTACTTTTATACTGATTATTTTTCCGACCCAAATATCGACCAATAGAATTGCACCATTCGACGTCACGTGGTACAACCTACATGGTATTATACTGATAATTTTTTGATAATTTTCTCTGTTGTACCATCGAATGGTGCAATTCTATTGGCCGACATTTGGGACGGAAAAATAATCCCCCGAATACCACACGAGCTTCAAAATTATCTGGCATTTCCCTCAAGGTTCCCTGCAAACAAATAAAGTCGTCAAGTTTTTCAGGAAAAATCACTCGCGCTTCGCGCTCGTGATTTTTTAACCTGAAAAACTTGACTCCTTCATTTGTTTGCAACGAACCTATCGGGAAATACCCGATAATTTTGAAGCTCTTGTGGTATTATAAGTGATAATTAAAGCAATTTGTGCAAAATTATTCTCTAACCATTCCAAAATATCAAAAATGCACAACGTTAATATTCAAGTTTTCACTTCTGCCGGCACTCCCGGAGTGCAACCCGTCGTTTTTTTTTGTTTAAAATAATCTTCCCATTCCTACTTGGTTAGTATACATATACAAAGAGGGAGAGCCGCAAACAGCGACGTAATTCCTGCTGAGAGGGGCATTCCCGCACCCAATTAGCGACTAATGTAGACACACCCTAACATAAAGGTAATCCCGAGCCTTCCTGCCGCTAACTTAGGCCTACTGGAATTCGTGAAAATATTTAGTTTTCAAACTTTTACTTGGATCGTGAATCGTGGTAGAATGAAAAGTAGGCCTTTTTCCAACAATGGGACACTGAATAGGCTATGGAATTACTTTTACTATAAGAGTAACGCCTAATAGGAAAACTATTTTTTATTGCCATGTCAAAAAAGAAAAAGTACGTAGAATTCAGATAGAATGTCTAACTTACGAGTATTCTCTTGCCATGTATGTCGTAATATAAAGTCAACCAAAGGAATGAAAGAAAATCTTGAGGAATTTTTATTTTACTTACTCTACTTCATGCTGGAAAATCGTTTTACTTTCGCACAGCTGGAAGGCGATGTAAAAATTTTATGATGATGCACCTAAAGGCAGATGAATTGGAAATTCGTAAAATCTCGGGAGTGAAGGTACCAGATTGTCTTGCAATAAAGTGAATGGCGTTTAAATTCATAATTTGTTATCTTTCAGCTAAAAATGATATTCTGGATATTTTAGATACTTATATAAAACGAGTTTTCTTTGAAATAATATATTTGTAATAGAGAGACTACCGGGAATATAACAGAAATTTTGAATTTATTGGGACAGCCTTTACATTTTTCATCATTGCCGTGTGGTGACGGCAGATTACCGTGTGGTGACGAATGAATAGACTACAATTCATCACCACCCCTTTCTTCTTCCACGGGACTCGTTAGACGCTAAAGAAGCTATAGGTAAGAGAGAACGGGCGACAGCGTCCTCTGTTCAACGACTGTAGGTATACAGGTTGGTGATCGCAGAAGATGGTAATCTTCTGCGATCACTAACCCGCTTAGCGTGGGAATTATGGGCAAATCCTTCTTTTATTGGGAGAGGCCTTTAGTCCAGCTGTGGACTGATATAGGTTTCATCATCATCATCAGGTCTTCTTTAGTCACCACTGCAAGAGCACGAGTCACGACCCTCTGAGTACTACTAGAGCCATATATCAGCCAGAGCTGTCAGAGGATTTGACCTACACTCTCCACGCTGGCCAGATGGCTAAGAGAGGTCTCAGAGGATATAGGTTGAAAAGTCAGTAAATCAAGCATTGGTGAAGTTTGATTTGGTGAACTGGAAATGATGAAGAAGACCAGAAATTGACGTAACTTTTTTTGTTTTTCGTATGTGTAACGCACACACACACACATTATTATGATGTATTTGTCCCTTATGGGGCAGATAGAGCATTTTGGGTGTTAAGGCTCTAAGCGAAGAGAGCCCAGAGCCGCAAGACGAAAAGGTGAAACGGTGGAATTGGTTGCTAGTCGCATTACCTATTAAAATGATCCGCATTTTCGGCTATTCCCTCGATCGACTTCTACGATCTTCGCGAGAAGAAAAGTAAAACATGAAATAAGGTGTATCGTTTAAATAACGTGTACTTACAAATTATAGCCTAAAAAATATCCCTAAACCTACGAGAAATCGGGTTACCATTTCCGACAAACGGTAAGAAATATATCATATCAAATTTCATATTTGGGCGTTCGTTACGTCGGTGAGTGATATGCTGAGTCATGCCACGCCTCATTTGGTAGAAAAAGGGCTCGAAAAAATCCCTCTTTTGACATACCTTTTTATTTTTTGACGGCTACGTAGTAATCCGACCGATTGAAAAGACGCCCGTCTTTCTAAGATTGGCAGTTATGCGAGTGTTTTAAAAAGGAGTTTTTAGAAGGGATCGTGTGTTTGTATGACAGTTCATTACAATTTAAAAAAGTAGTTTCAAGATTGCTCGGAAGCTCGCGGTAATTGTAAACATGCTTGCCAAGTTCATGTGATTGTAAACATGAAAATTTGATTTGGATTTGATGACTTTTACCATGCAAAAAAATTTTTTTTTTACTTTTTTTTAGCAAAATATTGTTTGCATGTTAAGAGTCATCAAGTCCAAATCACATTTTTATGTTTACAGTTATATACCCGTATATGTGTATAGTATGCCTTAAATAACTTTACATAACTATCAGAGATTTTTACTTAGCTCTCTAATAATAATACAATTGTTTAAAAATCAAGATCTTTTACATTCTTAAATAATTGAAAAAGTTCGTACAAATATTTAAATTTTTGAAGACAAACTAATCATTAAGAAAATGGTTTAACAAAAAAAATACAAAAAGAACTGCAAAATTACATGGAACGCTATTCAATAATTAAATAAAGTTAGCATACGAAAATCTCAGGGCAAAAAGTGAATAGAAAGTATTGTAGAAAATTGAAAGAATAATTTCTGAAGGCCCTTGAAACATTAATCTGATGAAAGTTTAGATGCCTACTGTGCTGAAGTCACAATGTGCATAAAGGAACCTTTGAACGCTCCTGCAAATTAATTTAAGTTCCCAGCATAAAGAATTTTTCTCGAAAATCCCTGCTCGGTATTGTTTGAGAGACGTTCTTGGAAAAAATATTTGCTCAGTTTAATTACTTAGCTAAGGAGAAATTTTCTGGAGTTTCTTAACGCTGATAACGCTTAAGAAGTTAGTTCGTCATATTTCTGAGAGGATTTAATCATTTCTTTCATTTCGTTTGTTAGACTTTTATTGTACTATAAACATAAATTAATATATATATACGGGTATGTCTTTTATTATTTATTTATTTTTAGAGCCCACTAGATCCCATTATTGGGCAAAAACGTCACTCTCCATTAAACATGCCATCTTTAAATATATTTATTTTAGTGTTATAAACAGGGTGAATATAGAGTGCTGAATAAATATGCTGGGCCTAAACTGGAAACAGGTTCATAAAATATTTTTAACATTTGTAATTATTTTAGTTTAATTTTACTATACTATCACGAAAAGGCAACCCTATGGATGAAGGGTGCAGGCGTAGAGGGAGACCACGAAAGACAGCTTCATGAAGGAATGGCAGCAGGCTGCTATAAATAGGGATCAGTGGAGAAAGAAGTGGGAGGCCTATGCCCAGCAGTGGGACACATGGGCAGGCTTTTAAAAAAATACTCATCATCATCCGAGCGTATTCCCGGTTGCATCGTCAGCGGTTACGCTTCAGAGCCCGGGGTCCGCTACCTTACCTAGGTGATTTGACGAGGTTACTGGTTTTTTACACAGAGCGACTGCCGTCTGACCTCCGCAACCCAAAGGGTAGACCAGACCATTCCTAGGATAGTTACAAACGCTAGATGGCGTTCGGGACCAACGGCTTTACGTGCCTTCCGAAGCACGGAATCATCTTTCTTTTTCGGATAATCAGGTGATTCAAGCCTGCAATATCCTTAACAGACTGGAAACAACTTTTCACAAAGTATGCTTCCCAGTGGGATTTGAACCCATGACCTCCGGATCACAAGGCCTTGACCACAGGACCGCGGAGGCAGTCTTTTAAAAAAAATACTATCACGTCTTCATCCATAATGGGACATACAGAGCATTTTGGGTCCCGCGGTCTAAGCAGACACCCAAAATCCACCTTTATTGTAGTCGGATAAAAAGTTGCCGATAAATGGGCGTATAATATCCCTTTTAAAATATTTGCTCAGAAAATAAACTCAACTTAAATTCGTGACATAGTCAATACGGGCATGCTCTACTTGGTAGTAGAGCATGGTCGGTCGGTCAATACTTATAAGACTTGTACTGCATATTGAAAGCCTACGAAAACCTATAAAAATAGAAAGTAAAATCGTCAACATATTCACATAGATCAAAAAAAGATGCGAAACCTAAAAGGTCATTATATTTTTACAACACACAAACTCGAAAAATACTAACAGGCAAAAACTTTTCGCTGACTGACAGTTTAATGTAGTTTTCGTCAGCGCCGACAGTTTAGTCCGAAACACATTTTTTCGTAGCTTAAAATATTATTAACAGAATTCCAGTCAAGAATTTACACTATTTTAACGTTATAAAACTGTAATTGAACGTGGTCTGTTCATTGGTATTACATTAAAATATTTTCATAAAAATAGAGAGATAAAAAGTGAAGTGGATAAACGAATATGGCCGATGGCATTTTACTGCCCACAGCTTTGGCAACACGTAAAAAATTTCAACAAGTTCAAAAGTTAATTTAAAGGTTTGAAACATTCGTAAAACATAGATTACAAGATAAGGCAAGACTTAGTTTTAGTTTAATTAGGTGTATTTTAGTTTATTTAAGTATTTTCACTTTTTATTTGTTATAATTCACGGTAAGAGGGTTCTTTGTTTAATAAAAAGTGGCATCTTGATAAAAAAAAATACGAATGAGGGATGTATTGAGTTCCATGTAGTTTCCTACTTAGACTACGGATTTTATAAGAAGCGACTAAAAGGAACTTAGCACAAAGAACTCGCGCAACAACCGCATTGAATGAAGACGCTGATCGGCGGCCGGTGGAAAACTTTCCGCATAAATGCACACCGAAGAAGGGTTAGTCAGACAAACGGCGATCGTAAAACTGCAGGCAAAATGTTTAACGGTATTTTACCTATCTTTTTCTTCACTTTGGCATTCCTGTGACCATAGATATTATTTTTGGAACAAAAATACCTACGGGAAAACGCAATCCGGACTCTGAAGCACAGCTAACACACCGGGAACGAGGCAAGATAAAGAAGCGGAAAGTATTAAGAAAACATGAACTGGCCGACGTCTCATTGACAGTGGCTTTGCTGTCAATAGCAGCTAGTAATTGGTAGCATGACACAACTGCACAAAGGGCAAGCCTGCCAAACCAATATTGATTGCGTCTGGCCATCGCAAACATTTGTTAATCCCGAAATTAGTATACCCATCCATTCAAAGCAGTGGCCAATGTTTGACGAAGTTTAGTGGCCAATTACCAATGACCAATACGTTAAAATAAGTAAATAAAAAGCCGGTAAAGTGCGTTCGTACCTCAGAATAATTGGCTGTAGCAATATATATTCTGTAAAAGTTTTAAATATCCAGTTAATTCCATTATAAAAATTTAGTAAAAAACTCTGAAAAATCCCCGTTTCTTGTATGACGATCCCTTTAATTTTTAACTTCATCTTATTTTTAGTATTTGTTGTTATAGCGGCCACAGTAATACATAATCGGTGAAAATTTCAAGTGTCTAACTATTACGGTTCAAGAGGTAGAGTCCTATGACAGACGGACAGACAGCGTAGTCTCTGTAATAGGGTTCCGTTGGCACCCTTTGGGTACGGTAACAAAGACCCTAAAAAGGACAAATTACACAGATTAAACTAGCCCCAAAGTAAGTTTTAAACTTGTGTTACAAGATACTAATTCAACGATACCTACTATATTTTATAATAAATTCATTTATAGATAAACACCCTAGACCCAGTAGGGCAATGTGAAAAATGGCATTTATCAACTTGCCCTGGCAGGGGATTAAAGCCAGAACCTCCAAGTGACGGACTAGCGTGGACCAATACGCCACGGTGCTCATCAAATTAGTCGTCTTTCGTATAAGAGGTGACATTGATTTCAGATTGTTTAACCTGCCCAAAGTCATCTGACATCTTGTTGCCTAGTAGTTCAATCTCAATCTACCAACTGAACTAGTCATAACAGGAAAGCAGAGAGAGACAACCAGAGATACAGCAGTAAGTAAATTAATATAGAGCTAAGTGGCATTTAATATTGAAACCCATGTCTGAAGTTTGCCTTTGGTTTGCCACTAGACATCTAAAGCAAATGTTTACCTAGACCAGCGACTGGACAGACGTTAATGTAAACAGAGACACAGCAGTTATGAGATGACATAATTTAACAGGAACCCAATCATGTCTTTTTCCTTTGTGGGGTAGACAGAGCATTTACGATGGAAAGAAAAGTAGCTGAAATATTTATCGATTCGAGGAGCCCGGTGGCCGGAGTATGCATGTATGAGTATGTATGTATGAGTATAAGTTAAGTAACACCAAGCGTGGTCCGCACCTGGATCTCCTTCATCTTCTTCTTCGTCTAAGCGCGTTCCCGATTGCATCCTCAGCTGTGCTGCTTCGGAGCCAAATATAACATGCATGTCAATGGTCACCGTGGTCTGGACCTTGATAGGTGGCCACAAATGGCAACAATTTTTCGAGCTTGTCCGTGCTTCGGAAGGCATGTTATGCTGTTGGTCTCGATTGTCATCATTATATGACAGTTGTCAAACTATGTCAGATTTCTGTAAACTCGAGTCCTATACAAAGAGCTTTTATGTAAAACTAGAGGAGACACCACATATAACTTTTTGTTTGTTTGTTTATAGCTTTATATTATAAGCTTTATTGTACACAAAAAAGAATCAGATACAAAAATAGAAAAGTAAACATACAACGGCGGACTTATCCCGTATAGGGATCTCTTCCAGTCAACCGACCAGTAATTGAGAGGAATGTTTACTTAATATGCTGTATTGTCCTGTTTAATTGTAGCTACTGGTACCTCCATTAAATTCGCTTGTTAGATCTTTTACACCTAGTACTTTTGATTCGACAGTTTATAAGCGAAAACCATACAAAAACATGGTAAACATAATTAAAAATGCCTTTATGTGTGTAACAATACAGTAAGAATAATTCAAAGAACACGGCAAAGAGTAAAGAAATAATTTTCCATCGGTAAGTAACCAGATTTCACTGTCTGAAAATGAAATACGTATTATAAAATTTACGCTGCCTTAAATTCAAAAATAGAACAGGGGCAATGATTGGGATGGCTGCTCTATATATTCTATGTCAATGGTCCTATAAAAAATCTTAGTGGTGAAAATAGTGACAAAAATACCTTAAAAACATAAAGGCAATATGTTACCTTGTCACCATATTGCTCTAACGGCGCAAAAAGTAAAATCGTTTCATTTTGAATAACAGAAAAGTAATATTGAGCAATAGCACAAGTGCATACAAAAATGCACCCTCATCTAACATTAGCTATTTCCTATTACAGTATTATCATCCCTCATGCATCCCCTACCCGCCATTATGGAGGGATAGAAACGTACGGGCCATAATTGGGACGGGAACGCGTCAATTCTCATATTATTTTACTTCGAGGGGATTCGCTACAATTTATTTTTAAAATTTATTAAACTAAGAGTATTTGTTACTAGATGACTTCAACAATATCGTAAACACAATATTGTCCAAAAACCACTCCACTGACGTCTATAAAAAATAAAATAAAGTGCATTTTGTAAATAAATATTACAAAATCTTGAATACCGCAAAGTCCACAGTGCCTCAACTTAACTAAGCTTAGTGACCAAGGGATAACACGATGGCCAAGAAAACGATGGTAAGTCATTGTTGATGTTTACTTAACATCAACAATTGCTTACCCGAACGGGATCTTGAAATCTCTCGTTTATAAAAACAATCTTATCTACCATATTTATATTATTAATTGTTGCCTTATCTACGCCAAGGCAACAATTATTAATATCAATATGAGTAGATATGACTGTGACACATGTATCACGTGGCTAAAGTGGGAATGGGCGGGATACTTAGCCTAAAGAGAAGATGAAAAAGGCCAAGACAAGGGGACAGACCAGTAGGGAAACCACCGACCCGTTGGCACAGAATAAGATTGGTCAGTTGTGTGTCCGTAATAAAATCCTACAAGATAAAATAGATCCACTTCCCTATATTTGAAATAGATAGAACTTCACATACTTATGTAAGTTGGGCGACAATCCAATGTTATGGTACCAATGACCTGATCTCATGATAAAACCGGAAGGTGGCCATGGCATCTCTGTGATAAAATAACATAACCCCACCGAGTTTGGGGTCAATTGATCCGTCTTGAAAAGCACTTTAAACTTTAGTTAGTTCATTGTTTTATATCATCATCATCACGTCTTTTTAGGATTCCGTACCCAAAGGGTGCAAACGGGACCCTATTACTGAGACTCTTTATCCTATTACTATCTCTTGTTTAGTCTCTAATGCAGGAGCACGACCCTTTCTATAATAACAGAGTCATATATTAGCCAGAGCAGTCAGAGGATTTGGTCTACACTCTCCACGCTGGCCAGACGGGTTGGAGAGGTCTCATTGATGTTTATAAGCTTTGTTTAGCTTGTGTTTCCGCAGTCGCCTTCTACAACATCCACGAGAAAACTTGGAGTGGTCCTATTGTACTCTGCCGATAGCCACACGGCTAGTTTTTATATAAAAGCTTGTTTTTAAAAATATTTTTAAATAATTACTTGTCCTCCTGTAACCTCGTGAAAGAAAACGCCTGTTTGAAACTCAATTTTCTCCCCGTACGTCCCCACAATAAAGGATGGAAGGAAATCGTTTATAAATAAACACATTAGTGTGAAAGCCGGATTTGAGGGCGTTAACAATGCTTTCTGAGATTCATCGGACGTGTTTTTGTGATCGTAATGTTGTTATATGAATTCTGATTTATATCTTCTTCTCTTTTTGTGAAAAATGGAACATCAGATCCTTTAAGTCAGGTTTCCCACATGTACAATACAATACAAATACTCTTTATTGTACCATGAAGAAAGGAAATATAACAATACTTACAGAGAAAAAGAAACAAAATGATACAAAGGCGTATGTTTTAAAAGTTCTTCGAATATACTAGGATAGTTCGGCATTTATATAACGTCTAACAATATATACTAAAACTATTTTAAGGGTGGATTCAGTCCATGATACTGAACAACTTTCCCCAAGCAACATGTATCGAAATATGAAAAATATTTTTTCGCTTTCAATACAAACTCGGATCAGCTGATCGGTCAACGGGAGGCCAAAAATTATTTTTCATATTTCGATACATGTTCCTTGGGGAAAGTTGTTCAGTATCATAGACTGAATCCACCCTTAAAATAGTTTCAGTATATTTTGTTAGACCCTGTATAACGTCTCACAAAATCATGATGACCACAAGGACATAGAAATCGTCAAAGAAAGAAATCAAAGAGGATATAATCACGCCGTAAAGAAATATTTAAAACACTAACCTTGATTTTAAGATAGAGCAGGTAGTAGGTACATGAACCCATAACTGCTTTTACCACTTTAGAGAACTTGTAAGACATAAAAAAACGCTCGCTCTAGAACAATAACGTGAACACTAAAAACTCAACTAAATAAAACAAAACAGTGCGAGTTTAATACATATAAATCAAGTGCAAGATTGCGTGTTATAGCCGTCCACCATTTAAGCATTATAATTAAAAATGTTTTTCTTTACATACAAGAATCAGATTAAAATTTAACCCAATTACTGTGCACGCGAGACACTGATTTCTATAAATTACTAGCTGGATATAAATTTTTTTTGGAATGACAGTTCAATCTTGTGACTACCCGCTTTTCACATTTTTTATTAGCACGTTCATTGCCGATCCATTGACTTAGAATACATAGACTAACTGTGTCAATTACTAGCCTCTATTCTATTTTTGAATTTATGGCGGCGTGAATTTTAGAATACTTATTTAATATTTAGTTAGTTAAGATCTTTATTGCACCAAAACATAATGATACAGAGTAATAGATTAAAGAAAACAGATGTCAAAAGGCAGCCTAATCGCAGCTGCAATCTCTTCCAGGCAACCGAGGTACTTGGAGATGTTTAACGAAAACAGGTGAGGTGCGAAGTTATATGCAAGAAGAAAAAAGTGTAATTAAACAATGAACTATGATTATTTTGCGATGGAAAGTTATTTCTTTACACTTTGCCGTATTCCTTGAATTATTATTACAGATTGTTACATACACCAAGGCATTTTTTTATAATATTTACCAGGTTTTCATATGGTTTTCGCTTATAAACTGTCGAAAGCGTTTAAGAGCGAGAAGTGACTAAGTGAAGTTTATGGAGAAAGCTACAATTTAACGGGACAAAACTCGCAAACGTGTTTCTTAGGGCCTCTAGGGAACGCGCACGGCCACTGACCAAACCTTGATTTTCTATGGTAGACAATAACATAATAAACAAAACCTATTATTAAATATATACCTATAACTCAGTCCAAACTGAGTTATTGACGACGACGCGTTGCCGCGACATGTCGCTGCAGCCATGACTTCGCATTTCGTCTGCAGTCGGCTACGAACATGTACCTCTACTGATCTGCGGTCGAGCGACATGTAGAAGGGCGTCGTGTCGCTAGCTACGAAAGCTTTTTTATAGAAATACATAGAATGCAGTAGTGTCTCCGCGACACGTCGTCTGCTGCTGCTGTCTGCAGTCAATGGTAAGTACTACCACAGAATACATAAGAGTCAAACAGAATGGTATCTCACAGCGTCTTCCGCAAATTGGCGTCCCCGCACCTCTCCCCCGCACTTTGTGAGCTTTGACGGCTCTAAACCAGGGTTTAATTACCAGCCGCACGCAATACGCGACGTGTGTTGTCTTGAGAACTGTCAACCAATATTAACCATCATGGTGAGAAGGTGCGCGTATAATAATTGTTTATCCACCCAATACTCTAAAGAACGTATATTTCATACATTTCCAAATAAAGAAAACAGGTAAGCAAAGCAACAATATAATTTCACGTTATTACCCAGCAACCATCTTGATATATATACCCTTCTCGCTCTCTCGCATTGGCGGGAGATACACAAGAGCGAGAGGGGTATTAGCCAATGTAACATTACCGGATTAATGTTACATTGGCTCCTCGCTCACAGCACAGGTAATCACATACACGCAAATGCCAAATAGATTTCCGCGGGTTATAGTGTAAATGCCATTGTTGACAATGACAACTTGACATGCTGTGCGTGAAAATGTGATAAAAATTTGTTTATTTTTATTGAATTTACTCATATAATTACCGTATAGTTTTGCGCCGTATATGCAAATTACTATATTACAATAGTGAATTAGTGCGTTACATTATAAATGACTCAATAATAATCAGTAAAGTGAACCAATGGTGAAATGGACAATGGACATAATGAAAAATATTTGTGAAGTGATATTATGTAGCTGTTTCCGACTTTTCTGTAACATTTGATACATATAATATAAAACAGAATATTTTTACGTCATAGTGTTCGCAAATCTTCAGGTATGGAAAAATATAATCGTAAATATGTCGAACTCGTTAGTAGGTAAGTATTAAATTAATTCTGCGGTGCGACCCTAAGTATAAAACTCACACATCGACGTGTGTACAGATAAATTGTTTCGTTTGTAGTAGTAGTAGGTATATATGTTACTCTGAATCAATGGAGAGTCCTACCAGTGGTACTACTAATTTGTGGCCGGACGACACTTCGTCTGCGGTCTATCAATGTGTAGTCAGATGACGTTTTGCTATCAATTGTTTTATTTAACCTTTATCTCTGTGACCCAACAGGAATACTGAGTGCCGATTAGTAACAGTGTGACTCATTGGGAAAAATGTCAGTTGCAATGTGTATCACTGTTACTCATTGAGAATTTTTTTCCCAATGAATCTTGGTGTGACTTAACGAGAACAAACAAAGCTATTTCATAGAAATACATAGAAACCGGTAGTGTCGCTGCAACACGTCGTCTACTTGTACCTTTTACGATGCAAGGTATTTTAGATCAGCAAGCAAGTAGTATTAATCGCTCTGTGTCAGTGCCAGTCAATGTAACATTCCGTTCCGATCTCACCGGTGTGTATGTCATCGTGCTAATCCAGCTTGAGTAGAATAAAGAGATCAGTGTACACAAGTGTACGAGAAAAAATTATAAAGGCCCTAACGCAAACACTGGCGGGCCAGGAAATGTTTTCATTTAATTTTATTTGGAAAAATTTGGTTTATAATACATGCCGAATAATGGGTAATTTTTATTTGCGCAATCCAATTTAATGTGAAGCCTACGGCTTGCGGTCTTATTTTTTTTTACATTACCATGTAAACTTCTACCGAAAATTGGTTTAAACGAGATCAAGTAAGTAGTTTTTTTTAATACGTCATAAATCGTAAACCGCAATTTACCTGTAGAACTTTTATATTATGTTACTTGCTGCTACGGAACCCTTCATGGACGAGTCCGAGTCGCACTTGGCCGCTTTTTAGGGTTCCGTACAAAAAAAGAAAAACGGAACCCTTATAGGATCACTCGTGCGTCTGTCTGTCCGTCCGTCTGTCACAGCCAATTTGCTCCGAATCTACTGGACCGAATCAGGTGAAATTTGGTAGGATGGTGTAATCCTATGACCCAAATACACATGTATAAAGTAAATCAATAATTTTTTAAATAAGGGTCATTTTTGGGGGACAAATTAGGAAATTTAAAAAAAAAGTTTTGCAAACCTTAACGTGTCATATATCAAATGAAAGGGCTAGTTATGAGAATCTCAAATATATTTTTGTTCTAATTCTAAAATAAATATTTTTGATTTCATTCATGAAAGAAGCCGAAAATTGACCATTCCCCCCTCCCTGATCTCCGAAACTACTGAGCCTAAAATTTTGAAAAAAATACAAAATATAGTTCATTGTTTGTACATTACTATAACAATTCAATCAATAGGGGATCGGACAGGTCTCACCAAAAAATCTTTGTTGTAATTAGCAATAATATTAATTAAATAAACTGACCATTCAATAAGTATTTTTGTGAAATAATAATGATTTATATTTTTAAATCAAGTAATAAAATGCGTTAATTGCAATATTTTGAATCTGTTCGCCATCTTGAACGAAACACCGATCACAGCGCGTTACGTCATTCGTTTGTAATTGTCATTTTTGACTGCTGGGGTAACCTCAAAATGTCAACCATAGATGTCAACATTACTATGTGAATTTGTGGCCTCCACTACTGCTATCCTTTTCACCACTTGATTGTTCGATGTTTACTCACACACAGATGACGTCACGCGGCCAAGATGACAGATGGGAGCGTTTACGCGGCATTTTTATGCATTCAAATTTTAAATGTTATTTATGTATATTTACAGCCTTATTTAAATAAAATATTATTTTTTATGGTAATAAATAACCATTCTAATTACTTTCAAACACTTTGTGAATAGTTGTCTGATCCCCTATTGTACGGAACCCTCATCACGCGAGTTTAACTCGCACTTGGCCGGTTTTATTTTTATATTGCTTTGTTTTTACAGAGTATGCATCGGACGTAGGTCAATGCCTGTCGTCTAGTTTAAAATGATAAATCTCAGTTTACCCAAAATTCTCTACTTATACTCGTAGACCAAATCTATAAGGATTAACTTATAAATATATTTTCCTTGCATGTAGGCCACGCCTTGTTTGTTGTGTATGATTGATAGTCCTGTGATCCATCAATCAAGGACTCAGCATTACATGACGAAGTTATCTTGATGGAAGTAGGGGATTGGCGAGAAACACGATTTTCATGTTATTTGGGCAATATTAGAAAAAGTTATCATATTGAAGAGTCAAGCTGTCGTGATTATTTAATATTTACTTAGGTCGTGGATTTATTTCTACAGGTGTACTCATAGTATTGTTTAGTTTTACTTGTTTTATTTCTTTACTAGTACCCTGCGCGCGTTGCTACGTCAATTTTTTTTTTCCTTAACCATCCCTGAACGATATTTACTTACATATGGAAGGTGTTTTTCATGTCTGTATGGCTTTTATACCACTTCACAGCACATGAGGGCATTTTTAATGAATCGATTATCGCAAAAACACAGCAATATTCTCAAAGGAAACTTCTTGCGACGCAACCGCACGACTCGAGTGTCACGGCGAACTGTCGCGCCGCGCTGTTCATATTTTAAACCCCGCCTGCCGCGGTACATATCGCGTGGAATGGTTTTTCGGGATTAGTTACGATTTTAAAGAATTATTGTTCGTAAACGTATAGTCTATTCTCGTACATCAAACAGTCGGGAGAAATTTTGCAAGACGAAAATACACTAACCTATAAGAAGTATACTTTTTCATAAAAAACTTGATCAACTGATTACTCAATTTGTGTGGGAGATCATTTTTTATTCGTGTTCCGAAATTTCTATCCGAGGAACGCCATTCCATATCACGCACAAAGCATATCTTTATAGATTACTTATATTTCGCCCCTGACAGACAGTTACAGAACTGTTTTCGTCAAAAGTGGCCACTTTTTATAACTAGATAGATAGTTCAATATTTATTCTCCGTGGTCCAGTGGTCAAGGCGTTTGCCTTGTGATCCGGAGGTTGTGGATTCAAATGCCACTAGGAAGCATACTTTGTGAAAAGTTGTTTCCAGTCTGATTAGGATATTGCAGGCTTGAATCACCTGATTATCCGAAAAGAAAGATGATTCCGTGCTTCGGAAGGCAAGGAAAGCTGGTGGTTCCGAACGCCATCTAGCGTTTGTACCTATCCTAGGATTGGTTCTGGTCTACCCTTTGGGTTGCGGAGGTCAGACGGCAGTCGCTCTGTGTAAAACCAGTAACCTCGTCAAATCACCTAGGTAAGGTAGCGGACCCCGGGCTCTGTCGATGAGATAGTTAAATAAGGACAAATCCCACTGATTGAGCTAGCTCCAAAGCAAGTTTTAAACTTGTTTTATGCACTACTATACTAACTCCATTACATGTAATATGTTTAATGATAAATACTTATCCAATGACATATGCGTAGTAAATCGAATTTTCCAACTTGCCCAGTCTGGGGACCGAACCCAGAAGTCCGCCACTAAGACATTTTGGATCCGCTGTGTTGATCCGCCACGGAAGTAGTCACATATTTAAAATATCATAGATAATACTTTAAACAGAGGTTCATAAAATAAAATTAAAGGGCCCTTTCAATTATCCAGGCTTTCGACAGCCGTGTTAAGGTGAATTTATAAGCAAATGGCCTTGAAGTGTGAAATAAATTGTTAACTCGTAAATATGGTGATAATTTCCATATTGCTCTTCGTCATGCACTAGATATCCTTTAAAATTATTTTATGAACTGCCGTTGAAACTATTATTGGTGATCCGTCTAGCTTTAAAACTTGCCGTGGCCACTTTTAGCGGAGGCAAATTTTAAAGCTAGACGGACTAATGTAAATATTTTCAACGGTGGTTCATAAAATAATTTAAAGGGCTACATAGTGCATGACGAAGAGCAATATATATATATATCACCATATTTACGAATTAACAATCTCTTTCACATTTCAAGGCCATTTGCTTATATATTCACCTTAATCAACAAGACTTTCTAATGACTGAGTTATCATAATATTTATGACTAAACAATTTATTCCAAATAAGGCAGCCACTTCTGCATACCCTTCGCCTTTCCGAAGCACGCGCATCGAAGCCACAGCTCTCCATCTTCTCATTAAAAGTAATAAAATGAAGCACTCACGCAGTAAGAAATTAATTAATTACGTAGGTATCGTAATTAAATTATAATTAAAAATTTATTTACACACGTTCCCCAAAGTACCTAGTTAAAATAAGATAAGAAGTACTATAAACATTTATTAGTTTCTACGCAATATGAAACCTGTGTCGATTGTGCTTCTATTAAGTTTTGCACATACGGCCCTTTCCAGAGATTTTTATATAGGAATGTTCCGGAAAGATGACTTTTTAGTAGCAGCCGACGAATTGTATAAAGCAAGGGTTCCGTCTAGGATGACGTATGCGAAATATGGAAAAGTCTTTAAATGCCCGGTAAGAAAAACATTTACTATTTGCACATAATTAATATAAGTTTTAACATACAGAACGGAAACTCGCTGCGTCCTCCACAACATGGTCCACATTTTGGCGACCCCGCACCTCTCCCCCGTTCTCGTTTGATGGCTTCCAACGCTGAAACTTACACATTGACATGCGCAGGGGTGTGCACGGATGTAAAGTTTCGTTTGTAGTAGAAATAAATAAATGTAGCACAGATATGGCGCTTCATACAAGCGGAATACGCTTGTACCTTACTTGTACGCTTGCTTCATACCTGTGCTATTTTCCAAGTCTTAGACATGGAAGCCACAAAACCTGCACTTTTTTTTTTTATTTCCTTATTTGTGCAATAGGCAAACCACCATTATGTGTGCGACCCTATCCAAACAATGATACCGGAGAGATGCTAATGGCACAAGGGCCTGGCTCTTTAATGTAGTAGTATTACATAGAAATAAAATTATTCCCAATGACGTTTCATGTCAGGTAGGTATAAAACCAGCTATTAAACTTCTATAGCCAAATCGTTTATATTATTCCGGCTATTTCTTCTCGATTTTGCATGGTCTTCAGCGTCCTTGGGTGACCATTGACTTGCATATTATATTTGGAGAAGAAAAAGCGGGAAAGCGCACCCCAGGCTCATTTTTTTTCGCATGATCTTTAGCAGAGGATGCAACCAGAAACGCGCTAAGATCAAGAAGTACATAGAAATAAAATAAATTTGTTACAGATAACCTACTTTAGAATAGTGGACCGTTTAGGAACCAATTCGTTTCCAAAAATACAAGTCCTTAGAGGCGGCCTCAAACAGAAATACATGGTTGTACTTCTATCTGTGTACAACAAGCCTATATCGGTGAACATATATGCGGGATGTGAGAACAAAAATAAGGTGGTTCGGACCTCAGTTGCCACCACGGGAGCCACGGAGACTATTGGTGCTCAAACTGACGCAACTACCAGCATAGGTATAGTTTTAAAAATACTTCCTTATTCTTCTTCTTCCTCAACATTTCCCATTTATTTTATGTGGGGTCGGCGCAAAATGTCTTTTCTTTCCAATTTTCCCTATCGCGAGTATACTTTCATCTACTCTTATGATGTTCATATCATTACTTATGATTTTTATATACTTCTTTAAAATTTGTATTTTTTTCTTATTCTTCAATGCTAGTCAGGGTGAAAAGAAAACTAAAACATGTACCAGCTGCTTATCTTCCTGCGCAGGTTGTTAAAGCGGATCAAGGGAGAGAGCGAAAATGTAAATCATGTTAATAAGCGTAGTGGCTAGCAAACCATTACTATTCTGATTCCTTCCCGTCATCACGCTTAAAGTGGCCTCTGGATCTTGCGGCTCTACCTGCTCAGAGTAGGACCGAAAATGCTCCATCTGCCTCATTAGGGTTAAAAACGTGATAGTGTGTACATACACACACACATTTTTCTCGTCTTTAAAGTTGTAGTTTCCTCCAAAAGCGGTGTCGTAATTTTCAGCTTCGTAAGATGGCCTTCATACTTTTTAGGGTTCCGTACCCGAAGGCGGCAAACGGGACCCTATTACTGAGACTACGCTGTCTGTCTGTCCGTCTGTCACAGGGCTCTATTGCTTGAACACATGAAATTTTCATCGATTATGTATTACTATGGCCGCTATAACAACAAATACTCAAAAATAAAAAAAGATGAAAATTGAAGGGGGTCGTCATACAAAAAACGTGCTTTTTTTCAGCGATTTAACTCGATCTGTCATAGGGCTCTATCTCTTGAGCCGTGATAGCTAGAAATCTGAAATTTTCACCAAATGTGTATTATATTACTATGAGCACTATAACAACAAATACTAAAAATAAGATATAATTAATAATTAAAGGGGGTCGTCATACAAGAAACATGTTTCTTCAGCGTTTTAAAACATTGTACGGTGGTACGGAACCCTTCATGTACGAGTCCGACTCGCACTTGCCCGTTTATTATACTTACTACGAGTGGAGGAGGGGGGGGGGGGGGCGTATGTTCAACAGGGTCCCCTAGTCTTATAGATAATTTGGCCCTGGTAACATGTGACCCGCAAACCAAAGGCTCAATACGCCCTTGCTGATGATCAAGGTGGTGACCAAAATTACAATGCAGAAATCAAAGAAGTTCACTCTTTTATAGATGGCGCCACGGGTGATGGTGATAAAGAAGAAGGAAACACAGAGGCAGGGGGGGATGAACAAAAACCAGAAGAAAATGCAGAGGAAGGAGGTGAACCAGCACCAGAAGAAAATGGAGAAGAAGCCCCCGCTGAAGAAAAATAAAATCTTTTTGGTCAGTAAAAGTTGTCATCTCCTTCTTGATCGAAAAAAAGTTTCGCCTTAAAGGTAATAAAGAAAAATATAAAAATCAAGTTTTTTCATTAATTATTATAGAGGGTCTAACAAAATATACTGAAACTATTTAAAGGGTCAGTCCATAATATTGCACATCTTTCCCCAAGGAACATATATAGAACTCTATCCTAGGATGTCTACCGTTTGGGAGGTCAGACGGCTGTCGCTCTGTGTAAAAACCAGTAACCTCGTCAAATCACCTAGGTTACGAGTAGGTAGCGGACCCCGGGTTCTGAAGCGTTACCGCTGAGGATACAACCAGGAATACGTGAGGATGATGATGACGGACAATAGGCATGATGACTGAAAAAATATTTTTCGCCCATCGGTTAGATTATAAAAAAATATTGTAGGTACACATATTTTTTCTTTTCTATGAGGAACAATAAATGACGAAGATACAGCGCATTTAAATTTCGCATGACGTTACTCTTTCGTACGATTTTTACACATCGGTCGTGTGTTTGTCATTGTGACGTCACAAGCCCCCACTCTGGAACTTAGATACTCTGTATCTTTTATTTATTTAAAAACTTTATTGCACAAAAATATTGTACAAGTGGTGGACCTAATGCCATATGGCATTTTCTACCGGTCAACCATAAGACCAAGGAGAAAATGTACACACATTTTCTCCTGGCTGGCGTGATTAAAATATGTATAAAATTACAAAATAAAAAAAAATATCTGATATTAAATATGACCTACTTAATATATATATTATAGATAAAAATAAATAAACAAAACATTAAAAAAATATATACCTAAACATATAAACTAATAAATATATATTATACATATACAAATAATACAAAATAATTAAATATATTAGGATGATTGTGCTAGGCTAGGACTGCTGGAGAAACAATTTATGTACCGCCCGCTTGAATGCCATCTTTGTGAATTTTTACTTTTTTGATAAACTAAAAAATATGGGTAAATTATTTTTGGATAACCTAACTAACGGACTAATTAGAATAAAACTTTTCTGACCCAGTCATCATCGCTATTCCCATCGGCACTGCCGTTCTACCGAGAAGTGTGTTTGGTCACATTCAATGAAAGTGTCTAGTTTACTGTGAAAAACAACTAATGATGTTTGTTTTTCGTGTGTGTGAGTAGCTAACCTTTGTGTCTTGGTGTCGTTTCTAGCTGCCTGAAGGCATCTGACATAATTTGACCTGCCTTCCGTAGGACGGAAAAGCCCGAAATAGTTTTTATGCCGCTCGTGTTCATCTAATTGCGGACCACATCTGGGGTTGTTTAACTTGCGAAAGCTCTAGAATTGCGTATTCTCACAAAAACAAATCCAAGAACAAATCACTTACTAGAATGTTTTTGACTCAGTTTACTGTCTACTATACTACTGTGCATTTTGTAGCCCAATTTTTTGTAAAGTAACCCGTGAGAGAGTTTGAGTATTAATCTGCTCATTTACTTCGAGACATGGCCAACTCCCATCAGCACTGTTTTTAACGTTCCACCTAGAAGTGTGTTTGGGTCACATTTAATGAAACTGTCTAGTTTATCGTGAAAAACTGCGGGCGTTAGTTTTAGTTTACGTTTAATCAATAACAACACATACCTCTATATTGGATAAGTCCACCTTTGTATTTTTGCTCTTTCAATCCAAAATACGTATTATGTTATCTTTTAAACTTAAATGTTTTTAGTACAATAAAATTACAGGATCGCTAATTATCTTGTATTTTATCGAACTCTTCCGTGCTTTGGAAGACACGTTGGTCTCAATTTTTTTTGTATGGTAGTCGTCGCTTTGTTAGAGCTTGAAAAATCTGACACCAGTTTTGTTAAAAATAAATTACTAATACTGTTAATGTAATTTATTTAACGGCCTTAATTATCATATTTCAACTAAACACATTAAACTGAAATTACGTTAATTAATCAAAACTAACTATTTTACTATATTAACACATGTTTGTTGTTTTAGTACTTATAATATTTTTATTTTATTACTAGCCTGTGGCTGTTATGTCTCATAACTGGGAAAGGCCTCCACCTTATTCTTCTATTTAAAATTATACTTAGTAAATTTGGATTTAATTTATTGCTGTTAATTTAATTTAGTTTTAATTATATTCTTTCATGAATCTTGTTTCATAATTATGTATTGATACGGACTATTCTATTTATTAGAATTAAAAATACAGTCTGATTTATAACTAAAACTATTTTAAAGGCGGGTTCATTCCACGATAGTAAACAACTTTCCCTAAGAAACATACTCGTATATCGAAAAATCGGCAGAGTTCCGTGTGATTCCCGGCAGAGTAGAATAGGACCACTCCATGTCTTCCTGTGGATGTCGTAAAAGGCGACTTAAGGACAGTTCCATCACTGCATATAAACAGACTTCCGATGGGCAGCAGCGTCGGAAGTGCGATAGTGACCCCCCACTGCGCTCGCCAACCCGCCTGCCAAGCGTGGCGAGTATGGCAAAACCCCTCGATGAAGGTACAAAATACGACCAAGCCCCCAGTACCCGGCAGCCCTGCTATTCCTAACTCCGGTAGCGGTCATGGTAACGGCAGGGGAGGGGGTGCTAAGAATCTCCGGATGGGTTTCGGCTACCACTACCGGCGAAAACTGGCCCTGGTAACACACAACGTCTGCACTTTGAATACAGACGAGAAACTGGCTGAGGTGGAAGAGGAGATGAGTAGGTTACGGTGGGTTATAGTGGGGTTGTCTGAAGTCCGAAGAGAGGGTGAGGGCACGACAACCTTAGAGTCCGGTAACCTACTCTATCACCGGGAGGGAGACGAAAAGAAGTCCCAGCATGGTGTCGGGTTTCTCGTTCACAGGTCCCTCATAAATAACGTAGTGATCATCGACAGAGTTTCCAGCAAGGTAATAGGTATACCTAATACTCAGAGTATCCAAAAGATACTCGTTGAAGATCATACAGGTATACATGCCGACCGGAACACACTCAGATGCGGAGGTTGAGGTAGTGTATGAGGACATTAGTAGAGCCATACACGCCTCCAAAACCCATTTCACGGTTATGATGGGGGACTTTAACGCAAAACTGGGCAAGGGACGCGATGGAGAGATCAGGGTGGGGCAATTTGGATATGGTAAGCGCAATGACAGGGGGCACAGGCTGGCTGATTTTCTGGAGGAAGAGGGACTCTTTGTGATGAACTCTTTCTTCATGAAGCCGCCACAGAGGTAGTGGACCTGGATGGGTCCTAGTAATAATAACCAGCCCCCAGTCAAGAACGAGATAGACTTCTTCCTGACAGCAAAGAGGCAGATATTAGATATTCTCAATATAAATAAAACCGGCAGCGATCACCGAATTGTGAGAAGCATCTTGAATATCGACCTCCGACTTGAAAGGTCAAGGCTTATGAAGTCTACGCTCCGACCATCGCTGAGCCAGATCCAAAACCCCGAAAGCTTTTAAGTTGAACTCTCCAATCGCTTTGAACTTCTCCAGGATTGCGTTTCAGTGGACGAGATAAGCAACGGGTTTATAGAAACTGTCTAAGCAGTGGGATCTAAGTTATTTAAGTCCCGCCCTAACAGAAAGTCTCAAAAAATCTCTGCTCAGACCCTAGACCTTATGACACAGCGACGATCCATGCCGCTGCAAACCTCCAAAGACGCTAAGTCATATCGAAAACTCAACCGACAAATTCAAAAGTCCTTGCGACACGACATTCGCTCCTTTAATACTAAATGTATTAAGGAGACCATAGAACAAAACAAAGGTTCGTTCAAACAAAACCGAAGATATCCCGGACATCAGTCTGTACGAGATTCACAGCAGAGCTTTTGAAAGCGGGCGGAACGCCGGTACTGAAAGTCCTTCAAAGGCTCTTTAATTCCGTTTTACTCGAGGGGGTGACGCCAGAGGCGTGGAACAGGGGTGTGGTGGTTCTTTTCTTCAAAAAGGGTGACAACACTCTCTTGAAGAACTATAGGCCCATCACACTTCTGAGTCATGTGTATAGGTTGTTTTCGAGAGTCATCACGAACCGTCTCACTAACAGATTTGATGCCTTCCAACCTCCCGAACAAGCCGGGTTCCGAAAAGGCTATAGTACCATGGACCACATCCATACGCTGCTGCAGGTTATAGAGAAGATGAGGGAGTATAACCAGCCGTTGTACTTGGGGTTCGTGGACTATGAGAAAGACTTCGATTCGATCGAAACATGGGCCGTGCTGCAGTCTCTCCAGCGGTGCCGTATTGACTATCGGTATATCGAGGTGTTGAAGTGTTTATACAACAAAGCCACTATGTCGGTCCGAGTACAGGAGTTTAGTACGAAGGCTATTCCATTGCAAAGAGGCGTGAGACAGGGAGATATCTCCAAAACATATCTCCAAAACTGTTCACCGCTGCTCTGGAAGATGCCTTCAAGCTTCTAGAATGGAAAGGACTGGGCATTAACATCAATGGCGAGTATATCACTCACCTTCGATTTGCCGACGATATCGTTGTCATGGCAGAATCGATGGAGGACTTAAGTACGTTGCTTGAAGACCTAAATCGAGTTTCCCAACAGGTTGGCCTGAAAATAAACATTGACAAGACATATTTCGATATATGTTCCTTGGGTACAGTTGTTCAGTATCATGGACTGAGTTCACCCTTAAAATAGTTTCAGTATATTTTGTTAGACCCTATATGTACCTAAATGTAACAAATTGTCTGCTCACGATCCTTTGTGTCTTCATTCCAAAAACCTCTCATGAAAAATGCCCGGACAAACCTTCGTGGTTTTTGGGTTGCATAAAAATTGTAGTAACTGATATTTTTTGAAAATAAAAAATATAAAGTACTACTAAGTACCACTAGGTACTCAATTTGAAAACTTATTTCAAATATTCATTAAATTCCAACTGGTAATTAAGGTCTAAAGACTCTTTAATATCTAATGAATATATAAACAAAAAAAAAATGAATACTGCATTAATTCACCGCAAATGCTATATCTCTTCAAAGTTTCCAATTTGCACAATCCCCCCGTAAATCTGGGAGGCTTTGTCTTGAAATTTTAAAATATTGCCGCTGCAGTGTGGAGGAATCGCTGAAAATACTCAGGAATACCTCCCGAGGATTACGGTAAGGGTTCAATGATTTATTGAAAACTTTACACTTAATAGGCATGATTTGCTAAATTATTATATGTACTGTTTTTAGGGTTCCGTACCCAAAGGGTACAACCGGAACCCTATTACTGAGACTCCGCTGCATTTAGTCAATAGTTTGTTAAAAATAACCGTAATTGATCAAAAAAGATTTAACTGAAACACCAGATGTTTATGATTCTAAAAGTGAGTGACAGAAGAAAGTGGTCTCCAAACTTAAAAGAACAATTTGCACTGAAGAGGAATGAAAATTGCTTCTGAAACTTAAGGTCAAAAATGTATTCAATGTAGAATAAATACCTACCCGTAATAAATCTAACCACGGAATATACTAGATTACTTAAGTATAATGAAATTTTGTTACGATTTTCGTTCAATTTATTACGGGTATGTCCCTTCCATGTTATATATCACTTATTGAAGGTCATTATTTTAGAATTATTTTAAGGGAAAATAAACGAATGATGAAAGTAAAGTATAAAAAAATAAGCGTGATTTTTTCTATATAAATTCCTAAGAATAAACTATACTAATGTTGATATCCTAAAATACTTCAATTTTATCAAAAATCATAACGGGCTGTAAATTACAACATTAAACCCAGTTTGGGGACTCATGACAGGGAAAACCTACTCATCCACTTAGCAAACGATTTTTACAACGCAATATACTTACGTACCTAACCAATTTGTGAAAATCAATGTACAAGAGGTTAACCTAGACGATTGTTCAAGGAGTTACGAAAGAGATAAGTTTCCTAAAATGAATATTATACGACGTTAGGGTATCTTAGAAAAACAGTGGCTAATTGACAGATTATATATCCGCAGTCTTTTTTTTTATATTTTTTTTGTCTTTGATATTTTTTTCTTAGAGGTCTACTACTAACTAGATTAAATGATAATGCCGTTGTAGTGTGAAATTTAGAAACCGTACTTAAAAATGCTACACGAGAAAACATACACAAGGTTTGTTTTAAATAAGTAATAGAGTCAATACAATAAAAAAAATAAGTTCGCATAATATGGTGTGTTTATACAAACCGGTAATTTCATTAGTAATATTATAACTCGTTGACTAGTTGTCTTATAGGTATGTATAATTAATTATCAAAATTACCCAAAAGAAACGAAAAATTATGTGCTAAAGAAGTAGATTTTTAACAAGATCGTTGCTAATCCTATATCTACCTATATAATAAATTATCAGAAAACTTAACCCAAAAGAAACGACAAATTCTGTGCTAAAGGGTTCGATTTGTAACTCGTTCATTGATAAACAATATTATCTGTATAATAAATTATCAAAAAGCTTAACCCAAAAAAAACGAAAAATCCTGTGCTAAAAGAGTACATAGGTACCTATATAAAATAAATTCCGTGCTATCCGTTCTTTTCTAGTTCCTAGTTCCGTTTCAAGCAATGTTCCCCGATAAAGGTGCTGGAATCAGCAGCATCTGTTCAATTTTCTCCGCTCCGCTAGATTCCGGAAGGTTTGGATATTGTTTGCTGCAGTTTCATTATGCTGAAAGGGTAGTGTCGTCTAGTCTGAATATAACTTTATTAGATTTTTATTTAGGGTTATTTCAAAAGGTGTTATCACGTCTTTATCCCTAACAGGACAGACAGAGCCTAGGGCGGTAAGCTCAAGGCCACTTTTAGCGTGATGCATGAAGGTGGAAAAAGGAAATCGCTCGCTCAAAAATTCCAAAAAATACACTATTAAATTAACCACATTTTAAAATACATGCAGCTATTACGTCTCTATCCCTTATGAGGTAAAAAGTATTGTACTCGTAGAGTTGAGTGCTATATGGCTTCCGGCCTAGAATAGAACCACTCCAACACTTCCTGTAGATGTCGTAAAAGGCGACTAAACGACTAAGCACAAACATCTCGTGTTATTCTCAAAGAGGGTAACACCGGGCTGCGGCCGGTTGTAATTTTTTTATGAAGCTTCGATCAAAGATATCCGAGTTATCACCAAACATCCGTGACAATATATCAAGACGACATCCGTGGTGTAATTAATGGTCAACACGCTAGTCCGCCAATCCGGAGGTTCTGGGTTCGATCCCCAGCCAGGGCAAGTTGGAAAATGGCCTTTTTCAAATTGTCCTGGGTCTTGGGTGTTTATCTATATATGTATTTATTATAAAATATAGTATCGTTGAGTTGGTATCCCATAACAAAAGTTTAAAAAAAAAAACTTACTTTGGGGCTATCTCAATCAGTGTGATTTGTCCTTAAAAAAAAAACAATTAATAGTTTAAAATTCCCTGTTCATCAAGATAAAGTTATCTTAGTAATTTTGCATGTTTTGTCGGAATATATGATTAAAATATATGATTTCTTCTTTGCTGGTCTGGGAGAAAAGAAAAAACCTAGAATGTACCAGCTGCTTCTCTTCCCGTGCAGATCGTAAAAGCCGATTGAGGGAATGGGCGGGAATCTGAATCATATGAATAGGCGATGCGGTTAGCAACCCATCACTATTATGATTTCCCTTTTCCATCTTCATGCCCACCATTACGCTAAAAGTGGCCTGGGCTTTACCGCCCTTGGCTCTGTCTACCCCGTTAGGGATAAAGACGTGATAGTGTATCTGTATCTGTATCTGTATATGATTAAAAATGGGCCGTCTATCTAGAGGCACTTGCACATGTTTTTGATTAATATTTGTAATGGTGCAAACGAAATCTGATTCTATCCCTTTAGTCTCATTTGCACCATTAATGGTCTAAATTCTAAATTTAATTCAAATTCAATAGTTCTAGCCAAATAACATACATACGTACATTTTTATAGGGTTTTTTAGGCTTTCAAGATGCAGTACTAAAGTACTCAAATAATGAAATAAGAAATGGTGAAGACTAAGGTCGCGGGTTCAAGTCCTGCTCACGTGGTATTTTTTCACCATTTCTTATTTTATTTGAGTACATAAGTACAAACAAACGCCAGACTGTTCAAGTAAACGATAAGAACTTAGCTTGCTCCGCTGGCTCATCCAATAAATAAACATCAAAATAATACGTTTTCTTTCACTCACGGCTTACGGGATCAGCTGAAAATAACATCAGGTTAACAAAAAGAGTCTGGAGGATGTAAATATAAGGAGCAACCGGATTGTGCCGGATTATCCTGACACCGCCGTAATTCCGGAGCGCTGTCTGCTGCGTTATATTGTACTCCCTGTACACCTGGAATTGATTTATGACGTTTGTTGTCACGCCTTGTAAGATTATCTATGTTATTATTTTAGTTTTATTACATGGAATTTCTTTATTTATTTATTAAAGGCTTTATAATGATAAATTAATTTAGTTTAAAACTAACAAGACAACGTAAAACTGAACTAAATTAAAACTAACTTTTCTAAAAATATCATTATAACTCAAATATACCACCCCGGACAGTAGAGTAGTAGACAGCTCAAAGGTACCCATTATACTAGCGGCATTACCTCTTTGTATGGCAACGGAAATCCTTTGAACCAGATACCATCCGGAGCGATGACCAAAACCTTTGTCTCTCAAACGGCGTCCTATCTCGCTAATGAAGCATTTTACTTCTGGACACCACGGGCCAGCTCATTCAACAGCGACTGGAACAGTCATAATTTTATTACATTCCTTTTATGCTAGTCTGAGAGTACCTTAATAAAAACAAGTACCTACTTATTTAAATAATATTTTTATAATGCTTTTATCTAAAACAATGAAACCGCACGACTCGAGTGTCACGGCGAACTATCGCGCCGCGCTGTTCATATTTTAAGCCCCGCCCGCCGCGGTACATATCGCGTGGAATGATTTTTCGGGATTAGTTACGATTCTAGAGAATTATTGTTCGTAGACTAAAAAGTTAATTTGTTTTCGTCAAGACGAAAAAAATTGAGTCCAAGCTCGGTGGGGTTATGTTGTTTTATCACAGAGATGCCGTGGCCACCTTCCGGCTTCATCATGAGATCAGGTCATTACCATATTCACCCAACTTACATAAATATGTGAAGTTTCAACTCGATCGAATAATGGAAAGTGGGTATAATTTAGCTTGCAAAGTGAAACGAAATATTTTAAATGTGGGCAACACTGGCCTTAAACAAAGATTAAACACAAATTTAAACTTTAAGATTGTTGTTTAATATCTAATCTGCTTTGACGTGTGGTTCATGGCAGTGTAGGTAGAATATAAACTCTCCAAGTCTTTCCGTGGATGTCGTAGAAGGAGACTTAAGAAACACAAGCTAAACAAAGCTTATAAACATCAATGAGAGCTCTCCAACCCGTCTGGCCAGCGTGGAGAGTATAGGCCAAATCCTCTGGCTGCCCTGGCTAAGTATAGCTCTGGTAGAGTCAGAAGGGTCGTGCTCCTGCAGTGGAGACAAAAAAAGATCTGAAGATGATCTATTCTGCATGTACGTTACATGTTTTACGTAACTTATTTTAAAATTAGACAACATTTTCTTGTTCTTAAAAATTAACGAGACACCTTTTTTGTAAAACGAGCGATTCCAGCGAATTGCTCGTAATTTCTTCCAGGCAATAAAATGTTTGTTACGCCTGCGGTGGGCACTTGCTAGCACCTGTCACCTTCATAGCGCGAGACCTTCTGTCCTTGTCGCACTTGGTATACTTTGCATATGTTATTCTTAATGTAATATAACTTTTATAATGGTCCGAGAGCTGGCACAAATTTTGGGTAGGTGTTTGAGGCAAGTTGAAAACTTGTCACATACATCTCCTATTATACCCCAACACGGAACTGCAGACCTGGCTGGTAAGTAGCGGGGCTAAAGCAACCTATGAATTTTTAATTTTTTTTTTTTTTTTCAAAAAATGTGTTTGAGGCTATATGCATTTTTTATATGATGTAGTTTAGTGTTTAAAGAATAGAAAAATCAATAAGCCAGACGATTTGGTCGGGTCTTTGATATTGCCAGGCGCGTGCAAAAGTATTTTTCAAAAAAATATTAAAAATATATTTGAGGCAACTTGAAATTTTAATAGGGTATTACTTATAACAAAAAAATAAGATTCTCAAAAAGATAAGTCATTTTGATGGGACTTTCTACCTGCCAGGTCAATCTAAATAAATCTAAATGGTGCAAGCGAAACTAGGCCTAATGTCTTCAGGTGCATAAAGACCAGAGTTGTCTGCTTTTATCGTTGTAGTCATACACACATATACTATATTTCATAACTAATACAATCCCGTGTGGTTCCGACCACTCCATCTCTTCATGTGAATGTCGTAAGAGGCGACTAAAGGACTAAGCACAAACATCTCGTGCTCGTACAATTGCATTCCCAAGGAGGGTTGACGTCAGGCAGGCACCGGTCGTTAAACGGTCGTAGCCATATCATTTAAACTGTTCCGGCTATTTCTTCTCCATTTTGCAAGGTCTTTGGCATCCTTGAGTGACCATTCACATGCATGTTATATTTGGAGAAGAAAAAGCGGGAAAGCGCACCCCGGGCTCCAAAGCAGCAATAATATAAAATCATTATTATTATTATGGTTTTCTTTTATTTTCTCGGTTTTTATTAACCGGTTTATTGATGTACACGGGCCTAAGCCAAGTGTACATCAGGGCAGGGGTCAGTCAACTACTAGTAGGGTTCATACATAGGGCGCACTGTAAGTTTCCGGAACTGGCCACTTACATAAACAATATTTAAAAATTTATTGCAACATTTGAAAATAGAACTCTTTGGCTGTAGAATGCAGTTTGTTTCATCTGACTGTCTTTTGTTTTTACCTTGTGACGCCATTTAAAAAATTGTGTGTCTGCATCAACATGGATTTAACTCGGGAAAATTTTCGTAGTATGATTTTCTACGATTTTAAGTGTAATTTGACAGCTCAACAGAGCATCGCTCGGCTTGAAACAGCTTTTGGCAATGAAGCACCATGCAAGACAACTGTTTCAAGCGTGGTCGTATCAATCTCAGTGACGAATCTAGCGATGGTCGGCCGTCCACCGCTGTGACCAACAAAAACATCAATGCTGTGCGCCGTATGATTGAAACAGACAGGCATGTGACCTACCATGAAATTTGCGCATCCTTAGAAATTGGCATGAGTCAAATACAATTAATCCTACACAAACATTTGGGTGTGAGAAAGCTGTGCTCGCGGTGGATCCCACACAACTTGACCGAGGCTCAAAAAACGGACCGCGTCACTTGGTGCAGTGCCATGCTTACCAGATTCAACGAAGGTGCGTCAAATTTGGTGTGGGACATAGTAACAGGTGACGAAACATGGATTTATTGCTACGATCCCAAAACAAAGCAGCAATCGAGCGTATGCGTCTTTTAAGATGAGCCGAAACCAACCAAAGTGGCGCGCGTGAAAAGTGCATCTAAGCGGATGATTGCTTCTTTTTTTAATAAAACTGGACACGTGGCTACTGTTGCTTTAGAGAATCATCGTACAGTGAATAGTGACTGGTACACGACCATTTGTTTGCCGGAAGTTATTGACGAACTCCGTAATAATAACCGTAAACGCCGTATCATCCTGCACCACGACAATGCTAGTTCTCACACGGCCAGACAGACAAACGACTTTTTGAAGGCGAAAAATGTAGAACTCATGAGTCATCCTGCATACAGTCCCGACCTGGCACCTTGTGACTTTTTTCTGTTCCCAAAAATAAAGAACCAATTACGCGGTCAACGATTTTCATCACCAGAAGAGGCTGTCGAGGAGTATGAAAAACACGTTTCAGAGGTCACCACAGAGGAGTGGCACAAAAGTTTTCAAAACTGGTTTCATCGAATGAAAAAGTGCATAGACGCCAAGGGAGATTATTTTGAAAAACAATAAATTAATTTTGTACCTTTAATAGTATTTTTTCATATTCATTCCGGAAACTTATAGTGCGCCCCACGATGTAACTAGTTTTCAGTCCTCATGCCTATTGCATGTAACTAGTTTTCAGTCCTCATGCCTATTGCATGTAACTAGTTTTCAGTCCTCATGTCTATTGCATGTAACTAGTTTTCAGTCCTCATGCCTATTGCATGTAACTAGTTTTTCAGTCCTCATGCCTATTGCATGTAACTAGTTTTTCAGTCCTCATGCCTATTGCATGTAACTAGTTTTCGACGGTCAAAATATGAGCTTAAAAGAAAATATAAGGGTGTAGAAGTTTTCCATACAAATAGGGTCGGATATGATATGATGCACTATAATTTATTTCAAGTCATACCTCTATTTTGACTGTGAAAACCAGATATGCCAAGATATATGAAATTTCTTTGAAATTACAAAATTTTGCCATCTGACATGTCGTTTCAAGATAGAAGCTAGACTAAGTTTGTATGAGAAAGTCTGATGAAATTAACCAACTGCTGATGCAAACGGTGCTAGTGCAAAAAAAACACATTGCAGAGTAAACGTTGAAAAAAGATTTATTTATAATGTTTCTTTTTTAGGGTTCCGTACGGAGGTACGGAACCCTTCATGTACGAGTCCGACTCGCACTTGCCCGTTTATTTATTTAATAAATTTGTAAGCTACTGAAATAATTTCTCTAAATTAATTTAGGAATATACTATTTAGTATTTAAATCCATCGTAATATTGTAAGATGAATATTTTTTCTACGAGCAGATCCATTCGTACAAAAATATGTATATTACACAACACGTAAACATTTAACCAAAATTATCATCAAACAAAATATAAATAAAGCGCTTCTAACTTATTAAAATCCATCCAAATAATTCATAATTAAAATTCCTGGGCTCAATTTTCCCCTAAATGTATCAAAAAATAACTGAAAACGGCTCTCAAACCAACATTGTCTTAAATTTAATAAAATGTTGGCAAAGAAGCAATATTAATCAAACAAGGGCCCGTAATAAGTATCCATGTCAACAACATTAAATTGTTTGCGAACTGATATTACGAACTCGAGTTTATATTAAGTACGTTCTAGTGCAATGTACACTTTACTGCAAAATAAACTGTACATTCCCATATTTCAGTTTCACTTTTTATATACTTAATAACTTTTTACTTTGACCACATAATATAATCAAATTTGATAAGAAAAACATTTAAATTAAAACTAAATAATAAAATTTAGATTATCATCATCAACAGGTCCTTTTTAGTGTCCACTACGACGACCCTCGCACAAGAGCCATACTTGGCCAGAGCGGCCAGGGAATTTGGCCTTCACACTCCACGCTGGCCAGACGGGTTGGCGAGGTCTCATTGATGTTTATAAGCTTTGTTTAGCTTGTGTTTTCTAAGTCGAATTCTACGACTTCCACAGGAAGACTTGAAGTAGTCCTATTCTACTCTGGCGGGACCACACGGCAACGAAAATTTAGATTTATTTATTTATTTATTTACACAATACATTTAATACATTAATGTTTAGTCCATTTACAATGCCATCATAATCTCTTTTGAGATTTACCGTGCATCGGAAATTGCCATGTTAATTTGCGATTATACATATATTATGAACACTATATAAAAAATAATAAAACTAAGATATTTTACACCACAAACAAACCTAAATGATATGCATTACAACAACTGAGGTGTTATTATAAAACCCTTTTTGTTGACGACGCCCGGTGCCGGTGATTTAAAAGTAGGTACTTTACCTGCATCGAGCGCGAACGACAGAACCGGTAAAGTTAACTCGTAAACAACTTAGATATGGAATGATACTTTTTGTCTAAATCGATTGAGATAAATTAAAACTATGTAAGAACTAAAACGAAAAAAATAAAAATTGTGTAGTTCCACTAAGATTACCCTTCGGCAATGTGGCCAATATAATTAATGAATAAATAAATTAATTAATTATTAGTAATCTGAGGGTACGCAGTGCACCTGCCAAGTCAAGCAAAAAAGAGCACAGCCGTAACCTCCTTTTTTCAAAGTGATTCAAGAGACGAGGAATACTCATGTAACTTCCTTGTAGCAAAAGCTAGAAGCCTACATTTTCAGTGATCAAAAGAACGTACCTTGGTAAAATACCAAATATCACTTTATTTAGGTCGATTTAGATGATACCGATTAGCCGTGTGATTCCCGGCAGAGTAGAATAGGACCACTCTAAATCTTCTCGTGGATGTCGTAGAAGGCGACTTAGGAAACACAAGCTGAACAAAGCTTATAAATATCAGTGAGACCTCTCCAACCCGTCTGGCCAGCGTGGAGAGTGTAGGCCAAATCCTCTGACTGCTCTGGCTGATATATGGCTCTGGTAGTACAGAGAGGGTCGTGCTCCTGCAGTGGAGACTTAAAAAGACCTGATGATGATGACGATACTATTTAAAATCACTGTCTCATCAAACTTTCATCCAATTCTCAGGTACTTCTAGCAGACCTCGAACTTTAAATTTGGAATTAGTTAGTACCTTTTTATCAATTAAACATAGAATCGCAATCCACATGAAAACATGTGGAGTTTCGAGATCTTAAAACTTTTTATGGGGGAAAAACTCGGTTGTGCGACTGACTTTCCATACTTATTTGTTCCATATTTAAATTGTTCAGGAAAAAAATAAGTGGATAAGAGGAGGCGAGGAGGCTTTAGTTCCCCACTAATACGTGAAATACAACGTAAGGCTCATTAAAACACATAAGTATTTTACGGAATGTGTTATACGTTGCATGTGTACGTATAAAAAAACACATAGTATTTATTCCCGTGGTGGTAAAAATAGGTAATTCTTTGGTATCTGCGATGAATTTTTACTGGCTTCAAAAATGAGGTTAGGCAATATACCTATAAGTAGTTGGAGGTTAGCAATTGGATCCGTATGTTTTTTTTTGTATGTACTCGTACGTTACAGCAATATCTGCGCGAATTGCGCAAGAACAAAAAAGTCTGGCTTGAGCTTGGCGCGGGTCCCTCTTAATAGTTTGTATACTTACACATGTCATAATTTATGTACATTGGTACATATTAAATTTACAAATAGACATTATTTTAAATTTCGTAATTCTTATAATTCAATTTAATTATGACATAACAAACAATGTAATCTCAGTCCATCCATATAACTGATTTTAAGTTTGTTAGTTGACGTCTTTGGAGAAAACGTGCAGTGCAGTTTGTTGCCGCTTCTTCTGCACTTGCGCCTAGGAAGCGGCGTGAACTTAGCTGTAAGTAACGATTTGACGTCAACATTTGTGCAAAACAAAACAAAGTGACTATTATTATGAGATATTATAAATATCCTATGATAATAAAGATATTTTGAATTGAATTTAATTTAATTGTAAATCGATTTTTATGATTCTTTTATAATTGCAAGCTTTTGCTACCAAATTGGTATATTAATTTTGTAAATATATGATGAAGATCTAAGGAGATATGGAAGAAAGTCCTCAAGGAAAATTAAGGCGGTTATTATTTTTGTTAAAAAAATATCTTACGAATTATTTGACAATTTTAGATTTTTACAATTTTTCATAGAATAAATTTTTCTATTTCAAATATTAAATTATCAAATAAATTAATCTATGTTAGTAAATAAATTATACCAAAGTTGTACTTTAGATAATATATACTTAAACGTACTCGGTGTAAGTTAATGTAGAACAATTGGAATAATTTCAAATAACTTTTAGCCAGCTTTTAGTACTCATAACATTCATTTGCTAAAAAATTTTGAATACATAAACATTTTTGGTATAACTGGTTAACTTATTTCATTTTAAAATAAATTCGACATAAACTAAAATTACTGGTTTTCTAGTAAAATGAAGCTCGTTTTTATGCACTTTCGAAAAGTTTTATATAGAAAAACTCGCGCCAACTTTCGCCATGTGTTGCGATATATAAAAACTTTTATCTGCAGTGCGGTAGCTCCACAGTTTGCTGAGACGTGCATATGGTTTAAATTAAAATCATACTTCCTACTATACAGGTTGATTTTTTAACCACCAGCTAAATTTTTGGAGCAAGTTCAGTCCATGACACTGAACTAATTTCAAAGAAAAAAAAAATTGAAAATCGATTTAAAAATTTTCGTCCTACCATTCAAAATCCATTTGGCTAAACGCTGATTTGTAGAAGAAGGCGAATTTTGGATTTTGTTTTTAGAAAAATATAATAATAATATTTATTTATTTATTTCATAAAACATACAATTTGGACTTACATCTACTTACACAAGTATTTATCTATAAATTAATCACTCAGTATTGTCGAGTCCATTACACTAGTGTCTATACTAGGCCGAGCCTGTATCATAGACACCAGGTCCTTCCATTATTAGCATTTACACTTTGAATTATATTTATAAAATGAAAAAAAAAAAAAAAAAACATGCATTCAACATATAGAAAGTAGTTAAGTATTTTGAACTCCTTCCGCAAACTACTGATGTTTTTTAGTCACATCTTACGATATCCAAAGGGTAAAGAAGGAGTAAGTATTCTAGACTGGACACCACCCGGCAAAGTAACTAAGTAACATTATTCAATTACCTACCTATGCATACTTTAAAATATCTAGCCATGCGATCATGGACTGAACTAGCTCCAAAAATTTGGTTGGTAGTTAAAAAGTCACTCTGTCACCTATTAGAAATGCAAAAGTTTATATGGATTTGTTCCGCTTTCAAGCCATTATCATCATTCAGGTCTTTTTTAGTCTCCACTGCAGGAGCACGACCCTCTCTGTACTACAAACTTAGCCAGAGTAGCCAGAGAATTTGGCCTACACTCTCCACGCTGGCCAGATGGGTTGGAGAGGTCTCATTGATAAGCTTTGACGGACGGACGTTCTACGACTGAAGGCCTAATAATAATTAGGCATATCAATTGAACAGTCAAATAAATAATCTAATTACTGTGAAAAGAAAAGAATATATTTTGATAAAAGTTAATTAAAAAGTTGATAAGTATCATTGACTGATCTTCTACATAAAATATATTGTTTTTTGAGAGTATCATTAATTTTGGCCTAAAGTGTAGCGAATCTGAATGAGCTAGGAAGTTCAAGAAGAAACCAATTAAAATTTTGTTACTTTCGCAAAGTTCTAGACATCTTTCGCCTTAGTTTAATAAAATAATAAAATAGGTACATAAAAAATCATAGGAAAATCTCATTTTCTATCCTTCAAGGTTATCTCCTTCCCTTGTTTCCTTTTTTATTTTGTCCTGTTGTACTTAGTTTCTTCTTTTTGTCCTGTTATGTTTTCTTTGTGTAAGTTGTATGTATTTAAGTATAAGGTGCATGTTATGTTTATTATAATTATTGTATATAAGTATGTTTATTATATTGACCACCCCGCACTACCTAATTTTGCCATCACTTTTTCTATTTGAGCGAGGTTGCCTGAAAGAAATTGCTTAGCGATAAGGCCGCCTTTTGCGCATTTCCTTGTTTTTAAGATACTCATGTCCTGTATTTTTCTTTTGTGCAAGAAAGGGTATTGTATTGTACCTATTGTACATAGAGCCCAATCCTGAAAGACCGAGACAAACCTTATATAAAAAGTACTTCAGTTCTGTGCCCACCCAGCCAGCGTTTCGAAGCAAGAGCGTAGGAACTAACTCCACCTTGAAGTGAACGTAATTGAACTTTCAGCCACGGGCCGATATAGGTACAGACTTATCGTCTCCGTTTACTAGCGCAGCCACGTCAGACCAAGTTAAACCTGTACCAGGCTCGAGAAACCAGGTGTGCACGTATTAAGGATATGGAGCGTGTGGGAAATTGCAGTCTGGAAAATGGAAAAGTAGAGGGAAATTAGAGTCCGTATACGTACGTATACGGACTCTAATTTCCCTTTCATTCCCTCTAATTCCAGCAATAAGTAAACAAATGGAAATAATATTCTATGCTTGGTGTGTAATATACCTCTTTAATAGGGAAGGGATATAAACTGCATATTCTTCTCTTCCTGATGCATCTTCCGAAGGGCGGTGTTGGCTGCATCTTACTTTATGGTAGGTTCTGATTATTTTAAAGCTTTTTTCGAAAAACTTATTGTTCTTGTAAAGTAACTAAATTCCCTCGTTTCGTAATTCATTGTGAACAATAAATGAGTCGAAGTGCGGAGCGTGTAGAACGGCCTGTTTCATTAAGACAATGGGTTTAAATTGCAGCGGTTACACAGACAGACTGAAACATTTGTAGTGCAAGTGACGGACAAAGAGCGGAACGGAACATTGATATACCTAATTTTGAGCCAGATATTTCGACGACCCTACTGCGTCGTGATCGCTGTGAAAGTCAAAAAAATTATTCAGTGTAGGATAAATATTTCACCTGTGTGGTTCCGGGTTATAATAGGATCACTCCATCTCTTCCTGTGGGTGTCGTAAGAGGTGACTAAAGGACTAAGCACTAACATCTCATGCTGCAATTGCATTCCCAAGGGGGGTTAACGTCAGGCGGCGGCCGGTTGTAAACATTTTCGCACAAATACATTCCCAAAGAGGATTGACGTCAGGCAGGCGGCCGGTCGTAAAACTATAGCCAAATCATTAAAACTATTCCTGCTATTTCTTCTCCATTTTGCAAGGTCTTTGGCATCCTTGGATGACTATTGACATGCATGTCATATTTGGAGAAGAATAAGCGGGAAAGCGCACCCCGGGCTCCGAAGCAGCTCAACTGAGAATGCAAACGGAAACGCGCTTAGACGAGAAGAAGACTAGTGTTTCGCAACGACCACTGCTGAGAAGAAACGCCGAAAGAAACTCATTTACACAGTATTGGTCGCCTACGCGCCGGAAGGACTTTGTCAGTTTACAAAGATAATGCCTAATACAATGTTATAACAATATAGCATGCAAAGCTTGCGAACGTCAGATATGAGAACGTCAGATATGAGAACGTCAGATATGATAAATTGCGATGGGTATTCAGCTGTCAAGGGTGACTATATCGCTGTCGAAGTAATGTAAGACCCGTAATTAACCGAGCAAGCGAAGCGTCTCAGTTTCGAGACTGGCCCAAAATACTTTTGTCCGTCTGTCTATTCTCGCCTACAGGTCGCATTTCACAATCGATTTTAAAGAAAATTGGCACACAAGTTCCTTGATTTTTAGGGTTCCGTAGCCAAATAGCAAAAACGGAACCCTTATAGATTCGTCATGTCTGTCTGTCCGTCCGTATGTCACAGCCACTTTTTTCCAAACCTATAAGAACTATACGGTTGAAACTTGGTAAGTAGATGTATTCTGTGAACTTTCACACAAAAATAGAAACAAAAACAATAAATTTAGGGGGTTCCCCATACTTAGAACTGAAACTCAAAAACTTTTTTTTTATCAAACGTATAGGTCTTTATATATGATATTAAGGTTTCTAATATAATTTTTTTCTAAACTGAATAGTTTGCGCGAGAGACACTTCCAAAGTGGTAAAATGTTGGTCCTCCTCCTGTAACTTCTAAAATAAGAGAATGATAAATCTAAAAAAAATATATGATGTACATTACCATGCAAACTTCCACCGAAAATTTAATACGTCATTAATCCTAAAGGTTACTTGCTGCTACGGAACCCTTCATGGGCCAGTCCGACTCGCACTTGGCCGCTTTTTTTTTGTCGATCGCGATTTTGGATTGGAAATTTGAGAGGAAAATCTGGCCCCTGGTTCACCCAGGGGAATTCAGTAACTATACCACAAGCAATTACTGATAAATCAAATTGTATTTATTTATTTAATCTTTATTGCACAATAAAATAAACGTACAAGTGGCGGACCTAATGCCATATGGCATTCTCTCCCAGTCAACCATTAGACCTAGCAGAAAATATGTGTGGTGTGTATCACTGAATACATTTTTTTTTTATTTTAATATATATATACTTCTTCAGCCAATAAACATAATGTTACCAAAGATTTACTATAAAGATTAACCTTATTGTACACATAATATAGAAGCTAAAATTAAACAACTATAAGTAGACAAAAATTGTATAAATAGTAATTTTAATTCAAAAATCAAATACAAACTAGGTTAACTTTTTTTTATAAAATCGCTGGTACCTCTCACTTGGCCCCCAAATTCTCGGAGGGCCGAGCAAAACAGAGGCACAGTTAATTCCTGGCCAGAAAATAACCTGCATTAGTCAACTGCAGTGGTGAATATAAGCCTCAATCCGGAATTACCGTACCTTATAATGTCCCAGATGCTTCTCTTTCCGTGCATATTATAAAAGTCGATCGAGGGATAGGCAAAATGCGAATTTAAGAGGCGATGCGGGTAGCAACCCATTACTTTTTTATTAGGGTTCCGTACCCAAAGGGTGCAAACGGGACCCCATTACTGAGACTCCGCTGTCTGTCCATCTGTCTGTATGTCCGTCTGTCACAGGGCTCTATCTCTTGAACCGTAATAGCTAGACACCTGGAATTTTCACCGATTATGTTTTACTGTGGCCGCTATAACAACAAATACTAAAAATAAAAATAAAAGTTAAAAATAAAAGTAGCCGTTAAGTCTTGCGGCACTGGCTTCTGTATGCCCCATTAGACAAAAAGTAATGAAAGAGTATGTTATCAAAAAATATTGTTGTTTATTAGTTCATCAACCTTTACGTTACCTAATACAAACTTGTTTACAAAGAACTTACAAATAAAACTTTTAACTAGTTAAAGGTTAAATTATCTAGGTAATTATATTACTCCGTAATTCAGGACTGTAGCCGTTTGGTTTCCGGCCTAGTAAAGGACCACTCCATATTTTCCTGTGAATGTTGTAATAGGCGAATAAAGGACTAAGCACTACCTCTCGTGCTAACACTGCATTTCCAAGGAATTGGCATCGGGCGGCGGCCTTTTGTAAATCTTTTAAAAGGCGAGAATTATCATGTTTTAAGGCGATGCGCCTAGCAACCAATGGCTATTTTGATTTCCTTTCTTCGCCTACCAAGGGCGTTATGATAAAAAAGGGACGCTAAATTTGGTCTTTGGGTCTTCCGGCCCATGGCTCTGTCTTCCCCGTTAGGGATAAAGACGTGATAATGTATCTGTAAGTAGTTATAATTTTAGTTTGTAGTTTTCTATTTCTATTTAATTAGTATTTTAGGTTCTAGTTTAATTTATTTATGTGTTATTTATTATATTATGTAGGTACGAATTTATTAATTACCATATTGTAATAAAAGTTTAATTAATTAATTTGTAAAATTATTTAAAGCGAACAACTGAACCTTGACTTCCCGCCAAACACCTCTCAATCTTTACATAATGTATTACGAGTTTTTTTTAATTCCTAACTACTACATTCGGAATTTAAAATAAATATACCTAGTTTCATTCTTTACAGTTACGACAAAAATAAATTACAATAAAATATTTCGTTCCAAAACGCTGGCCGCATGACAGCTGAAAAAGGCGCGCCAAAGAAAAAAATAAACATGAAATAGCTGAACCTTTTTGGTCGCACCTTTTGGGAAAGCGGGCATCGATTGGAAATAAATTGCGGATTTTAAACCGCGCTGATTCAGTTTTCAATCTAAGCGATACAAGAACTTTTTTATGTAGTCAGGGGATCAAAGTATTGGTTTGCTTGAAGTCTAGACTTAGACTTGGTAGTTCAGGATAAGACATAAGATATTTAAAAAAAAAACGACGGGTTGCACTCCGGGAGTGCCGGCAGAAGTGAAAACTTGAATATTAACATTGTGCATTTTTGATATTTTGGAATGGTTAGGGAATAATTTTGCATTGCGAATTGCTTTAATTATCAGTATAAAAGTACTATCATTTATGTGGTAGAATACAATATTTATTTATTGCGCTATCATACACAAGCATGACAATTTATATTACATTAAAAAGTTTATCTCTCAGCTAAACGAAACAGCAGGCGCAGGCATACATTTTCGCCGCGTCGTAGAAAGAGAGGGGGATACTTCCTCTCCTACGCCGCGCCAGCTGTCTACTCTCCATCCGTCTTACGAATTTTCGATCAGGACACGTGTCCTGACGCAAGTTTAACATTTTTTACCCATTACAAAAAAAGTGCACAACGCCGCTAAAGAAGTTTTCACTTCAAAAACTTGTAAAATAAAATTTCAAAATACCGGTCGTTAAATAAAAATAAATTCATTGAACTAAAAAGTGAACACCTGCCGGTGGTATTCGAACTCTAGACGCTCAAGTCGTTCTGACCTCTTTATAAACAAACTGGACTATTCATCGTTTGACAATGTTAGTGAAAATATCCGTCTATTGTATGTCATAATAGAAAATAAAATTCCTGTGTTATTTTATTGTCACTACAAACACAAAATGGTCGTAAGAGCCATAAACCCCAAAGGCGTTTAGGCCCCTTGTGCCAACTCCGCTCCGTCTTACGAATTTTCGATCAGGAAACGTGTCCTGACGCGAGTTTAACATTTTTTAACCATTACAAAAAAAGTGCACAACGCCGCTTAAGAAGTTTTCACTTCAAAAAATCAAGTTTCACATCGTTTTGTAAAGAATTTTGTACGAACGTTGTATCTATAGTCGTGTTATAAATTTGCTCAGAATGTACCTATAGAGTTTTAGACAGATCATTAATAATAATAATAATAATAATAATCTTTATTGACACTAAAAATATTTGACATACTAGTATATATGAAGCCTCTGGTTTACGATATAGTTTTCACTGTGTTTCGAAAACCAGCGTCTTCTCCCATATCAAGCTGTGCTTTGACACTTGTGCGTATTTAACTTATTTATTTATTTATTTATTTATTATCATTGAATATTTTTTTTCGCTTATTTGTCGTACAAAATAGGTGTTAATTAAAGCATAGACTTAGCCGTTTCCAGTGTCCAAAATTATTAAATACCTAATAGGTTTCACTCAATTTAAAAAGAATTATTTAAATAAATACCACGTGTTGCTTCAAAATAACTGAATAAATCCGCTTCGGTACTGTAAGGCCTGCCGCACACGTAGGTACGGCTTCTTATTAGTTTTCTGATTAGGAATTCAGATTCGGAAACCTGAAGCTCTGTTCGTTCTGTGCCATCTTATTTATTCCTAACGGAAATAAACCTCATGTTCAGCTTAAAATCAAAAACCGGACAAATGAGCTCAGACTTAGATCTTAGTTTCATATCAAGAAACCGAATTGGGTAAAATAAATTATTTGGTACTGTTATGAGCATAAAATTTCACAAAATACTGTCACTTGTCATTGATCATAACCATTTTCAACATGATTTTAGATTTATTAATGCAGAAAAACTGATAAGAGCGCTATTATAATTTGACTTCACAAAACTATGATGTCACGGTTGGGATTTTCATACAAATCCCCTAGAAAATGTTTGTTTTGATATTTAGAAAAAAGCGGCCAAGTGCGAGTCGGACTCGCCCATGAAGGGTTCCGTAGGAGCAAGTAACATAATATAAAAGTTCTAAAGGTAAATTGCGGTTTACAAATCGTAAAACGCAATTTACCAATGACGTATTAAAAAATGACTATCTATGACACCGAAACCGCTATAGTTTTAATTGAAAGTACATACTTTGAGGTATATACCACATTTTTTTCAGAATTATTTAAGTAATATTTCAAAAGTTACGGTTGGGGGACACCTCAAATTTTAACTTTGTATTAGATTATCTCAAGACTGGGAGGTTTGATCTACATAGTTTTAAAGCAGTTGTTGTTGCATTTAAAAAGACCTGTATAACGATACCCCTAACGTTGGGGTTAGTCCAATTTAATTTTTTAAATTCACTTTTCGTTGTAGGTATGCTGAAAAAAATCATTTTTTTCATAATTTTAAAAACCAACTTTTGGAACTTCAATATCTATTTCTCCACCAATTTTCGTGACAATCGGTGCAGTAGCGGCGAAGTACGAACCCGGACGGACAGACGGACGGACATGACGAAACTATAAGGGTTTCTTGCGGACTACGGAACCCTAAAAAGTGTCTGATTTGCATCTAGCGGATTCTGAATTTGTATCTACGTGTGCGGCAGGCCTACGGTTAATTAATATTTCCCGGCCACTGGCAAACAAAGAGAGGTATAGGTACACTCTTGGGCAGCATTTGAACTGGAATGTTTAAACTTTTCCGCGTTCATTAAATCATTGTTATCTAGCGTCTCTTTTTTCGCGAACTCCTTTGGGCGCTGTTCAGTTGAAACTATAGTTTTCGCCTCGCCATTCGTTTTCTACTATTTGTAGTAAAACCTTTTGTTTATTAAAGGAAAATTTGCATTTAGACTCATTTCATTAAAATTAGTTACTTTAGTTTTTCTCAAAAACATTATCTCTGAAAAACAACAGTTTTTGTTTTCGTCGTGCGTTTTCTACGTTGAATTTAACACTGATCTGATCTATTGATTTTGAAAAGCAAAGTTGCCTTTTTTTTCTTTTGCTATTGTTATCGACACCGGTTTTATTAAATTTTACCGGTAGTGTTTTCAACTTTTAGTTCTCTCGCCTCTTTTGCTGTTAATAAAGAGCTTAGTATTACAAAAGAAAAGGAAAACAGTATACTTAATTTAATTATTGACTTAAAGAACCGCAATAACTTGGACGAAAAAAAACAAATAGCCTATTTTTTTTATCACTACATAGTATAAAACAAAGTCGCTTCCCGCTGTCTGTCCCTATGTATGCTATGATGCGGTTTTTTTTTAATAGATAAAGTGATTCATGAGAAAGGTTTATATGTATAATACATACTTGTGCGAAGCCGGGGCGGGCCGCTTGTTACTTATAAGCTAAACCTGAAGACTTTTTTTTTTAATTGCATAGAATAGATAGGTCTACCTTCATTTGAAGTGCAAAAACATTCACCATTAGACCCCTCGCCCACTACGACTTTTTGACGCGCGTTTCGTAAACGCGCGACAGCATCGCTACTAACGCGCGTTAGTCGCATTTACAACGCGCTACAGCTGCATCGCGACTGTAGCTATGCAAACGCGCAACCGTGTCGGAAAACATCGGGGAGAGAACGGTGGAAGGGTGGCGCCTGAGGAATACGGAGAATCGCGTTTGCATCCATAGGTTAATATTGTGTTTGCATCGCGACAGAAGCGCGACAGTATCGCGTTTGCATCGCGACTGAAACGTGTTTACGTGGGCAAGGGGACATAGCTTGCGACCGCATCGCGACTGTATCGATGCGAACGCGCGACAGAATCGCTACAAAAAGTCGCCTAAAGGCGTAAGTACGACGGATTTTGTATGGGAGGACAAACTTTTTTTATTGATTTACAATATTTTTTTAAATAGAGTAGTTTTGTATCATGGACTGAACTTTCTCCAAAAATGTGGCTGGTGGAAAAAAGTCACCCTGTATAAATTGCAATACTTAGGTATATCAATATAGCAGCCTCCTCCGTAGCGACTATCATGTATCACTTTCACGCTCTGTGTAATAATAACGAGTGAGATGGCACTAGTGTGTCGCTTGATATACTTAACTGGGTTTATCAACGTTGTTATGCTACGCTGGTAAATTAATTTCTATTGCAATAAATTTAGTGCGATATCTTAAGAAAACATAAATTGTTCGTTCAGATAACCTTTTATAACTTAAATATTTAATTGACACAAATTATTGACCTATGATTCCATTGCAGATACATAATCACGTCTGTCTGTAGCCTCGATACTATTAGGGTAGACTGTACGAATACCACTTTTACCCGACGTTGGCGAAGTCAAAAGGAGGATTATGTGTTTCGCCGCTATGTACGAGTATGTATGTATGTATATATATTTACCTGTTTCCTCCTTTTGTCAAAGATATTTATGATACGTTGATAAATGAGGTATCGTCGGAATCGTCTTGGCTATCCACTAGATATAGGCTATGTGGCGTCACAGAAAATGCACTGTGGCGCCCTCTATAGGCCTTAAAGTAATGAAGTAAAAATAAAATAATCAAATTATACCGTATGGGGTATGTAATGAAATAGCTTACAAAGTACATTTCTAAAATATATATATTACTAGCTTTTGACCGCGGCTTCGCCCGCGTAGACTACACAAATTAGATTTTTTTATTTAAAACTGGGGTTGCAATTTATTAAAATCCAATTCATTGATTTTAATTTTTTACTAACCATTCATTCAAAAATGTCATGTGTCTCGCTTCAAAAATGACGAAGATTCATACAAACTTACAACCCCTATTTCACCGCTATAAGGATGTCATTTTCAAAATCTAATAAATGCTTTATTATTTTCTACTAACTTCTAAAATAAGTACATTAAAAATTTCATGTGTCTCACTTTAAAAATTACGAAGTTTCATACAAACTACCAACCCCTATTTCACACCCTTAGGGATGGAATTTTCAAAAATCCTTTCTTAGCGGACGTCTCCTAGTCACAATCTACCTTCTTGCCAAATTTTATCTTCATTGGCTGAGTAGTTTTCGAGATTTCGTGATGAGTGAGTAAGTGATTTTCGCTTTTATATAAATAGATTAGCTGTTGCTCCTCGCTGTGCTTGTATTAACTATGTAACGATGCTGCATGCATCATGTTCAAACCTCCTTTCTTCATCTCATCCTGCCCGTTTTTTATTCTTCATTTCATTTCCAATTGGGTAGTTTCCTGGGTGAAAAATAAATGATTTGGTACTGTTATGAGAATTGAACGTCACAAAATAATGTCACTTTTCCTTGATCACATCCATTTTAAATGTGATTTTACATTTATTAATGCAGAAAAACGGATATTAAGAGCGCTATTTGACTCCAAAAAACTATGACGTCACAGTCCGATATTTCATGCAAATCTCATAGAAAAATTTTGTTTTGACATTGGGAAAAAAGTGTCTGATTTGACTTGTTGGAAACTAGCGGATTCCCTTTCATTCCATTTTCAAATCATTGACTGATCCCTTTTTACTCATTACCTACGCAGTGATTATATCCTCTTTGCATTCCACCATCATCTTTTAAGCTGATCGCTTACTTCTCTCTATTTGTTGTACCTTATCAAATATTATTCTTTTATACTCTTATGTAACAGTCAGTATCAGATAATGAATAGTACCTATATAATGTTTGTATTGTCGAGTCTCTAGTCTCTACCTCTTCTACTATCTTCTATGGGGGAACTCGCCTAGAGCGCCGGGACAGGTCGAGGTCAACATATAAGGATAACTATATAAGGGTAAACGTACTTTTCAGTATGAATTTAGGTATTTTTTTCCGGTCGGGTTTTAGTTTTTAAACTATTCTTGTTATCAACACGAAATTCAGTGCACATATTAGAATAGATAGGGAACGTAAATAAAATTCATTCGTTCTATCTTTGTTATTAGCCAAAATTCGACAGAATTTGACTGCAAAATAAACTGCAAAACGGCCATACTGCCTATGAAAGGACCAGGACCTTATACTCCATAAAATGACTCGACAGCCGTCCGAAATAATCGTCCTTTTTAATGTTACAGTCGTCTTTTCTGTTTCGTATCTGTGTTTTTTTCTTTACATCCCTTTTGAGCGTCTCGACCTTTTTATGAGGCCCATCACAGACCATGAATCAAGATAGACACAGCCTGTGTATGTATTTGCGTGTCTATCTGACTTCAAATTGACTTCATAGTATCGTCACTTTTAGTCCGTTTATGTCAATTCATTAGATCGGACATTGAGCTTTTGTAAAATACCTAAATGTGCCGTTTTGAGCCGTAGAAACTCGTCGAAAAACGTAACAAATCCTTCCGTTTGTAAGTGAATTTCTTATTATAATATTGTATTGAAAATTGGCACGCCAGGTTTTCATACAAATTGAAGGACTTTCTTTATCTAGTAGTATAAATACAGATCTGTGAGACCCATAGTAAGTAAGTGTAACATTAGAGAAAAAGGTATGTTTAGGAAAAATAAATACATTCTACAATTTTAATTCATAATATTTTTAATTTAAAATTTATATCATAATATTAATCAACAATTTGGTGGCAAGATAGCTTCTAGAGTCATACTCGACTCTTATTAAGGAACTCTATCCAAACTTATAGAGCATCTAAAATATAGTACTTTTGTTAAACAATTTTGAGATAATGAAAAATATAAGATAATTTTACGAAACATTCCGAAAATATTTGAAAATAAATTAAGACAAATGTAAACCAAAGAAAACTTACTCAACATAAGCTAAATCAAAATTAACGCATAATTTGCATTACCTACTATCTCTTTAATTTTCTCAATAATTTATATGTACACGTAGTTCTGGTAAGAAATTGTACTCGCACCCTTACGTCGTCACAACCTTAAAATTACTATTAACTTTTCTAAATTTACAAAATCCGAACAAAATCACAAATTTTGATAATTTACATTCACAAAATAGTTGAAAATATTAATTTCTACTTCCAAAAGTAAAATTTTCAACTACAGTCAAAAGATTTTAACATTCATTCTCAACAACTTTTAGACTAGTAAAAAGTACCTAAATATATACATCTAGACTAGTTTTTCTTATCATTTTAAATTACCAACGAAACTTGTCTGCGAAAGTTTTTACTTTTTCATTACAAGTCGGTGGGTAGACTGTATAAATGCAAGCATTTTTTCACTTTGAGATTCACAACTTACATATACTTAATTACATCGAATGAAAACTATTGTTAGCAAGACAAAGTGTGAAAATGAACATCAAAAAACCCGTGATGTAATGACATCATGCCGTGGTTTTTCCAACAAAACATTTATCTCTTAAACTACTTAGACTAATCGTTTGACAATTATTTTGAAGTGAGTTAACTTGTTATGTTATTGCATAACAGAATATATGAATATTATTTTGCTTGAAAATATATTTAATATTGACTTTCAAAATTTACTGTGTATCCATTTCAATGAGGCTTTCATGTCAATACGAGTAGTTTTAACTCCAAAAAGAAAGTAACATATGTTTTTGTTTATATCAGTCTTTTGACTGAATACAGTTCTAAATTATTATTTTTATAATTTTCTATTAAAATAAACAATTCAGTCATGGAAGATTTTTAAGCTATAAAATATAGATGCTCTTAATTCCTAAGTTCTAAATTTAAACATAGTTGTCTCTTTCACACTCGATGTTGGGACAACAGTCTGGGTAATTTTTGCTGTGGTCCCCCTCTGTGACCAAGCACTTGGGGTCCTCGGTCATCACCAGTCCACATCTGTAAATATACAAAAATATTTATATATAATTATTTATGATATATTTTAGGATACAATATGACATAGATAGGTCTATGTCGTTGTAATGTCTAAAATGATACTTACATAAAAATGACATTGTTTCGAATTAAAAAAGTAAAATTTTAATAGTGACGTTTTTGTAATTTTATTTTTTTAATATTGAATACTGATTCGGCAGATGTTACATTGTTTTTTAAAAAAAGAGGAAAAGTTTAATATTAAATAGGATTAGTAAACAAAATAAAGGGTTATGTAAATTTAAGCAGGTCAATTGGAAATTTGAAACTTACGTAGCATAATCGATCATTCCACCGCAAGTAATCCTCACACATTTAGGGCCAGTAATAGTGGATCCGAAAGGTATCACGTCTCCAATCTCCTGGATGTAGCACCCCTCTTTGTGAGCTGGAAATAAAAGAAAATTGAGTTTAGTTTTACAGTTTTCAGTAAACCACCTAATAGGGATGATGACTGGGCCAGAAAAGTATTATTTTAATTAGTCTGTTAGCTAGATTATCCAAAAATAATTTACCCAAATTTTTAGTTTATCAAAAAAGGAAAAAAATCACAAAAATACAGAGTATCTAAGTTCCAGAGTGGGGCTTGTGACGTCACTAATCTGTAAAAATCGTACGAAAGCGTGACGTCTTGCGAAATTTAAATGGGCTGTGTCTTCATCATTAAGAAACTCAGAAAATAAAAAAAAATGTGTAGAATATTTTTTAATAATCAAAATATTGGGTCAAAAATATTTTTTCAGTCATCATGCTTATTGTAAACGTAAAGGGTCTTTTAAAAAAGAATTTAAAAATTACATGTTTTTCAAATCACATAATAATAACATTGTTGATCGACGACAGACTATGACATAAGTTAAGGTAGTTATGACATTTATAAGGTATTTAAAATAGGCTACAATGTGTTTTAACTCATATTAATGTCTTTTCCCCATGCTTATTGCACTTATCTTACTACGTAACAAGACAAATTAAATAATATGAAGCGTGAAGTTTTCTGTTTTAGACATTTTCATAAATAAATTACCGGATGACTTTAAATTTGGAAGTCTCTTACAACAAAACCTCGAGAATTAATATGAAATAATCACGGTGCATAAGGCAGAGTAATGTTTACAAATGAGAGCCTTGTCCTCAAAATCTCAGGCGCCAGGACTCGGCCATGACCGTACGATTACTACGCAAGTACATCCAAAAATATAAATACAAAACATTCTTTAGAATTTTTTCCTTATGACCGTTTATATGCTAATGTATTGCATTGTAATTTTCTTCTTGTAATCAAGGAAATAAATATATTTGACTTGGTTTATTTCACTACAGTAACTTTTTTTATGGTTTTGATTTAAAAACACATATTTTCTACAATATCGTTAAATATGGAAGATTTAAAAGTTTTTCTAATAAAAATCTAAAATTTATATGTTCTGTACAAATTATAAGTTACTGATCTAAAAATAATAAGTTGATAAGGATTATTATTCGCAGTCGTTAGGATGTGCGTCACACAAGTTATTAAATCAGTGCAGTTTTTGTCCAATATATTTAGATTGGACCATTACTATAAATTTATATTCAAATTTTATTCATTTACGTCAGATACTCAAAGAAGCGGGAACCAGTTTAAGGCATGTGGATCTTTTCTATAGGGTTAACCAAAAGGGCCATTAAAATCCGCGTTGGAAATATATTTTTTATGAGTGATTTTTTTTTTTAAATTTGGTAATATTCGTATTGTCACTTTGATTTGGGTCTGTTTGATTGACAAGACAAAACAATACCTAACTAAAGAAATGTTTCGAATTAAATGCTGTGATTTTTTTTTACAAAATTCATTACGAATAAATACTTCTTTGTAAATAATTTAGAGCAAGTTGAACCGATTATACTGAACAACTTTCCCTAGAATTCTTATCTCTACACACGCGCAATCAGTAGATCTTTATTATTTTTTTATTCATTTAAAATGTAATAAACAATTTAAAAAAAAAAGTACAAGTTGCGGACCTAAAACCAGGCCTGCGTCACTCCCCGTTTAGGTATCGAAAATGTATCTACATTATTTAATAACAATTACGCGAAGGCGGCCGCCTTCGCGTCTCCGGGTGGTAAATTCAGTTATATGAATCATTTGTCCAGAGTAATAAGAATGAAATTGGCTTGTCTAGGTATTTATATGAAAAGGTGCTGAGTTCTGACGTGAGCTAAATTAAACCATATCGTTAGCCACATTGAGTAGATATTTCTTTGAATTTCTTTGCTGAGTGAGACTTCTGTACGTTAGTATTATTTATTCTGTGCTTAAACCATATGGCATTTACTACCGTTAAATATGTTATACTGGCTTGATAAAATTTGTGAATAAGCAGACTGAATATAAGTAACAAATAATGCTAAAAATATAAATACTTAATAAAACTTAAATATCTATAAGGGATTTCAATTTTGTTTCACGTTGCGCCAATGCGTGCATCGTTAATATTAATTTGAGTCCAAAAATCAAACTATTCGGCAAAATTAAGTATCTGATCTGAAACATGATTTTCAGGTTACGAAAATATTACCTAAGTATATCAAAAATATTGGTCCCCATTAAAACAATTGCATAGAACAAGATTCTCGGCGTTGCTACTACCGACCTAAAATGGACAAGCATTTTCGACCAAGACACAGGAAACCTCTTTGGCGACACACTCCCTGCCTATCTAAGGATGTCCAAGCATATAGATACAACTAATGTATCTACATGCTTAGATACTAAGCAGAACAAAACTGTACTTTTGAAATTCCAACACCAAATTTCTATTTCTTTACTCATAAAAAACTTTCACTGAAGTGAAACGAAACGGCAAAAGCGGACACACTGCACGTAAAATCCCAAAAATCCGTTCCGTTACAGAATTGTAATGAAAATATTATTGGACTGGTCTTGACCCGGAACAGGGCCCGTTAGTTACCCAGTAAAACTATTTAAATGTTAACTACTTGTATGCACCTACATATGAAAGTAAATAATGTATGTAGCCGTAAATAAGTATAAATAATGAGTAATATTGTTTCATTCTTGCAACACAACTTATGGTAAATGAAATTTTAACCATACATAGCTCATTAATTCGTGAGTTTTATTGTATTTTACAATAATTATCAATATGAAAAATAGGTACACAGGCATACAGCCCACGTGATTGTAAGTTTGAACAGTCTCTAGATGCCGGCAATACCATGAGTCCGATACCCGTTCGCGAAATACACTCCATCGTTGAACTGAACATCGAAAGAATTCTAAAACGACACACCGATGTTCGATTGGATGCTTAGTTTATGAACTGAACATACAAAGAATTCTATAACGTTACTCTGATGTTCGATTGGATGCTTAATCGATGAACTGAACATACGGAGAATTCTAAAATTTTATAAAGAACCTTTTACGTTTAACATATTTTTAGCAAAAATAACAACAAACATATTTTATTCACAACATATTAACATTCAACCTTGTTCAATTATTTATCTATCAATCAGTCAGGAGTCAAGGCACAATGACGAAAAACATGTGAACCAAAGTAGACTTTTTTGTTAACTTATCTTCCGCTCTGACCGTGTTCAAGTATATATGCGGAAATGCTGAAGAGCTTTACCATGAGCTGATTAATGGTATGTAAAATAGAAAAAACCTGTTACAGAAACATTGACAATACAAATTTCCTGATTGTAATGCAAAATTGTTTTTAAATTCAAAGAGGAGTAGGTATTTCAGAATACTCAGAAGTCATATTTGTATTTGTTTACTCTGTTAACAAATACATCACGTATTAAGTAATTTAAGATTTCTGTATTTGTGCACGAAAAATGAACGAAGCCATGTATCTACTCAAAAGCCTAAAATAAACTAAAAATGTAATCGAGCTTTTTGTTAATTTGGAACAAATGTGGAACGAAATGGACAGTTCAGAAATTCTGAACAACTTTACGACTGCCTACTCATAAAATAATAGGGAGGTGAATTTGCTTTGTATTTCGTCATAAGTTTAATAAGGAAAGTTGGTTTAGCAGCATTATTGGTAGATATAATTCAACCTTTAAAAATTCCATGTGAGAAAAAGGAATCTTAAGAACCCCCTTACCCTAGACTTTCCCATACAAACGTAGTCTACGTTTTATTTTAAAACAACATGTCAGATTTCGGTAAAATTTTGTAAGTTTAAAGAAATTGCATATATCTAGGGTTGTAATTGGTTTTCACAGTCAAAATATGAACTTGAAAGAAAATATAAGGGTGTAAAACTTTTCCATAGTAATGGTCAAAAATGATATAATGCACTATATTTTCTTTCAAGTTCATATTTTGACTTTGAAAACCAATTATAACCCTAGATATATGCAATTTCTTTAAAGTTACAAATTTTTATCGAAATCTGACATGTCGTTTTAAAATAAAACGTAGACTACGTTTGTATGGGAAACTCGGATTTCGTCTAGGGTAAGGAGACTCTTAATTAATCTTACCAAGATGCACAGGCTTTTCCGGAAGGTACGAAATAAAGGTAGCGGCGCAAGCCACGCTTAAGATAGCACAGAAAATGGTTAACTTGAACATTTTTATTTATTTTATTTTAACTGGATAAATTTATTTTATATATCAACTTGTTGGCTCTAACTCTTCGATTGGAATGAAGCAGTGATCTTAAATTACGCACTTTTATTGTAACTTGCCGCTTCTTATCAATTGGCATTGCCCCTAATTAATATATTTACATAGAAAAGTTTGGATGTATGTTTATGTTTTTTGCGTAGCATATTTACTATTTATCCATTAGTTTCAAGATTTATCATTGAAATAGTTTTAATTATAACAGAGATATTTATCTCAATTTCTTTTTCCACTGAATTTCACCATTTAAAGATTAAAGCAAATGAGCCATAGGATAAAAACGAAAAAATAATTCAATTACACTCAACACCCTACTGGACCATTTTCCGTTTAGCCAACTTTCGGAACCCAAGGAATAATTTCATTAGACCCTTCAAGATTTAGAGAGCACAATCACAATAAAAGTTATCAATAAAAAGTTAAAAACTTACCTAATTCTCTAGGTTTCATTGGCAGAAATCCTCTGGCAACAGCAGCGCAGGACAAGCCAAGCATGGCAAGAAAAACAGCGGTCCTCAACATGTTTAACAGTTTAGTGACAAAAGTCAAGGTTATGTACTTAGTTATCTTATCTCTCACGACTTCGATGAGCGACTGACCGTCATCTCGCACCGCAGATGTTTTTATTCCTAACAGGCTGCTTACACACGAGCGACATTTGCGTTTTTTTTTTTGGGTTGTTGACTTCTGTTTTGGAGGTTGATATAATAGAAAAATGATCTATTTTTTAGCCTCTAATATAATCAGGTGGGTGTGAGATATCCTTGTTTTTTTATTACTTACAAGATCACACGATGAGATGTTTATTTATTATAATATATTGTTTGTACTCGTATATTTTGAAGGATTTTTAAATTCTTGTTGCGTAGTTATTCCTAATGATACTACCAATGAGAAGAGTTTTAGTAATTAACTATATTTATTACGTCTTTATCCCTAATGGAGTAGACAAAGCATTTTGGGTCTTGCGGCTCTAAGCAGACAGAGCCCAGGGCCGCAAGACCCAAAAAAAAACTTTTAGACCAAAAGCCACTTTTAGCGTGATGGTGGGCGAGAAGGTGGAAAAAGGAATCATAATAGTGTAGTCTAGTGTCACCTGTAGATTAAGGACGTCTGCATCGTCTGAAAGTACTTTAGGCACTTAATAAAATATACATATGTTCTCTTACAATTACCTTGTTTCATAATAAAAACTAAAGATAAAAAGCCCTCAAAGTTGTACGTCAAATTCCCAGTCGCAGTGATACCGACCGCTACATGATCGCTTGCCCCGCGCGCCGCCGGCGGGAAGGGTGTGGGCGGTCATACGGAGGAATCGAGCGACAGCGAGGTCATTGACACTAATAGAAAAACGTTAACCATGTATTGCAAATGTGGGGAATTTTCGTAATGACAAATAGTATAAAAAACGTATTCTTTTTTTGCTATTTTCTGTTCTATTAGTGATTCTGATTCTAATATTTCAATATAGCTCAGTGTTTAAAAATCATATTTGCCAACTTCGTTGTATACAAGTTTATTTGCCAGACAAATTAAAAAAACCTCTGTCTTTCAAGCTTGAACCCCCAATAACTTTTGAACGGCTGAACGATTTTCATCAAACATAGCTATGAATCATCTCGACAGACAAGGCTTTCGATTAAAAAACCGCATCGCAATCGGTCTATTCGTTTAGGAACTACGATGCCACAGGCAGATACACAGACACACAAACACGTCAAACTTATAACACCCCTATTTTGCGTCAGGCTAGCTAATCACTAAATTTTTACCGTCGTTATTAAAATATACGGACTACGTAACTTTATTACTATGTTTAAACCATTATCACCTAGTCACTAGTTGACATCTAGTAAAATGGCACAGTCTCACCTGTCAATGTCAACTTGATATAGGCGAATAAGGATCAATTCATACCAGCGCAGAGTCGAAGCGCATCGAAGCTTCAATTTGAAGCCCATTATACCAAATTCACCCTTATTTCCACAACGTGCATATTTTTCTTCTGAGATAAAAAGAAGACACGCGTTTGCGTTAGAATTAGAACGCAAATCCAAGCGCATACTTCGCGAACCATACAACCGCGCATACTACGTCGGAAGTGTCGGAACTTAAAAACGTGCGAGTATGCGCGAATTCACGCGAGTACCCGCGATTCGTGCAATTTGTCTTCACAAATTGACGCATTAGTTCGCATCGTCTCTGCGCTAGTATGAATTGACCCTAAAGGTTTAAATAAGAGTTTTATATATTAAATAAGTTAAAACAATCCGCATTCATGACTCAACCGGATTCACTAAATAAATATTTAAATGTGATACAAGTTGGTAAATATCATAATAACGAAGTTTGTAATTAATCCAGATTTTGATTTCGTTGCTGATTAAAACATTTCAAGGCTCTTGATAAGTCGCATGTCTAAAAATATGTTAGATGATTCAACTGAGAAATGATCTCATTGTTTTTAAAAGGGATTAAAGTCCGCTTACAATGCTGGTTTGTGATTAAGGCGGTACCTAAATTTTCCGGGGTCCAGTGCTGCCCCCATTTTAAATAAATCATTTCAAAGAAAACAGTTTAAAGTGAGAACGTTAAGCTTTACTACGCACATTTGCGAAAAACGGCCACTTTTAGCTAATGTGCGTAGTAAAGCTTAACGTTCTCATTATAAACTGTAAACAGTAGTTCATAAAATACTTTGAAGGGTTATCTAGGACTTGGTAGTAGCAAAATTTTAAATGATGTCTCCGTTTTCTTTGAAATGATTTATTTAAAATGGGGGCAGCACTGGACCCCGAAAAATTTTTTTCGGCCTTAATTCCTTATTACAGGAATGAGTACACTACTTTTCTAAATACCCTGGGCTAGCAACGTGTCAATATTTCTGATTTCCATTTTTAATACACCATTTCCCAGTGTTTGGGTCTACTAATAGACCAGTGTCGATAATTTTTGAAACAAAAAAAAATATAGTAGGATGAAACCCATTGAAAAAGGAGGAGAATATAACAAAAATGAGAGGAAAAATAATTTACGGTCGATCTGAGGTCGGGAAGTTGGGTGAGGTTTTAAGGGTAAAAAATGGTTTATCTCGATTTTCGGCAAAACTACAAGTCCTATATAAATACTGAGATGAATGTAGATTTGATTCTTGAGCTCTTCTCGTGCTTCGAAAGGCACGTAACATGGTTGGTCCCAGCTGTCATCATTGTAAGGCAGTCGCCAAGCTATGTCTTGATTTTCATTTTTGTTTCTTTGCATTTTCTAAGAACATAGTAACTTATATATTTTTTTTTTAAACTATCAGAAAGTAGAGCTTTCAACGAACACAAAGTTCAGTGTCTTTTTTAAAAAGCAGATATTTTGACGTGAGAATTTTCGATTGAAAATTAGAGTGCTTTTCCGATATTAAGTCAAAAATAAGGAAAAAAAAAACGACAGGTTGCACTCCGGGAGTGCCGGCAGAAGAGATACTTGAATATTAACGTTGTGCATTTTTGATATTTTGGAATGGTTAGGGAATAATTTTGCACGAATTGCTTTAATTATCAGTATAAAAGTACTATCATTTATGTGGTAGAATACAATATTTATTTATTGCGCTATCGTACACAAACATGACAATTTATATTACATTAAAAAGTTTATCTCTCAGCTAAACGAAACAGCAGGCGCAGGCATACATTTTCGCCGCGCCGTAGAAAGAGAGGGGGATATTTCCTCTCCTACGCCGCGCCGGCTGTCTACTCTCCATCCGTCTTACGAATTTTCGATCAGGACACGTGTCCTGACGCGAGTTTAACGTTTTTTACCCATTACAAAAAAAGAGCACAACGCCGCTAAAGAAAATTTTTGAAGTTTTCACTTCAAAAATTAAAAATCCAAACACACTGTAATTTTCTTGATTTAAAAAAGACTTTGGGACTTTAAAAGGGAAGTTTTCACCAAATTTCGTGATAAAAAGATAAAAAAAAAACAAAATCTAGGTTATTTGAAGTTTTACATTGTACAGCATTGAGTATATAAAATAATATTTTCATAAACAATTATAAAAATGTCACTTATGTATAATCAATACAAAAAAGATGGCACTAAGTTACTCAACGTTGTTATTGAAACCATAAAATAAAAACAAAACGCAATATTCGAAAATCAAATCTAACATTGCATAATAAACAGAAAAAGAAAAAAAGTTTAAAAATAAAAACACGAGAAATAGCCGCTTGCAGACGGCCTTACAAAGGACGCTCGCTTGGGATTTACTGATTCATCTCGCATGTAAACAAAGTTTTTTTTGTATTCTTGGCGTCAATACTAGATCCGTGACCGCGCATTCCGATTCCGGCGAAAAATGACAGAATAACTGCCTTGAGTCCATCTTGAGTCGAATATGTCATAAAATAGTTACTCTTTTACGTAAACAAATAGGTAGGTTCAGTTTATTACTCATAGAAGTATGACTGTTGGTTTATAAAAAACGTTTTTGATTTTAAACATACTTACTAAATTAAACTTGTGAAAAGAATATTGTTCGTGAGTATGTGGTCAATGACCTTTTAAACAAGCTAGCAAACTGTTGTACCTCTTTGCTGTATTTATAAGTATATTGAAAGGCACGTTAAGCTGTCGGTTTAAATTATTCGGTTTATAGGCGGTTAAAGTATATGTTATCGGTATTAACAGTCATTATAGAGTAGGAAGGGAGTGAAGGACAAATTGACTGGAAATGGAGCAAGATGGAAGGAACTGATATGCAGTCTGACCCCACATAAAGAGTGGGATAAGGATATGGCAGACAAGAAGAGAAGAGAATGACAGTCATTATATTCAGATAGCCAGAAAAAAAGATCGCAAAATACAAACTTTTTGGTTGGTGCTGTTTTGTTCAGAGCAAGCAATGCCATTTATGTTACATTGTCAAAGTGGGAAATCCAAAGTGAACTTACGTAACAGCATCCTGCACCATCTCACTACCACTTCTTGGGGAGCACCCACACCCAACCTCTGCATGTATCTATGCATCTCCCAACCTGCTTAACTCTTTTTTCTCGGCCGATGAATACGCATGCCCAGTTTAGGCGCGTTCCACACACGCCAAGGCGGTGAGCGACTAGTACTAGTACTAGTCGCTCACCGCCTTGGCGTGTGTGGAATATAAGAATAGAATATAAGAATAGAAGAAGAATAAGGAATATAAGAAATAATGGAATATAAGAGAATACTCTTACACGCCAAGGCGGTGAGCGACTAGTACTAGTACTAGTCGCTCACCGCCTTGGCGTGTAAGAGTATTCTCTTACCCCACTTATTAGGTCGTGATCCTGGAGTGGAGACCAGAAAGACCTGATGATGATGATGACTTGGTGGAAGATTTTGCGGTGTAAGTAGGTGGGGTTTGCCTTTTTTGCTTTCTTTCGCGTTGCATATCTTTTTATTAGTGGTAATTTACAACATATAATTTAATGTTAGTATAGGTAATGAGTATAACATTATTATATTAATTGAAATAGTATCACATTTTCGTAGTATTATGTTATATTATACAAATAAATATCGAGTATAGATCGTTTAAAGTAATAGGTGATCCATCAAGTGGTTTGGTAGAATATCAGTGTTTTATTCATATTTCGTATGAGTAAACAATACATTTAGCCACAGCCTATTTGATCTGCTTATTGTGTATTATATGTGTGTATAATATTGTGTATGTCATGATATTGACACAAAAAAGTGCTTAGTGCTAGTTTACAAACTATTTCTACAACCAATTAAATTTACGGACACAAAAAGTGGTTAGTTCTGATGTACAAACTATATCTAGAACCAATTAAATTTACGGATACAAAAAGTGCGTAGTGCTAGTGTGCAAATTATTTCTAGAACTTATTAAATTTACGAATACAAAAATTGCTTAGTGCTAGTGTACTAAAACTATTTCTGTCTGTGTCTATAACCAATTTACGGACACAAAAAGTGTTTAGTGCTAGTGTGCAAACTATTTCTATAATTAATTAAATTTACGTATACAAAAAGTGCTTTGTTGTTTTTCGTGTATGTAAGTGGCCAACACTGGTGTCAGATTTTTCAAGCTGCCTAAAGGCATCTGACATAGCTTGACGACTGCCATACAATGACAGCCGAGACCAGCGGCTTTTACATATCTTCCGAAGCATGGAGGAGCTCGAGAAATTTTTGTACCACTTGTAGTCACCCATCCAAGTACGAACAACGCCCGGGGTTGCTTAACTTGTGAAAACGCTAGCAATGCATACTCCCACCGGGTCATCGAGCTCCAAAGTGCTAGTGTAAAACTATTTCTACAACCAATTAAATTTACGGACAAAAACAGTGCTTAGTGCTAGTGTGCAAACTATTTCTACAAATAATTAAATTTACGGGCATAAAAAGTGCTTAGTGCTAGATACTTAAAGAGCTTAGTGCTTAGTACAAACTCCTACACCCAGTTAACTTACCCATAAAGTTACCTATTTTATTGTAGATAAATTGTAAGTAAATAAAACCCTTGATATGTAAACATATTATTATCCAATTCAAAGATTTTTTTATATAAAAGAGGAATGTTAGAACTTGATTTTATGACCGTCTAAAACAAAGCAGTAAACTGTGCATTAAGGCGCTATCAGTTCAGAACTCACAATACTGTCAGTGTTTTTGGAAAATTACTATAATAAAACTACTACAGTTTTTTTTTTTTAATTCACATAGGAAAGGAAGGTTTTTCTATAGAAACACACAATCTAAAACACGATTGAGCATTTTTGGCTCGATAGAAAAAAATCACAAACATTCCTCTTAATTATATACTTAATACCTTTAAAATACTTATAATTTTGACTAGTAATCAGATTGTACATTTTTTGGTAATATTTTCATATAAAAAGGTGTTTGTATAAAATAATTGTAAGTATTTTCTAAAAATTAATAAAAATAAACTGTAGTAGTTAAATTACAGTATTTCTAAAAACACTCTTAGTATTGTGAGCTCTGAACTGACAGCGCTTTAAAATAAAAATAACATTTATTAACATAAATTAATTGCACTGCTAGGTCAAAACTGTGTTTTCCCAGCGTTGATAAATACGACATGGTCGGTAATACCCAGTTTTAGCACCATCTAAATCCTATATGGAATCTACTTATGTATGTACAAATATGCGCATAATACGAAGATGCTAAAATTCCCATAATCTCTGATCGTTCAAATAAGTAGTTATTATATATTGTTTGTATATTATTTGAAATAATTACTATATTAGGTCTAACAATTTAACATACAACGAATTTTTAAAATACATTTAAGGTAAAATTAACAACGTGAAATACCCGAATTATCAATACCTAAATAATAATTATAAACAAACAATTTAAAGCTAAATAATTGATGAATAAAATATATTTTTGTTATTTATTGATTAAATATTCCAAAAAATGTTTCAATAGTATACGAGTAAATGACCTAATTTAATTCTTTTAATATTTAAATTGCTGTTCTATATCGTTTTGATTTATGATAGGTACTAACATTATTTCAAAAATGGTTATATGTATTTTTATTTAGCTTGCCCTATTTATTTAATTTGAAAATTGATTGCAATGAATATTGTATGCTAATGTAAATCAGATGACAATGCAATATTATTATAACATGAAGCTGATCTGATGATGGAGCCGGAAGGTGCCTATAGGAACCCTGTAATAAAACGTCGCAACCCCATCGAGTTTGGGCTTATTACCTTTGTCTTAAGAAATACTTAGGACTCACAAAAAAAGCTTGTACAAAATAATGTTTTTTTTCAAAAGACTTATTATTCTTATTATGTAAAACTAATGACAGCAAATAAAAAAAATAGAAGTAGGGGCCATACCTAATTATATTATTTTAAAGTCCTTCACGTAACAACAAAACAATATGGGTGCTTAAAAACCCAACCATAAAACATTATCTTGTTTATCTATCTAACACTATTTGTACACTTAATATAATTTGAATATTTTACTTTTAAATAAAGTGTAAAAAATAATGGAATGAAACCGTGTCGTTCCCGGAAGAGAAGAAAGAACAGAATAGGACCACTCCAAGTCTTTCCGTGGATGTCATAGAAGGGAAACACAAGCTAGACAAAGCTTATAAACATCAATGAGACCTCTCCAACCCATCTGGTCAGCGTGGAGAGTGTAGATCAAATCCTCTGGCTGCTCTGGCCAAGTATGACTCTGGTATTACAGAGAGGGTTGTGCTCTTGCAGTGGAGACTAAAAAGGACCTGTTGATGATGATGATGAACAGAAAGAAAATGCAAAGCTATTAAAAATAATAATAATATAAGGCAGTACTTCTGGACACGGCACGCATTGTCAGGAGGTTTTTCTCTCTGCGGCCCTAACCGCCGGTAGCTTGGGCCTTGCCCCGCTGCCAGCGGGTTAGGTTTTTGTAAATGTTTATATTTTGTAGTATGTTTTATATTTTACTTTTTATAAATGTATACCAAAACCTAGCCTAAGTTTTAAATTAAATTAAGATAGATAATAATATAAAAATAACACAATGACTTTCATATCTATTTTACGATTTAGTTCAGAATTCTAGATTTTTTCGTCTGAATTTGCAAATAGCCTTAAGGGAAATCCATTATCTAACCATATATATATTTTATGTTTGTCGTTTGATGTAGTCGTTAAAATATCAACCAGCCCACATTGATATCATTAAAGAAAATAATAAATTACTTGTGTTCTAACTTCGCAACCTCATCGTTAAATATTTTATTGGATTGACAAAAAACCTTACACGTAGTAATTTATCATCCGATAGAATACGTTATATGAATAGTAATTACATGGGTACTTAATAAAGAACACCCGGATTCATTTGTGATATTTTATTCGTACATATCCGTGTTTGTTTTTCGTATGTGAGTGTCCAACACTGGTGTAAAATTTTTCGAGCTGCCAAAAGTTATTTGAAATAGCTCGACGACTGCCACAAAGTTGACAGCCGAGACCAACGGCTTAAGGTTCCGTAACCAAAGGGTGCCAACGGGACCTTAAAACTGAGACTCCGCTGTCGGTCCGTCTGTCCATCCGTCTGTCACACGGTTCTAACTCATGAATCGTAATAGCAAGACACTTGAAATTTTATTATAGAATTTATGTATAATTATTCTAATATTCTATATATAAGTATAATTATACTAATATTCTATATATAAGTATAATAATACTAATATTCTATAAATGTGATATACTCGTAACAAATACCAAAAATTAGATAAAGTTTAAAATTAAAGGGGTCGTTATACAAGAAACGTGTTTTTTTCAGCGTTTTAAAACATTGTACGGAGGTACAGAACCCTTCCTGTACGAATCCGACCGCACTTGATAGGTTTTTAGTGTTAGTGTCAGTTACGTCGTATCAAGATGAAGTAGAGTATTAACTCATGAAAGTATTTAGCCATTTTGCATTATCAAAATGGTATAAAATCATCAATTCATTAACCATTTACGCTATAATATTTGCATAAGAACTCATAACATTTCAAAGTATTAGTAATTAATTATTATCGTCATAGAAAAACCAATAAGAGGAAATCAATAGGCCGTATTTCCATACAAGCGTCGCTTATTCCTCGCCAAATAGTGTCATTCTGCACTTAGAGCTATGTTTTTTTTTTTCAATAAAATCTATGGGTATATTGGCATGTCTCTATATTTTCTTTTTTTTTCATTATTTAATTATTAAAAGAGATACGAACCTTCATAAACTTGCAAAATTAGTTATATTTGTAACTCTGTTCAAACATCTAGCAAACAAATTCCACTAGATTATATTGTAAAAAGAATAAAAAGGAATATAGCCATAACATTTTTTTTAATTTTTAATAAAACAAAATAATTTAATCGGTTATGTTTTGGAGGAGAAATCAGGGGACTACAAAACGTTGATTTTGTGCACTTTTCATAGGCATTTTTGGTCCGAGCTGAAGTTGTCTCTATCGCACATCGCGACAGGTTGATCGGGCACAGCGCGACAGCAATAGCTTTTACAAATGCCTATTTTTTTTATTCTCTCTACCTTAGTGTTTCCTCTTAACCACGTTTCTTATATACTTACATTATCGTGACACAAAGTCGTGGCACAGAATACATATAAGTACAAGTCGTGGTAGATACTTGTCGTTTTTCAATTGTTTCTTACATTATCTTTTGATCGCCTATTAATCTTAAGCCATATGTCATCGTAATGAATCATGATAAGTTACAATACTTTTTATAAAAATCAAAGCGTCATCTTTCCTTTATTATTTTATTTTAATAATAAAGCGAAGAAAAAAAATACAAAGGACTGGCGACCTTATTCAGTTTGATAAAAAAATTGAAAATTACATCTATGGACTTTGAAAGATAAAAGGAAGGAACCAAAGCTTTTACCTAACAATTACTATCAAATTAAAGGATTGTGAGAATCTTAAATACATATTTTTATATTTAATAAATCTCTCTCAAATGGAATATTTCCTAGTCGATGGAAGATAGCTCATATTGTTCCCATTTTCAAAAACAGAGACAAGTCGCGTTGCGAAAATTATAGACCCATAAGTATTTTGTCATGTTTTGCAAAGCTCTTCGAATCTCTAGTATACACTTACTTATACAGTTATTTTAAGCCTCTGATATCTGAAAACCAACATGGTTTCATTAAAGGTAGATCAACCGTAACTAACCTTTTAGTATATAAAAACTACCTGTGTAAGAGTTTTGCCAAACGGGGCCAGGTTGACTCAATTTATACAGATCTTTCAAGGGCATTTAACAAAGTGAATCATAGATTACTTTGCAACGAACTTGCCGCCTATGGAATTCATGGTAGCCTTCTTGACTGGGTGGCCTCTTACCTGAATAAAAGAAGTCAGTTGGTGGCCTTGAGGGGATACACTTCATCTCCCATTGCCGTTTCGTCTGGAGTGCCTCAGGGATCACATTTGGGACCGTTATTATTTATTGTCTTCATTAACGACCTCATAAGTAAGATATCTAGTGAATGTCTTTTGTACGCAGACGACTTGAAAATATTTAGAACAATAAACTCCCTCAATGACTGTGATCTTTTACAGAGAGATTTAAATGCTGTCTCTGAGTGGTACAGAAGTAATTTGATGTACCTCAATATTGACAAGTAATTCATAATAACATTCACTAACAAGCGTCATGGGATCGTTATTGATTACACAATTGAAGGCCAAGTCCTAAAGGGGTCGCATGTAGCTAAGGATTTTGGTATTATCTTCGATAATAAACTAACATTTCGTGAACATTACCACAACATAGTGACAAAAGCAAATCAACTTCTTGGGTTTATTTGCAGATCCACTATAGACTTCAGAGGCACCCATTCTTTTCTCTATTTGTTCTATCATATACACTCGTTAGAACCATTTTAGAATACGGTAGTACGAGTACAATATGGTCTCCGCACTACAATGTTCACATTGAAAATATAGAGAGAGTGCAAAGGAAGTGCTTACGGATTTTATGCTCCCGTCAACACCTGGGTCGCGCCACCCCCAATTATGAGGCTCGTTTAATTAAATTTAATGTACAGAAGTTGGAGGCACGTAGACAGTATTTAGATTTTATTTACATTTATAAAATAGTTCATTCAATATTAGACGTGCCAAACTTGCTCGCTCAAATAACCTTTAATATTAGATATAGTGCACGCAGATCCAATCAAACAGGCCTTTTTGTTTTGCAAGTGTATCAGAATAATACGTCGTTTTACAACCCCCTGGTCAGGATGGCTCGTTAGTGCAACGAAACCGCCGAGGACAACCCAGCTTTCGATATCTTTGTACCTAAACTGGCTTTATATATAAAAATTCTCAAAGATATCCTTTATCAAAAACTGACAGTCTAAACACTTGTACTCTCGGTTTGTATAGTGCAAATAATATACTTAAGGTAATAATGTTTAAACGGTTTATATCGTAAATTTTATACACTTTTATTTTTTACCTAGTTTTAGTTCCAAAATTCAAAAATTCGAAATATCTTTATTATCATAGGATATTTATAATATCTCTTAATAATAATCACTTTGTTTTGTTTTGTACAAATGTTGACGTCAAATCGTTAACTACAGCTAAGTTTACGCCTATACCGCAGTACCTATTTATATAGTTTAATTACCACTTGTTTGTAACTCTTCAAGTTAGTTCCTGTGTAAACACACTTTAGTGGAATGCAACCTAGGCTATAACATTTCTGATTTGTTTATCTTGTTTTTGAAATAGTTGTAATCTGTTGTGTGTGTCAATAAATAAAAATAAAATAAAAAAATATAATGTTAAGATAAGTATTTTGAAAGTTTAAAAAAAAATGAGCAAAAATTTACCATCCCCCTACCCTTATCTCTGAAACCACAGAGCTTAAACTTATGAAAAAATACAGAAACTAGTTCTTTACCTATAAGATCACAGGGCCGCCATTTTGACCGTGTAGTGACGGTAGAGTAAAATACAATTTGTCAACACCCCTTTACTCTCCCACGAATATCGTAAGAGGAGACTAAGTTATATTTATTGAGTTTTTATTTGATAATAATTTTGTATTAAATATTAATTTTCGAGTAGTTATGTGTTAGTTGTAGTAGAGCCACGCTACCGGCAAAACTCTGTTTTGCTAGTAGCATGAATGGACCGGCTCGTCCGGGGAAGTAGCACACTCTCACCGAAAATCGACGTCTGAATAGTAGCTTCACCGCTACTATGCTTCGTTCGGTGATTGAGAGAGCCGGAGCCCCGTCTCCCCCCCTCCCCCCTCTGGGGAGGGCCCTAAAAGGCTCTTGTTACACCCCTGGTGTTGCAATTGTCCATGGGCAGCGGTGATCACTTACCATCAGGTGACCCACTTGCTCGTTTGCCGTCCTATAACATTAAAAAAAATATATATGGATATTGTGTGTAAATTTTTTTTTGCGAGTTGGATGTGCGTATTAACCTTGAATGGTTTTTGCTCATCCCATTACGATGTATTAAGTATATATGTTTAGATAAATAAAAAAAAAGCAGCCAAGTGCGAGTCGGACTCGCCCATGAAGGGTACCGTAGCAGCAATGTTACTTGCTGCTACTTGATAATATATAAGTTCTAAATGTAAATTGTGGTTTACGATTTATGACGTATTAAAAAAAAACTACTTACCAGATCTCGTTCAAACGAATTTTTGGTGGAAGTTTGCATGGTAATTAATGTACATCATATATTTTTTTTAGTTTTATCATTCTCTTATTTTAAAAGTTACAGGGGCGACACACACATTTTACCACTTTGGAAGTTTAGAAAAAAATTATATTAAAAACCTCAATATCATTTTTGCAGACCTATCCATAGATACCCAACACGTATGGATTTGATGAAAAAAAAAATTGAGTTTCAGTTCTAAGTATGGGGAACCCCCAAAATTTTTTTTCTATTTTTGTGTAAAAATCCTAATGCGGTATACAGAATACATCTACTTACCAAGTTTCAACACTATAGTTCTTATAGTTTCGGAAAAAAGTGGCTGTTACATACGGACGGACAGACAGACAGACATGACGAATCCATAAGGGTTCTGTTTTTTGCCATTTGGCTACAGAACCCTAAAAAGGAGGTATAAGTAACAGAGTATGGGCAGTGTACTCTGCGCAACGACTTTATTTATACCATCTACTGCGGTCACCAACCCGTCCGCCCAGCGTGGTGATTATAGGCAAATCCTCCCCTTATTAGGAGAGGCTTTTAGTCCAGAAGTGAACTGTTATAAGCTGATAAAGAAGATTACGGGACAACCTATAAGAAACCAATCCTATTACTTGAAATAAGCAATTCTTATACGAGTATATATTAGTATTAAAATATATGTAAACTATGTCGTGTAACATAAAATACTTTTATTTTTTTTATATGACATTTTCTGTCATTCTGTTGTTGAAAATTGTGTAGTGAACAAATGTAAAATACACTGAAAATAAACATGGACCGTTTTACTCCCCAAGAACGTGGAATAATTGTGTGGGACTTAGTGAGGGACGCTTTTCCAGGCCGAGTTATCTCTCGTTTTGGCGATTTGCCTTGGCCTGCAAGATCACCCGATCTGACCAGTCCAGACTTCTTTCTTTGGGGTTTTTTGAAATCTCGGGTGTATGTGAACAAGCCACAGACTCTCGCAGCTCTAAAAGAAAACATTCGTCAAGAAATAACGAACATATCGCAGGAAGTGTTACGGCAAGTTATGCAAAATGTCATAAATAGGGCTCAAATGTGTATCAACTCTGGAGGTCACCATTTAAAAGACATCATCTTTAAATCCTAATGGTACGAAATTTAATGGCACAAATATACATTTAAAAAAACCTAAATCTAGTTTTCTAATTTAGAAAAAATGTTATAGCTGAACCAAATAGGGTCTTTACTTTTGCGCCACCCAGTATAAAATGAAAGAGTATGTTGTAAGAATCTCAAATAAGTATTAAGATAAACAATTTTGAAGTTATTTAGGAAAAGCGGTGAAATTCTTACAACCTCCCCCACTTATTTCCGAAACTACTAGGTTTAATTTTTTTAAAGATACTTAATATATGGCCTGTACCAATAGTGCTAATAAAATAAAAAAATCTAAAAATACCATGTAATAATCGACCCAAAGATTTGACTGTTAGAGAATGCTTTTAGTAAATAAAGTATAAATAAATTAATGAGTTTTCCAGCCTTAAAAAGGGCCACTTAATCTCTTGCTGTGTGACATAGAACAAACAGGTCATACAATAGATGCCTCCCAAGGGTTGATGTCAAGCAGCCAGCCGGTCATAAAATCACATTGATTCAATGGTTCCAATTTTTTATCTTCATTTCGCTTGGTGTTCGGCTTCTTAGTGACCACTGAAATACTCTTTGGAGAAGTAAATGCTGGATAGCACACCCCGGGCTACGAAGCAGCACAGCTAAAAGTGCTACCGTAAACAAGCTAAAGGAAATTTGAAGTACTCGGAAATTTTGATACAAATTCAATTGAAAAATAGTTAGTTACTAATGGTTAGTTACGTAAAACAAGTTAAGTTTATTATCCAACAGTTTGCACAAAAAAATATTATGTATCAAGAGGAAAACGCTTGCAATACGAAGACTTGTTTTGAAAAATAAATCAACAGGAAATCGATCCCCAGCTAACAATGAACCTAAAATGTTATGAAGATCCCACAGGTCAGATTTCAAAATACGATAGTTTTTTTTTTTGCTATAGATATTTTTTAAAGTACCTATAATATAAAAATATAAAGGTTTAACAAAATATACTTACTATCCTGGCGCAGCGACCAAAAGTGAGTCTTGGCCTTCAGCACAAAAACTCAAGGCCTAGGATGATTTATAGAGGTAGTTACTGCTCTACAGGGCCATGCCAGCCCTAATCCCTAAAGCCCCCCGACCTTAATGATTCAACACAGCTTGACTAACCAATTTAAATAGGAATCACGTGGCTTAACTTATTAAAAGTAATACGCATTAGGGTTGCCATCTCCAAAATTATAAAAGCCGGACTTGCCGCTGAATAAGGCCGGACATTTAGCCCTTATGGTATAACAAGATCAAAGTTCAAAGTTCTGGCGATGCCAGATCCATTATGCGGATGAGCATTGTTGGAGGTTCTGGGTTCGATCCATACAGGGTGGTAGTTATGGAGAGGCCTAAAAAAAAGTAATCCGCTTTGCCTTAAAAGCTTAACCAAAGCTGGACAAGCCGGACACACAAATATTTGGCCGGACGCAACCCGAAAAAGCCAAACATGTCCTGCTAAAGCCGGTCAGATGGTAACCCTATGTAACTGCCTATGCGCAATCTTATACGAAAAGCAATAAAATTAAGAACATACCATATAAACAAGAGTAAACCTCACCGCGCAGTGGTTCACACGGTTGTTGTATAATTTTAATAACTACTTTTAATGGAAAAATAACTGCCTCACAGGCTTTACACTGATTCGTATTATATACACGTATTTCACGTTAGGAAAATTAACTTGTTGGTGAAAATCATATTAAAATCACATCGGTACGGTAGTTTAGTTTAAGGTAGTGTAGTTTTTTATACAAGGTGATTTTTGAGCCTCGAAAGGACAATTTTATCAGAGGTTATGCAACAATACCTCAATTCTATATTTAAATTTACTTTGTGTCAATGCGCTTGTAAGGTAATTATATTCGTACATAATATTAAACTAATTCAGATATTCTAAATTAAAATCCCCCAGGTGTTTTCAGATTTTCGGTCTATCCGGTTCAGATAATCATTTTTTTTCTATTCTGGCGACAACGAATTATATCTCTAAGGAATTAGATCCGTTTAGACCTCTGACGCAAGTAAAAAGTCATATAGAGCAGTTTTAATATCATTTTGGACCGGTCCGACCCGTTGGTCTGAGTCGACACGAGATTTGGGCGTCAAATACAAATAACAAGTCAACAGATCCGATACCGACCACTTGTTGGCATTGTAACGACATAGTAAAATACCATTTGTCACCAGTTGTGGTGACTGATAACTAATTGTATTACGACACTCATAGAAGAAGGAACGAAGAAATGTCACCATACCAAGTTAACAGATCCAATACCAACCAGATTACTTGTCGGCATTGTAACGACACTGTAGAATATAATTTGTCACCAGTTGTGGTGACTGGTGACAAATTGTTGTAAAGACTGTGCTGGTTACAAATTGTAATAATGATATTAAAGTAACAGTCAAAAAACAAAAACAAGAATTCTACTTTTCTATAGGTACAAAAGTGAGCAGCCGCCCGGACAATTTATATAGGAATGTTATTTTTTTTTGTTTTTACTGTTATTTTAATACCATTATTCTATTAAAGTGATCTAGTATAGCCCGTGGTTCGATTCATTACGCATAAGTCGATTACACGTTGTATTGCAATATGTAACAGAAAAGGGGTGATTTTATATCATCAACTGCAATCATTAACCGGTCTGCGAAGCATGGTGATTATGAAGTAATCCTCCTTCTTTTTGGGTTAGACCTTGCATGAGAAATCCAGTTTATTTACACATACAAAGTTTGCAGAATATCAGTCATCAATTAGAATGGATCCTTCTACAAGTCACTTTATTTTGCCAGTGGCATTCCTAAAAATTTATTTTATAGTGTTTTGATTTTAAAATAAGTCGTAGTATATTTTCTTGTTCTAATGGGTTCTATCTGCAAAATTTTATTGCAAATTCTAGATGCAAAATTTGATTTTTGGATGTAATGGCGCCGTAGAAAATATTCAACCATTTTTGGTTCACAGTAAGTATAGATACGAAACAAAACTTTTCGCCCAAATACATTTCCAAAGAGGGTTGACGTCAGGCAGGCGGCTAGTCGTAAAACTATAGCCAAATCATTTAAACTGTTCCAGCTATTTCATGTCCATTTTGCAAGGTCTTTGGCATCCTTGGGTGACAATTGACATGCTTGTTATATTTGGAGAAAAAAAAGCGGGAGAGCGCACCCTGGGCTCCGAATCAGCACAGCTGAGGATGCAACCGACGAAGAAGAAGTAAGGTTAGGTACCTATTTATAACTTATATTTTATTCTACGACTTGGCAAAGTTTCTCGATACCCTTTTAAGCATTTGTTTTCAATTTAATCCCCTCGCCTTGGCTCGAACCCAGAACCTCCGGAGTGGCGGACTGGCGTGTTAACTATTATTGTTTGTTTGTTTGTTTTATATCTTTATTGTACAAGAAATTATTAGCTTCTGCCATCATAGATCTTTTAAGGTGTTACCTTGAAAGATTGAATAAGAAATTATTTTATAAGGGATCGGTGTGGAGTGAGAGAGACAAAAGTAGAGAAAGGAATGTTATTAAGATGGTTTGGGCATGTAGAAAGGATGGATGAAAAGAGATTAACAAAAAATATTTAAAAGGCAACAAAGGAAGAACGGGACAGGTTGGACCTCGGCGAACATTCTGCGATCAGATTGCAGATGTTCTAAAAAAGGAGAGGTAAGGTACCCGTAACCGAAGGGCATGTATAAAGAGGTTGATGAGTGTAGATGAAGCGAAAGAGGTCTGTCTGAATCGTAGCAAGTGGAGGTCCGTAGTATCTGCCTACTCCTATGGGAAACAGGCGTGATAGCATGTATGTATGTATGCTATCATAGGTAAACACTTGGAACCCTGTTCATATAAAAATGAGTTCAAGGTTCAATTCAAGTTACAAATTCTTAGTCAGAAAAACATATCGTGCTTCCCATTGCATGACGACACCAGTGAAATGCCCTTATTAATGCAAAATATGAGGAAAAGTCCATAAATCGTTCATTGTTATCTTTCCATAATGTTTTTCCCAGAACTGATACGTAGTTCTGTGAATCTTAAACAGAGGTCATATCCAATGTAGAATATGACCTCTTGCATAATTATAATTATACTTATTTCCAGGAAAATTTATTTTTGAATTTAAGATATACTTACTCTTAAATCAGGCTCCAATCCACCAAAGCTGAGTGGACTTTAAACAACCAATATCATTACGTTATTGAAGATAGAGATCTTCCATGCTGGTCTGGGAGTAAAGAAAAAACTTAGAATGTTCCAGCTGCTTCTATTTCTGCGCAGATCGTAAAAGCCAATCGAGAAAATAGGCAATGCGGCAAGAGGTAAAAAAAGGAATCAAATTAGTGATGGGGTCCTAACCTCATCACTAATTTGATTCCTTTTTTTACCTTTTCACTCACCATCACACTAAGCATGGCCTTTAGGTCTTATGGCCCTAGGCTTTGTCTGTCCTGTTAGAGATAGACGTGATAATGTATCTGTTTTTTTTTTATGATAAAGTGGCCTAGCCCACAAATTGAAAAGGAATCTTAGAATAACATCAATTCCTTTATTTTATTTCTATGTGATTTCGATACGATTTTTTGCTTTTAGAGTCAGACCCGTAAACTACTTATATAACATAACAAGGCCGTTTTACTAAAAGATTTAAATATTAACTAAAATACAAAGATTACAACGATTCCATTGTCCACAGACACAATATTTCCAAAGTTCAAACGTAACAATTTTAAATATTCATGATGTTGTATTCAAATGCTAATGCCTGCCTTATTTTGATCGAGAATTCGAAATACCAATATTTTTTATAATAAATCGTCTGGTCTCATTTCGGTGAAGCCGCCAAGACGTCACTGAATTTCAAATTAGAGAGAGAAAAGAAGTATTACGAACACCACTCTTTATTATCATCTCGAATGGCGACTACGTACTGGCAAGCGAGGCGTGGTACAGCCATCTACAAGATGGTCAGACGACCTGAGGGTCGCTAGAAAACGCTAGATGCAGACCACTTTACATCGGCTTTGGAAATTCTTGGGAGAAGCCTATGTCTAACAGTGGACGTCATGCAGCTGCAATGATGTAAACTCCATAAATGAGGAGTACTGGTGCAGGGTATTCATCGTCATTTAACACATGAATGAGTTTTGGACCCATAACCTGATCGGTTTGCTGGAAGAAGCCAAGCTGGGAAACAAGAAATCTAAAGACATAAGTCATTTTTTAATTTTTAACCTTTATCAGTATCATCATCATCATCCAGGTCTTTTTAAGTCTCCGCTGCAGGAACATGACCTTCTCTGTTCTACAGAGCTATACTTAGCTACGCTGGCCAGATGGGTTGGAGAGGTCTCATTGATGTTTACAAGCTTTATTTAGCTTTTGTTTTCTAAGCCGTGTGGTTCCCAGCAGAGTAGAATAAGACCACTCCAAGTCTTCCCGTGGATGTCGTAGAAGGCGACTATCTGTATAAACAGATTTAATATATAACGGGACTTAGTACGAACCTTCGGCTGCGTTCACCATCAACAAGAAGACACCGTAGCTCTCCAGCCAGTCAGTCTGCGACCACGAAAGATGTAACTCGTATTCGAAACGTTAGACAAAACAATAAAAAAGGTTCGTGTTTAGTCCCTTTTTCAATTCAAATTCAAATTCAAAATATCTTTATTATCATAGGATATTTATAAAATCTCTTAATAATAGTCACTTTGTTTTGTTTTGCACAAATGTTGACGTCAAATCGTTACTTAAAGCTAAGTTTACGCCGCTTCCTAGGCGCAAGTGCAGAAGAAGCGGCAACAAACTCCACTGCACGTTTTCTCCAAAGACGTCAACTAACAAACTAAAAACTTAAAATTAGTTATATAGATGGACAGAGATTACATTGTTTATTATGTCATAATTAAATTGAATTATAAGAATTACGAAATTTAAAATAATGTCAATTTGTAAATTTAGTATGTACCAATGTACCTAAATTATGACATGTCTAAGTATACAAACCTTTAAGAGGGACCCGCGCCAAGCTCAAGCCAGACCTTTTTGTCTTTAAGATAGTCATCGGTCCTATAATAAGCCTTCTCACAAAGTACTTTCTTTACATAAGCTTTGAATTTTCTGTCTGGCATATCAAGGACCGATTCTGACAATTTATTATAAAAAAGTATACACTTCCCCATAAAAGACTTACTGACTGTATTCAGCCTGTAACACGGGCTAACTAAGTCATTCTTATTACGTAAATTTCTATCTGTAAAATCACTTACTTTATTGAACATGGAAATATTTTTCCTTACATACATTATATTTTTAAATATGAATTGTGATGCAAAAGTAAGTATACCTATTTCCTTGAATAATTCCCTCAGTGAGTCTCTCGATTCTAAACCGTAAATGGCACGAATTGCTCTTTTTTGTAAAAGAAAAATAGTCTGAATGTCGGCTGCACTCCCCCATAGAAGTATCCCGTAAGACATTAGACTGTGAAAGTAACTAAAGTACACTTGTCTAGCAGCTGCTACATCTGTCAATTGTCTTATTCTCCTAACAGCGTAAGCCGCAGAGCTAAGCCTATTAGAAAGTTTAGTTATATGAGCGCCCCATTGAAGTTTCGAATCAATTGTGATTCCTAAAAAGGTAGTATTTTCAACCAGATCGAGTTTCTGACCATTAATTAGTATGTCAACGCAGGCTTGATTCACACTAGGAAGAGAGAATCGAATGCATTGGGTCTTGTTCGCATTTAACATGAGGTTATTGGCCGAAAACCAATCAGAAATTAAAGATAATTTCTTTATCTTCTTCTTAATCTAAGCGCGTTCCCAGTTGCATTCTCAGCTATGCTGCTTCGGAGCCCGGGGTGCGCTTTCCCGCTTTTTCTTCTTCAAATATAACATGCATGTCAATGGTCACCCAAAGATGCCAAAGACCTTGCCAAGTGGAGAAGAAAATGCCGGAACAGTTAAAATGATTTGGCTGTAATTTTACAATCGGCCGCCTGTCTGACGTCAACCCTCTTTGGGAATGTATTTGTGCGAAAAGTTTTACAACCGACCGCCGCCCTCCTTGGGAATGCAATTGTAGCACAAGATGTTTGTGCTTAGTCCTTAAGTCACCTCTTACGGGTGAAGTTGTTTAGTCCCTTTATATATACATATAAATCATGTGTTCAAAGCGCGATAGTTTAAAAACCAATGTTATACAAATTTATCTAATATTGAAAACAAATTAGAATAGTAAGGAACCAATTTGATAGTAACAAAAAAAAACATCTTTCTAGCTGACTAGAAAGATTTGTTTAATATCAATATTATCACTCTTGTATCTAATATTTCGATGACTGTAGTACAAAAAGGAAAACCCGTGAATAATCTTTCTGTATTCTCCCTTATCTGTGTCCGAGTGGCGCCTCTAAACCAATTCATTATGCTAAATGAGCTATAATATTATGTGATACGATAAATATATTCTCATAAATAAAATGACAATTGACATTGTTAAAGGATTTAGATCTTGTTCCTGGTCTTAAGATTCCTTCGCTGATTTATTATCTCCTATATGTTTCGACCCACGTTCCCACGTGACTAGTCTAATTTTACTGGAGTTTTAAAGGCGGAACTGTAGTAATTGCTCCTTCATAATTTCTTAATTACCGTGCCAAATTAAAAAAAAAAAGTAGCGATTACTTCTTAATAAGTTATTTTTGTAATAAAATTTATACCTGCTTTTTTGAAGCAATTACAATGGTAATGGAATCTACTGAAGTTAATGAGTTAATTACAGTAAGCCGTGTGATTCCCGGCAGAGTAGAATAGGACCACTCCAAGTCTTCCCGTGAATTTCGTAGAAGGCGCTTAGGACACACAAGCTAAACAAACCCAACCAGTCTGGCCAGCATATAGACTGTAGGCCAAATCTTTTGACTGCACTGGCTCTGGTAGTACAAAGAGGGTCTTGCTCCTGCAGTGGAGACTAAAAAAGACCTGATGATGATACCGGGGAGCAAAGTTATCCGTGGCCGTGGGAATCCTGAATCTACACGTGCTCTCTGGGTGGTGCTAAATAAAATAACAAACCGGTTGCCGAACGCCTTAAAAAATACGATGGCCTCTCGGTTCAATATCCAGCAAATGCGACTAGATAATAAGGATCCGTTATCACTGCCACTGCCAGCCATTCACCCTCTAATTTTGCTGAAAATTTTAGAAAACCATTTGCAAATAATAATAATCAGCATCGTCATCAGGTCTATTTTTTAGGTTTCCACTGCAGAAACACGACCCTCTCTGTACTACCAAAGTCATACTTGGCCGGAGCAGTCAGAGGATTTAACCTACATTCTCCACGCTGGCCACATGGGTTAGACAGGTCTTATTGATGTTTGTCAGCTTTGTTTAGCTTGCAAATAATAAAATATTTCCTTATTCTTCCTCACCTTATCCCAATCTACGTGGAATCGGGAGTCGGGACAGCATGTGAGTCATTTTCATTTCCTTTTATCCTCTGTCTTGGTATTTATATATTTTTTAAATTATTCTTTATAATTATTTCTTAGCAAGCAGAATTCTTCTTCTTCTTCTGCATTGTTTTATGTGGGGTCGGCACAGCATGTCATGTGTTTGTAAAATTGGCCGTTACCTTTCCTTACCTTCTTACTCATAACTTCTTATGCATTCCGTCCACCGTTTCTTTGATCTCCCCTTATTTCGTTGTCTCCTAGCTTGTAAATTAAAAACCCATCTTGTAATGAGACTTTCCTATCGAAGTCTCCTATCGAGTTATAATTTTGTATTTGATTTTTTTGATAACTAAAATTTTTGGAACAATGTATTTATGTATACAAGTACCTACCTATATTTAGATAAAAGAAGGTATAGTACAGATAGTAGAAAATAAAAGTAAAAAGTAGTTTCTCAACGTTTATTTCTTACAGTACTGTTCTTTCAACAACCGTCTCAATATCTTTCCTGATGGGTTCTTAGGAATACTATCAACAAATTCTACTTCCTTGATCTTCTTATACGGTGCTACTCTTTTGTTGACGAACTTCATTATTTCTTTGTCAGTGACGTTTGTTCCAGCATTTAGCATAATAAAAGCCTTAGGTCTTTCTCCTGTGTTAGGATCAGGTATGCCAACGACAGCTGCGTCAAATACTGCAGGATGATCTTTGACAGCACTTTCCAGTTCAGCTGGTGCAACTTGGTAAGCGTTTACCTTTTAAAAAAATATATACTTTTAAACAAACAAATTTATATTATAGACACATATAAAAATATATCCAGTACAAAAATCAATAAATTTTGCACTAGTAAGTTGTACATAAAAACATTAAACAGACCAAGTATGACGAATATTAAATTTACTTAACGTCAGGCAAGCGGCTATGGTTGTAAAGTTTAAACTGTTTCGGCTATTTCTTCTCCACTTCGCAAGGTCTTTGGCATCCTTGGGTGACCATTGACATGTATATTACATTTGGAGAGGAAAAAGCGGAAAAGCGCACACTGGGCTTCAAAGCAGAACAGCTGAGGATGCAACCGGGAGTTTGCTAAGTCAGTTGAAGAAGAAACGTGGGTAAGCTAAACATACTACTATTAAAGTTTCAATTACCTTTATCAGTTCCTTCAACCTATCAGCTATTGAGACCAAACCACCTTCGTCTATCTTCGCCAAGTCTCCGCTTCTGTACCAGTAACCATCCAAAAATACTTCTTTATTGGCTTCCGGATTATTTCTATAGCCTTTCATTATATTTGGGCCTTTGATTAACAGTTCTCCCACCTGAAGTTCAAATGAAAGACGTAAATAAGCACATTCCAATAATATGATATCACGTATTGCGTAGGTATATATTTATAACGTTTTGACAGCCATTGTACTCATTTGTCAAATTAATGTACTCTTTTTACACATACCTATATTTTATTTCATACGTACATACATTGCTGATCTCCCATGCTGGTCTGGGAGAAAAGAAAAAAACTTAAAATGTACCAGCTGCTTCTCTTCCCGCGCAGATCGTCAAAGCCGATCGAGGGAATGGGCGAAAATGCTAATCGTGTTAATAAGTGATGCGGCTTGCAAGTCTTGCAACCCATCACTATTTTGATTCCCTTTTCCACCTTCTTGCCCACCATCACGCTGAAAGTGGTATTCAGTTTTTCAGCCCTGGGCTCTGTCTGCTTAGAGCCGCAAGACCCAAAATGCTCTGCCTGCCCCATTAGGGAAAGAGACGTGATAGCGTATCAGTATACGTAGGTACATACTCTTTTCTTACATTCTTTCATGTACTTACATCTTTATACGGGGTATACAGAATTTATGGGGCCCTGGGCTAATACTACTATGAGGCGCCAAGACCTACCGATTCTATTCTGTTGTAGAACCGACTACAAATTCAATTCATTTAATTCAATGCAGTATTTGTATATATTTGTAAGGTCTGCATATATATATAAAAAAAACTTAAAAATCTATTTATGTTGTAGGTATACAATTCGTTTTTTTTTTTTTTAAATTGTTATAAACACAGTCAAGTCAGCGTCGGCACCCCAGCAGCCTATAGTTTCCAGAGCTTATTTATAAGTACATACTCGTAATAACATTTAGAATGGGCCATTTCATCCAAATTTTGCTTTTATCAGCACCACCTGTAGATTGACTGGTAGGTTCGTTCGCCCGTTACAATCGCTACCCAAACGTTGACTGGGAGAGATTGTATTTGCAATAAGTCGGCCTTTGTATGATTTTTCTGCTTTTTCCTCTGTATTTTTGTAATTTCTCTTGTATAAGATGCAATAAATAGTCGATATTGTATTGTATTTAATTGCATTGCATTACATTGCATTGTATTGTATTGTACATTTTTTGCAATATACTCATAGTTACACCCATTTCTTTAATATATTTTATTGGAAACGCAGGTAGTCTACTTTTGTATACGTTGACGGTCTAAAAACTTTTTGACTATCTTTGTTTAACTGTGAATTATTCATTGGTTTGGTGATTAATTTGATCTCTTTGACACTATGATGAGACACCTATTGTACTTTATACAAATACTAAATTCCTCATATATTAGTCATTCCATTGTTTTCGCCATCTATAATTAAAATGCGGAAGAAATAAAATCTAACAAAAAAATACAGATACACCCTCACATCTTTATCTCTAACAGGGTGGACAGAGACTTAAGTCAAAAATTTTAAAAATAAAGTTTTTTTTTATTAAATGTATATCACATTTTTTTTTTAATGCAAAAGCTATAAACTATCGGAACTTCGCAACAACCACTGCTAGGAAGATTACACAGAAAGAAACCCAGTTCAGTTTAGGTCCCTACCCAGCCTGATAGGCTTCAAAATTACAGATTTAGGTACACTTATTCTTATCATACATTTACATTATATTTTATCAATATCAATCAATCAATCATCAATGTCAATATCATCAATCAATCATCATCATCAATCAATATCAATCATCAATACATATAATAAAATCGTAACCTAGACCTGTCTGTACATGAAAGATATATGAGAAAAAATACTGTCGGGGGCTTTTATTAACGCAAAAGAACCACTCAATATTAATCAATCAATATCAAGATCATCAATCAATCTATCATAAATTATCATCAATCAATAATCAATACATATAATAAAATCGTAACCGAGACCTGTCTATACATGAAAGATATATGAGAAAAAATACTGTCGGGTGCTTTTATTAACGCAATAGAACCCAAAACAATAATTTTAGAATTTTTGTCTGTTGGTCGGTTTGTCTGTGTGTTTGTGCGCGCTTATCTCAGAATCGGCTGAACCGATTCGATTTTCACTAATATGGTGTGGAAAGCCCCACTTAAAATTTAGTGTTTGTTTTATTTCAATCGGTTCAGAAATAAAAAAAATACATCATTTTAAAGAATTTTGTCGCACAAAGTTCGATAAAATCTTTTCAGTTGCATTGTGTGTAACTATAGTTAACTTTTTAGTATGTTATTTATGTTCTATGTATAATAATGATGACCGAAGGTTTATAAAAAAAAAAAAATCCTCAATCATCATCGTCAATACTTACATATATTAAAAACGAAACCAATCCCTGTCTGTACATGGAAGATATATGACAAAAATCAATTATCATCAATAATAATCATCATCATCAATCAGCATCATCATCATCATAATCAATCAGCATCATCATCGTCATCAATCATCACCATCATCAGTGAATATCATCAATTATAAAATCAATCATTATCATCAATCATCAATACATACAGGTTGACTTTTAAACACCAGCCAAATTTTCTACTACTACAACTACTTTCTATAAAAAATTTATATAAAAATCGATAAAAATTTTTCGTTCTCCTATACAAAATCCGTTTGGCTGACCGCTGATTTGTATGGGAAGGCAAATTTTTATTTTTGTTTTTCTTCAAATCTTTTTATGGAAAGTAGTTCAGTATCATGGACTGAACTTCCTCCAAAAATTTGGCTGGTGGTTAAAAAGTCAGCCTGAATAATAAAAATTGTAACCGATAGCTGTCTGAACATGGAAGATATATGAAAAAAAATACTGTCGGGGGCGCAACAGAACCCAAAACAATAATTTTCAGAATTTTTGCCTGTTAGTTCATCGGTTTGTCTGTTTGTCTGTGTATTTGTGCGAGCTAATTTCAGAAACGGCAAAACTAATTCAGTTCCGGTTTTTACTAATGGTGTAAGCTTCATATAACATTTAGTGTTTGGGTTATTTCAATCGGTTCACAAAAAAATTATATTATTTAAAACGTATTTCAGGAGTATTTACATGTCCATGTAGTTTATAGTTTAAAATTCCGATCGACTTAAACCGCACAGAGTGTAGTTAATGTGTGTGATCGTTTTTGAAAATACCTAAATGACAGTATTTATAAACTAAATTCTACGCGGACGAAGTCGCGGGCAACAGCTAGTATTACATAAAGCTGTAAGATCCAAAAGCCATTCTTAGTTGTAATTATTAGCTCTCATCTTTTTGAATCAATGTACTCTAGTTTTTCGTGGAATTGTAAATTAATTTATTCAATAATTTATGAATTAAACTAGTAATAATCATTTTTAAGGCGAGGTGGGTTCACAATTTGCAAGACTGTGCGTGGTTTTGAAAAATCACTGTTATTAAACTACTATGTAGTATTTTATACAATCACCTTTTTTATATAAAAATTATCGAGCACGGCTCCGGGCCTTTCTTCACTCTCGACGAATATTTCAGTGTGTTTTATTTATTATAATTTTTTTGTATTATATTTTTGTTTTTTATTTTGTACCCAATACGACTAGATATTTAGATAATACTTTTTTGGTATAATTTTCATATAAAAAGGTGATTGTATAAAATAGTAATCTTCTTCTTCGTCTAAGCGCGTTCCCGGTTGCATCCTCAGCTGTGCTGCTTCGGAGCCCAGGGTGCGCTTTCCTGCTTTTTCTTCTCCAAAAACATGCATGTCAATGGTCACCCAAGGATGCCAAAGACCTTACAAAATGGAGAAAAAAGAGCCGGAACAGTTTAAGTGATTTGGCTATAGTTTTACGACCGGTCGCCTGCCTGACGTCAACTGAAGTCCTTTAGTCGCCTCTTACGACATCCACATGAAGAGATGAAGTGGTATAAAATAATAATATGCATTATAAAGGCAAATCTAGGCAAATTTAGAGGTATGTTTGTGATTTTTTCTATCGAGCCAAAAATGCTCAATCGTGTTTTGGCTATTGTGGGTGTCTGTAAAAAATCCTTAAGATTTTTATGTAAATTTTTTTGAGGAATAAACTGAACAGTTAATAACTGTTCAGAATTCAAAAACACGCACGGTATTGCAAATTGTGAACCCATCTCGCCTCAATGTGAGCCAAAATAGTTTCAAATTTATTGTACCTACAGTGAAAACAATACATTTAACTACAACAAATAATTGTTGTAAAAACTTATAGGTATCATGTGAAATAAATTGAACAAATAAGCATTTAAATAATTGCAATAATTGTTTTTTTTCATCACATTTTTTGATTTTATTGCTACTATTTTGATAAAACGGCAATAAAAGGTGCCACAATACACAGATGAGATAATGGACCTAAAAAATAAACTTGCCAGGGATTTCCAATCAAACATGCCGTCGAAAATGTCAGTAGCATCAACAAAGTGGGTGTTAACAATGGTAGTATTTATTAACGTCTGTTATGAGATCATCATTGGCGTAGCTAAGGATTTTTAGTAGGGGGGCGCCGACTATGCTGGCATTTGGGTAGATGACTGGTTCAAAAATAAATTATTTGGTACTGTTAAGATAATAAAACGTCACAAAAATTGTCACTTGTTTAATTATATCCATTTTCAACATGATTTTCGATTTATTAATGCAGAAAAACTGATATTCAGAGCGCTATTTGACTCCAAAAAACTATGTCATCACGAGTCTGATTTTCATACGAATCTCATAGAAAATGTTTGTGTTGACGTTTTAAAAAAGTGTCTGATTTGAACTGTTGTTATCTAGCTAGAAGATTTCCAGCTACGTCCGAAGATACGTTTTTAATTTTTTTTAGTAACGTGAAACATCTTTCTCAAAATTCAAAAATTCAAAATATCCTAATATAGGATAAGGATATTTATAATATATCTTAATAATAGTCACTTTCTTTTATTTTGCACAAATGTTGATGTCAAATCGTTACTTACAGCTAAGTTTCTCTCGCTTTAATGCAATCTGTGGGAGTAATTTCGTGAAATGCGACGGAAGTGTGTACAAAGAAGCCAGGGAAACGTGCGCTATTTGA